>CM067326.1:64993830-66235497 GCA_034376525.1 Nicotiana benthamiana
TTTTCGGATTTTTGGATAAAATTTGGGGATTTCTCGGAGAAGAGGGGAGAAGCTTCGAGAGTCGAGTATATATAGTGAGGGCTTCTATTGTTTCTTTTAGATCAACAACTACTACCATCATTTTGTCTCTCTCTTTCTCCACACTGGTTATTCTCTGATTCAAGGCTTTCTTTTCTTTTTCAAGATTAGCTATGGTCCCATTTAAGTCCACTACACAGACCCCTAGATCTTCTTTAGATTGTTCGACCTCTCCTAGTTCTATGGACAAGATCTCCTTATAATTTTCAAGACTATAATTGGCATCAATTAGGACGTTTGATAAATACCATAGCTTTAGAAGAATAGGATTTCAGATTCTTTGAACATCCCCTGAAGTTTACCCCATTGTCTTCATCTTCATCATCATCATCATCATCTGATTGGGCGATCAACACGAAGAGTAAATCGTACTTCATTACTTCAGTTTCCACTGCCATCATGGAACTGTTTTCTACATCTGATTCTCTTTCGGATTCACTCGAGGAGCCCCCCAAGAAGCAAGAGCTACTTAACGATATTGTCTACGGTACTTTTTCGATTGAATCTTTTCTCTGGAACCGGGTTCTTTTTACCTGCTTTGTCAGAATTTTGCTTGCACTGCTCCTGTTTCACGAGTGGGCAGCCTTTGATGAAATGGCCTGACTTTTCACATCTATGAAAGAGATCGTTGTTCTTTGTTTTACTTGAATTACTCCACTTTGGTATGCCACCATTTCTTCGTACCATTATTTGAAATCTCTTAGTAAGATAGGCCATGTCGCTATCTTCATCACTTGAACCACTTCTTTCAGCCTTAAGCACCAGGTTCTTTTCCTTCTTAGGCTCTCTTCTTTCATTGTCTTTCTTTCTTTCTTTTCATCTCGTATGTTTTCATATTACCAATCAACTCATCCATGGTTAGAGTCTGTAGATCTTTAGCTTCAGTGATAACATTTACCTTACTTTCCCAAGACCCAGGTAGAACTAAGAATTTTCCTTATAAGCTTGTTTCTGGGAATGACATCTCCAACTGAGTGAAGCTCATTTATGATGGAGGTGAATCTAGTGTGCATATCTTGTATGGACTTATCATCCTTCATCCTGAAGAGCTAATATTCAGTAGTGAGCATGTCGATCTTGGATTGTTTGACCTAAGTCGTTCCTTTGTGTGCGGTTTGTAAAGCTTCCCATATTCCTTGGCAGTATCACAAGCTGATACTCTGTTGTACTCGTCAGGTCCTATTCCACACATCAAAATTTTCTTGGTGCGATAGTTCTTTTCTACAGGTTTTCTATCAATATCGTTGTACTCTCTTCTCCCTTTGGGCACCAATGGGCCTGTTTCTTCAAGTTTTTTCATGGGAACATATGGGCCATCACAAATGATGTCCCACACTTTTGAATCTCCTGCCATAATGAAATCATGCATCCTGGTCTTCCACCAGCCATAGTATTGACCATTGAATCTGGGAGGTCTATAGGTTGATTATCCTTCTTCAATTCTTGGTAGAGTAGCCATTGAGGATTCTTCCTAGGTGTTAGACTGATAGGAGAAACCTGCTCTGATACCAATAGTTTATATGAGTCTACCAAAGTATAGAGTACCTGGTCCTCTATGAGATAATACATAGAATGCAATAAAGACTCAATGTAAAGGAGGCCATAAATTTTCTACATGGAAAAATCCCACACAAGGAGATCAAATAACCACGACCTACACATGTAGGCTTTAAACTCAACCAACTTATAATCTACCTATTACAAGCCATTTTGCAAACACACTATTGCAAAGATTTCAAACTAACTTGTGATGCACCACCACAAGACACTCTATAACTCTCCTAGTTACAAAGGATTTAACTTATGACTATCCCTAGTCATAACATAAACTCAAAAGTTTACGAATTTAATTTGTTCCTAACACAACACTTCTAAGAAATCAAACTAGGAATTACAATGACAAAAAATAACAAGATTACAACTCAACTATAGATGTACATACAAACATTTAGAAACTGATCCTTAATGGAGTTGTCTTCTTGTTCTTGACACACCAGTAACTTCAATGCCGGATAAAAGCTTTTTTTATTGAGAATATATCACTGAATGCACAAGAGATGGTGTGTCTTGTACCAGGTTATTTATCACAAAAGATACCACAGTGCATAGTGATGTCAACTCTTGGTGTACGCTTTTTCCCAATAAGAAGTGACTGTTGTACTATCTGCACAACCATTTTTGGGTAGTTGCATTCCAGCTGGATTATGGACTTTGTACTTTTGTTAAGACACGTCATAGGACCAGGTCCTAGTTGTATTCCTTTTTTGTGATAGTTGTCTAATGGTCACTTTCTTCTACTACGTTCCAGCTGTGTACTTGACTTGTACTATTCTCAGAGAACCCAAAGGGAACAGGTCCCAATTGTGTTCCTTGTTATATTGATTTCGTATAGTCACTGATCTGCTATGTATATCCTGTGGGCCAGGTTCTCTATATGGTTCTTTATGACAAGTTTGTTATATCATCAAAATATAAGACGCATAAGACTAAGACCTTGAAAACCCATCAATTTCCCCCTTTTTTGATGATGACAAACTTAGGCTATAAAGGTTACCCAACCATTCCATCATCACTTGGGATGAGTTGACCGAGAAGTTAATCACAAAGTTCTTTTCTACGAGACATATCACAACACTAAGGGATGAGATTCTTGCTTTTAAATAAGATCCAAATGAACCGTTACATGATATTTGGGAGAGGTACTGGACGATGGTAAAAGAGTTCCCGAACTACAATATGACTAAGGCCATGATCCAACAGACCTTCTACAGGGGGAAACTTCATGAACACGTTATATGCCGAAGCATGTGAAATACTTGATGAGATGATAGGTATCTCCTCGATGTGGCAAAATAGAGCCAATGTGCCATAAGGTGACGCTAATGTTATTCACCTACACAAAGAGCTAAATGTCACAGCTAAGGTATGGTTGAGTTGATGTGGAAGCAGGGGAGCTCATCTTCCGGGTGGGCGATGAAAAAGTTGTATTCCATGTTTGCAAGTCAATGAGGCAGCCTAATAGCAACAAAATGTGTTCGTTTGTGGATCTTGTGGCTGAAGTAATTGTTGATGACATAAGTTTTGTGATGAATGTTGAAGATCCATTGAGGTTGTGTTATTGAATCATGATGTGCATGAGAAAGAAGGCTTGGTAGAATGTGTCAATACTTTGCAGGCAATGAGTTTATATACATATGAGCCCTGGAAACTTTTGTTAGACCTTGAGAACCAAAAGACTCCACCAACAAAGCCCTCAATCGAGAAGCCTCCCACATTGGAGTTGAAGCCCTTGCATTCACACCTCAGATATGAGTTCTTAGGCCCTTGTTCCACTTTACAGGTTATTCTTTCCTTGTGCTTACCTAACATACAGGTAGATTCCACCCTTGCAGTGCTCCAAAGGAGGAAGAAGGTAATAGGTTGGACATTGGCGGACATTTGGGATATAAACCCCGCCTTTTGCATGCACAAAATCATATTGGAGGAGGATGCTAAACCTTCCGTGGAACATCAAAGAAGGTTGAATGAGTCCATGAAAGAGGTAGTTAAGAAAGAGATCATCAAGTGGTTGGATGCTGGGGTTGTCTACCCATTCTGATAGTTCATGGACTTCACAGGTACAATGTGTCCCAAAGAAGAGGGCATGACTGTGATTACAAATGACAAAAATGAGTTGATCCCCATAAGAATTGTCACCCGTTGGAGAGTATGCATAGATTATAGGAAGCTCAACAAAGTGACTTGGAAAGACCATTTTCCGCTTCCATTTCTTAATCGAATGTTGGATAGGTTAGCCGAACGTGCTTATTATTGCTCCTTTGATGTGTATTCTGGATACAACCAGATTCTCATTGCACACGAAGACCAAGAAAGACCACCTTCACTTGTCTGTATGGTATTTGCATTCTCAAGGATGTCGTTTGATTAGTGTAATGCACCGGATACTTTTCAGCTGTATATGATAACAATATTCACGGATATGGTGGAGGACTTCCTTTAGGTTTTCATGGATGATTTGTCTGTGTTGGGGGATTTTTTTGAAGAGTGTTTGGATAATCTTGATAAGGTACTGGCACGTTGTGAAGAGACCAACTTGGTGCTCAACTGGGAGAAGTGTCACATTATGTCGAGGAGGGCATTTCCCTAGGCCACATGATCTCCAATAATGGTATTGAAGTGGATACAACAAAAATTTAAATGATATCAAAACTCCCTCCTCCTACTTCTGTCAAAGGAGTGTGGAGCTTTCTAGGTCAGGCGAGGTTTTACCATCGGTTCATCAAATTTCTCAAAAGTGGTGGACCCCTTGTGTAAGTTGTTAGAAAAAGATGCTAAATTTGTGTTCAATGATGATTTTATGAAGGCATGTGAGCTACTCAATTATAATTTTACTACTACTCTCATCATTACCACACCAAATTAGAGCTCATGTATGATGTCAGCGATGTTGCGGTATGAGCGTTATTGGGGCAAAGAATTAACAAGTTATTCCATCTAATCTACTATACTATTAAGACCATGAGCAATGCCTGAGTCAACTATGCGATGATCGTGACATAACTTTTTAGCCATTGTCTTTGTTATAAAAAAGTTCTGCCCGTAGCTCATGGGTGCCAAAGTGATTGTTCACATCGATCACGCGACGTTTAGTTATTTGATGAGTAAAAGGACTCATAGGCTAGATTGATGTGGTGGGAACTTCTTCTAAAAGAATTTGATCTTGAAATCATAGACCGAAAAGGGATTAAAAATCAAGTGGTAGAACATTTGTCCATTTGGAAGAGGAGGGGAGGCCCCATGATAGCCTTGAGATCAACGATTCTTTTTTGGATGAACAACTCCTTTCCATGTCGTTGACCAGGATGCCTTTGTTTGCTGATATGGCTAACTATCTTATGAGCGGAATTGTGCCGAATGCGTTCTTCGATTATTATTGGGACGAGCCATATATTTTCAAAATTTGTACTGATGGTGTTATCCGGAGATATGTTCCATAAGAAGAGAAATAAGGTATTCTTGAAGCTTTCCATTCTTTGCCTTATGGTGGTCACCACGGTGGGGGCGAGAACTGCTACAAAGGTCCTAATATGTGGATTCTATTGGCCTACCCTGTACAAAGACGCTAGCGAGCTTGTTAAGCGGTGTGATGATTGCCAAAGGGTCGGTGGAATTTTCCTAGAAGAATGAGATGCCTCTTACCACCATCCTTGAGATTGACATTTTTTATGTGTAGGGCGTTGGCTTCATGGGTCCATTTGTGAGTTCATGTTGGAATACTTATATTCTTGTTGCTATGGATTACGTTTCTAAATGTGTTGAAATTATGGCTTTGCCCAACAATGAGGCACGAAGTATGGTGGATTTCTTGAAGAAAAACATATTCACAATATTTGGCACCCCAGGGGACATCATTAGTGATGTGGGTTCTCATTTCTGCAACAAAGCCTTTGACACTTTACTCTCCAATTAAGGTGGTGTCAACCCCATATCACTCCCCAGGCAAGTGGAAAGGTTGAAGTCTCCAACAGGGAGATCAAGAGTATTCTATCCAAGACTATCAATACAAACCAGACCGGTTGGTCAAGGAAACTTGACGATACATTATGGGCCTATAGAACAGCTCACAAGACTCCAATTGGTATGTCTCTGTATCGGTTGGTATTTGGAAAAGCATGTCACCTCCTGGTGGAATTAGAGCATAAGTCCATGTGGGCGTTGAAGATGTTGAACCTTGAGTAAGAGGAAGCTTCCAATCTTCGGGTAGAGCAATTGAATGAACTTGATAAGTTCCGGTTTCATGCTTAATTAACTTCATCTTTGTATAAGGACAAAATGAAGTACGTACATGATAAGTATACCCGAAACAGAGAATTCAAAGAAAGTGGGCTTGTTCTCTTATTCAACTCTCGGTTATGGATGTTTTCGGGAAAGCTAAAATCAAAGTGGAATGACGCTTTGAAGTGGTTCATGTACCTCCTTTTGGTGCTCTAGATTTGAAAAACAAGAATGGTGAGATCTTTAGAGTCAACAGGCATCGGTTGAAGCACAACCTTGGTAAGGGTGATAATGGCTACGTTGTGGCATTAATCCGTTTCAAGTGAATGATGGTAACATATGTCGTGCTGCGACGTTAAATCAGGTGCTTCTTGGGAGGCAACCCATGAGTTTTTCTCTCTTATGATTTTCCTTTTAGACTCTGCTCTGTTTTAGGCTAACTGGTTGTGAAGTGGATTTAGGAAATTTAGTACGTGTTAGAAACTACGCTTTACGCTAGAGGGGGGGTGAATAGCGTATTAATAGAATTTAGCGTTTTCTTGCGGAATTTAAACTTTGCAGGAAGTAAAATAAATGCAGAAAAATAAACTTACACAAAGATGTATACTGGTTGGCCACCAACGTGGTTAGTCCAGTCCCCGAGAGACTCTCTCGAGATTTTTCACTATCTTGTTAAGCTTAAGGGTGCTCAACAAACCGTTACACACTTGAGGACACAAGCCTCAAACAGTTGCTCGGAGATCGCAATCTCAAAGACTTCACCCAAGGAAACGCCAGTTCCTTGAAACAAGAGAATCGCAATTCTCTTACAAGTATATCAAATACTTGGACACTCACTTAACTAAAGTACTCCTTATTGAGTAGATATGAGTAAAAGAATATGTTCAAGATCACAACAACTTTAAGCAATAATATGGCTCTCAAAAGCTTTATGAACTGAGTAGAAAATGAAGAACAATTGAATGAAAGCTTATAGCAATGTAATGATCAGTTTGTGTATGTTGTTTTTTTTTAAAACACTGAAATGAAGCTGTATTTATAGTTGAAAAAGTTGGTTCAACCGTTGTCTAATTGCCAATTAAGAGTTGCTGAAATTACTCAGTGATAATCGATTATTAAGACCAAACAATCGATTATCTGCCAGTCAGTTTAAAAATCAATCCCAGATTTAACGCTTCACAATCGATTATACATAATCTATAATCGATTACTGGCAATATTCAAAATCAGATAATTGATTACACTAAGTTCATAATCGATAACTTTAGCAACGTTCTAAAAATCATTTCCAGATTTTAAGCAAAACATCGATTATATAAAATCAATAATCGATTACTTCAGCAACGTTCTAAAAATCATTTCCAGATTTTAAGCAGAACATCGATTATCTAGAATCAATAATCGATTACCTTATGGTATTTAAAAATCATTTGACAACGGCCAGCTTCAACAATCGATTGTCCTTTGCAACAATCGATTACTTGTTATTTTCTGAAAATCATAAAACTTACTGTCTCAGTGATAATCGATTATCTAAAGACATAATCGATTACTTAATTAAATTTAAAATCACTGGAAGACATCAACTCAACACAATCGATCACCATTAGTTCATAATCGATTATTTTGAGTATTGAAAAACTTTACCTCAACAACAATCGATTGTCATTTGTTCACAATCGATTATCATGCAGATATGGAAAAATCTGATGTTCACTGTCTTACTCACAATCGATTACCATTAATTCATAATCGATTGTCATGCAGTCTTGGCTCAGAAACAATCGATTATCATAAGTACATAATCGATTATTTTAGCCCAGATTTTTGAGGCATGTTTAGAAAACATTTTGTCTAATGTAAATATGCATGATTTAAAATCTTTTTGACACAGAATTAAATATGCATGATTTTGGAAAATAGTTTTATGAGAGAGGCCATACTATGAGTCAAGTTATAGGATCGAGATTACAATTTAGAACAACTCAATAACAATTAAAAGCTATATCTTGAACTTCAATCTTATTCGCAATCATTGTGCGCTTGTACTTGAATTCCGTCATATATCAATTTTTGCTTCGTTTGTCATTCATCAAAACCTACAAAAGAGTACACGTTTAGTATATTGCATTGAGAACGTGTTTCTAACAGTACGCAGTGCAGGAAATTGACAAGGAAAAAATTAGCTAAGTGATGAAATTATGCGGATCTTGCCAAAATTTTGCGGACCGGACAAGAACTTCATAGATGCATAATTCTGTGTATAGTCGCACAGTTGGAATGATGGAAATTGCCAACTCTCTAAAGTTGGCCTGACAAATTCCCTTAATAGTTCGTGGTTGCACCAAAAATTTTGCGGACCACACAAATTATGCGGTCGCGGCCATTTTTATGTGGATCACGCCATGGATTCAGCTGCTGTGTGACAAAAGGTAAAGAGTATGGACCACGCTAAAATTATGCAGCCGCACTTGGGTAAGTTAGTGGGCCATCTGGGTAAACGTATAAATAGGACTTCTTTATACCATTCACGCTTCACAAGCTCTGATCTCTCAAGCTAGACACAATGCACTCTTCCACGTGTTCAATCTTATTCCAATTTCATCAAGTGTGATTTCTTGCTACTACAATTATGTTCATTAATGAATTAATTTAAAAGTTTTGTTTTCTTTTCTCTTTGTTTTAATTTTCTTTTTATTTAGGGTTAGATTCATGCAAAAATATCGAATTGATGCTTGATTCTTGCTTAGAAACATATGGGTAGTGTTTGAATGGATAATGGGGGCTGAGCTTAGTAGCTTTGCATGCTTAATTACCATAAATCTTGTAAAACACTAATAACAAGTGTTCATCGGTGCCGAACTAATTTAAACTCCGCCGCCGTGCACATTTTTATATGGTTCGCAATATCCTAGTTCCAAGGCATTGATATTTGCTTAGATTTCACGGGCGCGGTCATTTTCGTGTGGTTCGCGATTGATCATTTGTTTCCACACTCAATTTTGTATGGTCCGCACATTTGAACTTCAGAGACTTAGTTGTTTATTTTTGCGGCCTAACCCAAAATTGTGCGGTCTGCAATGGGTCTTTCGCATCTGCACTCATTTTTGTGCGATCCACGGTTGATCAACTTCAGAGAACCAGTAGTCTGAGCCTGGTCTCTTCGCGATCGCATTCACTTTTATACGGACTATGATGACAGTTCGCAGTCGCACTCACTTTTGAGCGCTCCATGCTGCCCTATTTTAAGAAGCACTGTCTTTTATTTTATCTGTAATGTTCTAACACATGTTGAATTGCAATTCTAAGAGACTTCCACTACTTGTGTGTTGCAGACAAAGGTGCATCCCTGAGGTCGAGGTGATACTTCCAAAGGGAGGGCAGAACAATCCCGAGGCCGGGGTCGAAGCAAACCCATCATACCTCTGGCGGTTCAAATGATAATTGACAAGAAAGCAACCGTCACTGGAGCCCCAGACACTTCTTATACTAGTGAGTATGTCCCCTCCGAGGAAGATTCTGAAGGAAACCCCGAGAAATCACAGCTAGAAGTCCGGTCCCAACAAATTCACACACAATTCCGGAGGAGATTGCATTTGGTTGATGAGTTCTCCTACTATAAGGGTTCATCTGAGGGTAGTGACGATTATGAAACCTCTCCCTCACATGTTTCCCTAGTTTCAATCAATCTAGATGATGGTGATGAAGTCCCGAATGACGGGGAATGTGGTGATACAATAGTGGGAGGCATGGCTAGATCACAGAAGCCAGAGGTTTGGGCTGATAGGTTTGTCAGCTAGAAGTCATATTCCAAATTCCGAGAATGGTGGCCCCAAAGGTCGCTCACTCTTGAGAGACAATTTATAACCAAAGACCCGAGCCATCACAATCCAAATGTTCTACATCAATTCATGGAGAGAAAAGAATGGAAATGATTCACCGGTCTTGTGCTAGATGCTAATGAATACCTTGTCAAGGAATTTTATGTCAATGTTGCCCACATAAATAAGGGTACAAAGGTGACGAAGGTATAAAACTTGAAAATCCGGTTTGATGGCCAAGCTTTGAACAGATATAGAGTTTGAGGAGGTTGAGGCAGTGCAATACCTAGAGAAGCTATCCTTGGGTGAGGCAGTCCGCCAATGGCTAGATGAGTTATTTGCTATTTCGTGGACAACAACGACATGGCGCACAGTAGGAGCGCCAATTGTCAGATCCCTTAACTTTGAAGCAAAAGGGTGGCAAACATTCGTCTGCAGCTGTCTTGATCCATGCTAGAAGAGAATGTCCTCCCAATTTCCCGGGCAATATTGGTAGCTTCTATTATGGCAGGCTATCCTATTAATATGAGGAACTTGATCTCCTACAACATCTTCAATGCAATCCAGAAAAACAAAGATCGTATCTCTACCCCAACTTCCTCACTGAGTATTTCAAAGATCAAGGGGTAGAGCCGAAGCACTTTGATGTGGAGGTGAAGGCTAAAAAGTATTTCTCATGGTATCACCTCCAGAAAGCGGACAACCCTAAATCAAAGGATAAAGCCACTACCTCCATTGGACAGTCCAAAAAGTCGAGGGTAGTAGCCACTGAATCAGTTGCCGAGCCCTGCACATCTTCTGGTACTTCCACCAGAGTAACAACTATGCCTCCTCCATCTTCCAGGCCATCTGTCTTAGTGCCACTGTCAGTACCTTCATCTTCCACTTACCCTTAGACTGCACTGCGGGTTTCCCAGACACTATCCAATCTCAACAACTAGATGTAGGCAGCTACTACAAAGTTGTCTGCCATATCCAGTGCAGTGGCAGCAAAATCTTTAGTTCCAGCAGAGATTCAAGTACCTCCATCAGTGGAGGACTTATTGAAACAGATTTTGGAAAACCAGAAAAACCGAGAGACTCTTGATACACATGGGAAAGTAATCAAAGATCTGGGAAAGCAGGTGAAGAAGTTGTGAAAGACTCAAAATGAGTCGGCCAGGAAGTTGGATAAGGAGGTTAAGAAGATTGTACACGCATGAGACTTGCCAACGGATCTTCTCAAGGAGGAAACAATCCCAGCAACACATGCAGCAGCCCCAGGCACCAGGGGCAGCAGCCGGCCAGTTTGAGGAGCACACTGCAACATCACACACTGCTGAGGAGCTGATTCAGATGCTTAGCAACCCCATAGTCCCCTAGTAAGAGGATGTGGAGATCCAGTTAGAGGATACGAAGTGTGTTGATGTTGATGACCCAATGCAGACAGAGACCACATATGGACTTTTCTTTACTCTTTACCCCTTTCTCATGTTCGTATTTGTTATAAGCATTGAGGACAATGCTATTTTTCATTCAAGAGTGGTCCATTTTGATTTATGACATTTTCTATGTAATAACCATTACACCATTTTTCTTTATCTTTATTTCCGCTGTTGGTATGTATATATTCGTTATTTTCACTTTTGGTATGTACATATTTTTACCATTTGATGTATATATTCGTTATACCTCAAGTTTGTATATATTCAGTTTAATTTCCGTAGCTTACTTCATAACTTCTTTCGTTGTTTTCCCTTAGTAGAACAGCTTCTTATTTCCTTTAGTATCTTTTTTTAAGTTGTTAACTTCTCTTTTATGCTTTTTGTGAACAATAAGCCTTAGATTTTCTTGATGTCACGGTTCTTTTTAAAGGTGTATGTTGTGTGAACCGGGTGGCTCTTTCCAACGATGGATGGCGTGACAACCTTCTTAAGGGATTAAGCCCGTTTTCTTTATGTTTTAGTGTAAATAGTACTAATGAATAAAAGTGTCTCAAGCATGCTTCAATTGGTACTAACACAATTACCTTCGACCTTATGGTTAGAAACAAGTTGATTGACAAAGAATAGCTCTAGTTGTGACCTTTTGATTGTTGTGTTGACTAAAACAATCACCGAGTGGTTTCTTTGAGCCATTTGTGATGTTCAATCTAAGGTAGGCTTGTAGGCCATCGACTCTGGCCTCTTTAACCATCCAGTAGCTTGATAGGTGAGGTATTGAATATCAAGTCAAAGTTCCGTGCCAATAAGTCTAGAACTTGCCATGAATGCTTGTCTAGAAAAAATTATAAGTGTAGCTCGACTTGAGAGATGATTGTAGGCTCTCCTTGATCCAATTTGAAACTTGAAAGCGTTCATAGCTATTTACCTCAAAAATGGTAATTACAATTAGATTTAATTTTGTGGTTCTAAAAATACGTGATTTATTTTATGCTAATTGTTAGGCAATAGATGCTAAGTGTGAGACTAGAAAATAAAATAAGAACTCGAAAGCAGTATATTCAAGCAAACCAAATGGCTAAGATCGGGGCCTTGAGCACGGTTATGCGAGGCCTCGAGATCGAGCTAAGCACTAAGATGTGGACAGTCGACGCAAGGTTAACAGTTTAAGAGCTTTGATGAAAGCTCTTTATGATCAATAATAAGCAATAAATGATGAAAAATTAATGGAATACAATAAATGTAAGCAATAAGTCCAAGTAAATAATAAAGTCAATGGAGAACGTGTTTAAGTTAGAGAGTAGAGAATGTTCTTGTATTGAATGATCTATAATGTGTCTTTACAAAGTGATAAAGTCCCCTTTACATAGGAGGAAAGAATCCTAACATAGTACATATGCATTTATTATAAAGAAATGTAGCTGGTACAGCTACCTAGCGGTCGGGTACAGATTGGTATATTTCTTGTAGGTGTTGTCAGTTTGGACCACGTGCAAAGGGAACTTCCCATTTATCCATGATAACCATCAATTTTTGCTACTCAAGCTCGAGCATAAAGAACCTTCGAGGTTGAAACTTCAAACTGTGCCCCATGAGCCTTCGAGGCCTTTAGGCGCGAAGATATGGAAAGACATAATGATTGTGAAGTCGGGCACTCCTATTTTTTACCCATATGCAGATAGTCCCCACGTTTCTTAGAGTAAAATGATAAGAAACGATCTTGAATTCCTGCCCCCTTGATACTTCCACCACGACGGTGGTCATGCCCTGCATACAATTGAATAACAAAGTGAGGTGTCTAAACGTTGCATCCACACAACCCTTAAAAGCCTTTGAATTAATTATTGCGTTTGGATGCACTTTGGCCCGCTCCAACGTGCATGTTATACCTCTATAAATACTTCTTTTCTCGCTATTTATTTTTTCATTGCACCACCAAGCCCTCAAAAGAGTTATTCTCCCTTGTGTTCTCTTTTGAAATGCGCTTTTCATTTCTCCTCTTAAACCTTTTAACAAAAATGGTGAAAACCTCCACTTCTATTCCTTAGGAAGATGTGCCTTCTTCTTCCTCGCGATCATCTAAGGGTAAAACAACTATGTTCCCTCGCGTTGGGGAATGCATTCCAGGGGCTTCTGAAACGACCTTCGATTTTAAGATCGAAAAACCTTCTTCAAAGCCGGGACGATGCGAGCATATGTCGCACTGTGTTAGTTCAACAACATACGTTGAAAAGGTGAAGTCCGACTGTCGTTGGGGGTACGCGGTGCTTGTGGAGATTCCTTCTCGGGAGGAGGACATAACGACGTATAAGGTAGTCTTCCTTAGTAAGTATACTTATCAAATTACCCTTGCCTGGTGGAGCCATCCTCGCCTCCAATTGACCCCGTGATCTTCGACTTCTGCAAACGATATCGAGTAACCCTCAACCAAATTCATCCCTCATTCTGGCGCATAATATACATGACCAGATATTATGCGAATATGATTAAGGGGATGCCTTTCACCCTTGATCACCTGGTCAGAATATATATCAAATATGATTAAGGGGATGCCTTTCACCCTCGATCACCTAGTCAGAATATATAGTCCTCTGCTCTTCCGCGGGGGCTGTTAATACACAGTTTTTCCTCATATATTTTTATGCACACACACAGATATATATATATATATATATATATATATATATATATATATATATATATATATATATATATATATATATATATATATATATATATATATATATATATATATATATATATATATATATATATATATATATATATATATATATATATATATATATATATATATATATATATATATATATATATATATATATATATATAAAATAGCACATATGTAGACATAAGCATGCATTTATATTTTTATAATTTTTCTATAACTTTTAAAAGTTCCAAATCGATTTATTTCTTCTCTTTTATTTATAAAATATCCCGTAATTATCTTTTAAAATTTATTTTTTGTGGTGATTTGGTCATTTATATTCATTATTTTTGCCAACATAATTGTTTAAATACTTTTAGTGCATTTTTATAATTGCATTTACATTTTTAGGTAAAATTGTACGTCTTTGCAATAAAAGCCCATGTTGACGTATAATTACATTATTGATGCATAAAATGGTCTTTTATATTTTTAAAATATTAAATAACTATTTTAAATCATTTTAGTACACGAAAATATTTTTTTGGAACTCATTTACTATTTTTTATGAATTATGTAGCTATTAAAGTGGTAATATAAAATTTGCCCTATTTTATTTCAAATTTTTAGCCCTATATCGACCTAATAACCAACCCAATATTAATTCAAATTACCCAATCCAACCCTGCTACACGATCCGGCCCCAAAACCCTTTCAATCTCGGTCGTTGATCATAGACATCAATAGTCACAAAAAGACCATTCCTAAAATAAACCAAACGACCCCCCCCCCCCCCCCCATTTCCACTCTCCACCGCCTTGAAATCCCTCTCTTCTCTCAAACTCTCTTAGACCTAACCCTAATCAGACTTCATAGTTACCTATCTATGGTTGTCCCTGGTGGTCTCTCACTACCCACATGCCTCTATTAGCCTCTCTAATGTTGATATTTCCATCTCCATGGTCCTCAAGGGACCATAGCTAGTTGGTTTGCATCTATAGCTCCATTATCGCCTGTTTCAGGTTGTTCCAGTATGATTCTGAGTAAGATCGTCCTATATCGACTGTGATCTATGGGTTTCTAAGCATGTTTTTTCACCTCTGTCTTATTCTTTTCGAAACCCTAATTTCTTTCTTCTGAACCTCTTAGATCTGTATAGGTCTAAGATGATTTGGACCTATTTCATATAAGTTTTACAATAACCTTGAGATTTTTTATAAGAATCATATGATTTTCAAGTGATTTTCATCTCTTTTCTAAACTAGACTTTCTTAAAATTTCTTTTACAGAATGTTTGATGATTTTTTGAGTGTTTGATATTCTACTTCTTATGTGTTTGGCTGATTTTGTAAGTTTGCTACAACCTTAACTTGCACGTACTAAAAGCATTAGATTTTAACGTTCTTCATTTGGTTTATGAGTACTAGTGTATTGATTGTGTTCTTACTTTGGTTCTTGTGATTACTCGTGATTTTCTTGTCCTGATATGCCTCTGCTGAGTTTATTGGTTCAACCTTTCACCGATTCTACATGCTTATGTTCATCATGACTACTCATGTTAAGACCTATTTCTTTCTCCTTGAATCAGTATCGATTTAACTATTTAATCTGTTAAAATTTTGTGTCGAATCCTGACTATTCATTTCTTGCCTTATTTTATTTGCTAAACTTGCTGACTCACACGTGATTTTCTCTCTAACTGAGCCCTATTATGGTTCTAACCTAATTTTTTCCGACTAAGTTCTATGTTTCTATGAAATATTACTTAGTTTATTTTTTATTTATGGGAATTGATACATATTCTTTCTAAAAGTTAATTGTACTTTGAAATTCTGGCTGATTGATTACTCCTTTAAAGATTAGTATGCATAGAGTTTACTTGTTTCCTTGTTTATAACTTTAGTTGGTCGTCTCTGCCTTAATTTCTTGCTCGTATAACTTTGGGATTCTTACTAATTCTTTATTTGGTATAGTTTGGTCCTTTTTGTCTTAATTAAACCCTTGTTGTTACCGTTTGGCTAATTTCCCCTAATTAAAGGAGTCTATTCTGAACTCCTTATACGATTGGATTCTGATTGCTCCTTAATTGCTGATTTCTTATCCTTTTACCTTATTGACTCTACCCTCGAACTACTATATAAGCACTATTTTATTCTCACTTCAGAGCAGAATATGAGTTCATCAAAAAACACTTACACTCTAAAGCTCTTTTTTTCTGCATACTTGTGATATTCACTGGTCTAGCCGGCTGAAAGTCAAGGATAAATATTTGAACTTCATCTGCTTTATATTCTGCATTCTTTTCTTCAACTGGTATGTCTCTAGTTAAGTTTTTGAATCAAAACCCTATGTGTTTCATTCCTGCATTAGTTCATTATCTTATGAATTCAACTTGTATTTATGTTTACTTCTTTAGCATGTCTAAACTTTGTCCTTGTTCAATGCATGCTTTATATTCTGCACTATTTCCTACTTATTCCTTTGCCTAGCATGTCTAAACTCGTGTTCAATGTATGCTATATACTCTGCAATCTTTCCTGCTTACTTATTTGCTTAGCATATCTAAACTGTATGTTTAATCCTATTCAAGACATGTAAGGCTTTTTGTACTAAAACTATGATCTATGTCTTAATTATTTACTAGCTTGCTAAGACTTTAATACCGTAAGTGTTTTATGTAGTTTGTTGACTACATGATTCCTTTATATCCTATCCATGAACCCCAATGTGATTCTTATGTGCTCAATCCATTTATCCCCATGTGGGATTTGTTTGTTAAGTGTTTCCTGAATGTGGATGCTTTATGACCAATTTATTGTCTGCTGTTTTGGTACTCTTCACAAACTATCTTTTACTACCATAATGTTTCCTGTTTCTGAAAACCTTTTGTTTTCAAAATCTTTTCAAAACTATGTCAAGTCTTCTCACTTAACTCTTAGAATACTAGGTTTGGTCCCTCTGATATGTGTACTGTCTTGAGATCCTTGTGATTCTTTCGGAACTCTGGAATGTCAGAGTTGGCCTTTCCACACTTCACTTAAATCAGTTATCATTTGAGAAAAGGTCTAGGTGTGAGCACTGCCCTGGATCCTTGAGATCCTTAGGGAACTCTGACACACCTAGACATGGAATTGGTTATGACCTTTGGTATTTGAGGCTACTGGAGGCTTGGAGATCCCTTGGGCCTGCTTCAGGCTCCCTATAGATTAATCTTTGTTCTATTTATGTAATTTTTATTCAATTCATTGGCCTGTAATATTATTTTAAACAAACAGTGGGGTGATTAGTGAAAAGGAATGGTATTATATATTGTGGTTAAACTGGGTAGATACCATGCCTATAGGGTCTATGTTGATTCAAATGTTTTTGTTATGTTTGCTTTACTTCCGCGCAATAAGAAACCATGTTTATAGGATCTAAAATGGCTTAATAACAGTGATCATGTCAATAAGGTTAAACTCAGCTTTATGATTAGATAACATGGCTATAGAGTAATGGAAGTTCAATTTACATTACAACATGTATTCAAATTCGTCTCCTTAGAAATCATGTCTATAAGTTCAAAGTCAGCTTTTATTAATTAGATCTCATACCTATAGAACTTCAAACTGGTTTAGTTAATAAATCAGTTCAAATTCATGTTTATATATTCTGAATCGGCTTAACTAATTAATCTGTCCATTTTCTTTGATAAGTTTCAGACACTGCCTTAAATTAATACCACTAGAAAACATGTCTATAGGATCTCAAGTTATCCATTTAAAAACTATTTGCTGCTTTACTGCATTCCTAATCAGTATATATATCATGCTTTTAGGATATCACTATTACGCCTAGGCAAGCCTGTAGAGCAATTAAAACTCTGTAACTATAAAACAATGTTTTGTTATTTAAGACTACTCACGTTCTCAGGTCTAAAAACAGTAGGCAAGCTAAATAGGTCTTTGACAGTTGGTCCTAATTCAATGTTGTACACTTCCTGCTTGCCTAGATATCATATTCTAAGATTTTTCACTTACATACCTGAAGTTGTTGTTTGAGACTTGCACTTACTTGTTATGTTTTGTGGAGGTGAATATGAGCCTTTAATTATTCCCTCTTTATGTGTAGTCCTAATTGTTTTTGGTTGACGTCTAGATTTTTTCTCCTCCTTAGGATGGTCTAGAACTACCTAAAATTAGAGGTCCCAAAGACCTCCAGGGACACAAGGCAGGGACGGGTAGTGCACGCATAGCATACCATTAAAAGTTACTAGAACGCTTTAGGCTATGATTAAGGGGAGGGAATTGAGTAGTAATGATATGATGACTACACGCTATTTGTTAAGTGCTGCCCCTCATTTAGGAGTGATTACCGGGCATTGTGTGGGGTGATCTTGTAGGCTAACAAACCTAGGACCCCTCTTTCCCAATTCCTGTTGTTTAAATTTTTCTTTCCTCTATATATGTGCAACTTGCTCAAATATTTGTTTCATTACTTGAGTCATACAATGTCAAAACATGTCTTTATTTGCAAGTGTGTGCTTAAACTATTTATTTGTAATAAGGACTAATTCACATAAGCATAAGTTCAGTCGGGACCTACCATCCTGGACAACGAGAGGTGTCTAATACCTTTCCTTCAAGGTTATTTCAAGTCCTTACCTTAAATCTCTAGTAATGCAAACTAGTCTAAGAGTTAATTGCTCGAGATGCCCTAATGCACTATAATATGTTAGGTGGCGACTCTTCAAATACCCAAATTCCGAAAGAAAATTAGTTATTACCCCATGAACATCGGAACCCTAACTTCTCTCTATTGAGGGAAAAAAGGGGCGCGATAGAGGCCGGATTAAGCTCCATTGTCGGGCCTCGAGAGCCCTTTTTTGCTTGTATCGACGAGGTTAGGAATGGAGGGTGGATGAGCCATTTTGTTCGAGTTAAGACTTTGAATCTGATCCTAGTGGAGAGAATTTCGTTCCCTAAAATGTGGAACATGAAACTTAAGTAGATATGTTAATTAAATATTTCCTTGTTTCTTTTCGGATACATCTCCGTACGAACTGACTTTCTCCGTTGGTTCATCCATTGCAGTTTACCCTAATTTGGTTAAATACCTCTTGGGTTGTGTCAACCAGATGGAATCGATTTGTCCATACGCCGAGTGCGCATGGCGTGATCTATCCCAGGCTCGATGGAAAGTAAGGACCATGGCGAACCTCCACTTCTGCTGTAATTGCATTTCACAAATGAATTATTACTGATAGCATGCTTATTCCTAGTGCTTATATTTTGCATCTGTGCAGGTCTGGGGAGGTCCCCTTGATAAAGGAAGCACTACTTGGTGAAGTGAACACCTTGAAACCTGACAAAGAGGAGAAAAGACGAAAGGAATCGTCGACTGAGCCTTCGAAATCCAAGAAAGCCAAAGTGGAAGAACTTAAGGCTGATTTAGCAGCCTTAACTCCAGGAGTAGCGAGGAGTTCTCGAGTTGAAGGTGAGGAAAAAGATGATCACTCAACAACATCCGAGGGAGGGAAAAACCTGATCGCCCTTATGATGCAGAGACAGTGACTTCTAAGTCAGAACTTGATACTATTGTTGCCCTACCTCGGACTAAAGAGGCCTTCGAGGATACATCGGGTAATGTACCTGAGCCTATTGACGATTAAAATATTCCTCGAGCTGAGGCGCATTTGCTAGGCGGTTCGGAGGAACCCAATATTGAAGCTCTCCAAAGACAAGGGACGACCCCGATTGTTCCCGTCGGGGTTATTGAAGTGAGTGGTTCTCGTTCGGGACCGATTTTACCTCCTAAGGAAATGCAGGATGCCCACAGTAAAGAACCTTTTGATGTAAAGGTGCCCAACGGAGATAAAATGTATTTGAAAAGCCTTTAGCTACGCCTGAGAAAATCCCTAAGCTTGATGTGTCACTAATTTTTAGTGAGATGGACATGCTTTGTGAGTCGGTAATTTTTGTAAATTTTGCTCGTTGTCCGGATCTTCATCTTTCTAACTTGTCTCTTCTATGGTTCCAGGACAAGGTGCTTTATAATCAAACATATGCCTGATTTCAAATTGAGGTGGCTTGCTACAAGCGTGAGAAGACTCATCTACCAAGCAGATTATGTAGTTCCCGTTTGCTTTTGTCTGAATGTTTACCAGATCTCAGCGTTTTGACACCTTTGTTCTGATTTACGCAAATTGAGAAGAAAGATGCCCTAATAAGGGATGAGATCGAAGCTAGGAACTCCGAAATTCTTGAATTCAATTGGTACCTAAGTGAGATAGCTTTCGAGAGGGATACCCTCCAGGGGAAGGTGGCCTTAGTCGGGCATCAACTTCACGATACGAGGGTGGAGAGCAATAAGTATAGAGGTCTTCATACTGAGTTAGTTGTTGTGCTATTCGGGATCAAAGTTGAAGCCAAGGCACTCATATCCTCGCACAAAGAGGATGTTGTTGTTCTAAATGCTTAGGCCAGGAGAACGCCCAAGGGGACCAAACTAAAAAAAATTTGAGCCATAGAACATGCTCGATTAGAATCTTGGAGGCGGACTCTTGAGGATATACATGTGGGGTCATTAATCTGTTTACCTAGCTTGAGAGGGTGAAGACCCTAGAAAAAAGAGGGTTTTGCCCTGCTTGTTCTCTCCCTTGTAAGAGGTTTATAGGCCTTGTAAATGTACCCTTGTGAGCAATATATATATATATATTTATATATATATATATGTGTGTGTGTGTGTGTGTGTGTATATATATATATAAAACCTTTCGTTTTTCATTACTTCTCCTTTTTCCTTCGCTTTTTAGGAATAATTTGCGGTGTTTTCCGATAATTGGATCGAAATTTTGGACCTCAGATTGGACCCTTGGGTTTTCGCTATTGGTGAGCGATTCGCAATGGTCGAAGGTTGACCATTCAGGGCTTAGTCACCAAGTCGGGTTCTCAACTCGGGTTTACCAACCTTTAGGTCTAAAAACTGGTCCTGGGATTATTTGGGCCGACCGCTAGGTTGGTATGACTTCTAGTTGGCCCTGAGTCTCTTTTAAGCTGGCGATAATATCTCTTACGCGTTGGGTTGATACGATCTTTAATTTAAGCTGGTGATAGTGGCTCTTATGCATTTGCCCTAAGCTTTTTAGTTAACTGTTTGGGCTCAATCTTCAAGTCTGATTTCGACTCGAGCTTCTTTAAACTTAAGTTTTAAAAATTTGAGTTGGCTCTTATGCTCTTAAGTGTCGGGTCGATACGACCTCTATTGTAAGCCTGCGTCAGTGGCTCTTTTGTATTGGGTCGATACGACCTTTAGTATGGGCTGGCAATATTGGCTCTAACGCATTGGGTTGGTATGGCCTCTTAGTATAGGCCGGTGATGGTGACTCTTATGCGTTGGGTTGGTACGACCTCTAATATGGGTTATTGATAGTGGCTCTTACACATTAGGTCAGTACGAACTCTAATATTGGATTTTTTCCCTCCTTAAAGACTTTTTTGAAGTTTTTGTGTTCGCCTGAATCGTCGACGACTCGATAAGAGCCTCGATTGTGCGCCCTTATATAGCGATAAATGAGCACCTTGGGAGGTTTTGCTTGATGGTTGAATTGTTTTGAAGCCTATTGTTTGGAGCTGATATGATCGAAGCTCTTTTGCTTATGACAAGGGTAGCCTGATTAACTGATTCTTTTCAAAGATTTTTAAAAGCCATTGAAGGCCTATGATTTTATAGCGACGGTCGGGTGTCATCGAGTTACGTTAGTTTGGACTGTACATCCTTGTGACCGTAGTCATTGTATTTGGCCAGAGCCTTTTAGTCCCTGAGTGAAGTAGTTTCGGGTCTATATCAAGGGTATGCCTTTTTAATGTTCTTATAAGTTCGGATATATAGCCTTAACTATAAGATCAGGATTATGCCCTTTGTTAGGTCATACAAATTTTAACATGCCTTACTTGAGGCCTTATAGATAAGTTACTTGGTACAAGTATGGTTCATGCCTTGCTTGAGGTCTTATAGACAAGTTACTTGGTACAAGTATGGTTCACGCCTTGCTTGAGGTCTTACAGTTTTCGTGTTGACTTATAGAGGTCTTGCATTGTTAATAATGCCTCATGGAGGTCTTTCATTTTCTAGTATTTCTGCATGGAGGGATTTTGTACTTGAGGTTGCTCGCTTAGGGTCTTAAAGCCTTGAGTTTCCGATGGCTGGATGGGATGATAGTCGACGATAGTCCCTGAGACGTTGAAAGTTTTTTGGCTCTGGAGCCATTCTTTGTAAACTTGGTGTTACCTCATTGAGGGCTTATGAGTTAGAAGTTTCCGACGCGAAGGCCATATGGATTCATGATGACAGTCCCTGAGTGTTCAGGAAATTTTTGGCTTTGGAGCCATTTATTGCGAAAGTATCATACTTCTTTGAAGCGCAAGTCGTTAGGAAAAATATTCCTTGATTACTTGGTACATGTATAGATGTTTTTGTTGCCAAGGGTTTGGTTTTTTTATGCCGACATGGTTCATTCGACCGTTTGGCCGATACATCATTTTCCTATCGAGGCCCTTTTTGGCTCATCTTGACTTTCCCGAGAAGGTGATATTTTTGGGGGATGCCCCCAGTATTCGAGGTTGATGGGAGAGAAGCCTTGAATACTTGTTGAGTTACCCTTATGTAGCATTTGCCTCGTTAAAAACCTTGCCGGTAAAACCCTTCTTGGGATAAAAATTTGATCGAAGGAAAAAAGTGCAACGCATACTTTAAAACCCAAGGTTTTTGAGTTGGGGGATGTTTCAGCGTCTTCCATCGGACACCTTAGCAGTAGTAACATTTGAGCATTGATATGTTCCAATTGCTCGGAAGTTTTTCGCCTTCCATGTTGCCGATCTTGTAGGACCCTTTGTCGATTACTCCGAGGATGCGGTGCGCTCCTTCCCAGTTTTGGCTTAGCTTCCCTTCATTAGGGTTCCAAGTGTTTAGGTTAACTTTCCTTATGATTAAGTCGCAGACTCCACAATATCGGATATTTGTTCTCCTGTTATAATACCTTTCGATCCTTTGTTTCTGGGCAACCATCCAGACAAGTGAAGCTTCTTTTCTTTTATCCAATAGTTCGAGGGGCACAGTCATGGCCTCATTATTTGAGATCTCAGTGGTGTGTCAGAATCTGGCGATTGGCTCCCCGACCTCGACCAGTATCAAAGCCTTGGCACCATATACTAGAGAGAAAGGTGTTCCTCCTGTGCTTGATCTTGGAGTTTTTCCGCTACTCCCATTGCACTTCGGGTAATATCTCCCTCCATTTTCCCTTAGCACTTTCCAACTTTTTTTAAGTTTTAAATGATGGTCTTGTTTGTAGATTCAACTTGACCATTTCCACACGGGTGGTAAGGTATCGATAGGATTATTTTGATTTGTGATCCTTGAGGAACTGTGTTACCTTGCTTCTGATGAACTGCTTCCTGTTATCACATGTTATCTTGGAAGGAATCCCAAATTGGCACATGATATGGTCCCAAATGAAGTTAATGACTTTTTTTTCTCTTATCTTTTCGAAGGCCTGCGCTTCCACCCATTTTGAGAAGTAGGTAGTCATAAATAAAATAAATCTAGCTTTACCTGGTACCGTTGCAGAGGTCTGACAATGTCCATCCCCACCTCATGAAATGCTGCGACGACAAAATCAAATGTAGTTGTTCACCGAGTTGGCGAATCATTGGGGAAAATCTCTAGCATTTGTCACATTTACGGACAAATTCTTTGGTGTCATTTTCCATGTTGTCTCAATAGTAGCTTGCCCTGATTATCTTTCGAATTAAGGAATCGGCACTGGAATGATTTTTGCAGGTGCCCTCATGAATTTCTCGGAGCACATAATCTGTGTCTCCCGGCCCTAGACATACCACTAAGAGCCCATCAAAGCTTCTACTGTTTAGAGTTCTATTTTCATCGAGCGATAATAGGGCTGCTTTGGTTCACAGGTCCCTCGATTCTTTCGGATTCGCGAGTAGTTTCCCACTTTCCAAATAATCGATATATTAATTTCTCCAATCCCATGTCAGGCTAGTGGAGTTAATATCAGCATACCTTCATCGATCACTGATTTGGATACCTGAACAACAGTCCCGAGGAGTAGGTCATCTTCTTCGACAAATGATCCCAGGTTTGCAAGGGCATCTGCTTTGCTATTCTATTATCGAGGTATGTGGACCAATATCCATTCTTTGAAGCGGTGTGATGTGACTTGAATTTTGTCTAAGTATCTTTGCATCATGTCTTCTCGAACCTCAAAGATCTCGTTTACCTGATTTACTACAATGAGGAAATCACGTCTTGGTTCGATGACTTTATCTCCTAGACCTTTTGCCAATTCAAGACCTACAATCATAGCCTCATACTCGGCTTCTGTTAATCAACCTTCCAGTTTTTATAGATTGCTTGATTATGCCGCCCGTAGGCAGCTTCAGAACTATGCCGAGCTCGGATCGTCTTATATTTGAGGTGCCATTAGTGGACAAGGACCACACCCTAAAATATGTGCTTGTTTTTCGTAAAACTTTTTTCTCTACCTCGGGTACGAAGGAGGGCGAAAAGTCAGCCATGAAGTCCGCCAGAATTTGGGACTTGATAGTTGTTCAGGGTTGATACTCGATATTATATCCCCCGAGTTTGATAGCCCATTTGTCCAATCGGCCCGATAATTTGGGCTTATGCAATATGCTTTGAAGAGGATGTGTCGTTAAAACACAAATACGATGGTATTGAAAATAAGGTTTCAATTTTTGTAGCACGCTTATTAATGCAAGAGCTAGTTTTTCTAGGTGTGGATACCTGGTTTTGGCATCTCCAAGGGTCCCACTTACATAATAAACAAGGAATTGCGTAACTTGCTCTTTTCGAACTGGTACACCACTTACCGCTATCTCCGATATGGCAAAGAATAGATATAGTGTTTCGTCCTCCTTTGGTGTGTGGAGTAAAGACGTGCTAGTCAGATATCACTTTAACTCCTCTAAGTCACTTTGGCATTCTGGAGTTCATTCGAGGTTGTTTTTCTTTTAAGGAGAAGAAATAATGACTCATATCTGATAACCTCGATATGAATCGTCCCAAGGCCACTATCTGCCCTGTCAGCCATTGCACGACCTTCACATTGTTTACCACCCTGATTTCTTTTTTGGCCTAGATTTTGTCGGGGTTGATATCGATTCCCCTATTTTACACCATGAAGCCTAAGAATTTTCCCGAACCCACTCCAAAGGAATATTTCTCGGGATTAAGTTTCATATTGTAGCTTATGTGGATGTCTAATATCTCCTGCAAAAGAGTTAAATGGTCCTCTACACGCAGGGACTTAACTAAAATATCATCAAAATAAACTTTCATGTATTTGCCTCTTTGACGTTCGAACATCTTATTATCTAGGTGTTGGTACGTGGCTCCCGTGTTTTTCAGCCCGAAGGGCACTACATTGTAATTGTATGTCCTGTACTTCATGATGAACGAAGTATTTTCGCTATCTGCGAGGTTTATTTGAATTTGATTATACCTTGACTAGGCATCGAGAAAAATGAGGGTCACATAACTAATTGTGGCATCAATCAAACGGTCGATGTTAGGTAATTGGAACGAATCCTTGGGGCAAGCTTTATCAAGTCTGTGTAACCTACACACATTCTTAATTTATTTCCCTTTTTTGGGACTACTACCACGTTGGCCAGCCATTTGGGATATTTTACCTCCCTAATAGACCATATTTTGGGAAGTTTTGTTACCTCGTCCTTGATGAATGCGTGTTTTACTTCGGACTAGGGTCTCCTTTTTTTGCTTCAACGGTTTGAATCTGGGGTTGACACTCAGTCGATGAGTGGTTATTTTGGTAGGATCCCCGTCACATCTAAATGGGACCAAGAAAAGCAATCAATAATATTAAGAAGAAATCTGATCAGTTTTTCCCTAAGTTCGGGGGTTAGTACCGCTCCCAGGTATACCTTCCGATCTGGGAGATGTTTGATCAAAACAACTTGCTCTATTTCTTCAATAGTCGACTTCGTTGCGTCCCACTATTTGGGGGCGACGAAGGCTCGAGGAGCGAGGAAATCTTCTTCATCATCCTCGGAGGTCTGTGTACCTCCTGGCTCTTTTGAGGTAGAGTATATAGGATTCGATACCTCCCAATGAACTATGAACATTTCTTTTGCCGCCTTTTGTTCCCCATATACTATTTTTATACCATCCTTTGTGGGAAACTTCATCATTTGATGCAGAGTTGATGGTACTGGCCTCATGTTGTGTATCCACAACCTACCAAGCAATGCGTTGTAACTCATGTTACCTCCGATGACATGGAATTTGGTGTCCTGAACTGCATTAGACATGTTGACGGGAGGGTGATCTCCCGCTTCGTTGCTTCACCGGCCATGTTGAAGCTGTTGAGGACTCGGGAGGTAGGTACGATCTGATGAGCAGTCCGAGCTATTCTACCACATTCAACCTGATTACGTTGGCAGAGCTACCTACAACCACGAGTACAAATTTAATTTGTATGTTATTTATGAGAAATAAAATTACCAGTGCATCATTATGTGGTCGAGCCAAGGTCTCAAAATCTTTCTCATTGAATGCAAGGATGCCTTCGGACATATGGACCCGAACTAATCCTTCCGTTGCAATGGATATTTTTACCCGTTTGACCAGGGTCATTGGGGAATTTCGGTCCCCCAAATGATCATATGAATAACGTGGTGAGGATTTCCTTCTCTATTTCCCCTATCTGCCCTCTCTTTTTCCCCAGGTGGGATTTTTCTGAGTTTCCTGTTGATATTCTTGGCGTGTACTGCTATTGGTGCGGGAGCTTATGTCAACATGTTGGGTGTTGCGCAAGAACACACCCACAAGAATTGCTTCTGGTGCATCCTTAGGGTTTCGCGGTGGTACATCAATCCCTGGAACAACTACACCATTCTCTCCATGATCCTTAAAATCGTTGTCTTCATGTGCATTCACTGAATTAGAAATTTTGTTCTGAAATCCAAGATTATTGGATAAGAAAAAGTGTGAAAGATAACTTGTGTTGTGTCGTAAACCAACAAGAAAACAATCACTATTATTCTTAGCCCCACGATGGGTGCCAAACTATTTAACTCAAAAACGGTACAAGTAGATACGATTTCGTAGTTCTAAAAATACATGATTTATTTTTTATGGTAGTTGTTAGGCAGTAGATGCTAAGCGTGAGACTGTAAAATAAGATAAGAACTTGAAAACAGTATATTTAAGCAAACCGAATGACTAAGAATCGGGGCCTCGCTCCAGGTTATGCGGGGCCTCGAGATCGAGCTAGGCACTAAGCTGTGGATAATCGACGAAGGATTAACAGTTTTGAGAGCTTTGATGAAGACTCTTTATGATCAATAATGAGCAATAAATGAAGAACAATAATGGAACACAATAAATGTAAGCAATAAGTGCAATTAAGTAATAAAATCAAGGGATACCGTGTTTGAGTTAGATATCAAAGGATGTTCTTGTATTTAATGTTCTATATTGTGTCTTTACAAAGTGACAAAGGTCCCCTTTATATAGGAGGAGGGAATCCCAACATAGTTCGTATGCATTTATCACAAAGAAATGTAGTTGGTACAACTACCTAACAGTTTGGTATAGACTGGTACCATTCTTGTAGGTGTTGTTGGTTCGGACCACGTGCCAAGGGAACTTCCCATTTATCCATGATAACCATCGACTTATGCTGCCCCGAGGTCGGGCATAAAGAACCTTCGAGGTTGAAACCTCGAATTGTGCCCCCGGGCCTTCGAGCCCTTTCGAGGTGAAGTTATGAAAAGACATAATGATTATGAAATCGGGCTCTCCGGTTTTACCCGTATACAATAACCTACCAATATGATATCCCTAGTCAACCCCTTTGAGCCGAAGCCCTTCTTCTTTCAGTAACCACATTGCAAGCCTTTATCTTTTCTATAATGACCCTCTCTTGACACCCGATCTTTTCTTGGCATTCTTGATAAATAATTGGCAAAATCATAAGTTTGAGGGAGAGACGAGGAATGTAAAAGTGATAAAAGGTACAAAAAACAAAAATAAATAAAGAAAAGGGAGGGCAAAGAAAAGGAAGAAACGCCAACAAAAAATATGTCAAAAAGCAAGGGACAGTTGAAAGGGATACTAAGAAAGTAATGATGAAAGGCATGGAATGATTAGAAAAGGAAAACAATGATTTTCATGAGGAAGGAAGAGTGATAGTGTGTCTGTCTAGTTCCCATAAGGAAGAAGAAAATGACTCAAAGAGTTAAGGAAGTATGAGTCGAAATGAGAAAATGGAGTGCTTTAGGAAAGATGAAACCATCATATGCTGATAAGGCCTACCTTGATCCAAAAACCTTCATTACATTCCCGCAAAATCTCCCTATATGATTTCGAGTTGAGTGAGCTTATATTAGTAGTCATTTACATAAAGGGTAAGATTATGGTACTTAGAGCTGGACTTGTGACATTCTTTTGAGAGAGATGAGCGTACTTCTTCATAATCCTTGTTTTGAGTGTTACATTCTAAAGTGAGATTTGCTTATGGAGAGTAGAGGAAGAGGAGTTTGGGTTCCACAATGGCCTACGTAATAGAGCGAGCTTCGTTGGTGAATTAAGTCAACTCTTGATGCTCTAATGTCACAATATGGTACTCAAAAGATCATAACATAGTGTTGTTGATAATTCATTTGTGTTGAGGGTAATTGTTAGTCTCAATTGATGCATGATTGATTAACCTTAGTGCAACTGAAATATTCTTTTTTAGTGGAGGTGAGAATTACCTTATTTTCTTGAGGACAAGCAAAAGCTTAAGATTTGGGGAGTTGATAAGTAAGGATTTTAACCTATTATTTTCTCTTTTTTAATTCTGTTTTGGGCCAAAAATGCTTGAAGGTGTTCCTTGAAACTAATGTAATATGCTTGCTTGCTAAAATTGTTTAAAATGAACCAAAGGAGTCATAATCATCTCATAAAGGAGTCAAAACTTGAACAAAAGCCAAAACTAAGCCAAGAGATCTGAATCGCGGACCGCACAAATATTGTACGATCGCAAAAGCCGCAAGGCGGAAATATGCAATCCACGAGAGGAAGGTTCAGAGAGTTACATTTTCAGGCTAAATGATAAGCGCGGACCACACCAGAAATGTGCGACCGCGATGGAAATTACGCGGACCATGATGTATGAAGCTTAGAGAGTTCACAACTTGAGTAAAAGAAAGAAGTGCGGTTTGCGCCAGAATTGTGCGGCCACAAAAGTCCCTTACCCGACCGCGATTGAAATTATGTGGTCCGTGAAACTCATCTCAACCCAGATCCAGATTTTAAGAATGCATACCGCGATTAGAATTACATGGCCGCGAAAGTAAGAATGCGGCCGCTCTCAAAATTATGTAGCCGCACAACCTCCGTAGGGGTATTTTTCTCCAGAAATTTGAGCTTAGTATAAATAACACTTTTTGTCATTTTTAGGTCATGTTATGTATTATCAGAGCACGTGAGATGGTTGTACATTCCGTTTTTGGTAGTTTTGTAATAGAATTATCTTTCAACATTAGATTTTCATCTTTTAATCTAGTATTAGGACTTTTATCTTCTTTTCATCTTTAATTTATGATATTTTCATGAGTAGCTAAACCCATAGCTAGGGTTGTGACCCGACCCTAGTGTGGATATTGATTTTAGGACTTGAATGTGAATGTGTTAGTGATATTTAGCCTAGTTCTTGCTAGAACTATATAATTAATGGTTGCAACATTGATTTATGCCTTTATGACTTAGTCTCCACTTGAGAAACATGGACTAAGTCTAGAAAACTAGGATAACAAGGAATTAGGGTGAATCAAGAAATTGATAGCCCCAATTAAAGGATTAAACCTAGAAATAGTAATACCCGACTTGAGCTAGTATCACTTGAATTGCATGAATACCAATTTGGACTTTAGAGCCAAATTGAGCAAAATCACTCAAACTACTAAAATGTATAGAGTGAGTACCCGGGGTCTGATAGCTATATTACAATCCCAACTAATCATAAGCTTGCCCTAGATTTTAATATCCGTTAGATATCCACCTAGGTAGAAGTCATGATCCTAGTCTCTTTAACTATTTGAAAGTCCACAAGAAAAATATTGTCATTAGTTTCAATTATTGCGATAAATAGAATAGAGTTAGAAGTAGAATATAAACCAAAATGTGTGGAAGTGTAATTAAGACCAAACCCACATCTAGACTTAGATATAAACCTAATTCCAAAAAATTAACTCCCTACAGATTCAATCCCGACCTAGTTGGATAAAATTACATCGACCACCCTCGCTACTCAATAGTAGTGTAGGGTTGGACCCGATCAGGGGACATCAAGGTCGAGATCGGGAAGTTAGACCTTTTCAATGTAAAGAAAAGGGATAACGTGATGCTCAGGGAATTCATGTCGAGGTTTTAAATGGAACTGATGGATCTACCTCTGGACGGGGATGATTGGGCCGTTCAGGAATTAAGCCAAGGACTTAACCCCCACAGCTCATTGGCTTCATAGAACAGTTGAGACAAAATTTGATTGAATACCTGGCGGTAACTTGGGTCGACTTCCATTACAGGTATCAATCAAAAATTAGGGTCATCAGCTTGGGGCATGTTCCGGATCCGTGTATACTGTCAAAACTATTAATAGATCTTAAAGATTTATCGATCGTGAACCAAGACCGAATAGAGATTAGTATCAACCATATAATGGATATTGAAGGGGTAACAGACCTGGATGCAACTCTGCGAGGAGTGAAAAAGGAACGATCGAGGCCATAGTAGTCGGGAACTAATGGGTAAGAACGGTTTTGACATTCCACTCAGGGAGGCACCGAGACTATCAGAATACAACTTAAGTATCGATGCTGCCAGCATCGTATCCTCCATTGGGCGCATCAAAGATACAAAATGGCCTCGAGAATTGCAATCCGATCTTGCCCAAAGGGACCCCCAAACTAGTGTGTAAGTATCATGGCACTCACGGACACATAACCAAAGACTATCGACAAATGAGAGAAGAAGTAGCCAGATTATTCAATAATGGACACCTCCGAGGATTTCTAAGTGATCTAGCTAAAATCGCCGGTTCCACTTATCAACGCCTAGTGAATCAGATGTTCAAAGAACAAATAAAGGGAAATTTTATATATTTCGGAATATCTTTAGAAAGGCTCGACAAAAAACTACCTTAACAAAATATATGTACATGATACAAAAACAGAAAAACAATAAACCTAAGGCATCTAAGCCTGATCTTCACTGGAACCCGATCCGTTACCAACACTATTGGGGCCTTCGGATTCTTTCGCCCTCGGATCCCTCTTCACCTTCGAGATTAGCTAATCTCCTGGCCTCGGCCTCAAGTGATTTTGCTTCCTCAATCTCCACACATAGGTTGATGCCTAGGGCATGGATCTCTTCAAGGGTCTTCATCGGATAACTGCCTCATGTACTCAACAGTGGTCTTCAGGCGGGCCTCGGCTGCTTCGACATTCGCCCTATATTGCGACACCATCTCTTCAGCATTGGTGGAGGTTGTGCACGGCTGAGCCTTTATAGCTTCACATTCACTATCAAGGGCATCCCGCTCTGCCAGAATCGGGCTCAATTGCGCTCGGATTTCTTTGTTTAGCTGAGACCGCTTATCGGCTTTCTCTTTTGCCACCTAAAATTGAAGTCTACAAATGCCAGCTATGCCTGGGCAGTTTCCTTTTCTGAACCCAACCAGTGCATTTTGCTCTTCCAAGTATCGACCATGGCTTGAACCTCATTCATTTAAGCTCGGAGTTGGTCAATCCGGTCAATCTTCTACTGAACCTACGAGCATTGGTCATTAGTCACCATGAATAAGTCTTCATTTCTAACTTCAAAAACCTTTACCTTTTCGACCAGATCAGCATGTTCTCGTCTCAGGATCGAAGCCTACTTCTAAGCCCTATAGAGCTCGGTTTGAAGGCCCTTGATGGCCCCTTCGTGATACTCGCAGAGAAGCGTATACATATCTCTTTTATAGGCAAGCTCCTTGACCTCAAGCTCGAGATTGTTAACCTCATCCCGATTCCGAAGAAAGATTTCGTGATGAAGTATTGAGGCCTGCAAAAGGCTGAAGAAATATGAGAAACATAAAAAATTGAGTAAAAGTTCGAAACAACATAATGATGCCTTACCCGATTCAGTGATTGTTGCGCCTCGATGAATAGGCATGCCACGTCCACCTCATTCATTTTTTCCTAGTCTTATTTGGTCATTCGACATCAGATCTTTTGCGGGAGCAGAAAGAAACTAGGCATCCTATAGGACAGGGATGGCTATCGACCTCTTGTGGCGGGATCCACACTCACGGCGTGAACTGGTTGATTTAATTTGGGCTCGAGTTTCTTGACAAATCCTGAAGACAGGTCTTTTCTTAGAAATTCTTGGTTGCCAAGCCTGGAAAAGTCCTCCAAGATGGACGATTCCATAATGTCGAAAAAAGAACAAATGGGATCGTCCACGCCATGAGTCCCTTCGTTAGACCTCTCCTTCCTTGCTTGGGCCACCTCGATCATGTGCTCAGTATAGGAAGGCGACCCTAAAATCTCTATTACACCATGCGGCTCCTTCAAAGCAGAGCCGACATCCTGATATGTCCCAACCCCCCGATCTTCTCATCAACCTCCCGAGTCTGAGGGAGATTGCCTCATGGATCTCCTCAACGGCAGCTACCTACTCCACGGAAGAGGTCGGCTCATGGGCTACAAAAAATCGTCTTCCTCGGGCTCATCCTTATGCCAAAGAAGTGAGTCCGAGTCGAGTGCTAGGGAGACAAAACTTTCTTTTGGCTTATGAGCTAACCTTTTTTTTCTTCTTCTCTAAGCTAGGGGAACCCAAAACCTTCCTTTTCTTCTTCTTATTTCCCCCCTGCAGCCCCAGACTACCCCAAAGTGGAGGGATGGATGGACGAGGGCATACTCTTGTTTCCTTCTAAAGGCCTAAGTTCGATGGTCTTAGGCAAACCTGCAACAAAAAAAGAGGAAATGAGAATATGATGTAAAAACAGAAGCAAATTGATACTTATTCAGGAGAGATTTTACAATGAGAACGGGCTTCCTATCAGCCCTTCGAGACTTCGTGTCATGTGCGCTCAAAATAAGGCATCTACGAAGAAATGCACTCGATCCACTCCTTGAACCAAGGAATGGCGTTTGGGACTCGAGCAACAACTGCACCACCACAAGCACTAGTGAGAAAAAAGGATACAAACATGCGATTAATGTTTTAAGAAAAGACGTACTTATGAGATGCATTCGACTTTCAGGTAATGACATTAACTCAGGGGGGAGGGGATCAAGTCTTTGTTCTTCACTCGAACGAAGCATCCCGTCCAGTCTCGATCTCGGTATTCAATGATAGACGAGAATAGGGCTTTGCTAGACCAACGTATGAGCTTTATTAGTCCCCATCGAAAGATTCGGGGATTGTATAGGTAGAGTGGGTGATCGATGGTGAACCGACGAGATTCGGACTTGTTCACGAAGTAATGAAGGAGGATCACGATCCTCCATAGAGACAGATGGATCTGACCGAGGCATAGTTTGTACCTCTTATAAAAGTCCAGGATAACCGTATCCACCCGGCCCAATATGAAGGGATAAAAGCAAACACTTACATACCCCTCAACATGGGTAGTGATGACGTCCTCGGGCCCGAGGAAGAACATTTTCAAAAGAGGCTTGAAGCCGTTTCATCGGTAGCCATGCTAGAAGCAGACATCCCGAGGATGATTATATCGGGAGAGACCTAATCGATTTCAGCGGTCTGCTAGGAAGAAGAAGAAGCGACTTGTTGAGGAACAGATTTGGATGTTTTTAGCCATTGTTATCTAAAAGAGCTTGAAAGGTCTAAGAAAAAGTTTTGAAAAATGAAAAGTCAAGTATGTTGACTTAGGTAAAGATTAGGTAAAAAAAATGGAAATTACTGAGAAATATTGAAGAACAGAGGTAGAAATATGAAAGTATGAAGAAGGTTAGTAGCATCTTTGAGAATCGAAGGTAGAAGTTTGGTTAAATGGTGAAAAATGAACGAGGAATGGAAGTTTTTATAGAGGTTTCGTGATGCTTCGCGTTAAGAGGTGACTTGCCGATGACCGGCACATGTTCGAAGTTAGAATGAGGCAACTTACATGACGTTTCAGTTTCTTTGTCATTTCTGTTACGGCGCATTAAAGAAGGAGTTGAAAAACATCTGTCGTTTCTCATCGTTTCGGTAACCCTCATATCTAATAAACGAGGATTTGTATACGAGTAAACCTAAGCCCGTTGAACATCTCAATTTTTCGTAAGACAGATGGAGCAGGAACATGATCATAAGAAATCAAAATTTGGGCGGGGAGTCTCTCGTATAAGGGTTCGAGCAAGACACCTGTCCTCAGGGGCATCAGAACCTCCTCAGGGGCATCAGAACCACGTCCTCCAGGTCCGGTTTGAGCCTCGAGACTTTAGAGAACATTATCAAACGACAACACATGACTAACGAAGGGTCGTAATATCCGTTCCCACCCGGACATCACAGCGTGAATCTTGGCCCGTATCGGCAGAAAAACAGTGATTAGCGAAACAAGAAATTTTTATCTTTTCTTAGAATTAATACTTAGGGTAAAATTTCCCTAGTATATAAAGGGAAAAACTTAGTATTCATGGGACACATTGTAACACGCATATAAAGGTAATATACTTTTATTCTCTTTGTTATTTAAGGTTCTTATTTTTATTCATCGATACTTCATTAGTGTGGGCTCAGGATCGAGGGTAAGCACTTTATTAAACTGCTACTGAGTCCTTGGTCACTCATCATTGGTTTGGCAATTTATCAAGTCTTTTATCTATTTAATCTACGACATTAATTACTTATATTGAATTAATCCACATATTCTTAAAATCACGTATAAATTCAATTGTTATCCATTTTTTTTAGGATAAACATACTCGAATAAACTAAGTTTACACTCTTTATGCGAGTTTTCCTATTTGTATTTATGTTCAAAACTTTGTGTTATTTTAAACATCACCACAAATATTATCCAGTTCAATATTATAAAATATTCCCCATTGGCAAAGCCCATCCGTAACATTATTCATTTGATGGATATCGCTTGTCATAATCTTGCTGAAATTACTCTCGAACAACTTCAAAGGTAAATGAATATTTGTAATAAGCATCTTCTCTTTGTCCTGCTATATGAGGATTGATTTCTAAAACAACGTTTTAGCAATTAAATACCTCAAATAAGCAACTATTAAAAATATAGCAAAACAAAATCCTTTATTGTTGTTTTAGTTGACCCCAGACGTATAAACCTTAAAATTCTTCAATAGTCTAGCAAAATTTACTTATGAATTATTCAAAAAGCTAGTCAGATGATTAAAATCTTTCTAATATTTTTTTTCGTCGATACAAACTTATACGTCAATTAAAAAAAGGAGCAAACATTTAGTGATGTTTATTCTGAAAAAAATAAAAAAAAATGCATTATAAGTTTTTCAATTTGTCAAAACAAACAATCACCTCCCATTTTATATATATATATAAAAGAGAATTTTTCATAAATTACTATCTTTTATAGTAATTAGCCATCTATATATACCATTTGTTATATTACGGATTATAGATACCTTTTCTGTGGTTATAAGATGTATTTGATGTATTTAAGCTATTGTATTCATGAATACAATAGTAAAAATAGGCGTGAATTAGGGAAGTCCAACTAATCAGTTGTTGTATTCGAGTGTATTCGACTGTATTCATGGAGTGACACATGAGATTACAACTGGACAAATTATTATATTCGATTGTATTCACGGCATGAAATACGGAATTACACCGCTTTGAAAACGGGAAGTGAATCAATTAACATAATAGATTCCTAGTATAACTTAACAACTCAATTATAACACAAAAATTTTGTATTTCTAGTTATAGAAAAGATTCTCAATCGAAAAATACACAAGAAACACAACAAACTTCAGAGAAATTATATAATATATCTGAATACATAAATTATGTTAAACATATGAATACATCCATGGCATATAACGAGACAATGAATACAATGAAATACATTGAATACAACAGGATACATTGAAATACAATGAAAAAAGACAGTGAATACAATAAAATACATGGAATATAACGAGATGCATTGAATTACAATGGAAAAAAGATAATGAATACAAAGAAATACATGAAAATACATTGAGATATATTAACATAAAATAAGTTTCTCAGCCCCAAACTCCATCGTCTTGGTTCAAGAACAAACCCTATTTTTCTGCGAATCCGTCGTAGCAACATTTGAAGGTACAACACACGACACCTTTGAGATTTGAAGGTACAACACGCGTCTTCTTATTTTCATTACCTGCTTTTACTGATTTAGTTAGGAATTTGATTTGCTTTTAGTGATCTTAACAGAGAAATCTCTTTTCTCGATCTTGTGCCCTCTAACATTAGCGACAACCAACAGATGAAGAAAGAGATAAACAGAATAACCTTTGAATACATAGTTAACTCAAGTGATTTTGAGACTTCAGAGAGAGTGTATTGATGACAGAGAAATCACAATTCAAATATTCGGTGCCAGAATTGATGGGAATGAAAAGAAAATAGTATGGGCGAGAGAAATTTTGAGATTGAGCATCGTGTTTTCAGAGAATGAGGAAAGAGAATGAGATGTATCAAAGTAGAGAGAAAGAAAATAGTGTAACTAAATAATGTATTTAATGACTTAGGACGAGGAGGTAACCAAAGTTAAATATTTTGCTATAAACTTTAAAAAGTATTTATAGATATAATTTTTTTAAATTATATTTATTTAAAATAAATAAAGTGTGAGGTAAAAATTCCTTAAAACAAAAAAAAACAAACCCGGCAAGGAAGTCAATGTGGGGTTGTGGACTTAAGTGGACTGGGTTGTGGTGACCCGAATACCCGTTAAACCGTATCCGATAAAAAGTCCAGATCCTTCTGGAACAGTACAACGAGCTGGCAAATTCTAGATTCGACCCTTGTTGTGATAACACAAATAACTGCATTCGCCTCCGATTCACATTACGTTATACCTATATCTTTGCCCAAAGTTGACACCGTTCTCCTTTGCGAACATTGCCCCTTCCGATCTCAATTTCCGGCAAAATCCAGTTTTAGTTTCCGGTCGTTTTCTCTCACGCCCTCTTTCTCCTGAGGCAAGAATCTTATTGTATTCCCTTGATGATTTTAATATTAGAATCAATTGTGAATTAGGTTTAAAATGCTTTGTATTGTTTGATTCTATTTATGCTTCAATCTCAATTTGTTGCCTTTAATGTTTTACGAGCTAATCTGCACTCTTGTTTGTATGATGTGTATAAAGTTCTGATGCTGTACCAATCACTGGCATATGCTGTCAGTTTCTCAACATTTTCTATTAGCAAATGGAAAAAAGAGTTTTTTAGGCAATATAAATACCAGTATTTATCTTGCATCTTGAGAGTTATGAGTAAAATGCAAATCTATCAGTTTGACCTTAATGTGTAGTATCATCTTTTGATAACCATACTGTCCGGGTTGGATTGCGCGCACCTCGACTAATTCCATGGGATATGTGTTACCGCACACCGCACTTGCGCAGTTACCGGGTAACTCAGTCCACCAAGGCTTGGACATATTGGAAGAAATCACCTAGTTCTTTGCCTCCGCATTTGAACGTGAGACCTCATTTTTTTCAACTCACTTCATTTACCGCTCAGCCACAACCTTGGATGCTCAATGTGTGGTATCTTTAATATATTGGAACTTTTATTCCACTTTTTGGTTGGCTCTAGAATCTTTGTACGCTACCAAAATAACCTATTGGATTTGAGTTACTGGAATATCCTATGAACTGCAGCCTAGCCAATTGAAGCTGCATCCACATTTGTATAAGTGGGGGTGTGCAGATCCATCGGCCATTCCATTTAGCTAAGGCAATTCTTTTCCTGATAGTGGGTCACATATATAGGACCAACGTGGGTAGTGGTCATGGACTAAAACAATATTTAGAAGCTTAAAACGGTCCATTTACAGTTCAGACTGTTTAGGCTTTTTAACCATTGTTTTTAAGTATGTAATAAATGAAGGCCCATTTGGGAAAAAAGTTGAAAATTTAGGGACTCTATGGAGAGTACCTACTCGTTCTATTTCTAATGATAATATTATGCGTTTACTGATCTTGGTTAAAGATTCATTCCTGTGACTCCTGATAAGCAACAAGGACAGACTAAAGGAAGTAGGTGTTAAAATATTGGAAAGGAAGACAAAACTAAAGATGTGGCGTGATTTCTTATTATCATATTGTCCGCCGTGGTAATAAATGACAAGCTTATATTGTATGGAATTGTCACGTCATCAGCTGTACCCTTTGCTTCAAATACAATTGGCAGGTATGAGAAAGTCTTACCATCCTGTGACCTGAATAGTCTAATATCTTCCAAGTAGTTTTTTTCTTGACATGTGAGAGTGAAAATTGTCTTATTATTTGGCACCAACATGTTGCCACCAAGTATAGACAGGCTGGAAAGTTGAGCTATGGAAAAGTGTGTCCAAAGTTACTATAACTAGCTCGTTCTTTTAAGAAGCTATTGGTGATTGCAAAGAAAACCCACATCCCCTAGGGCTTTGGTTCAACAGCAAAAGTTGTGCAATGTGGAATGCAATATCTGCTAGGTGCACACCACCAATTTGAAGCTTAGCTGTTAGACCAAAGTCTGCTATTTAATTGGAGAAGACTAGAGGGGCAAGTCCATTATCCCTGAATTTTCTCGGTAAAAAAAAATTGGTATGAGAGTAGTCTTGTCTTAGGAAAATGTTCCAAGAGTTTGGCATATCTTCCCTTGTATAGTAATTTTCGAGCTATTCTTCCCCGGATCTGTGAATCATTCAGTGTACTTCCAACAAAAGTACAAAACAGAAGATGAGCGTGCTAAGGTCTATAAATAATGTGAAACGTATAATTAATGGTATCTTTTGTCTCGGCGCACAAAATATATGGGCAGTATAGTTTCTCCTTTTGAAACCAGAGTATTGTGTGTGTCTGCGGGGGAGGGGGGGGGGGGGGGTTCAAGATAGCTGCTGGTCGTGAATTACAATTTACCTTTTGTATCAGATTCATTCACGGTTACTTCCCATCCTTGGCCATTTTTCTATTTTTCAGAATGGATGCACTTCTAAGTTATCTGAGTTAATATTTTTATTGATTTTGCCCTTTCCAGGGGGTGGGGGATTTATTTTGCTGCTACTTTTTTTCTGAGTCGCATCTTGGTATTAGTTTCTCTTAATTATTTTACGTGGTGTTTTAGTAAATGCTTACCATCATGCAGAGTTTTGCTGTTCAGGTAGTAGTTGTTTCTAAAGTCTCATGGCTGACCAACAATCAGTTGAAGGGTCAAGCACAAGCAATGTTTCTTGTGGAAGTTCTGAATCAACTGTGGAGCTCAATATCAAGACCTTAGATTCCCAGACACATCCTTTTAACGTGGATAAGAATGTAAATTTTGTTACTTATTCTGTTTCTGTTGCAACTTTTGCTAAAAAAGAGTACCTACCATCATGCTTATTCGGTTGGATGTGAAGCTTTCTTAAACTTATGCGTATTTTGAAAAGTATGATTGTTCCCCTTTCTGTTTGCCAGAAATAATGTATTGCATGTAGAAACCTTTTCTCAAATAAGGTCCTGACAATATGAAGTTGAATGTGAATTTTAGCATTTGGAATCTTTTATCACTCACCTGCATGTGCCGCTCTGATACATCTCTTCTTGACTCTCATTGTTCCCTTTACTGTTCTATCATATCTCAATGTCAGATGCAAGTTTCAGCCTTGAAAGACAGAATAGCAAGTAAGATTGGTGTACCTGTTGAGCAGCAAAGACTAATTTTTAGGGGCAAGGTCTTGAAGGATGATCACCTTCTTTCGGAATATCGTATCCTATCAACTGGGAAATGCAAGTTTCCCACTTTGTACATATAAATTAAAACATTTTATGTCTTCAACTCGACAAGCCTTTGGTGGGAGTATTATTTTCTCTTTAAAATTTGTTGTACAGGGTTTTCTGTTAAATGTTGTATATGTGCATTAGGGTTTTTACTTCTCTCTTGAGGTAATTTCTTGGATTTAATCATTTTGTGTAAGCTTGTTCCACCTTTTCTGTTTCTATCATCTCATAGTTGATTGTTAAATGCTTAAAAACTGTCTAAACTGATTCAGAAAAAAAGCCCTCAGTTGTGATTGAGGGTGGAATATGCTGTATTTCATTGATAACATGCAATGCTCCAACATAATCTGAAATAATTTTCCTTAAAAACCGTAGAAGAACTGTTAGCGTGATTAGGCAACTGCCACAAACCTAAATACCTTAAACAATTTGTTTGAAAATTTCAACCCTTAAACTCAAATTTGTGATGTGCGCCTAATCCGCAAAGCAATCTTAGGAATGAACCTAATAGAAGTTTTGGTGTCCTTCCCCTTGGGATATTGATCTCAACAGGGTAGTTCCAGTTGACATTTGACACTGCCACCAACCTAAACCTCTGTTCATTGTTTTTTTCCATCGGTCATCTAGAGATGACCATGTTGGTAATTAATTTTGGTGAGCTGTTTCCATCTAACAATTTGATTGACTTCTCACCTCTAATTTTTTCGTGGCTATGATTAATTTTAGGGACTTATCTTTGGCCAGCTGATTAGATGCAAACTCCAATGCTTTGTTAACAGAGTTTTACAGATTTGCCCGATTGGGTGTAATATTTTTGCAAAAATGGAACCTGTCATCTATGATTTTTGGGTTTCTTGCCAAACCTTGACTATTAACAGATGTGGAAAATGGGGACACACTACATTTAGTGCTGAGGCAATCTCAACCGCAACCTTCATCGGTTAGCAGCACTGGACAAGCCACTACTAACAATGTTAGCAGAGGTAAAGGTTTTGTGATTTAAAGTTTAGGCTTTAAGGTCATTTGGCTGATTTTATTATCTTTGAGCATCACAGGGCAAGAGTCTCAACCTTCTGCTGGAGGCTCACGGCGTGTCGGGCAGATTTCACACAGTGTTGTCCTAGGAACTTTTAATGTTGGAGATCAGGGGGAAGGAGTTGTGCCTGATCTTAGTCGGGTGGGTTTCATAGAAGTTGCAAGCTTTTATAACCAGTGTAATTTGAGTTAATTTGGGAGAATCTCATAAAAGAAAATGTCCAACTTTCTAGGTTATTGGGGCAGTTTTAAACACTGTAGGGATTGGGAACATGACTGGTGCCGAGCTTCCTGGTGTGCAGGTCCTTTTCCCACCTTTATCTCTTATATTTCAGTTCTCTTAGATTTACCTGCTTCTTTTATATTTTACTGGGATTTCTCTATTTTGTGACAAGCCCTTTCAAGTTTCGAAACTACAGGACCCTCACTAATATGTGGCTTTTAATTTTACTTAAATTCACCTAGCAAGGTGCTGTAGAATTGCATCTGCGTTGTCCACTGCTTGCTCCCTAATCTTTGCTTGGTGGGTTGATTTGTGAATAGGTCAATGCTCCAGTTCCTCCACCTCAAGGAAATGTGAGTCAAAGTCAGTCAGGAAGTCAGCAATCTGGGCAGGCATTTGCTGGTCAATCTTTACCTCAAGTAGTTCAAATTCCACTGGGGGCAGCAATAGCTGTCCCCTCAATTAATTCGGTAAGAATGTCTTTCAGATATTGTGTTACTTTCTGTCTCATGTTGTTCATGGCCATTTTTGTCTCATTCCTTTTCTCTTTTGTTATTAAATGTTGAAGCCCATTCCTGATTCCTTGCACACGCTTACTGACTTCATGAATCGCATGGAGCTCGTATTCTCACAGAACGGTGAGATTTTTTTCGTTTTTGCTTCTTCTCTTATAGTGGAGTGGATCTCTGAATGACTTTGCATCCTCTTACCCAGGTTACCCGCCAAATCAGTCAGCTAATACTGCAGCAGATTCACCTGCAATACAGTTGCCTACAAATTCTCATGGCTTATCGACTCCAGAGGCATTGAGCACTGTTCTGCATCATGCAGAGCGTCTCTTTGGTGGTCATGTCATCGTGGCATTATCTGTATGTACCGTGACCCTGGTGATCTCTTTTGTTATTAATGTTCTGGTCCATCCCTGTATCCGCACCTTCTAGTATCTGTAGGGTTATAGTGTTACCTGTTAAGAAATCAACAGGCCAGAAGCATTTTTGACTATGATCGATAGCACATGCTGTGCAATGCACATGTTTTTGGCTAATCTGGAACCACTATATGTGGCCTGAGTTCCTAGCTTGAGTATCTCAGTCTTGAATTATTCACAAGCTCTAGCCAGTTTTACTGGAGAGCTATTATATTTTGTTAAAATCAAAGCCCTTCTGGAAAAATGACTGTTTTTTGGCTTGAAAGGACCAAAGTGCATAAGTTCTTTAATCTTTATCAAAGAAAAGGGTTTGGGTGGCGAGGATAGAGTGCAAAGGTTTAGATACTAAATAATCATTTTTGTAAAAGGTACTCTGTCCGTTAAGAATTGGGTCCAGCAATAGATCAATTGTTTCTATCCTGCAACGTGTAACGCTTTAATAAGCCTATAAAAATCTTAAGATCTTCAATTCTAGTTTTCTCAATTGCCTCGCAATATTAGTAGTCATTAACACATTGATATTTTTTTCTGATAAGGTAATAAATTTCATTAGAAAATGGCAAAACATGCCCATACAAGGAGTTTACCTAGAAATGGAAAACCTTACAAAAGGACATGGTTTTGTACGAATGACACCCAATCTTCTATACAAATAAGGAACCTCATGGGTGCACCAAAAATAAATAAGGGAAAAGAGGCTACTCCTCAAGTGAACAATATCTTTTTCTACTCCATCAAAGGCTCTCTTATTCCTCTCATAACCCACATGAGTGCTAGGGGTGGCAACATCCCAAGCTCTGCATTTTCCCTTCCGTCCTCTGAAGGCTCAACTAAAAATAGCTTCTTTCACCGTGCCCGTTCCAATTATATGGGTATAGATCGGAGATAAAGGGTGGATTAAATCACTTGGGAAGATGGGAAGAAATTACAGTGATGGGAGTTATTGAGCCTGGATGGAGAGAGATAGAACCTTTTCTTCTGGCAGCCTTCTCTAGTTTTTCTGTGTTAATGTATCTCATATAAGGATGTGCTCGTTTAGGGCAAGTTTGCAAGGCCCCAGGAATTGTCCTCCTAATGCTTGTGGATTACTCTTTGATAAAACAAAGGCTGCAGACTCGTTGCCACAAGGAACCCCATGATACAGTAGAGGGACAGAGGGGGAAGAGGATAGGTAGGTTTAGAAGAGTATTTCTTGTTTTCCGGCGAGAGCCTTTTTATACGGAAAGAATAGAAGGGTCAATCCCATTCATGCATATAAATGCAGGCATATAAAAACTTTCCCAGCTATGGGATTGGGAGGGTTGAGCTCTGGTTGAGAGTTGCTAGCTGCAAACCTCAATCAAGCTGCAGTTGCTTGCTGAGACTTAACTTGCACCATATTTGCCTATTCTTGACATGATAGTAGAATATCAGTCCTTTGTGCTTTTAATGGTATGGATCCTTCTTCTGTCTGTTCTTACCCTGTGAAAAATGGAACCGATATGCTCCGTGTCTGGTGAATCATGTCTTGACTACGACCTTCCTGAGCTGTAATGATGATAGATCGTCACCATGTTTGGGCTCAATAAATCATTTACTTCAAAAATTATGAGGATACTAAATACATTGCTCGGATATACCTTTAGAGGGAAGTCCGTTGCAGCAAATCTCTCATGGTCACGATTTGTACAAGTTGCATGATTTTCACCTGTTTTTACTGCAACAGTATGCATGCATGGGACCATACTGTAGATATTGCTCTTGTTCTCTATTCTCTAAGACATGGAACTTGATGGCTCAAATAACGATGGTCCAATTGCGTCCCTGGACTGAGAAATCTCATAGCATTAGATGTAATATGTCTGCAGCCTTACTTGCTTAGGAGAATTCCATTACCTTCTGTCTCTGATGGAATACTTTTACATTTCCATCAAGTATCTCCATTAAGATATTTTATGTGATCATTGATAAAGCTATGGTTCCTAGAATTGATAATCACATTCATTCTTTTTCTGCTGTAACTGCAATTGTCCAACTTTTTACTTTCTTTTGCATTGTCAACTTGCTCTTATCTAGCCGAACAAACAGTTATTAGTTACATGTCTTGCTTTCTAAAAAGTTGTGCTCCCTCTCTCTCTCTCTCTCTCTGATTATGTTTGCTAATCTTCTGCCACTTCATAGCATATTGCAGAGCAGTTAGAACGGGAAGGGGACTCCAGTGATCCTGCAGTAAGGGGACAGGTGCAGACAGAATCAGTGTTAATTGGTCAAGCAATGCAACATTTAGGTGCCCTTCTACTAGAGCTTGGAAGGACGATACTGACTCTCAGAATGGGACAGTCACCTGTATGTCCTTTTCTTCTCTTATTTGTGACAACGTTTTCTGAAAATGCTTTTCTTACAGTCGTTAAATTGCTCTTTGCAGGCCGAATCTTCAGTAAATGCTGGTCCTGCTGTTTATATATCCCCCACAGGGCCGAACCCCATAATGGTTCAGGTCTGTTAGACAGTTAAAAGTAGAGAGATTAGTCTAGGTTTGCAATCTGAAAAATAGGTAGATGTTCCTTTTTTAACTTTTCATCCTATGACTTATTGCTCTTCTTCGATGCAGCCTTTCCCCCTTCAAACCAGTTCACTCTTTGGTGGCTCAACTGCTGTTCCCCCTAATCCTGGTCCCTTTGGTGCTCTTGGGATTGGTAGTGGTCCAAGGCATGTCAATATTCATATACATGCCGGTATGTAAAATATGCTAGTATAAAATATTCTGTATTTTATTATCGTTTTTCCTTATTTTCTTTGGGGCATTGCAACAATTGGGAGGAAATGCGTGTAACCTTTCAACTATGGGTGCTTTTAGCACCTATTATTTCTGCAGTTGGTGGTAGGGCGACCAATGGTGATGGAGCACAGGGTGAACGTGGTAATGGAACTGACTCTGGCCAATCAAGGGCTTCGCCTGTCCAGAATATGACGGCTGCAGCTGTTCCACCAAGGCCTGCTGTTATCTCAGTCTCGAGCATGCCACAACCTGGTACATTTTTGCATATTAATGTTCAATAACAATCTATTCTTGTATCTGGGGCTGGGAACGTCTTGATATTGGAACATCTATACTTTGTCATTGGTTGATAATGATACATGTTGGCAATATACTTTCTGAAGTGCTTTTCTGTGTTATGAAGGCCAATCAGAGAGCTCAAGTGGCCTAGAACACACTACTGTGCCAGGTGCTGTGAACGATACTGTAAGCACTCAACTAGGTATCACATCTGCAAGTGGGATGACTGTACCTGACCCGCTACTGACGCACGATTTTCCTGGAAGGGAGGATAAACAGGTCGGTGCTAATAAAATGATTCTATGAACCTGTCCTTTTTTCCTTTGTACGGCGTATCTAGGCCTAATTAAACTTGCATATGCCAGTGTCGAGGTCAAGGTCAATCAAGCGAAATGTCTTTTGGTAAGCCAGAGGCCTCAGCCAGTGCAGGAGGAGCTCAAAGATCTGGTCAGGAGTTGGGTAGTCCTGATGAATCCTCATCTGTGCCCCTTGGCTTAGGGTTCGGAGGTTTGCAGCCAAAGGTAGGCAAGCCTTTATGATGCTGCTTTCCGTATATGTCTGATTATTTGATTTGGCAGAAAGATAGAGTTATAATAGGATATTCATTTTTATTTACAAATATAATAGACTGTTTGAAAGGACATGTGATAAGGAGTTAGAAGCCTCTAACCAGTTTATATTGGAGTGATGGCAGTCACCAGTTTCTGCTGCTTCATTGTCCGTCTCTATTTAATGAATAATTTTGTGTCTGCTGATTTGTTTAATGCTCATGTGGATGTTCCATGAAGTGCTAGGTGAAGTTTTCTTGTGTTGCTTTCATGTGCCCTAAGTTTGTATTTTCTTTAGTCTTGTCAATCATTTATTTACCTTAGATTTAGCATTCGCGTCGCTCAAGAGTTTCAAAAGTTGATATTCTATAATACATTTAAGCCTGCAACTATTGATGGCGGGTCAGGGGAACGTCACAGGTTCAAACCCTGCCACAAACAAGAGCCTGGTAATTAAGGGAGAAGGGTAGAGGGATGAGACCATTATCTTTGAGTTTCGAACTGTGCGCCAATGGCCCTCTGAGATTTCTCAGTTATAAAAAGAATTTCTATCAGTGCCGGTGTAGTCCGGCCCTTGTCATGCGGGAGCTTAGCGCATCGGGCTGCCCTTCTTTTTGCTATATAAACTAGAAGATAAAAGATTCGGGCTTCTGGATTTGAAACAATTTCTTAACCATCAGGGTTGAGTTAATGAACTTGTAGTGTCTTTTGCCGTCTCGATGGGCATTTTCTTTACAAAGTATAAAAATTAGTTGAGGAGCTGGAGCTGACCTTTTAACGATTTGGCCTTATATCTTAAAGCAATATGTTGAATTACTGTGGACCGTGGTTTGTCAGGACAATTCTTTTTCTTGTTGATCTCACTAGTCATAACTGAAGAAAAAGTCAGATTTGTGAATGCTTTCTGGAATTGTTTCAACCTTTCACGACTTTCTGTTTCTTGTACTGCTTTTCAATTTTTGGTCCTGGACTTGACATTTTCGTTTGTGGACGTACACATTAGAGACGAACTAAGCAATCCGGACCTCATGGAAATAATGGTGATGGTTCAACTAGCTACAATCAAAATGAACTACCTAAACGAGATGGGCAACAATTTTTGCAGTCTCTTGCAGCGCTTGCAGCCAGGGAAAATGACACTGCTATGCCTTCAGGGACACACTCAGATAGGGGAGTTGTGGGGACTATTGCCACAGGAAACCGAAATGTTGATGGCCAATCAGAGATAGCGGATGCAATGTCAAGTGTCCTTCAGAGTCCTGCTTTAAATGGTTTGTTGGGTGGGGTTTCACAACAAAGTGGGGCTGGCTCTCCGGATCTCTTGAGAAATATGATGCAGCAACTCACTCAAAGTCCAGCAATGATGAACACTGTCAGTCAGATCGCCCAGCAGATTGACACCCAGGATCTTGGAAGCATGTTTTCGGGGCAAGGCGGTGGTGGTATGGACTTGTCTAGAATGTTTCAGCAAATGATGCCAATTGTCTCTCAAGCTCTTGGTGGCCTTTCAGCTATGCCTCAACAAATTCCTAATGTTGCACAGAGGCCTGGTGAGAATGCCACAATAAGAGTGGCAACACCAACCAGTCAAAATTTTCAGGTTTGCTCCTGTTTATAAGGTTTCAATAGTATGGAACTGGAATTCTACTTCGACCTGGCTCAGAGCCCTAGATTTGTTTGATCTATTTTTTTGTTTTACTTTATTGAGAATATGATTTTGATTTATTTTCTACATTTTTTGAAATTTGAGTATTTTGTCCGGGTTCCTTATTTTTTTACTTGTGTTCTCTGCTTGCAGGTCATGAGCTCCTCAAGTTTTTAATTTTGTTTTAAAGTAGAGATCAGGAATATGATATGGCTGGGATCTAAGTTCTTAGATGTGGATTCTTCTAAATGTAGTTGTTACCTAATGACAACAGTGGGCTATTCTTCTAACAACTAAGAAGAAATTGATACAAGGATCATTTTAGATTATTTATGTCCATCCAGGCTGAACAAGGGAGGAATAGCAGGGTCTTAGGGACCTTCCCCCTCAGAACATAAAATTTAGGCCAGTCACCAAGGGAACAAAGTCAGAAAGGGGCACTGTTCGCCTCCTGGGAAGGGGTTTACCATAACAGAAGTAAAAAAAGTATGAACTAAGAACTTTTTCTGCTTGAAGTTCCTGTCGTGCTGGCACACAGTAGTGCATAACCATGGGAGAAACAATACATAGAAATGTCTTAATGAAATTGAGAAAACCGTGGTGGTCACTTTCTTGTTTTTCCAGGGAGGGGTGTGTGTGTGTATTTTTTTTTTGGGGGGGGGGGGGGGTAGTATCTCTTCGTCTCCCAAACTTTATCTACTTTGTTTGAAAAAGTTGTCAGAATAGTTGAGGTGGTACCTCTGGTTCTATCACTGTAAGCCTATTATGTTATACTTGTTAGTTTCCTGCTGAATAACAAGATTTTAAAGGAAAACAATTTTATTGAAGTCAATTGTCTCAAGGAAATCTGTCTGTTTTCTTTGTATGACTCACATTTAACTGTATGCATGGTGCTCGCCTTAAAATTTAAAGTATTAATGAACTTGAACTTTAGAAATCAATGAATTTCGAAAAAAAGAAAATCATTTATATTTGTAAGTTAAAACATGCTGTGACATTTCCAGATATGGAGTCTGATGGAAGGAGTGCTGTGGTTCCTGAGCCTCTTTTTTAGTGTCCTTCCCATTCTTCCTTTCATGTAACGTTCCTGTTTGATTGATTAGTAGGTCTCTAAGGTTAACTAATTCCTCATTCATATTTGTTGTGTTCCTTCAGGTGTACCTTTGCTTCTGAACGTGTCTGCATGTTGAACCTTCATATTATAGGATTCCTCCTCTTTTTGTTTCAAGAAAGCTACTGCTTGCAAAAAGAATTAATTCTTACATTCCCTTTGCTTTAACCAATTTGCAAATTAAGTTTTACATTTCAATTGTAATCTTTTCAGACGGACCTTCATGAGGTGGCCCAGAGAATTGAGAACAATAGTCCACCTGCAGAGATTTTTCGGTCTTTGGTTCAAAGTACAGAATCTTTGCATCATAGTGGAGGTACTGATCAAAGTCTTGTTGATGAACTGTCTAGTGCCGAGGGCCTAGCAAATGTGAGTAGCTGCATTCAGAATTTGAGTTTGATATTTCTTTAGTGTTTGATCTCATTTTTTTCTTCTCCTCCAAACCCTTCTATACCTGCAGGAATTCATGCAGATGCTGCGCAGTGATGTTTCCCAGAGATTCCAGGATAAAGAGGCCTAATAGGGAACGTTTTTTTTTCTTTTCATTTTTACACAAAATTTGATTTGTTTCCTAGAATGTTAAGTTTCCGTATTTTGGGCCTCAAGTCGACTATTGATTATGGTCTCTTCTTTTTTGGGGTGTCGTGGAGGGAAAATTATCATTATTGCTATTCTGGTGTGTATATACGCATGGGATAGTTCATCCAGCGAATGGAACTGTTTTTTAGTTAATATTGCTAGTTCTGTGTTAGTAACTTATAACGCCTGCAGTACAAGTGTTTAGGACCGGCTAGTCAGACTTGCAGTGGAGTTTATGTACCGCTTGTGCCGTTGTGCGAGGTTTTACTTCAGAAACTCCATGGTGAGATGTAGATTTGATCTTTTCCCTTTATTTGAGGCCAGCTTGCTAATTTGGCAGCCCGCCTCAGTCATTATCCAAATCAGGTTCACTATTGTAGATTTGGCCGCTAATTGACAATGTTGTGGGAATGCAAAGCTTGTGGCAGAAGAAAACAGACTTGACTAGGTAGTAATCAGTTGGTGCATGTGGCAGTGAAGTTGGGACAGCGAAATCAAGAGTTTGGTGGAATGTCCAGTTCTGAAATAAGTGCGGATTATCATGTCCTATACCGCTATACGTCGTGATGCATTATTAGTAAAAACTATGTGAAGTATCCTTGGGTTGATGATGCAATGACATGTTGACCGGAAAAGAAAGATAGCAGCTCGGCAGTCGATTGTTTGAGAAAACCATCATCCATTAAAATTGCAGTATTTTTGATCGATCTTTACTTATTTCAAAATATTTTAAAGGGTCAGGATCTATCAACGTAAAATTTGGGATATGAAGATAGTTTCCAATGGCAATCCTCCTTGTCAAAATCAAATTGTACTGCATCCATTGGTCGAGTAAATCAAGTTCACAAAAAAGAGTTACTTCTTTTACACTTGTTAATGTATCGTACTCTCTCGATCAGATCATGATCATAAGAGAGTATTGAAATTCTTTCCCAAGTGAGAGTCCGTGACAGCGATTTATCGTGAATGTGCGTTAATTGATGTCGCATTGCTGAGGTCCATCACGTTTGTCGGCAGTTTGCTGCAACACCTGGCCCAATCTTCGAGCACATTTTTTGACACCTTATACCTCTCTAATGGGACATCAATCGGATTAGGCGTGTTTCCACTCTTGCATATGTGGTGAAATGTTCTTTGAAGTGGGTTTCCCCATTAATCCTTTAGTACTTGGGGGACGTTTGGTACCGGGGATAAAAATAATAATTCCGTAATAAAATTTAGGATTAACTTTATTTTATATTTGAATGGAATATTAGCTAATTTTATAATAATTGTTACGCGGCGCCTCCCTGAGATTCTTTGGAAGGGAAACGTAAGGCAAAGCAACCGATATCAGTACAGTTGCTGTCCGCCAATGAGGTCCTCGCCGCACGCTAGACTAGATTGTCAGTGCTGTACGGGAAAACCAATGTCAGGAATAATTGCGGAAGCTGAGAGAGAATTGAGTTTTGAATGCTGATGATGATTTTATTGATTACTGAAAGCTGATGATGATTTTATTGATTACTGAAAGCTAATTACAAAAGATGTGATGTCGAGGGGGAAAGACACCAGTAAAGAAAATGCATGCTTGAAAATGTTTGATTGCTTGATCCCCCTAATAATACTTAAAAATAAAAATCAAGACTACACGACTAGCCCTAAGAAAGCTGTAAAAGCATACTGAATGAAAATGAAGTAAAACTAGCCTAGAATTACAATGAAAGAAGACTTAGTTTATTACAATGTACAAATGAGTCTGATGGCAACAACTTTATCTTGCGGGTCAGGGTCTGCGCGCACGGTGTTGTGGGCGCGCGCGACACTTGTTGTGTTTTCCTGAGGCTAGGCGCTGGAGCTTGGCATCAGGGTCTATGCGCGAGGCGCTCTTGGAAGTGGCCTGCCGCTGGGCGCCGGCAAGGCATCAAGATCTGCGCGCGCGACATTTTCAATGCGCGAGGCGCTGTTGTCATTGGCCATCCGCGGGGCGCTGGCGAGATGCATCGATGGGGAGACAGAGGTGCATGGGCGCTTGTCACTTGGCGCATCCATGACCACGGGGCTGACCATGGCGCTAGGCATTGAGAGGCTTGCTAGGTCGCCATGGGGCGCGACCAAGGGGTCATGGGGCGTGTATGGAAAGCAACCCACGACATTCTCCCCCAACTTAGCTGGCGCCGTCCTCGGAGCCTTATGATAAGGATGATGCTGATGATGATGAGTCTGATGGTTCATGGATGGGAGGTCTGTGCCCCTCTTTTCTTTGAGCTAGCTGCTGTAGCGATGCAATGATTTCATGCACCTGCCATGGAAGACAGGATGGATCTTCCACCATGATGGAGTTTTCAGCTGATATGTACACTTCCCAATGCGTTTTTCTATGGGCAGGGGCCCAATGTATTTTTGCTGCAGGCCCTTTCTGCAAACAAGTATCGCTTTGGGATGCATAACATTACTTTGTCCCCTGCTTGATGTTGGGAAAATCAGAGATTTTTTCCGGTAACCTTTTTGCCCGCTCTTGGGCTCTGACAAGATAGATCCGCACTATCCCCATATTGCGCTCCCATTCGCTCGAGAAGTTGGCAGCTCGAGGAGATTTCGGCACGATTGATACATTCACTATTTGCGGGAGAAGCGGTTGTTGTCCGGTAACAATTTCAAAAAGGCTTTTGTTGGTATTTGATGGCTCTTTTGAGAATTGAAACACAATTGAGCAGCATCCAAGAGCTCCACCCAATGCTTTTGTGATCCAGTTGCAAAGTTGCGGAGATATTCCTCCAGCATGTCATTGAACCGGTCTATCTGGTCGTCTGATGGTCGATGGATGTCTGAGTTGTGACTCAATGATGACCCAAAACACTTAAAGAGATAGGTCCAAAAGTTTCTAGTGAAGCGTGAGTCGCGCCCACTAACAATATCTTTGGGTAGGCCCCAATGTTTGACAATGTGTGAGAAGAAGAGTCGAGCTGTATCTTCTGCGGAGATGTTTCATGGGGCTTCTATGAAAGTTGCATAGTTTGAAAATTGATCTATGAAAACCAAGATGGATGCAAGATTACCGACTTGGGGAAATAATGAATCTGAGGGAAGCACTTTCCCATGGTCTTTGTGGGACATGTAGTGGCTGCAATAGTCCCATATGAGATGAGTGCTCTACCTTGTCCTCATGGTATGGCTGACAAGTCTTCGCCCGCTGATGAGCGTTACCAATCTGTTAAGGCTGATGACATGAGAGCTGATTGTTGTTGCGAAGGATCGCCGGAACCGGGGGTTCATGTCTGTTGGCTACCTTCTCCAACTGCAAGGCCGAGGTGTTTCCAGTGGACATCTTTATAGGGCTGCATGGTGTGGTGCAGGGCTTGGCCCCATTTTCCAATAATTAAGAGCATGTTAGCATGTGCTACTGGTATGGTGTTGGTCTGCCTCATGAACTCCAAACCCACTATGATGTCGAAGTTATCTATGCTTGCGATGCGCATGTCGATGCTTCCTTTGCATAGGCCAATTTTCACTGGGACATCTGTAACGGTTCCACCCAATGTCTGGGGCAGCGAGTTGATGGCCTTGACGCGGCCTTTACTCTTTTGCACACTTGGACCCAAGAGCTCTACCTGAGTTGAAGACAAGTAGTTGTGGGTAGCACCCGTGTCTATTAGTGCATGAAGGGATTTGCCGTTCACTTTCAACTTGACAAACATTAGGGTCCTCGCTTGTGTAGGAGGCCCTTCGTCTATCTTTTGCTTCCCTTTATTGGTGATTGAGCTTGAGGTTTTCTTAGCAGGACATGCATTGGTCCCCGCGAAGGCATGTGGGATAGAGCCAACAATTATATTGAAGGTGCCTAGCTGGTCGTCTTCTGATGTGTCTGATGCATCTAGCTCATTCTCGATAGTTTGATGCGCATTGATCTTGAGGGATGGGCATTCATTATTCTAATGCTCTCCACCCCAATGAAGACATTTTGAGGGAGGCTTGCAGAGCTATTGCTGTTTGAGGGAGGAGTCTTAGTTTTAGATGCACTCCGATCTTCCCCACTTTTGCTTGGGCCACCATTGCTAGGATGGTTCCCGTTTAATCCTGTTGGAAACACGTTTCAAATGCAATATACTAAACGTGTGTTCTTTTGTAGGTTTTGATGAATGTCAAACAAAGCAATAAGCGATATATAGCAGTGCTCAAGGACAAGCACAAAATGGATGCATTACAAGAAGCTCAAGACAAAGTTTAGAAATGTTATAATTGAGTCAATATTAATTGTGATCTTGATCCCTCAATCTTGGCTCATAACATGGCTTCTCTACTAAAATTATTTTTCCAAAATCATGCATATCTAACTTAAGTGTCAAATGATTTTAAACTATGCATATTTATATTTGTTAAAATGTTTTTCAAACATGCCTCAAAAATCTGGGCTAAGATAATCGATTATGTACTTATGATAATCGAGTATCTCTAAGCCAAGACTGCATGACAATCGATTGTGAATTAATGATAATCGATTGTGAGTAAGTCAGTTAACATCAGGTTTTTGCAAACTGCATAACAATCGACTGTGTACTTTTGATAATCGATTGTTAACTGAGGCAAAGTTTTCAAAACTCAGAAAAATCGATTATGAACTAATGGTAATCGATTAGAATGAGAAAAATGTCTCCCAGTGTTTTTAAATAAATTAATAATCGATTGTGGCTTTTGATAATCGATTATATATGAGACAGAAAGTTTTGAAATTAATTAATAATCGATTATGGCTTTTGATAATCGATTATATATGAGACAGAAAGTTTTGAAATTAATTAATAATCGATTATGGCTTTTGATAATCGATTATATATGAGACAGTAAGTTTTGAAATTAATTTATAATCGATTGTTCTATTTGATAATCGATTGTTGGAACTAACCGTTGTCATACATTTTCAAATTACCTTCAGGTAATCGATTGTTGATATTTAACAATCGATGTTTTGCGTAAAATCTGGAAAAGATTTTCTGAACTTTGTTAAAATAATCGATTGTTGATTTCCTGATAATCGATGTTTTATGCCAAAAATTGGAAAGGATTTTTTAACGTTATAAATAATCGATTATTGATTTGAAGTAATCGATTGTTGACGTAAAATCTGGGATTGAATTTTTGATCTGATAGGCAAACAATCGATTGTTTAGTCTTGACAATCGATTGTCACTGAGTAATTTCAGCAATCCTTAATTGGCAATTAGACAACGGTAAGACTGAGTTTTTCACCTATAAATACAGGCTTAACTCAGTGTTTTCACAACAACAACATATACAATTTAAGTATTTTCATTGCTAAAAGCTTTCTTACATTGATCATCATTTTCATTCATCCATAAAGCTTTTTGAAGAGCCATTCTATTGAGCTAAGTTGTTGTGATCTTGAGCGTACTATTTCTACTCATATCTACTCATTGAGGAGTACTTTGTAAAGTGAGTTTGTTTTGTGTTTGTAAGAGAATTGCGATTCTCGTTTGTTGAGGAACTTGTGATTCCTCAGTTGAAGTCTTTGGGATTGTTATCCCCGAGCAGTTGAAGTCTTTGGGATTGTTATCCCCGAGCAGTTGAAGTCTTTGGGATTGTTATCCCCGAGCAATTGAAGTCTTTGGGATTGTTATCCCCGAGCAATTGAAGTCTTTGGGATTGTTATCCCCGAGCAATTGAAGTCTTTGGGATTGGTATCCCCGAGCAATTGAAGTCTTTGGGATTGTGATCCCCGAGCACCTAGGTGAGGCTTGTGTCCTCAGCTGTAACGGTTTGTTAAGCACCCGTAAGCTTGACAAGTTTAGTGGAAATCTCGAGAGAGTCTCTCGGGGACTGGACTAACCACGTTTGTGGCCAACCAGGATACATCATTGTGTAAGTTTATTTTACTGCACTTGTTTTAATTTCTGCAAAGTTTTAAATTCCGCACTAAAACGCTTAATATTTTCAAAACGCTATTCACCCCCCCCCCCCTCTAGCGTAAAGCATTATTTCCAACAATTGGTATCAGAGCCATACTCTCTGAAAGACTTAACCGTTTGAGAGAATCTTTCCATGGCTTCTACTCTAGACTCTTTTGCAGGTATTGATGAAGGACAGTGCCCCACAAGACCTCCTTTGTTCAACGGGACTAATTATTCATATTGGAAAGAAAGGATGCAGATATTCGTCAGATCAAACAGCCCTTACTTGTGGAAGGTGTACACCAAAGGAAATGAGGTTCCTGTCAAACAGGTGGAAGGAATATGGGTGCCAAGAACAGAAGAGGAATTCAACGCCGAGGATAATCGAATGGTCCAAAATAATTTTAAAGCTATTAATTTATTACTCTGTGCTGTTAATGCTAATGATTACAGGAAAATCTCCTGCTGCAAAACAGCGAAACAAATGTGGGACAAGCTTGAGGTCACTTACGAAGGGACTGACCAGGTAAGAGAAGCTAAAATTGATTTTTTAACTCATGCTTACGAATTGTTCCATATGAAGGAAGGCGAAAAGGTAGACGAGATGTTTGAGTGGTTCTCATCAATAGTGAATGATCTCCACGCACTCAAGAAGACGTTCACAGACAAAGAACTAGTTCGAAAAATCCTTAGGAGCCTAACACCGGCATGGCGATCAAAGGCCGATGCGATTCAAGAGTCAATTGGAATCACGAACGTCACCATAGACGCTCTTAGAGGTAATCTTAAGACTTATGAATCCACTATTCTTAACCCTGTTGTTGACGAACAAAGAAGGCAAAAGATTGCTCTAAAGGCGAGCACAAGTCAATCACCAATTGAAGAGGATGGAGATAGCGAATTTGGACTCATCATCAAAAAGTTCCAAAAATTCATGCGAAAAGAATATGACCGCAAAGGGAAAAAGCAAGGTGAGCAAGTTAAATGTTATGAATGTGGTGAAACAGGGCATATCAAAACAAACTGCCCAAATCTTAAAAAGGAGAAGAAACCCTTCAAGAAGCAACGAGCATACATATCTTGGGGAGGAGATTCCGGAGACGAATCCAGTGAAGAAGAAAATGAAGAAGCGGCAAATCTCTGCCTCATGGCACAGGAAGAAAATCAAAGTGAGGTAAGTCAAATCTCTTCTCAAAATTTTTATACTCTTGATGACATGAGAAATGCCTTTGATGAATTGTATGCTGAATTTCTCAAAGTTACAAAAACCGTCACTAGTTTAAGAGAAAATGCTTCTCTAAAAGAACAAGATTTTCAAAAACAGTTTTCATTAAAAGAAAAAGAATTAGAAAAATTGGTTTTGGAAAATGAGAAGCTACTAGAACAAAACAAGTTTTATGGGAAAAGAAGTTCTGACAAGCCCGAGAGTTCTACAAAAAATTGTGCTTCTTGTGTAGACCTTAAGAATGAAGTAGGTAGATTAAAAGGCACACTAGATAAATTCAACTCCTCTCATAAAAACTTGAATGTGGTGCTTGATAACTTGAAATCAACCAAGCATGGAATAGGCTTCATAAATGAAGAAGAGGTTGATGCAAAAACCCAACCACCTAGAGCTCAACCTAGGATTAATAACAAAAATGCCTTTCCTAAAACAAACATGCATGCTAGACAAAATATTAGGAGACCTAGACATGACCTTCCGCCTAGCAATCGTCACCATAGACATGATGCATATTTTAGGCACAACAATGATCATGCTAGAAGATCCCGAAATGTTCAACCTAGAAATGACTATGGTGTTCAAATTAGGAGAAATGAAAATAGAGTAAACAATGTGCATTATTCTAGCTACTATGAGCCTAGACGCATGCATAATCCAAATGTGACATGTCATTATTGTAGACGAATTGGTCATATTGCTCCCGCATGCTTTACTAGACATAGACATGCTACTCAAACATATCATTATAGTATGCATAACCCTCAAGGACCCAAAATGGCATGGGTACCAAAAGAGCATTGATTTGTTTTGCAGGTGTGCTTGAAGGAATCAAGTGTAGTGGATGCTCTAAACACTTGACGAGAGACGAATTCAAAATTCCTTCAATTAAAGCACAAAGAAGGAGGAAGAGACGGAAAAGTCGACTTATGTTTTTTTAAATCGGAAGTATTTTCGAAAAATTCAAAAGGCAAAATTGTGGAAAAAGCTTCGTAAATTGGAGAATGAGCCAAAAGACCAAAATGAACGGAGGATGTTCAAAATCAGGTAATTGGCAAAGTCGAAGGGAAGGTAAGTACCCTAAACTCTCTTAAGAACATCCTAGGACAAAATTCTTAAGAGTTCATTTTTTTTTACCCGACTACACGAGTTTCAAAGTTATTATTTCATTTATAGATTACTGACTTGAGCGTCGGAGATGTTTAATTCTATTTTGCAGGCATCCCCCAAAAGGTAAGAGGAAAGTATGAATTATCTTGATACAAGAAAAAAATTCGATCATAATCGATTATTTATGCTTACAATCGATTATCAGTATCAATAATCGATTATTTGTTGATTCAATTTTTTTTCCATGAAATCTTGTTAAATGTTTACATTGCCTGATAGAATTAAGTCTCATCATTTCAGCATCCCCCTTCCAAACAATCGATTATTTGTTCTGCCAATCGATTATTTGCCAAAATTCAAACTCTCTGAGAGTGAAACAATCGATTACTATATATTGATAATCGATTATCTGTTTTAAACTTATGTTACCGTTTTGGCTCCATAATCGATTCCTGACAGGTCATAAATATGAAAAACAATCGATTACCAAGTTTGACAATCGACTATCTTTTTCAAATTTTCTTACCGTTCTGGCGTGTAATCGATGTGTCAGATCATTTTCATTAATGACAATCGATTATTCCATTCAAACAATCGATTGTTGAACGGTCAGTGAATTTATTTTTACCGTTTCAGACTTCAAATCTCTTCAAATCATTTCCAATAAATGTAAGATTCATTCCTTCTCTATATATAGGCTGCACATATGCTCTTGTATACTCACTCAAGCCTCCCTAGCATCAAATTCTCTTGTTTTCTTTGAAAAATCCTAGCACATCCTTTCAAATGTCAAGCCGCAACTCAAAACGTGCTCGTTCCAAACAAGGTGCTTCTTCTTCTCGCCATCCATATCAAGATGGATCGGTTCTATTCTTTGAATCCAATGAAGAGCTCACCCGTTTCTTAACCAAATTTGAGAAACGCCTTATTCTCCCTCCTCGCTTTTCAACAAACGCTCTTGTTGCACCATTCATTCCAGCCGCAAATATGCTAAGAGAGTGCAACCTTTTCAATTTCCTACTCCTTACTCACCCCTACTACAACATTTCTTTGGTTGAAGCTTTTTACTCCAACCTTCACAAAGATGATGAGGGTGAACTTGTTACCAATGTTAACGGCATTCCCATTCTAATTTCTGAAGATAACCTCCACCTCATTGCCGGCATTCCGCATGATGGTAAAGACATCTACCAGTACATAAATGATGCCGGGGTCATGATTGATGAAGCTAATCTCTTCCGCCAAGCCGGAGTAGCCTATGATGAGTCCTCTTCCCGTCGTCCCACCATAAAGGGTATGGACCCGAATTATCGTTTCATTCTCTATTTCATCACTCGTGTTCTCAAACCCCGTAAACTCAATCACACCACCATTTCCCAAGAGGATGCCAAATTTCTTCATGCTATTGTCACCGGTGTTAAAATAAATTGGTGCAAGCTTATTCTATCTCATATGTTCAATGCCACCAGAGATGACATACCTCTCCCCTATGCCCTCTTAATAATGAAATTTCTTGAAGCTTCCGGAGTCAATATTGCTAATGGTCCTCTCAAAAAGAGCACCAAAATCTGGGAAATTTCGGAGTCTTCCTTTCATCATGATGGTGATCATGCTCCCGCTCCTCCTCAAAATCGACAAGCCCGTCGTGCTCATCCTCCTCAGGAGCCTACCCTCCGGACCATTTCTGACCAAATTACTCAACTAACCCGTGAGGTCCATGGTTACTTTGATCACGTGCATTATGCCTATGCTCAGATGGTGCCATATCAAGCGCCTACCAATGATGATGAAGGGGATGGGGGTGATGAATGATGAAATTGTTGTTGTTATGAGAAATTGTTGTTTTTGGTCTGTTTGTTCTTGATTGGTTAGTTATGTTTGGTTTCACCCTTGTAATGTTATCTTAATTTTCCAATAAATAAACGTGTGTTTATTTCACATTTTTTTCATATTCTTCCCTTGTGTAAATTTTTGCTAATGGCAAAAGGGGGAAGAAACGGGATATCAAGAAGTATGCTATATCACTCTCAACTTCATTCATGCTTAAAGTGAGGGGGAACATGAATTGAGGGGGAACATCAAATTGCATACTTTACTCTTGTCTTGGATTATCAAAATAATTATTGCATATATCCCGCTTATGTTTGCCATTATCAAAAAGGGGGAAATTGTTGGAAACACGTTTCAAATGCAATATACTAAACGTGTGTTCTTTTGTAGGTTTTGATGAATGTCAAACAAAGCAATAAGCGATATATAGCAGTGCTCAAGGACAAGCACAAAATGGATGCATTACAAGAATCTCAAGACAAAGTTTAGAAATGTTATAATTGAGTCAATATTAATTGTGATCTTGATCCCTCAATCTTGGCTCATAACATGGCTTCTCTACTAAAATTATTTTTCCAAAATCATGCATATCTAACTTAAGTGTCAAATGATTTTAAACTATGCATATTTATATTTGTTAAAATGTTTTTCAAACATGCCTCAAAAATCTGGGCTAAGATAATCGATTATGTACTTATGATAATCGAGTATCTCTAAGCCAAGACTGCATGACAATTGATTGTGAATTAATGATAATCGATTGTGAGTAAGTCAGTTAACATCAGGTTTTTGCAAACTGCATAACAATCGACTGTGTACTTTTGATAATCGATTGTTAACTGAGGCAAAGTTTTCAAAACTCAGAAAAATCGATTATGAACTAATGGTAATCGATTAGAATGAGAAAAATGTCTCCCAGTGTTTTTAAATAAATTAATAATCGATTGTGGCTTTTGATAATCGATTATATATGAGACAGAAAGTTTTGAAATTAATTAATAATCGATTATGGCTTTTGATAATCGATTATATATGAGACAGAAAGTTTAGAAATTAATTAATAATCGATTATGGCTTTTGATAATCGATTATATATGAGACAGTAAGTTTTGAAATTAATTTATAATCGATTGTTCTATTTGATAATCGATTGTTGGAACTAACCGTTGTCATACATTTTCAAATTACCTTCAGGTAATCGATTGTTGATATTTAACAATCGATGTTTTGCGTAAAATCTGGAAAAGATTTTCTGAACTTTGTTAAAATAATCGATTGTTGATTTCCTGATAATCGATGTTTTATGCCAAAAATTGGAAAGGATTTTTTAACGTTATAAATAATCGATTATTGATTTGAAGTAATCGATTGTTGACGTAAAATCTGGGATTGAATTTTTGATCTGATAGGCAAACAATCGATTGTTTAGTCTTGACAATCGATTGTCACTGAGTAATTTCAGCAATCCTTAATTGGCAATTAGACAACGGTAAGACTGAGTTTTTCACCTATAAATACAGGCTTAACTCAGTGTTTTCACAACAACAACATATACAATTTAAGTATTTTCATTGCTAAAAGCTTTCTTACATTGATCATCATTTTCATTCATTCATAAAGCTTTTTGAAGAGCCATTCTATTGAGCTAAGTTGTTGTGATCTTGAGCGTACTATTTCTACTCATATCTACTCATTGAGGAGTACTTTGTAAAGTGAGTTTGTTTTGTGTTTGTAAGAGAATTGCGATTCTCGTTTGTTGAGGAACTTGTGATTCCTCAGTTGAAGTCTTTGGGATTGTTATCCCCGAGCAGTTGAAGTCTTTGGGATTGTTATCCCCGAGCAGTTGAAGTCTTTGGGATTGTTATCCCCGAGCAATTGAAGTCTTTGGGATTGTTATCCCCGAGCAATTGAAGTCTTTGGGATTGTTATCCCCGAGCAATTGAAGTCTTTGGGATTGGTATCCCCGAGCAATTGAAGTCTTTGGGATTGTGATCCCCGAGCACCTAGGTGAGGCTTGTGTCCTCAGCTGTAACGGTTTGTTAAGCACCCGTAAGCTTGACAAGTTTAGTGGAAATCTCGAGAGAGTCTCTCGGGGACTGGACTAACCACGTTTGTGGCCAACCAGGATACATCATTGTGTAAGTTTATTTTACTGCACTTGTTTTAATTTCTGCAAAGTTTTAAATTCCGCACTAAAACGCTTAATATTTTCAAAACGCTATTCACCCCCCCCCTCTAGCGTAAAGCGTTATTTCCAACAAATCCCCCTCGGACAGGTGGCTAGATCCTTTCATTCTGAGTTCCCAAATGATGATCGCCAAGGCATTCTGCAGCATGAATGGCCTTGGTCAGAGTATCTATCCGTTGTCTCTGTAGTTCCATATGGGCATGAGATTTCAAACTTTCTATGAATGCAAAGAGCTTGTCTTTGTTCCCTATGTCGCGTATATTTAGCATGAGCATGGAGAATTCACGCATGTACGCCCTCACTACTTGGTGTGACGGAGCTCCCGTAGTTTCCTCCTTGCGTTGTATTCCACATTATCGGGGAAGAACTGTAAGCGTATGGCTGCCTTCAATTCCTCCCATGTCTGGAGAGTATCTTCACCGGTCTTGATGGCTTCGTATTTGACCCGCCACCAAAGTTTGGCATCGCCGCGAAGATACATAGCAGCAGTTGCTACCTTCTTGGATTCCTCCAAATGGCCCACGACATCGAAGTATTGTTCGATGTCAAAGATGAAGTTTTCCACTTCTTTAGCATCCCGGGATCCGTCGTATGGCTTTGGCTCTTGTATCTTAAGCTTTTGTGGAATGATGCTGGGGTTTGCAGTACCCCTAATGTGGTTGTTGCCTCCTCGAAGCAGGCTTTGTAGGGCAGTATTGACAACATTGAGCTGGCATGTCAAGTCGTCTATGGCTTGCTACATGGCAGCTAGTTTGTCTATCTTCTGTTCCCGATGAGCTAAATCGTCGGCACACTCTTGCTGGAGGTCCTCAAATTTGCCGTGAATGTTGGCAGTTTCAATGGGTGTTGTTTGCTGGTCATCCTCAGAGTCGCGACTGATGTTTACGATATCATTTTCGGCCTGTCGCATTCGGCGGTCCAGGTCGTCCAACCTTTGTACTAGGTTGGTGCTTAGATCGGGCACCGTATCCAGAATAGGTCGTAGTCGGTCAACCATCTCCTCTAGCATGATTCACCATGGTCAGAAATGGTGATGATGACAAATTTGTTCCCTCGTCCGATGTCGAGCCTAAGCTCTAATGCCAACTGTTACGCTGCACCTCCCTGAGATTCTTTGGAAGGGCAATGTAAGGCTAAGCAACCGATGTCAGTACGGTTGTTGTCCGCCAATGAGGTCCCCGCCGCATGCTATACTAGATTGTCAGTGCTGCGCGGGAAAATCAATGTCACGAGCAATTGCGGAAGCTGAGAGAGAATTGAGTTTTGAATGCTAATGATGATTTTATTGATGACTGAAAGCTGATTACAAAAGATGCTGTGTCGAGGGGGAGAGACACCAGTACAGAAAATGCTTGCTTGAAAATGTTTGATTTTTTAATCCTCCCTAATAATACTTAAAAAATAAAAATCAAGACTACACGACTAGCCCTAAGAAAGCTGTAAAAGCATATTGAATGAAAATGAAGTAAAACTAGCGTAGAATTACAATGAAAGAAGACTTAGTTTATAACAATGTACAAATGAGTCTGATGGCAGCATCTTTGTCTTGCGAGTCAGGGTCTGCGCGCGCGGTCTGTGGGCGCGCGCGACACTTGTTGTGTTTGCCTGAGGCTGGGCGCTGGAGCTTGGCATCAGGGTTTGTGCGCGAGGCGCTGCTGGAAGGGGCCTGCCGCTAGGCGCCGGCAAGGTATCAGCATCTGCGCGCGCGGCATTGTCATGCGCGAGGCGTTGTTGTCATCGGTCAGCCGCTGGGCGCTGGCGAGATGCATTGATGGGGCGACAGAGGCGCATGGTCGCTTGTCACTTGGCGCAGCCAAGACCACGGCGCCGGCCATGGCGCTAGGCATTGAGAGGCTTGCTAGGTCGCCATGGGGCGCGACCAAAGGGTCATGGGACGTGAATAGTAAGCAACCCATGACATAACTTTTTCACTAAAAGAGTGATTTGTTATCCCATATACAAGATGGGATAACTAATTCCACGGGACATCCCACTATCGTACCAAACCGTTTCATAAAAGTGTAAGTTTTACGTTGTTATCTTTTAGTCAATTCTGAAATAGAAGTTCAAGTGGAAATTAAAGTGCACGCTTATAAACAATCAGGCACAAGAGTTAGGGGGTTTGTGTTATTTTTCTCACTTCGTCATAAATTATCATTTTTCTTTCTTTAACTGAATCAGATATTATATGCAATTTCCATGGAAAACCTATTTTGCCATGTAGAGGGAATACTTGAATCTTTATATTTACCCCGTCATTCACCTTCTTGCTTTCGTTTTCTCCTATACTATCCTCCCCCCTCCAAAAAAAAAAAAACAACGAATTTGAAACATACTCTTCACCTAGAAGCCAAACAATCTTAAGAAAGGGCGAAACTGCTTTTTACGAGTTTGGCAGAACCTAATAATTTTGACCAAGATTTTATATTCGTGCTAAGAAATTTATTTAATACATATAGTTTATCTATCTAGAAGCCATTAGGGCGCCTTTTTTATAATCCACAACCTTACTCAAAATTAGGGTTCGTTTCTGCATATGACGTATATGGTTTTTATTACTTCTTTAGCAGATAGGATTTGCATCAAATTTATCCAAGATGACCTCTTTAATTCGGATTAATTAGGAACGAGGTTGAAAAGCCAAATCTCATTTTTGTCAAAAGAATTAGTATTAAAAAGTAACAGTGACCGTAATTTATCCAATGATTCCCTTTCGCTCCTTCCTCCATTATGTGGAAAAAGATATTATTAAAACTTTTAATGTAATACTGCTCATTCTTGCAATGATATGAGTGTTATGTTGATAATATGTTCTGAGGCTGATTTTAAGACACAGCAGTATGCATTTGAAACTCAAGAGATCCATCATAAATATTTGCTATGATATGGTTTTAATGCGGTAACATTTATTCAGTTCATCAACTAAAGTTTTCTACTAGTATTTTTACTGCTGCAGTTGCTGGCAACGAACTGATAATATGAGGATCCGATTCAAAATTTAAGTTTTAGGGATTCAATCTTTCAGATTTTTAGTATTAATTTATTATATTTTTAAAGATATAATTTTATATCTACTATTTGTTAGTACAATTTAAATATATTTTTTCACATAAACTTATGCGAGGAGGCGTACTTACATGGGAGGGGTGGGTTCACCTGGACCCATCCTCCTCTCCCTTAATTATGCATAGTGCCTGTGAATTTCAGCTCAATTACTTAAACTAACATCGGTGTACGGATAAGGAAGTGCACCTTTCACCGTTTAGGGTGTTCGATTCCCGTACTCTTTCTTCTTTTAAATCATATTTTAATTAATAAATAGGATTAAATCCAGGCCCAGTGAGCTCTCCAATAGTGCAGTAGGTCTTAAGTCTACAGCTCCGTAGCTTGTGTCGCCTACATAGGGTAGAAAAGAATGCTTTGCATAAACATCATGTCGCTTTTTCTAATTAAGCGCACTTCTTTTGTTTATTCCTTTTCCTGTTACAAAATAATAAAAGAAGAATATCATTGCAGAAAAAGTAGAGAGAGAAAATTCTTATTGATTTTGAGATGAATTATAATGGAATAAAACTCTTTATTTATAGGAAGATGGTGATTTAGCCACCAAGTAATAAATCCCAGAATCTCTCTAAATATAAATATTCACCATAAATGAAATTTTATTTATAACACTCCCCCTGAATGTCTATTCAACAGATAATATACTTCATTAAAATTTTTAGCTAATAGAAAACACAATGGAAAAAAATTATAGAGAAGGAAAAAGTGTACACATCTAACAATACGGATTTAGGTTGTCTCATTAAAAACCTTGCAAGAAAAACTCAGTGGGAAAAAAAAGGAAAAAATAGTGCAACACGCATTCCCCCTGATGAGAGCATCAATTCACATCTTTAAGCATTTGCATTCCAATCTTGTGCACCATCTTCAAAAGATCTTTGGTAGAGATTTGATGAACAAATAAGTCATATTAACTTGAACAAATTTGTTTCACCTTGAAATCATTATCCCTAATAGATGTATTGTCTTCATATGATCTTGTTGGAATTGCCAGTTCCATATCTTCACATAGATGTGAAAACTCTTGCTATCATATTATCATACCCATTGTTATAACAAGATACTTTTGTGCACAAATTACACTAAGAAAGTGGTACTTCAAGAACAAGAATTGTATATGCTTCAAGCAACTTAAATACTTCATGGATCGTCATATAAGTTAAGCCATATAAGCCATATAAATAGACTTTAGATTTGTATCAAGTTTTCATGTCATGCTAGACATATAAAATACATAAAGGTGATACACACACCATTGTCTTTATACTTTTAAGTGTTTGAACTATGGGTCCAAAATTACTTGTCTTTCATATGAAACCAAATTCTACTTGAATTGTTTCTCCAAACTTAAGATCCTCACACATATTTTTTGCTATAATCAATGTCGTCGACAAATATTTTATAACGGTTCCAACCTACTTATTTTTCGTAAAGACATAACATAGAGATCTCTTCATTTATATTTTCAGGTACCTAAATCTCTCCTGAGATTTTATGAAGTATTATGTCATGTGATCTTCTAGATCACTTGCCCGCTTATTATGATTATTTTGATCATTTTCTCATCTTCTATATTAAGAAGTTTATTTGAAACCGATTTATCTATATGCTTTAAGCGTACCATAGACTTTGTCCTTCTAGGACTTAATAGGAGCATTTGCAATGAGAATATAGTTACTTTCTTTGGGTCAACAAATGCGTCTGGTATGCTTTGCAATATACTGCAAATGAATTATCCTTTTATGAACTTCAAGTTCATATTATCTTATTCGAGGATCTAGACGTACAAATGATAATTTGTTCCACGTAACTTTTTCTCAATTGTTTATCATGTCTCCCCCTCATGTTAGAAAAACTAACTTGTTTCCTCAACTTTGAGAACCCATCTTTGTGCCTTATGGTGTTAATCGAAATATACACCGTGCATCAATAATAATAAGATGTAATTATTTGGTTCGTGATCCTGAATCACTTGTGAGGGGAGTAAATGATATATTTTAGTATATAACGTACATCAAACTGACATATATAACTTTGTTCTCATAAGAAATAGTTTAGCTATTAAATAGAGGCACTTAACAATTCATTTTGCTAAATCAACTGTGATTTAAGCCAATTTTTTCAAGATGAACTTCTTGAATAAAAAATCTGGAAATTATGCTCGAAATTAAATTATTGAGCAAGTTACCTCGCAAATACCATATTGCGAGTTAATAATAATCGCACATGTAATCATATCATAGATGCATCTTATGTGGTATACATGGCAGGTGAATAGGCCTATATTCACCTTTGATATTTCCAGTATTCATGAGATTCAATCCCAATTTTAGTTGGTCCATTAAATATTGAGAACAAGCAACATAAGAGAATTCGTAAAGAACTTTCTAGTCTTTTTATAAGATTTACCCATGTGAATTCTCTATTATTTTTTCACATTATACTTAAATTGATATGGCCAAACCAATTATTCCAACTAAATGACTTATCAATAATGATAAACTTCAGGTTTACACCATGACGTGTGCAATTATGAATAAACTCCAATTTTTTTTATGATATGAGCTTTTATATCGATAAATATCCACTTTAGTGAGGTATCCTTTTATTTGTGTAGTACAAAATGGAAAATAAAGCCGGTAAATTTCACATATATATAATCCCTCTACAAGTTAGAGTAATAGAAGATATTAAATCTTTCCTTTATTTATTGTCTCAATATAATCAAGCTCTTTCGCGAATACCTTAGAAACTCAATTAAGTTTCTTTGAGACTTACTACAACATAATACCTTATTGGTAATCAATTATGTTTCTCCAAAATAATATTAATTAGCTCTTCTAGAGCTCTCAATTAATTGTACTACCACATATTCATCAACATCCATGTGGTGAATATCTCTTTTAAAGAGAAAGTTATACCATTATGGTTATGGTCAAATTTATATACCAGATATGTTTCTTGCATTAATGTTATTCTTTAATAATCACATTACCAAGATATTTTAGGGGTACAATAGGTACGTGTCAATGACCATTCATGCCATAATTATGACATTATTTTCTTATATCATCTCAAACCTCCTTCTAGAAAGGAGTGTGGTATATTCCTACCACTAGCACGTTCATATTATTCTAAGAATGAATATGTATTCATAAATCAGATGTTGTCACATTCACATTATGAATGGACCATAATTATCTATATGTGCTTTATTAATCTCATTCCAAATCGACGACAAATATTACTTTCACAAAGGGAAGAATTATCAGGAGAATCCTTATTGTTCTCATTACCATAATGATGACGATTATAATTTTGTCTATTGCCACGTCCACATCTATTGATATATTCATAGTAATAATCTTGTCTTCTTTCAGACTTATCGCATACTAAACTCACATTCTCTTAAGGGAATGAGAATGGAGAAAATTCAATGGGACAAGTTTTTAATAAATTACGCATATCATACATGAATTTGATCATGGCAAGGCATAAAAATTTTACCGCTTCAAGTGGTTGTAATTTCTTACAAACTTCATTAGAGTTTATAATCAAACTTTGTCGTCTTTGCTTTTATATACAATTAAAGAATAGAATAAAAGAGAAAAATACGATAAAATACTTACCTTAAATTCAAAATTTAATCATGATGGAAGTTCATAGAACTATTGACAATTATTATGCTCAATCTCAAAGCTTCTACTCAATTAGTTAGAGTCTCGTGTTGATAACGTATTATAAAGCAATAAAAGAAGAAGAAGAACATTATTGCATTGAAAAGTAGGGAGAGAAAATTCTTATTGATTTTGGGATGAATTGCAATGGAATAGAACCTTCTATCTATAGGGAGATGGTGACTTAGCCACTAAATAATAAACCCTACAATCTCTCTAAATATAGATATTCACCATTAATAGAATTTTATTTATAATATTTCCTTTTTTTAATTGTTACACATTTTCTTTTTTCTTTTTTCCCTTTTCTTTCTTTAGTCTTTGTTTCAACTTGTAAAATTCCTAAATAAAAAATACATCTCTTAGCCACCCTTTCAAAAACTCGTGTTTTGGTTCACTATGCTTTTGAAATCCTGAATACGCCTCTACGTATGCTCTGCATCAAAAGTGTTGGGTACTTGTCTAAATCTGCCTCTTGACAATATGATAGGATGAATAAAAACTTATCTTATCACATGTTTACACCGGATCAATAAATACATGATATATGTTTGAATATGGACTTCTCTAATTTTAACATACGTTAATTAAAATATCTTTTCAACTCATTAAATTATTAATGGCAGAATACATGATTGGACCGTTAAACTTGGCTTTTTTATCAATTGAACATATAGATATAGAGTTGTTCTTATCAAATCCTTCAACTAATTCATATCTGTACCAATAAGACACTTTGTAATGACATGATTGAGCGCGTAAGGAAGGGCGCGTGAAAATGAGAAAAAGGTTGGTCATTATTATTCCAATTAAAGCTAATTATTAGCTTACATTCTATTTTCCTTCTTCTTCTCGTGAGAAGATCATTTTTCCTTTTATTTTTTTTTCAAAAAATTTAGTGTACATGGATTTGACTGTTCTCATTTAGCATGCCTGTTCTTTTTACACGGCAATTGTAAGCTCCACCAACTTAGACGAGGATTATAGAGAATAGCATGATATTTTAGTGAAATCAAAACAAGAAGAAGTGAGATGAAGTTGAACAGAGGAAATTTTCAGTGAGCTTTTAGTGTACAAAGTCACCAGAACCGATGGTCAGGTTTTTTATTTTCTGAAAATGAGTTTCAATTTGTTTTGGAGATTAATTCTATAAGATGGAATATTTTAAGGTGTTGGAGACAACTGCAATATACACATTTAATTTTTAGAAAAAAAAATTCTCGAATGGTCTATAAAGTGTCTAATTAGCGCAAATATAATTTAATTAAAGAGCCTGATAGGAACAACTCTATATTTAAATATTCAAATAATATAAAATATTAAATTTAAGGGTCAATTATGTATATTGATATTATTTGACGTGAACACTCAATATAAATAAATATTTAGGTATTGTAATAAGATGTGTGAAATGTGATGTACTGTAATGGGTGAGTCCACGTATATGCGATTATACTCACATGTTTGACTTGACTTAATTCCTCCAAGTACAAACACGTTTTTACAGATATAGTTTTTAAGCACACCACCGGGAGATAAGGTTGTATTTTTCGCGGTTTCGAATCGGAACCGTGGCCCTGCCGGTTCTGTCGGCTTCGGCGGTCCGGTTCCGGTTCTAGCGGTTCCCGGGAATCGTGGCGGGGTGGTTCTACCCGTTGGAACCGCCAGAACCTGAACCGGCTCGCGGTTCTTGACCGGTTCTGGCGGTTCCAAACGGTTCTGCCGGTTTCCTAACAGGCATTTTTCAAAAAAAAGAAAAATTTTTTAAAAAATTATTTCCAAACGGCTCTTTGCAAAAAGTTGCAGTTTGGAAGTTTAAAAAATAGCCATTTGGCCCCCAAACTTTAATTTAACCCCAAACTTTATATAATTACACTATTTCTCATTTCTCAACTATAAATACCCCCTCATTCTTTCATTTTTATTCACCAAATTTATCAATATCTCTCAATCTCTCTCAAGCTCTCTTTCAATCTTTCTAGTGCAAGTGCTTAATTTATTGTTGCAAATTCGTGAAAAATTGTGAAGTTGTTGAATTGAAGTTTTCAAGTGTTCAAGTTCAACGATTTTCAATTTTCAAGAAGTTGTTCGTCAATCCGGTAAACTCGTTTCAACTCTTACGTGCTAATAGTATTTTTTGTGTTGTTAGTTTGCTTAATTATAATTATTATGGCATTTTCGTTGAAAAAAATGTTCGGTAAAGGAAAAGCTAAAACCGGTGAAAGTAGTGGCCAAAATACTACCCCTCCCCCGGCTCCCCGACCTAGAAAAGATAAGCAAGTTCAAAGTAGTAGCCAACCTAGAAATCCTAATGAACCCTTCGGAATCCTTGATAGTGATCACCCTTGTTTTCAATTTAGCGATATTGATTTTCTACATGATGTGGCAGTAGGTGATAGAATAGACGATGATATTATGAATGCTCTTTATCCTAATGCACATATTAGATGGAAATGAGGATGATGAAACCCAAGCTCCAGTAGATTTAGATGATACACCTACTAGTCCTGCTCATAACTTAGATAATGAACCGGCACACCCACCCGTACAAACTCCCACTTTTAGTAGACAACCTCCTAAACGTACAGAAACATCATTAGTTTGGCAATTTTTTATTCAACTAAGAAAACAAGATAAGGCTAAGTGTAAATCTTGTGGGAAATTACTTGTTCATAGGTATACTGGAGATCGTAGCGGCACCGGTAATTTAGTTAAGCATATAAAATTACACCCTAGCGATAAGGATAGATATTTGCAATTGAAAGCGCAACAAGAGGGGAGGAAAGTGCTGATTCTACAGTTAACCCAAGTACTGGTTCAAATCTAGTTTAACCAGGAATAAACACAGTCACCGGAGGTATATTATATTACGATCCAAATAAGGATCGTGAAGAATTAGCGAAAATGATTACTGTTATGTGTTTGCCTTATTCTTTTGCTTCTAATCCTGCATGTATTCATTATATTAGAAGAGTATTTAATCCTACGTATAAAAGTTGGCTTCGCGCAGCAGTTAAGGCCAATATTTATAAATACAAGCATGAATATGAACAATACTTGCGCTATTTATTTACCCACATAACTAATCGTATGTCTATTACAACTGATATTGGTAGAAGTAATAATGATTGTGATTATCTAACCGTAACCAGTCATTGGATAGATGAAAACTGGACAATACAAAAACGCATAGTTGCATATAGGATAATTAATTCACGGCACACGGGTAGGTTTATAGCTAACATTGTCTCAGATGTATGCAGATATTTTTGCTTTAGTGATAAAATAATGTCAATTTTTATGGATAACGCTTTTAGCAACACTAGTGCAATAGGTATGCTAACAAGAACACTTAATCCTGCTTTTACTAATATTTTCCATGTTAGATGTATTTGTCATATTTATCATTTAGTTGTTGGTGATGGTATGAGAATATTAAACTTAGAAATTGAAAAGGTTAAAATGGCTCTTAATTGGCTATTTTATTCAAACCGTAGAAGTAGACTTAGAGAATATTTTAAAAAGTGTGACGAATATGGCCTTAGAGAAAGAAAGGTTCCTAAACCTTGCCCGACTAGGTGGAATTACATGTACGAAAGTTTAGTAGTAGGGTACGAATATAGAAACCCAATTAACGCTACGTATAATTCTCGGGACTGTGGTGAGGAAGATGATGAAATGCTAACTACACAAGATTGGACTAACGTTAAAATTCTTTTAGATTTTTTAGAACATTTTCATGTGGCTACAAATGCTTTTTCTGGCCAATATTATCCAACTATTTCTAACTGTTTAGTTTATATTGCCGCACTTGCTAATTTGTTTGTTGATTTTAGCGAGGGAGTGGACATTTATGAACTTGCAATAACTAAAATGAAAAAGAAGTTTAAAAAATATTTTTTCCAATCCCTCTTATTTTTGGTGTGTCTGCTATGTTAAATCCAACTATGAAATTAGGAGGTCCTCACTTTTGGTATTCTACTATTTATCAATCTTTAGATCTTTCAGAAGTAGAAATTGCTACACTAGCTGATGCGAAAGCATCAATTAAAGTTAATGCTCAAACTGTTTATAATGCTTATAAACAGGCGTTAGAGCATGCTAGGCCTAATATTCCAACCCCTACTTCGTCTACATCACAATCGTCTAAAAGAGCTGCTGGCTTAACAGCTCTTAAATCATGGATGGAGTTCAGGGGTACTCAAGGTGATAATTTAGATGAAATTTCCCATCTAAATGAGCTTCAAGTTTATTTGTCACAGGGACTAGAGAAGGAGAATCCAGACGGCTCTTTCGACCTTTTGGAATGGTGAAAGACAAGGGAAAAGCATTTCCCCGTTCTTGCAAGGATGACTCGGGATGTTCTGTCGATTCAAGCGTCAACTGTTGCATCGGAGAGCGCTTTTAGTCAAGCAAGACTACAAATAGGTGATCACAGAGCATCGATGCGGGACAGCTTGGAAAAATCAGTGCTTTTTCGAGATTGGATCCGCACAGAAAGAAGAAATTTTGGCCTAGCAGAATCACAACCAGAAATAGATGAGGTGTATGAAGAAATGATAGCAGAACTTGCTCAGGAAGCAACTTCACCCGGAAGTGGTGATGAACTAGCTTCATTTCCACCACCGCCAACACAACCACCTCCAAACCTTGAAGGTTTTATGAGATTTGTTAGAAATAATGCATAAATTATGATGTAACTTGTACATTGGCATGTCTTCATTTAGTTTTTTTCCTTTTAATAGTGGTATTAGTACCATGTTGTGCTTATTCCATTGGGGGAAGGAAGACTAACAAAGATATGCCATTTTGGTCAATAAATATGCTCTTTATCATATCCTTGAATATCTTTTGTCTCAATATTTCTTTGTCTTAACTTCTATATCAATCCTTGAATATGTATATAACATACAATATATAACATACAACACAATATACTAATGACAACATTCTTTTATCAATATATACTACTTATATACAATTTATACTAATTACTAACTACAGCACAATATACACTACTTATATACAATATATACTACTTAAATACAATATATAATACTTATATACAAAATATACACTACTTATACACAATATATACTAATTACCAAACACAATATATACTATACTAATAACATAGTAAACCATATAAAATATATTCTACAATATACTAATGACTACTATTGAAGATATTGATTTAAAGAAAAAAGAAAAAAAGATTCAGAACCGCCGGAGCCGCCAGAACTGGAACAGCCAGAACCAGATGGTACCCGGAACCATCACGGGCCGGTTCCACCTTCAGAACCGCCAGAACCGAAACCCCTAGAACCGCCAGAACCGGAACCGCAGACCCAAATAGACTCAGAACCGGAACCAAATACAACCTTACCGGGAGATAATAAAATAATTTTTTGATAAGAACTCTGATTAGTCATTTACTTTAGTCGAAGATTTCGAATTCAAATTTTTAGATAGAACCTCAGATACCAAATATTTTAAACTTATTCAATACAAATTCAAATTAGTCAGATTAATGAGATTTGAATCTCGAATCTTATATCGAATAAAAAGGAGAAAATAATTTCTTTTAACATGCTGTTACTATATTTACATATTTCAGCACCTAATATTATACAGATTTCCAGTTTACTTTCTTTGCTGTCACTGTAAAAACGCCATCCCGAATGACAGAAAAGTTGGTGCTTAACGTTAAAAAATTTGCTCATATTTTCATGAGATTATATTAATACATTATGGTTATGTATGTGGTTACGCTATTAATTGTGGTAAGAGTGTATATTAATTTACCTATAATTTAGTAATAACTATCATGTAACTCATTTGATGTAAACATCCAGATAAGGTTTACAATAATTCAAAAAACGAAAATGTCGGCTTTCTGTTACATTGACAGCAAAGAATAGTTATCAAAATGACCCAAAAAAATAAAAAAATAAAAAATTGTGTCGTTTATCACTTTGTTATTATTGTACTCATCCGAATGGGAATCTACAGGCTATTAGATTTGGTGAACATTTCTAAAAAACGTGTAACATGTAATTTGCTTTGTTTTTTATATTACTAATTCAACTTTTCATAATTCAGATGACATGTTAGTATTAAAATGCTTAGATTTTTTAAAAATATTGTCAGACCCATATTAAATTCTTAAAAAAATAGTATAGAGAATCTGATATACATTTAACAATATTTTTAATGAGTCTGAGCAGTATACCAATTAGTATAAAATTTATTTGAAATTGTGTGAGTATGTTTGACACTATTTTATTTTTACACAGCTTTCATATATATAATATTTTTAAAATAAATTTCAAATTTATGAAACTGTTCAAATTTTAGATTTTGATATATATATATATATATATATATATATATATATATATATATATATATATATATATATATATATATATATATATATATAAAAGCCATTATCTTGTTTTAAAGATTAATGTACTAATTTAGTATTACTATTACAATATAATATAATACTATTTAATTAGTGGATAACGATCAAGTATTCTATAAAACCAGAGAAGTGAAGTTATAGCAACTCACTGAAAGTAATTCTGTGGTTTGCAGTATTGACAAAAATGGCTTCTACAAAACAAAACGGGCTTAGCAAAACTGCTGGAAAACCTATTCGTTGCAGAGGTAAATATGCTAATTTCTGCTATCTTTGAAATTATGATTTTTATTTAATCTTCAAAAGAACTCTTGTCTATGTCAATTTTGTAAACTTTAGTCCGTTCCAAATTCAGATAAAGGACGAATAGAATAGCTTTTTAACTTCTATGCACTGATACTGACAGTAAATATATGGAATTGTTACACAAATAGCCGGTGAGATTCAATATTTACTTTTTTTAGTTGGAATACATAGATTTTACATCGATTATACACAATTATATATATACATACATAAATCATATTTACAGGATCGTGTCAATATTTTTAGGTAGTTTAGTTAAGAAGTATTAATTGTTATCGTAGAATAAAATGTAACAAACCTGCTTAACAGTTACTACTACATTGTCACTGTATATAACCTAAATACATGTAGAAATAGTTTAATTATGATGAATCAGACAGAATTCTTATAGTCGAGCCAAGTAGTATATGTGGAATCTTGAAAAAAATTAGAGATTTTAATTGATAAAATTGCTGTTTTACTTTTACAAAAATACATTTTACTTGTTAATTAGTAGGCAGTTGGACATAAAAATTGTAGGCTTTGAAAGAATTTAGAATTTGAAATTCACTTGAAAAAATAGTACTATAATCTTGTGAGGGAAGAAAAAAAAATTTCTGAAAATTTTGAATATAGAAATTCATTTTCAAAAAATTTGAGAGATTTCATGACAAACACCTTTTTTGAAAGAAAGGAATTTTTGTATGGACAAAGGGGTCCTGATTTGTGGGTGTGGTGGTGCAGCTGCGGTAGCAAGAAAAGCAGGAGAAGCCCTGGTGATAGAGGAAGTGATTGTGGCTCCTCCTAAAGCACATGAAGTTCGACTAAAAATGATTTGCACTTCGCTCTGTTACAGCGACATTACTTTCTGGAAGATGAAAGTATGGAATTTTTATCTTTCTTTCCAAATTTAGTCTCTCTTCAGTTGAATCTTTTGTTTACTAATTTTTGTGGAACTGATTTTTCATTTTTCTTAGGAATTTCCTGGTTGCTTTCCAAGAATCTTGGGCCATGAAGCTTTTGGGTAAATTTTACTTCTTGTGTTTTATTTTATATTACGGTGTTTGGTTGGATAAGATTTACAAAAAAAGAAAGATTTTTGGCACATACCCTAAAAGTAACCTTAGAATTTGTGACTAGTTAAATGTTTACATTCAAATCTCTCTATAAGAGCATTCCTATATAATAGCTATTCACTATAAAAGTCAAACTTTTATCGAAATCGATTTTTATATTGTAATATGTCTTTTGGTAACAACCTTTCATTATAGCAACCGAAAATATCGGAATAAAAGAGGCTCTTATAGAAAGATCTGATTGTATAAGAGCATGCCATTAGAAAGAGCTGTCATATAAAATGTAACAGGCAAGCAGTATATTCCGTGATCCCTGTCAATTCCGTGGTCGTGGTTTTAATTGATTCTTGATTGAAGGCAATAGTTAACATGGCTAAGTTTGATCCAGTATGTTTTAGGAACAGAATTTGGTAATGTTTCAGCATAGGCTTAAATAAATTTACTACAATAGTATATGCTTTAAAGATGCATCTTCAAAATGCAAATGATATATGTCTCTTTGGGTTGTGTTTTTTTTCTTATTGCTTATTACTCTTTTGCTGGTCAAATGGATTCTTATATATGACATTCTTCCTGATACCAATTCTTGCTGAATTTAAGGATTGTGGAGAGTGTTGGAGAAGATGTTGAGGAGTTAAAAGAAGGAGATTCAGTTGTACCTATATTTTTGCCCGACTGTAAGGAATGTGTAGACTGTAAATCCGAGAAAAGCAACCTTTGTTCCAAATTCCCATTTGAGGTATCTCCATTGCTACATAGAGATGAAACAAGCAGATTCACTACTGTTGAAGGAGAAACTTTACACCATTTCCTGTATATATCAAGTTTTTCCGAGTACACAGTCGTAGACATTGCTAATGTAACAAAGATTGACCCCGAAATTCCACCTAACCGGGCATGTCTCTTTAGTTGTGGCGTATCAACAGGTAATTTCCTGACCTCTTCTGTCTTTTTTATCTTTAAATGTTTTAATCATTTCTGGAGTTAGTTGTATTCTGTCTCGAATTGTTATTAGCACTTGAAATTATCATTTTAGTAGTTTTACGCTATTAGGTAGCTTGGGAATAAAACAAGTTTCTTACTACTTACACTATTGATGTGTATAAATTAGATTAATATAAGAATCCATGAACAATTTCATGTCTGATATTATCTAAATTGAGCTTTCAGGAGTAGGTGCTGCTTGGAAAACAGCTAATGTGGAACCAGGTTCAACTGTAGTGATCTTCGGTTTGGGTGCAATCGGATTAGCAGTATGTACCTCCTCCTCCTCCTTGCTTTTGTCAGTATTAATAACCTCTTATGCTTAATCCAGAGCAATTTTTAGGTTGCAGAAGGAGCAAGGCTATGTGATGCTACCAGAATTATTGGTGTAGATATAAACTCTGACAAGTTTGAAATAGGTAGGTACAAAAAAGATAATATTAGTCTTCCTCTTCTCCTTTTTTCTTATTTTTATATTATATTTCTCATTTGACACAGGGAAGCAATTTGGAGTCACTGATTTTATCAATTCCAACAGCTGTGGGGATAAACCTATTAGCCAGGTGGGAAAATAAGAAAAAAGATTATGCTTATTTGTGAATGAATGCATAAATCATGGTTGTAGCTTTCATTTTTACAATATGGAATTTACTAACTTAGAAGCTTGACCCCTTGCTCTTTAGCCGACGGTCTAGCAAAAACAACCTTTCTCCCAGGGTAGGGGTAAGGTCTGCGTACACCACAGTACCCTCCCCAGATCTTTTTCCAGGGTATGGGTAAGGTTTGCGGTACGCAGTATCCTTCCCAGACCCAATTTGTGGGTATTCATTGGGTTTGTTGCTGTTATTGTAGAAGCTTGACAACTTATATTTATGTGGCAATGATCCTTATCGTATATCATAATTTTTTTTTCTTTTTCTAAACAGGTGATAATTGAGATGACTAATGGTGGTGCTGACTATTGTTTTGAATGTGTTGGTCTGGGAACACTTGTGCAGGAAGCATTCGCCTGCTGTCGAAAGGTCTTCCCCACATAACTCTTACACTAATCAACAAAATAATGAGAACAAGCTCATACCTAATACCTTTGGATATAAAATGCAGGGTTGGGGAAAAACAGTTGTTTTAGGAGTTGATAAGCCAGGGGCACAGCTGAACTTGAACTCTTTTGAGGTTCTTACGAGTAAGAAAACTCTCACAGGAGCACTCTTTGGTGGTCTCAAACCAAAATCCGACGTTCCTATCCTTGTTAAACGTTATCTTGATAAGGTAATTAATCGTTCTGCTTATGTTTGCTGCGATTCTTTTCAAGGTACAAGCTGCATTTCAATTATAAAGTCATGGGATTCATTTGGATAACATTAGTTCTCGCCTTTTTCGTGGCTTTAGGAATTGCAATTGGACAAGTTTGTGACACATGAAGTGAATTTTGAAGACATCAACAAGGCTTTCGATTTACTTATTCAAGGAAAGAGCCTACGCTGTGTTATTTGGATGGACAAGTGATTTATCTCACTGCAGCCTGAGCCATAATAAGTATTCCTTGTTCTTTAGTTATTGAACCTCAACTTTCGAAATCCATGTTACTCGCCTAAGAAAAAAAGCTCCTGTAATAGATGAACAGTAGGCAATTGTTTTTTTAATATCTGTTTTTGTGGGAACAAATCGTTTAAGTTGGATATTCTATGTCTTACTATCCTAAGACACAGTAAAAGCACTAGATGCACCAGTATAATACAAGTTTGGTGATTCTTTCGTTTTCTTTGTTGATCCAAAATGCCTTAAGCGATAAATGCCAATATTAGCCTCGTCTGGTACTTCCCATTCAAGTGTAGCATAACCATAACTATTCACATTAGTAGTAGCATTTGCAGCAGTAGCCACAGTCGTACTATTTTCTGCTTGCCATTTAAAGATCAAGCAAAAACCGTCATCGTCATATGCAGGTATCCATCTTTTGCCTTGTAGCATTTCTACTACAGCAAATGTGCCTTCAGTAAGTAAGTCATATCTTGGATTTGCACTCCAGAATGTAGCAATTGCTTTGTCACCCTTTTTAAATGTTCCTGATTTTGGTACATTTATGTCTTGTTTAATATCACCAAAATTTATGCCTTGTGGAGGTGAGTCATCAGTAGGATTTGGTAGTAGACTAAGTTGAATTGACAAAAGATCTGGAGGTGAAGGTCCTTTAGTATGTTGTTCTCCTTTTGCCATAGATTCAGCTAGCTTCTTGATTTCTTGAATATATGCTGATAATGTATGTGGACCATATAGTGTAGATGCAGCCTGCCCAAGTTTTTGACATTCGACGCATTTAAAATGTAAAGAAATTTAAGGTTATAACATGTTAGTTACTTTATTTTTTAGGTGACCAATTATATTAATATTGACAGTTACATGTTATTGTATATCAACCTGATATTAAAAGAATTATATTATTGGATATAGTTATAGATACCATGTTCCTTTGGTGTGGTTCAAACTTTATTAGAAATACAAGTATAGTTCAGAGTCAAAAGTAAGTATTATTACCTCATAACTTTGTTGTTCGTATTCTTCAAAAGTTGATATATACTGTGAGTACGCGTTGGTTAGGCCTGCTATAACAACATCAGTTTCGTCGTCAAATTCGCCATTTCCACTGCTTATTAGTGTTTCTTTTACTGCCTCTCTTAATCGACGACCAGCCATTGTTGTAAACTCTGTGTATATGTTGTACATTGTTTTTTATCAATTATTTTTCAAACAAATATGCTTATTTAAGAATCACGTAAAATGTGGAGTAATATACAAGTATATATATCATTATTTGTAAGGAATATGCTTGCTTACTGGCTAGATCGGGTTGTCTGTACCTTCGCTTTTCGATAAGTATATTATGGTTAATAATTATTTAAAAAAGCCACATTACCTCCTGGCACACAGAGAATGATAAGACCTCCCAGCCTAATAATTTGAATTGGAAGTATTGCTGGCTGCCCCCAGCACACACAAAAAAGACTATAAGTTTATGAGAAATGAATGAAGAAAATGATTTCCAAATGAAGAATTTTCTACTCCTTTAATTTTCTTGCTGGGTCTTACCGCCCACGGATAGGGCCAAAACATCTCTCCAGTATCCAGCAAAACAGTTTTGGGCTTTTGACAGTCCACTTGATATGGGCTTGGTTCTCTCAACACATCTCTTAGCTTTTTCCAAAATGGATTTATCTGAAAACCAGATCATTTTAACCATAATCAGACTTTCAACTTTATTCATAGAGAATTAAAAGATTTACTTCAATAATAATTAAGCTAAATAAACGTCCATAGCTGGCGGATGCATAATATATCCATGTATAACATTTGTATAACCTGTCTATAATTTATGTATACTGGCTAGATAAAGTAAACAATGAATTTGACCATGTGTGTAAATATCTCTTGATTTAAAACCGATCCTGACCTCGGTATCGCCTTGCTGGAAACCAAAAACACCAGGCCCATCAGTAGTTCCAGCAGCAAATCCTGTGCCCAATGCTGCAGGGCATGTTTGGACAACCTTATTCCCTTCTAATTGAACTTTAATATTTGTGAAGTTCAGATAAACATGGCGATAATCAATCTTCCCTGTTAATTCTTGTTTAGCAGAAGTGAAAAGCTCAACGGCCTTTTGAAACTGTCTCTCTCCAATAATCTTTGTACTCAAGATTTCATCAGGATATCTGAAGTTAAAAAGCCCATTAGAAATTAAAGCCGAATTTAACTAACGGGCGTAAAAAGGAAGTGAAAATAGCATGGGCTAATCAGCTTTCAGACTGGATATTGAAAAATAGCTAATATTTATAAAGTTATTAAAATAATCATTATTTTGTTGAAACACGGAAAGTTCCAGCATAATATACTAGATTATGGAGCTCTTGCGTATATTGGAACTCCAGCACATGGAAAGTTCCAGCATAATATGCTAGATTATGGAGTTCCGGCGTATAAACTTCCAGCATATTATGTTGGAACTCTAACACATTATGCTAGAATCTCATATGTAAAAAATTCGAACTCAAACGGTATATTATGCTAAAAAAATCGGATTTTTTAAGGGTATTTTTACTCAGATGTTATCTTTACATGAAAAAATTACTAAATTTTAATTAATTTAGAAACTGTGGCTATTATGCAATTACCAATTATAAATCTGGTTATTTCTGATTATTTGAAAGTACTCTTTAAGTCTTACCCAGGCCCACGGCCGACACAGAGTTGGTCATTGCCATGACAAGAAGAGTGATTAAAATCACAAGGTAATCCACTATCAATACAAAATGCTCCACGCACATTTGGGCTGACATCTCCAACATTTGATTGGGAAAATGCTCCAACAAATTTCAATTCTTTGTTCTTCCTCACCTTAAACCCTTGGCTTCTTGTGTTTGCACAAGCTTTTCCTCCCGTGGGCTTCATTGTGGATGCTTTATTGAACAAGGCTTGACTGATACCTGATCCATAAAAAATGATATACGTTATATACACTAACAATATATAGACTTTATACACAATTAGTGAATCCGGTGATAGCATATTAGTTGGAATACTATTTTTATCAGGTAAACTGATTAATGCTTTTATCATAATATTTTATTCGTAGTTACCTTATAGGTAATTTTACTAACTTCATCTCAAAAATTAACTCATTAGGGGAGGATTTGCCAAGATGAAAAACGGAGAGTACAACTTATTCTCTCAGCGAATATGCGATACAACAACAACAACAACAACAACTACAACCCAGTATAATCCCACTTAGTGGGGTCTGGAGAGGGTAATGTGTACGCAGACCTTACCCCTACCTTTGGGTAGAGAGGCTGTTTCCAAATAGACCCCCAGCATCCTTCCCTCCAAGAACATCCCACCTTACTCTTGGGGAGACTCGAACTCACAACCTCTCGGTTGGAAGTGGAGGTTGCTTACCATCAGAGCAACTCCTTTTGTCAGTATCCCCTCGATTAATACTGGACAAGCATGTATAACGTAACACATGAACCCAATAATGAGAAACACATCGACAAGGATTTGGTTTTGGAATCACAACTTTTGAAGTTGAGTTAGGTTGGACGTCTTTGATCACATTATATATTTTAAACCGCCAATACATGGTATTAAAATCATATGAGTAATAAATATTCATTGAAGTCTTTTGTTCATCACAAATAAAATGAGTATTAATTTTACCTACCAAACACCTTGGAGTAAGGGGCAGAATTTGTAGAGGAAATTTTTCTGTTGAGAAGCAAACCAGTCCTCAAAGAACCTAGCAGCTGCACCTTTGTTATCTCCACTGATGAGTTTGTTATTTCTGCTCATTGAAGTTCCATGTGTTGCAAACCAGTTGAATGCACCAATACTTTTTCCAGTCTTTCCATCCACAAATTTTAAAAGGGTCATTAGAGTATCAACATTGTTACCATATTTGGATCTCTCTTTTTGAGGGTTGAATAGATATGCACTTGGACTCCTGTTTATACCTGCATTCTCTAGATCCCCTACATAAATATTAAAAAAAAAGAATTAAATTCCATCGAAGGGTAGATTAGTAAAGAGGGAAAAATAATCAACTGCAATGGATTAAATTACGTGTTTATTTTGCGTATAGTTCCCACTCCTAACTTGTAAAATTACTTGATTTGTTGTTATTATTGTTGTGTACTAAAATTACAAATTATTTTTCATATTCGAACTTTATCCACTAGTATACCATTTAATTCACTAAATACTTCACCAACTATGACAATTAGGTTATAAAACCTTTTTGTCACATTAAAAAAAAGTTCAATCTCACTAAACTTTATCGCTATAACGGCAAAACCTACCATCAAAATGATTTTACTAGTATAGTGATAAATGTTTTTAACTATAATATTATAGTGAAAAGCTTAAGTTACTTTAACGTGACAAAAAAGAATTTTTGAGATTTTCTTGTTAAAGCACGAAAAGTTAGTAATCATATGTAAACTAACTCCAACTAAAATACATTCATGGTAACAATTCGATGGGTCGTTTTGCTTTTTAGAGCCATGTTCTCCTAAATAAGATTATATGTAATTATTTTTACTGATTTATGACTTGCCGGATGGTTGGTTCGGGATTTGAAAGAGTTTGGGTTGAAATATTGGTTCCTTAAGGTTGGCTTAAAAGGCCAAGTTTGATTTCAGTCAACGTTTTTAATAAACGACCTTGGAATCAAGATTTGAAGGTTCCAACAGGTTCGTATGATGATTTCAGATTTGGCCATTTGGATGACTCGAGAGTATTTTGGCGCATAATAGCGAAAGATGATTCCTTAAGGATTTTGAAGTTTTGTAAATTTGGTTTGGATCGAGTTCTTTTATGTTGAGTTTCGAACGGAATTTCGAGATCGGGAATAGTTTCATATTGTCATTTAAGACTTGCGCGTAAAATTTGGTATCAATCCTAGTAGTACAAGTACGTTTCGGCACATTGAAAATAGATCGAAGAACTTGAAGTTCACAAATTTGATTCAATCAGTATTAGGGTGTGATTCTTACATTTTGCGTTGTTTTGAGCAGTCTGAGGATTCGAGCGAGTCCGTTTATGATTTCAAACTTATTGGTATGTTCAGGCGGGGCCTCTGGGGTCCCGAGCATCAATTGGAGGAGGCTCGAGCTAAGTTGAAATTTTGGGAAGGAGCTGAAGCTCCAGTTCTATCATAATCGCACATGCGTTGGCCAGCTGCAGGTCGAAGACCCCAGAAGCGGCTTACCCATCGCAGATGCAGCTCAAGCGGATGAGCCCAGGTTTCGCAGGTGCGGCCCATCTTTCGGAGAAGCGGTCACAAGACCGCAGATGCGACCCCAGTTAGCCCGGCCCTATACCGCAGAAGAAGGCGATTTCACGCAGAAGCGAGACCGAAAAATACGGTCCCCTAACCGCAGGTGCGAAAATCGCAGAAGATAGTGGCCTTCATTTAATATGGGAATGTGTCTTTTTTTTATTACATATTTCACTCCATTCTTGGGCGATTTGGGAGTTTCAAAAAGGAAGATTTTAGCCTAGCATTGTTAGGTAAGTTATTTCTTCTTAATAAGAGTTTAATACATAGTTTATGGGTAGATTACACTATGTAAATTAGTAAAAATTATGAGTTTAGAGTAAAAACTATGACAAAAGTGAGATTTAACCACGGAATTTGTAATGGAATGTAGTAGAAACCATATATTCTTGATCCTTAGGTTATGGGTAACAACGTTTTTCAAGAATATTAGGAATCCGGGCATGCGGGCCCGGGGGTAAATTTTAGGAACCTTGCGTTTAGGGTTGGAAAATTAGTTTAATAGTTAACATATAAACTCTTGAGTATATATTCACTAGTTTTTATGTCGCTTCAATAGTTTTGGATTGTTTGGCTCCGATTTGAGGGATTGAGCGTATTCTTGAAATTTAAAGTAAGCTTTGAGACGAGGTAAGTCTCCTTTCTAATCTTGTAAGATGGAATTAACTCCATAGGTGAATTAAATAAATGTATGTAACAATCTGTGAGGGCTACGTACACCCGATCGACGAAAGTTTGTACGTAGCTATTATTATGCTTATCGTACGAGTGGTTTAGGACCCGAATTTTATTATACTTGCAAATGCTTGCGTCCTTGCTTGTTACTAAGATTACGTAGGTCATGCTAGAAATTGGTAAATAAATATAGGCGGTTATACTCACTTACTTGAGAATTTGTATGAATTATTTTATAATAAATGGGCAAGGTGCGCTTACTTGATAATAAATTGTTATTTGTGGATCGGGCCGATCACCTCAGTCGTAAATAGATGCATCTATGGTTCATGCTATTAGACCATCTGGCAGTGCATAACTAATTTTTATATTGGACGGGGTCGTACGACCTCGACACAATGTGCGCATGTTATTTATGTGAATCTTTCCGTGATTTACACTACTTGAATGCTTTGGAATGTAACTTATTACATGATCAGACATAAATTGATACGTTGTTAGGAAGGAGTATTTTGTCTCTTCTAGTTCTTGGACTGTCATTATATTCATATTATCCATGCTTAGCGTAATACTTGAATTATATAATTATTGACCCTAGTAATTGTCAAGTCGACCCTTCGTTACTACTTCTTCGAGGTTAGACTGGATACTTGCTGGATATATATTGTTTATATACTCATACTACACTTTTATACTTAAATGTGCATGATCTGAGGCAGGTGCATTTGGCTATCCATATGGCGCGCGTTCCTGATACCTAATCGAGATCTCACGGTGAGCTGCCCCTTTTGAGTCGCTCAACAACATGCCGGAGTCTCTCTTTTTCTTTCCATTTATTGTCTATTTTATTTCAGGCAGTAGGATTAGTTGTATTTTATGTACATTTTACTAGTTGCCATAGTACTTGTGACACTAATTTCTAGCACACACATTCATAGATTATTAATTTTGGATTGTATTCATATTGCTATGATCCCTTTTAGTCTTTCCCTACTCAGTTGCCTTATAATTTATTGATTATCGATTGTTTTGAATTGAAGTTAAGTAACTGTCGACAAAGTGATTAGGGTTGGCTTGTCTAACTACGATGTTGGAAGCCATCACAACCTATAATAAAATTGGGTCGTGACAACATAGTATCAGAGCACTAAGTTCAAGTAGGTCTCGCAAGCCATGGGTAAACCTAATAAAGTCTTGCAGATCGGTACGGAGAAGTTTGTATTTATCTTCGAGAGGCTATATGGTGATAGGAAACAACTATTTATTCATCTTCTATGTTGAAGTTGATGGTATACTAAATTCCTTCTTCTATTCTCCCACAAATAATAAGGACACGTACGGCAGAAGTTCCAAACCCGGGATGTGATACTTCCCCTTTTTCTAGAGGCCGAAGATGAGGCAAAGGTCAGGGAAGTGCACTGGCCCGAGGTAGGAGACGAGGGTGTCCCAGATCTGCCCAATCCAGCAAAGGATTCCATTATAGAGAAGCAGGGCGAGGCGATTGCGGCAGAGCTGCCCTGGCGGATTTCATGACAGCATCGGGCTTCCATAAGGTTATGGGACGTATGCTACAGTTCATGGATTTTATGACTCATGCTGATTTATTTCCAGTAGGCCCAGCCATATCTCAGGTGGGAGAGGGAGCATAGATTCCTACTGCTCAGGCTCTTGGACATTCAGCTATAATGTATTAGACTCCAGGTGCACTACTCGCAGATTGGGCTAATCCAGTTGTCGCAATGGAACCCGAGACCGGGCCCATTGCGGACGGCGATCTGCAGAAGTTATGGGACAGATAAACTAGGCTACACCCTCCTATTTTTGGGGCCGATTATCATGAGAATACCCAAGATTTCCTTGATAGGTACAGGGATAGACGGCACAACATGAGGATATTGTAGTTTCATGGGGCTGATTTCACTACTTTCCAGCTGTAGGGCAGAGCCCGTAGATAATGGCAGTCTTATGTTATTGGTAGGCCAATGGGTTCTACTCCCATTACTTGGGGACAACTCACACATGTTTTCTTGGATAGGTATATTCCAACCTTTGAGAGGGAAGAGCTCCGGTATTAGTTTGAGTAGCTTGAGTAGGGCCAGATGTCACTGACCGACTATGAGGCAAAGTTTTCTGAGTTATCCTGCCATGCACTGATGATACTTCCTACTGACATAGAAAGAGTATAGAGGTTTGTTGCAGGGTTGCATTCTAGTATTAAGAACAACATGGCCCGAGAGTTTGAGATGGGGGCTCACTATCAGCTGGAAGTGGAGATTGTTCGAAGGATTGAGGGATACCTTCTGAGAGGTAGAGAACAGATGCAACACGAAAAGAGGGCTCGATTCTCTGGAGAGTTTAGAGGTGTCCCGACTAGAGGCAGAGGTAAGTTTAGGATGGGCCAGCCCATCAGGGCCCCATATTCAGCACCATTACCTCATCGAGGTGCTCCAGCGTACCCCTATTTTAGTACTACAACAGAGAGTTCTTACCACCCGCCAGCCATCCATGATTCTTCCAATAGGTATTTATGTCCCCAGGGTTCATCCAGATCTTACTTTAGTGCTATACTAGAGATTTTGTACCGCCTACCAGCTATTCAGGCTTCTTCCAATGGGACTACAGCCAATCAGGATATATATAAGGCAGTAGGTCACCGCACTGAGAGGTTGTTTCGAGAGAGGAGATCTCAAGCATATGATGAGAGTGAGGAAATCTCAATCATATGAGGAGATACTTCCCCAAACTTCGGGGAAAGACAGTGCAGCAGCGTCTGCAACCTATGATCACAGCACCAGCTGTCCAGCCACCCATTGGCGGAGGGCTAACCGGTATGGATTATCCTAGAGGTGGAGGCCAGGGATGGAGAGGTCAGCCAGCTACTGCTTAGTTGGGTCGAGTCCGGCTGGCCAGAGCTCCAACCAGATTCTATGATTTTTCGTCCAGACCAGATGTATTGGCCTCAAATACCATTATCACATGTATAATTTCCATCTGCAGTTGGGATGCTTCAGTGCTATGTGATCCAGGGTCTACCTATTCATATATATCATCTTTGTTTGCTCATTTTCTAGATATTCCTTGTGATTCCTTTGGTACTCATGTTATGCGTCCGCTCTTGTGGGCGATTCTGTGGTTGTGGATCGGATCTATCGATCCTATGTGGTCACATTCTGTAGTTTTGAGAGCAAACCTCATGTTGCTTGATATGAACGACTTTAAGGTCATCCTAGGAATGGACTGGTTATCCCTATTCACGCCGTCCTAGATTGCCATGCCAAGACTATTACTTTAGCGATGCCAGAGACAAAGTTTCCAAGGCTGGAGTGGAAAGATTCATCAGTTAGTGCATCTAGTCGGGTTATTTATCTTTTGAAGGCTCGGTGTATGGTCGAGAAGTGTTGTTTGGATTATTAGATTATGTTTGGGACATCATTGCAAAGTCTACAATGATTGATTCGATTATAATAGTCCAGTAGTTCGTGGATATGTTTCCTTCTGACTTTCCTAGCATGTCACTTAATCATGATATTGATATCTATATTGATTTGGCTCCGGGTACCCAACCTATATCTATCCCAGCATACTGTATAACTTCAAAGGAGTTGAAGGAGAAGCTTAAGGAGTTATTAGCGAAGGGGTTTGTTAGATCGCGTATATTGCCTTGGGGTGCACCAATGTTGTTTGTGAAGGAGAAGGATGGGACTATGTGGATGTCCATTGATTACTGCCAATTGAACAAGGTTACCATCGTGAACAAGTACTTGTTATTGCGTATTAATGATTTGTTCGACCAGTTGCAGGGTGCTAGATTCTTTTCTAAGATCGACTTGATATCAAGGTATCATCAGCTGAAGATTCAGGGTCTGATGTCCCAAAGACTACTTTTGGTACTAGATATGGTCATTATGAGTTTTTGGTGATATCCTTCGACTTGACAAATTCCCCCGCGACATATATGGACTTGATGAACCATGTGTTTAGACCTTATAATGATTCCTTTGTTATTGTCTTCATTGATAATATCTTGATCTACTCACGTAGCCCGGGGGAGCACGAGCACCATTTGAGAGAAATGCTCCAGACATTGTGAGAGCAGAAGCTATATGATAAGTTCTCCAAGTGTGAGTTTTGGATTGAGTCAGTAACATTCTTGGGGTATGTTGTATCGGGGGGAGGGTATTATAGTGGATCCTAAGAAGATTGAGGCAGTTCAGAGTTGGCCACATCCTACTTCAGTAAAGGAGATCAAGAGTTTCCTGGGGTTAGCATGTTATTACCACCGATTTGTGCAGGCTTTTCATCCATTACATCACCTTTGACTAGATTGACTTAGAAGGGTGCTCCTTTCTTTTGGTCTGATGATTGTGAGGCGAGCTTTTGTAAGATCAAGGCAGCCTTGACTACAACACAGGTTCTAGTATTGCCTTCTTGTTTAGGGACATATACGGTATATTTTATCGCTTCATGTGTTGGCTTGGGCTGTCTATTGATGTAGGAGGGGCGAGTTATTGCATGTGCTTCATGTCAGTTGAAGATTCATGAGAAGGATTACCATGTGCACCATCTGGAGTTTGCAGCGATGGATCATACCCTTAAGATATGGAGGCATTACCTGTATGGGGTGTCATGTGAGGTTTATACTGATCATCGCAACTTGAAACATTTGTTCAAGTAGAGCGATCTCAATTTGAGGCAGCATAGATGGCTTGAGTAACTGAAATATTATTACATCACCATTCTTTGTCAGCTAGGGAAGGAAAATGTGGTTGCGGATGCCTTAAGCAGGAAAGTGGTGAGTTTTGGTAGCTTGGCATATATTTCAGCAAAGGAGAGACCACTAGCTTTGGACGTTCAGTCCTTGGCTAACAGATTTGTGAGGTTGGACATTTCAGAGCCCAGCTGAGTCTTTGCGTGTGTTATTTCTCAGCCTTCATTATTGAGACTAATCAAGGCTCGATTGTTTGATGATCCGCACTTGGTAATCCTGAGAGAGACAATGCTACAGGGTAGTTCCAAAGAGGTTTCTATTGGCGAGGATGGTGTTCTGCGACTCTAGGGTCACCTACGTGTTCCTAATATAGATGGAGTGAGGAAGAGGATTCTAGAAGAGGCACACAGTTCATGGTATTCTATTTATCTAGGTGTTACAAAGACATATTGTCACTTGAGACAACATTATTGGTGGCAGCAGTTGACCAAGTCGTCACATTTCATTCCGGTTGTGGCTACTTATACTTGAGAGATGTTGGTTCACATCTCCATTTGGGATATAGTCCGGTTGCACGGTGTGCCTGTTTCCATCACATCAGATAGAGGACCTCAGTTCACTTCCCATTTCTGGAGAGCTGTACAAAGTGAGTTGGGGACCCATCTAGAGCTAAGCACAATATTCCACCCGCAGAAAGATGGGCAGTCAAAGCGGACAGTTCAGATTCTGGAGGACATGCTTACATAGAGCATGTGTGATTGACTTTGGAGGGCAGTGGGATAAGTTCTTGACTTTGGACAAGTTTGATTACAACAACGTTATCAATCCAGCATCGAGATGGCTCTATCTAAGGCTTTATATGATCGTCGATATCATTCTCTTATCGGGTGGTTTGAGCCTAGCGATTCCAATTTGTATGGTTCATACTTGGTGAAAGATTTCTTGAAAAAGGTAAAATTGATTAAAGAAAGACTTCACATGGCATAGTCCATACAGAAGAGTTATGTAAATCAGAAGGCGCATGATGTATCATTCATGGTTGATGAGAAGGTTCTCTTGAAAGTCTTGTCAATGAAGGGTATTATGAGATTTAGGAAGAAAGAAAGTTGAGCCTAAGGTTCATAGGCCCATTCGAGGTGTTGAGGTGAGTTGGGGAGATTGCTTATGAGCTTGCTTTACCTCCCAACCTATAAGGGGTTCACCCAGTATTTCACATGTCTATGCTTTAGATGTATCACGCCGATTTTTCTCATGGGTTATACTTCAGTACTTTTTAGCTAGATGAGAGATTAGGTTATGAAGAAGAGCCAGTTTCCATTGTTCATAGACATGATTTCCAGTTGAGATCCAAGGGGATTTTTGCAGTGAAGGTCCAGTGGAGGGGCCAACCCATCAACGAGGCGACTTAGGAGTCCGAGGAGGACATGCGGACCAGATATCCACACATATTTAAAACTTCAAGTATGAATCCAAACCCATTCGAGGACGAACATTTGTTTAAGAGGTTGAGAATGTAATGACTGGTCGTTTCACTTTCTAGAACCCCATTCCCCTAAATAAGACTTCTCGTACTTGGTGTTACTAATTTAAGATTTGCATGGATGGTTGGTTCGGGATTTGGAAGAGTTTGGGTTGAAATCGGAACACTTGATTCCTTAAGGTTAGCATAAAAAGCCAAGTTTGACTTCGGCCTTTGTTTTGAGTAAACAAGCTTGGAATCAGGATTTGAAGGTTTCAATAGGTCTCTATGATGATTACAGACTTGGGATTATGTCCAGATCGGGTTTTGAATGACCCGGAAGCATTTTGGCGCATAATAGTGAAAGTTGATTTCTTAAGGATTTTAAAGTTCTGTAAATTTGGTTTGGAGCGGGTTTTTGTGATATGGAGGTCCGAACAGAATTTCAAGACCGAGAATAGTTTTGTATTATCATTTAAGAAATTTGATTCAATCGGTTTTAGGGTATGATTCTTACATTTAGCGTTGTTTCGAACGTTCTGAGGGTTTGAGAGAGTCTGTTTTATGATTCAAAAATTGTTGGTATGTTCGGGGGGCTCGGGGCCTCCCGAGCGTCAATCAGACCAAGCTCGAGCTAAGTTGAAATTTTTGGAAGGAGATGAAACTTCAGCTTTGTCAAAACTGCACCTGCGGTTGGCCAGCCACATGTGCGAGACCGCAGATGCGGCTCAAAGGGAGGAGCCCAGGTTCCGAAAATGTGGCCCCTCTTTCGCAGAAGTGGTCTCAAGATCATAGATGCAGTCCTAGCTGGCCAGGCCTAATACTACAGAAGCGGGAAATTTCACGCAGAAGCGAGAGCATGCGTTCCCCTAACCGCTGGTACAAAAATCGCAAAAGGCGGTGGCCTTCATTTAATACGGGAATGTGTCATTTTTGACACGTTTCACTCTATTCTTAGGCAATTTGGGAGCTTCAAAAGGAGAGATTTCAGCCTAGCATTTTGAAGTAAGTTATTTCTTCTTAATGTGAGTTTACTACATAGTTTATGGGTAGATTACACCATGTAAATTAGTGAAAATTATGGGTTTAGAGTAAAACCTAGGGTTTTGACAAAAATGAGATTTAACAACGAAATTTGTTATGGAATGTAGTAGAAATCATATATTCTTGATCCTTAATTTATGGGTAAAAACTTTCTTCAAAAATTTCCGGAAACCAGGCATGTGGGCCTGGGGGTTAATTTTAGAAACCTTGCACTTAGGGTTGGAAAATTAGTTGAATAGTTAGAATATGAACTCTTGAGCATATATTGACTAGTTCTTATCCTGTTTGAATAGTTCTGAATTGTTTGGCTTCGATTTAAGGGTTTGAGCGCATTCTTAAAATTTTAAGTAAGCTTTGGGACGAGTAAGTCTCCTTTATAACCTTGTAAGATGGAATTAACCCCATAGATAAATTAAATAAATGTATGTGACTATATGTGGGGGCTACGTACGCACATGGTGATGAGAGTCCGTATGTAGCTTGTATTATGCTAATTATCCAGGTAGTTTAGGACCCGAAGTATGCTATATTTGCATATGGTTATGCCCTTGCTTGTTACTAGGATCACGTAGGTCTTGCTAGAAATTGATAAATAGATACATACCGCTATATTCACTTACTTGAGAATTTGTATGAATTATTTGACTATAAATGAACAATGTATGCTTACTTGATAATGAATTGCTATTTGCGAATTGGGCCGATCGCTTCGGCAGTAAATAAATGTGTCTATGATTCGCGCAATTCGACCCTCTGACAGCGCATAAATTATTTTTATATCGGACCGAACCGTACGACCTCGACACAGTATGTACATGTTATTTATGTGGAACTTTTCGTGATTTATACTACTTGTATGCTTTGGAATGTAACTTATTACATAATATGACTGAAATTGATACGTTGTTAGGAAGGAATATTTTGTCTCTTCTAGTTCTTGGACTGTCATTATATTTATATTATTCATGTTTAGTGTAATACTTGAATTACATTATTATTGACCCTAGTAAGTGTTAAGTAGACCCCTCGTCACTACTTCTTCGAGGTTAGATTGAATACTTGTTGGGTACATGTTGTTTATGTACTCATACTATGTTTCTACTTAAATGTACCGGATCTGAACAGATGCATCTGGCTATCCGTCCGGCGTGCGTTCCTGATACTTGATCGAGATCTCGCGGTGAGATGCCCCTTTTGAGCTGTTCAGCAGCATGCCGGAGTCTCTCATTTTTGTCATTTACTGTCTATTCTATTTCAGACAGTAGGATTAGCTGTATTTTTTGTACATTCTACTAGTTGCCCTAGTACTTGTAACACTAGTTCCTCGCATATATATTTGTAGACTATTACTTTTGGGTTGTATTCATATTGCTATAATCCCTTTTATTCTTTCCCGATTTAGTCGCCTTATAATTTAATAATTATCGATTGTTTTGAATTTAAGTTAAGTAAATGTCGAGAATGATTATTTAAAAGAATGAGAACTTACTAGTGATTAGAATTGGCTTGTCTAATAAAGGTGTTAAAAGCCATTATGACTTATAATGGATATTGGGTCATGACCCATATAGGACGATATCAACGATCTTAAATCCTAAAGAAGAAATCAGAATAAGCCCTTTTTACTTTCGTTTTCTTCTTACCGTAGTGGTTTATATACATATATAATGATTGATTTCTTACCTTTGTTGATAAAGATGGAACCAGGCTTTATATTGTCATGAGCTTGGACAATGCTGTGTTCAATAGCAGTAACAATGGTCTCAAATGATTGAGGAACAAAGCCAAGTGAAGTTACAGTATAGGTCACATATTGCAAGTAACCTCCTGGACCAGCATGAGTATGTGTCCCACTTATTGCAATATTTTCTTCACTGTATAAATTTCCATACCTTCATATATACAAACAAAGTATTAATACAATTGTTTAAGATATAACATTTTCTGCTATTAGCTTTAGTTGTTGTGAAATCGGTTACGTACGGCGCAGCAATTCTATGTTACATAGAATTCTCATTATACGCACTTAACGTGTCCGTAACGAATTAATGTGACATAGCTAGGAGTGACTACTTAGTGTAAATCTTTCTAAATGCACTAAACATTAGTCCAAAAGAAAATTTGTATTTATATCTATGCATAGCTTCATATTACATACTCATCTGTTTCAATTTGCTCGCTTCTTTTACTTTTATTTGTCTAACTATACTAAAATATATTTTTACTATACTTGTTCATTTACCAAATAAATAAAAAAACAATCATTTTCTTTTTTGTTTTACCTTAACATTAACTATTCATTCCTTAAATCATTTCGTAAAACTTTTTGAAATTCTATTATTGTAATGGATAAAATTATAAAATATATACTTTATTTATTTTTCTAAAAGGAGATGCAAAGTTAAAAATGAACTACTATAATGAACGGAGGGAGTATGATATTTTGATCCGACATCAAATTTAGGAAAGAAATGAAGATTTTTAAAGTTTACAAATTTAAATATATCATAAAATTTGTATGACTATATTTCATTGTTAAGGGTAAACGATAAATTTAAAGTTAATTGTTCAAATTATAGCAACGTGTTACTATGTTGTGAACGGAGTAATTAGAAAATAGTACCAAACAAATTAAATAGGATGGAGTTACTTTTTTCGCTTCATTTAACACGATACACTTTTTCTTTTTAGTCTTCTTAAAAAAATAATACCTTTCTATGTTTGAGAATTCTAACGTTATAGTTTTTTATTTCACCTTCCTGAAATATTTGTATTGCCATATAAAAAAGACATGACATATTTAAGATAATTTTTTTAGAAGTACTTCGAATATAGTATGTTCAAACGGCTTCTTTTTGTTGTTAAATTTTTACGTTCCGAGAAATATCACCAAATAAAATGAAACGGAACGAAGTAATTTAAAAAAGGCTGCTCGAGTACATTAAACTCTCATTATATGCATATTCGAGAAATGTCCGGATTATAAGGGTCTATCGTACACAGTCTCATTCTGTATTTCTACAAGAGGTCAGGGGCGGATCCACATGGAGAAGTGTAGGCCACGTACACCCATGCTCCCCTCCTTAGGCTGTGTATTACAGGGATATTTTTCGGATAAAATACTTTGTTTTCCACGTGAAAATCATGGTCAAAAAAGTACTTGGTGTAATGGTAGCTTTGTGCACCATTAATCCCTAGGTTTAGTGTTCAAATCCACTTCCCTATCTTCCATCTCCCAGCTATTTTTCTATTTCTCTTTTTCGTTCTTTTCTATTTTACCTATTTTCCATCTCTCAGCCATTTTCCTATTTTTTTTTTTCTATTTCTCTTTTTCCTTCTCTTGTGTTTTGTTCAAATTCCACGCCCTATCTTTCTTTTATTTTTTATTTTTTTTCATGCGTTCTTCTGTTTTTGGGTTCACCCTGTGATATATCCTTGAATTAAATATTGAGTCTAAAATTTTGGATCCGCCTTTGCAAGAAGTTATTTTCATGACTTGAATCCGTGACCTCCTGGTCACATGGCATCAACTTTATTAGTTACGCCAAGGCTCTCTTTCAAGGACGAAGTAATTAGTGACTATAAATTATGGTACGTACCTTAATTTTAGTCTCTCAAGTACCTTAATTGTCACAAGTTGCGAAGCCATCCCAGCATCAAGATTGACAAAAGCAAACCTCGGACCTTTTAAACTTTCAGCAACAATGAAAGTCCTAGCTCTTAATCTAAAATGTATACCGCCAGTAACTTGATCAAAATTACCGTAACCCATCATGTTCACTTGAGCAGCTGGGCCAGTCATGTCATAACTTCCCACTCCTATCAAGTATTCTCCATTGACACTTCCAATTATTGGACAAAAAACTAACAACACCAAAATACTTAGTGGTGAACGTAAGATGTCTGTTTTTCTTCTCATTTTGGTCTATGAAGGAAATTTTCTGGATAGCTTTTTGAGAATTTATAAGGGTTATGTTATTGAAAAAGTTGGGAATTCCTAGGAAATGCTAGAGTTGTCGGGATTAAGTGACATAAAACTTAGACGTTTTGTTTTTAAATTTCACTATGCTTCTTAGGCAGGTCCGAACGTGAAGTTTAGGGAAAGCTGTCTTGTTTGTTTATGTTGGATTTGTACCTCTTTTTACGGCTCGTATTTTAGCTGTTTGTTTTTCGGTTTCGTTCGGATCAAAGTGTGCATTTAGAGAAGATTGACAATTCGGTAATTCAAGATTTGAGAGAAAGACAAATTAAATAAAAAGGGAAGAGCAATTGGATCTATATATAATCTTGGTGTTTTCTTTTAGCTCTTAAATTAGTGAGAGTGAGTTGTATGAAGAATTATTATTTCATATCAAATATTATTTGGTGTATTGCCTTTTTGTTACCACTGATTCTTTTTTTTTTAGGTCTATTAAAAATAATCTTTTTATCTTCCCAAAATTATAATAAAGTCTTCGTAAATACTACAATTATTGTTATTTTATTTGGTGCAATATTAACATTTATACCATATGAAAATAAGAAAATAATGTGAGTGATGACTAAGAAGGAAATCACTCAAATGAAAGTTGAGTCAATCAAAGTAGCATTTCGAATCAAATTGGGCAGTATTATCTTAAAGCTTTAGTAAAGTTGTCCCACAGATTTGGAGTGTACACCCCCACGTTCCCTCTTCCCTTACAGCTCGGTGTTTGTGTTGTTTGCAGGCTTTTATTAGGTAGTATTAACAGTATGGGTCATTCTAACCAATCTATCACTTTTCCACCTCTTCCCCACCATAATGCCATTTATCACCTCAGCTTATTTCAAAGATTGAGTAGAATATAGTTCACTTTAAACTTTAGAGCGTACACACCCACGGTCCTAATTTATTGACCGGGGTCGTTCCATAATCCCTTACCTATTCCACCTTATCCACCATACCAAACCATCATTACTCTTACAACTCATAATCCATGTTCTTTGAAGACTTTTTGGATAGACATCTGGTGCTTGAATTACAAGCCTATCGATCTTTTATGTGATAATTCGATAGATTATTTAGAGTTTTAGATTTTAATTTTGTGTTTCGAAACCAAAAATATCTTATTTTAGCCTTTTTTGATTTGCGTGTGCAATTTGTATTTTTTTCGAAAGGCTCTTATGTTAAATATTTATAAAATATAAAATTATGCCTTAATATTCATTTGAGTTGACTTCTATCAATGTTTTGAGAAAATGGATTTGGATCCGTATTTTGACGGTCAGGTGGTCCGTATCGTGATCAGGGGACCTGGGCATATGCTTGGAATCGAATTCGGACTTGAGTTATTGCTTTTTATCAAAAGTTTGAAGTTAAAAGATTTAATGAATTTAAAGATTTGATTAATGGTTGACTTTGTTGATACCAGGTTCGTATTTTGGTTTCAGAACTTGGTATAGGCCCATTACTATATTTTATGACTTGTCTGCATATTTTGTGAGAAACAGAGTTAGTTTGACGTGATTCAGACTTCGAGTTGTTAAAATAGAACTTATAAAGTTTTATTGAGAATTTCATTTGATTTGGTGTCTGATTTATAGTTCTATGTATTATTTTGGTGTTTTGATTATCCGAGCGAGTTCGTATAATGTTCTTGGACTTGTGTGCATATTTAATTTGGAGCCCCAAGGGCTCGGGTGAGATTCGGATAGAATACGGACCTTTTGAACTTAAGAAAATTTGTTGGGTTTTCATTTCTGCCGCTGTCTGATAAAAGCTTCTTTGCGATCGTGAATATACCACTGCGATTGCGAAAGGTAAGTTAGGACTGGAGGAGAAATATGTTATATGACGCGAGGAACAGAATGCGAATACGGAGCAGTGGAGGACTACCCTTCGCGAATGCGTCCACACCAACACGAACGCGTAGTATTGGATGGGCTGGGCTGGGAGTTGAGGTTAACTAAATGCAATGCGAGACCAGTCTCACAAACGCAGAGGAGCAGTGGGCTATACCTTCGCAAACGCGTGGAATTACTCGCGATCACATAGGCCAGTTAGGCCATGCTCTTCGCGAACGCGATGAGCACCAAACGCTAGTGATTAAAGACAGTCCCTAAATAGGATTCTCACATTTTTCATAAACCTTCCATTAAAACTCGACCTAGAGACAATTTTGAAGAGAAAATTCAATACCAATTCATAGGTTTGTGCATTTTAACTGATTTTCTTCTATTTCTAACATCATCCATAAATTTATGGACCTAATCTCTGTTCTTCCCTGGAAGAAATTGGAAATCTAGGTATAATTAGGGATTTTTGCAAAATTAGAATTTAGACCTCAAATTGAGGTCGTATTTAAACAAATGATATAATCGAGCTCGGAGGTGAAAGGTTAATCGGGTTTTGATCCTACTTTTGGGTTTGGACTAAGTGGACCCAGAGTTGACTATTTTTGACGTTTTAAATAAATACCTAAATTTAATATTTTTCCTTTGTGGGTAATTCCTAAGGCTTATTTTGACTAGATTTGATTGGTTCGGAGGCTTGTTCGAAAGTCAAGGTCATGGTTGAGCTTTGAGTATGTTTTGGAGCGAGGTAAGTACTGGGTTTAGCCTTAATTTGAGGGAATTAGGAACTCTCAGACTATGTGCAGTGCGAAATTTATGTGTTGCGGCGTATATGCGAGGTGATGAATGCTTATATGCTGACGAGTTACTTGTTTCCCCTGATTTTCGCTTTTCCTTGATTATTTCCTTCCATGCCTTAACTGTTATGTGCATCAAATGATTTCCATGATTAATTTCTACTTGATAATCATTATTTTTTCATGTTAAAAATGATGGACCTTTCCATGCTTTCATGATTCGTTGCTATTTGACTTACTTACACATGTAGCTACCATCCACTAGACTTGTTTTGCCATATAATACTGCATATTTGAATTCCCAAAATTTGTACGAGGTTTCTTTTCTTATTTGGCTTCATATTCATCACTCGTAGAGGTTCTTATGATTTGTGTTATTGTTTTGATTATACTCAATGAATATTTTATACTGATATGGTGGGACCGGGTTGTATGCTACAATAAGTAAAATAAAGGTGAATTGATATGGTGGAACAAGGGTAAATTTTTGCTGATATGGTGGGATCGGGTTGCACGCTGCAACAGGTGGAATAATGGTTGATAGATACGGTGAATTATACTAATTTTATTATTTGTGGATCGGGTTGGAGGATATGCTTCGTGCTTGTGTTATAGATTTCGAGGGTCTTAGGGATCATTTCTTGCCATTTGCGAAGTTTGCCTATAATAACAGCTACCAGGCGAGCATTCAGATGGCTCCTTTTGAAACATTATTTGGGAGGTGGCGTTGATCACCAGTTAGATATTTCGAGCCATGGGAGGCTCGGTTGTTGGGTACAGATTTGGTAGAAGATGTCTTGGATAAGTTCAAGATTATTCACGATCGACTTCGCATAGCTCAGTCCAGGTAGAAACGTTATGTCGATCGTCGAGTTCGTAGTGTTGCATTCATGGTCGGAGAGAGGGTGTTTCCTCGAGTTTCACCCATGAATGGTTTGATAAGGATCAAAAATAAGCGCAAGTTGAGCCCTAGGTATATCAGACTTTTGAGATTCTTGAGAGAGGGGGAGATGTGGCTTACTGAATCGCAATGCCACCTAACTTATAAGCAGCCCATCCGGTATTCCATGTATCTATGCTCCAAAAGTATTACGGTGATCCATCCCATGTGTTAGATTTAAGCTCAGTCTAGTTGGACAAGGATTTGACTTATAAGGAGGAGCCAGTGGTTATTCTAGCCCAGCGGGTTCGACAGTTGAGGTCAAAGAGTTATCCTTCAGTTCGAGTGTAATGGAGAGGTCAACCGATCGAGGTAGCTACTTAGGAGTCTGAGTCGATCATGCGGAGTAGATATCCACACCTATTCACCAGTCCATGTACTTTTCTTTGTTTGTTCAAGGACGAACGATTATTTTAGAAGTGGAGAATGTGATGGTATGATAGGTCATCTAGAGTTTTAAACCTTAATTCTGTGTTTCGAAATCTTAAAATCTCATTTTAGCCTTCCTCAATTTGCTTACGCGGTCTATGTCTTTTTCCAAATGGTTTTTATTTTAAAATTTGATAAAATATGAAATTATGCCTTAAAAATTCATTTGAGTTGGCTTCGATCAACCTTATGAGCAAACGACCTAGATTCATATTTTGATGGTCTTAGTGGATCTTTATCGTGATTTGGGACCTGCGCGTATGTCTGGAATCAAATTCGGAGGTCCCTAGCTTGAGTTATCATTTTTATCGAAAATTTGAAGTTTAATGGTCCAATGAATTTAAAGATTTGACCAATGGTTGACTTTGTCGATATCGGGTCCGTATTTTAGTTCTAAAATCATTACTATATTTTATGAATTATCTGTAAATTTGGTGAGAAACGAAGTTAGTTTGACGTGATTCGAACATCCGATTGATAAAATAGAAGTTTTAAAGTTTTATTGAAATTTTCATTTGATTTGATGTCTGATTCATAGTTCTAGGTATTATTTTGGTTTTTTGATCACGCGAGCGAGTTTGTATAATATTTTGGACTTGTGTGCATATTTATTTGGTTTGGAGCCCGATGGCTAAGGTGAGTTTTGGATAGCCTACAGACCTTTTGAACTTAGGAAAAGTGTTTGGTTTTTCATTTCTACTGATGTCTAGTAAAAGCTTCTTCACGATCGCAAATATATCACTGCGATCGCGAAAGGTAAGTTGGGATTGGGGGAGAAATGTGCTATCTGAACACGAGGAAAAAAACGTGAATGTGGAGCAGTGGGGGAACCGCCCTTCGCGAACGCGTCTACACCAACGTGAACGCATAGTATTGGGTGGGTTGGGCTGGGATTGAGGTTAGCTCTATGCGAACGCGAGACCTGTCTAGCAAATGCGGAGGTGAAGTGGGCTATACCTTCGCAAATGCGTGAAGTTACTCGGGATTGTGTAGACTAGTTAGGCCATGCTCTTTACGGACGCGTTAGGTTTCACGTGAACGTGATGAATACTTGACGCCAGTGATTTAAAACAGTCCCAAAAATGGATTTCTCCATTTTTCAAAAACCTTGCACTAAAGCTCGGCCTAGAGATGATTTTGAAGAGAAAACTCAACATCAATACACAAGTTTGTGCACTTTGACTCATTTTCTTCCATTTCTAACATCACCCATTAATTTCTAACCCTAATTTTTGTTCTTCCATGGTAAAAATTGAGGATTTGGGTAGAATTAAGAATTTTTGCAAAATTAGAATTTAGACCTTAAATTGAAGTCAAATTTTGAAACAAACGACATAATCGGGATCGGGAGTGAATGTGTAATCATATTTGGGTACGAATTTCGGATTTGGACCAAGCAAGATCGGGAGTTAACTTTTTCAATAAAGTCCTAAATTGATTCGTAGATAGTTCATAAGGCTTAGTTTGAATTGTTTGACTATTAATTTACCAGATTTGATTGATTCGGAGGCTTGTTCGAAAGGCACAACCCTGGTTGAGCTTTGAGTTTGTTTTGCAGCGAGGTAAGTATTGGGTTTAACCTTTATTTGAGGAAATTAGGAACTCTCAAACTATGTGGTATGTGAAATTCATGTATTACGGCATATATGCGAGGTGACGAGTGCTTATACGCCCGCGGAATTAATTGTTTCCCCTGATTTTCTCTTTTCCTAATTATTTCCTTCCATTCCTTAACTCTTATATGATTCAAATGCCTCCCATGATTTAATTGCTACTTGTTAATCATTATTTCTCATGTTAATAATGTTAGACATTTCCATGCTTTCATAACTAGCTGCTATTTCCCTTAATTGACTTGCTTGTACCTTTTAACTGTCATCTACTGACTTGTCTTGCCATGAAATACCACATATAAAAATTCCCAAAATTGGTACGAGGTTTCTGCTGATTCAGCATCATATTCATCACTCGTCGAGGTTCTTTATGATTTGAGTTATTGATGTAAGATATATGGATTTATATCTAGATATATGGACTTATATCTACAGACATATGAACAATATATGGATAAATTATATGTTATGTGCTATCTTTTGGTTTGGCCTAATTTTGTGATCTTATGGACATTATGTTAAGGCGGCCAATGTATTGTCATATAAAGTGTAGGACTAATGTGTAGATACCCAAAAGGGTAACCTTAGTTAATGATGGGCTAACTAAGGTTACATATATGTAACCATGGTTACATGCTTGTGACTCTTGAGTTATGTAACTCTTGTGACTCTTGGGTTATGTAACTCATTTGTTATAAAGTGGGGGTTATGGTTCCCACATTAGTGCAAGACAAGACTCTTCTTCCTCCCATTGAATCAAGAGCCAAAATACTCCATTGTTGTCTTGCAAATATTGTGGAAAACCATATACCAATTTTTGATCATTGTCATAATATTGTTATTGTTGTGAAACCACACATATTGTTAATTCTTGTTAAGCATACTTGTGTTGATATACAACTTCAAGAAAACTTGAAGAAAGGATCAAGGAGTTCACAAGAGCATAAGGACAATCATCAAAAGGAGGTTCAACAATTTCCACATATGGATTCAGGTTAGCTTCCGCTCATGTAGTTGTAATTCCGAATTGTTCAATATGAAGGTTGTTATATTTAGTTGGAATCATAATCCTAACAATTGGTATCAGAGCCACCTTCATTTTTGGATAATTTGGAAGTTCATATGGTTCATGTTATGTTAGGATTCATGTTTAAGTTTAATTAGAATTTTGTTTATGAAATTCTACCATGAAATAGCATGATCTTATGAAAGTTATGTTTTGATGTAATTTGATGTTTTAATATCATGTTAAAACATTGTATATAGCATGATTTTAGTTGGTAAACAACATGTTTTCATGTTTAAGATTCATGTTGAAAATCATGTTTTATTCAGAAAAAGTTTTTTGGTCACTGCCCAAAGATAATCGATTGTTTTCTTAAACAATCGATTATCCCTCACGTTTAAAATTCTGGCAGTTTTTGGGAACACCAGAATAATCGATTGTATAAACAATACAATCGATTATTCTGGTCCAGTGAGTTGAAACGTTTTTTAATTATACCATATAATCGATTATCTATTGTGGATAATCGATTATAATGGTCCAGTAACTTAGAAAGTTTTTATCAAAGCCAAAATAATCGATTGTCTGGTTTAGACAATCGATTATGTTGGTCCAGTAACTTATCAAATTTTCTTAAAACCAGCATAATCGATTATATGGTTTTGACAATCGATTATGTTGGTCCAGAAACTTAAAAACTTTTTCTTAAAACTAGCATAATCGATTATATGGTTTATATAATCGATTATATTGGTCCAGTAGTTGAAATTTTTTTTTATGCCAAATATAATCGATTGTTTTTGTCCAGTAAGGTTAAAAACGTTTCAAATCTCTCAAGTTTCAGTGAATGTTAATTGTTTTAAAGTCCATCAATTCTAATAATTTATGGAATTGTCCGATTCAGTTATTCAAGTGTTACATATCAAACCATGTAACATATTAAGTTGAGATTCATAATAAGGCTTAAGGAACTAAAGTTTAAGCATCTGATATTTTAATTATTCAATTGAAGCATTATGTTGCCAAAGTAACCTCTATTGTGTAGATTGATTAATCTTAAAATATAAGATGACTGTGGATGTTGGTCTTCCATGCGTTTAACACCGGCCCAAAGGAAGGTGTTATTTGGTAGGAATTCGAACATGCTTGCGGTGGTAAATATGAGACAATTATTTGGTTTTCCATGTGAATATTAAATCGGCCCAAAGGAAGGTTTAATATTTGACAGGAGTTTATTGTCTATGTTTGATCACTACACCAAGAGTACCACTTACAAGTTGTTTTTTTGTCCAAAGACTAAAATCAATGTTGTGCTAGGTATCTTGTAATGGGAAATGCCTTATTTTGAATCTATAAAGTTAAAGTTCAAGTATTTGTAAGCATGTATTCAGTAATCCTTTTGTTCTATTTTCAGTAAATTCTTCTGCTTCTATGATCTCTGCCAATATCAATAGCATCCATGTGCTTAACGGCACAAACTTTAAGGAATGGAAAGAGAACGTCATGATCGTTCTCGGTTGCATGGATCTTGACCTTGCACTTCGGATTGAGCAACCTATTCCTCTTGAGGATACATCCTCTCCTGATAACAGGAGGGCGATGGAGAAGTGGGAACGCTCGAATCGCATGAGTCTAATGATCATGAAGCGTGCAATTCCAGAATCATTCAGGGGCACTATGAATGATGAACCTAATGCCAAAGTTTTCCTTGAAAACCTTGAACAGCGTTTTATTCAAAATGAAAAGGCGGAAACAAGTACACTATTGAGTAAACTTGTTTCCATGAGGTATAAGGGCAAGGGAAACATTAGGGAGTACATTTTGGAAATGTCTCATCTTGCTTCGAAACTTAAGTCACTCAAGCTAGTATTACCTGAGGAACTGCTTGTGTACTTGGTTTTGATATCTCTTCCTGCACACTTTAATCAGTTTAAGGTCAGTTACAACTGCCTGAAGGAGAAATGGACTCTTAATGAGCTCATTTCACATTGTGTGCAAGAAGAGGAACGAATAAAGCAAGATAAGACTGACAGTGCTCATTTGGCATCCTCTTCTAAGGAAACTACGAAGAGGAAAGGTAAGGAAGTTGCGGTTGCAAGGCCCAAGATTAAGCAACATAAGGAACCTAAGGTTGAAATCACTGAATTAGGTTGCTTTCTCTGCAAGGGGACTGATCATGTGAAGAAAGATTGTACCAAGTACCATGCCTGGCGTGCGGAAAAAGGTACATTTCTTTCTCTTGTTTGTTCGGAATTTAATTTAATTTTGGTACCTAAGGATACTTGGTGGGTAGATTCTGCTGCTACTACTCACATAAGTATATCAATGCAGGGTTGCCTGAACTGCCGAAAATCAAATGATGGTGAAAGATACATCTATGTGGGTGACGGCAAGAAGGTGCCAATTGAGGCTATTGGCAAATTTAGGCTGTTGTTTAAAACCGATTTTCATTTAGATTTGGATGAGACTTTTGTTGTACCGTCTTTTAGACGGAATTTAATTTCTGTTCCCCAATTGGACATATCCGGTTATATATACATTTGGGGACAATAAAGTTAGTCTCTTTCAGAATTCAAATCTTATTGGAACTGGTGTTTTATCAACGTTTGATAGCTTATATTTGGTTGATACAATAACTTCAAATAAAGAAACTTTGCATACAAGTTTAAGTGGTACCAAAAGAAAATTAACTAATGAGAATTCTATTTCACTCTGGCATAAACGTTTGGGTCACATATCCATTCAAAGAATTCAGAAACTCGTGTCAGATGGAATTCTTGATTCTCTTGATTCCTCAAATTCGGAAATTTGTATTGAGTGTATCAAGGGAAAACAAACAAACAAACAAACAAGACTAGATTGGGTGCTAAGAGAGCTTCGGACGCCTTAGAATTGATACATACGGATATTTGTGAGCCATTTCCTACTCCTTGTCGGAATGGTCAACAATACTTTATCACATTCATAGACGATTACTCTCGCTTTGGGTACCTATGTCTTATTCATGAAAAGTCCCAATATGGTAAGAGGTATGATTTATCGTACTACTTTGCCAGACTCACTCTGGGGTGAAGCTTTAAAAACCGCGGCTTATATTCTTAATAGAGTTCCAACTAAAGCTACAATCAAAACCCCATATGAACTTTGGACTGGGCATAAACCCAGTATTCGGCATTTTCACATTTGGGGTTGTCCAGCTGAGGCAAGGCCTTATAGGCCGAATGAAAGGAAACTGGATGCTAAGACGGTTAGTAGCTATTTTGTTGGATACTCTGAAAGATCCAGGGGTTTTAAGTTTTATGATCCCACTTCTAGAACTATTTTGAGACGGGTAATGCTAGGTTTTTTGAGGATATTGAGTTTGGGGGGTGGGGAGATAAAGTTGTGGAAAACCATATACCAATTTTTGATCATTGTCATAATATTGTTATTGTTGTGAAACCACACATATTGTTAATTCTTGTGAAGCATACTTGTGTTGATATACAACTTCAAGAAAACTTGAAGAAGGGATCAAGGAGTTCACAAGAGCATAAGGACAATCATCAAAAGGAGGTTCAACAATTTCCACATATGGATTCAGGTTAGCTTCCGCTCATGTAGTTGTAATTCCAAATTGTTCAATATGAAGGTTGTTATATTTAGTTGGAATCATAATCCGAACAATTGATTTTATTGTACTCGTTGAATATTCGATACTTATATGGTGACATTGGGTTACATACCGCAACATATGAAATAAGGGTGAATTGATAAGGGTAAATTTGTACTTATATAATGGGATTGAATTACATGCTGCAATAGGCAGAACAAAGGTGGATTGATACGGTGAAATAAGAGTGAATTATGATACTGATTTTGTAATATGGTGGGATCGGGTTGCACACAGCAAAATATATTTATTTATGATTGTTGATAATGTTACGATGGAATAAGGGATGATTGTGATGTGCCGCGTCTCGGATGTCGTAACAACTTATGTTTTCTGTTTTCCTTGTATTGTGTTGGTTTTTGGTATTTTCTATTTTCCTTGTGTTGTGTTGGTTTTTGGTATTTTCATACGAAAATCTAAGAATTTAGGCATTATCTTCAATTAATTGCCTTGTCTTGTTCTGTATTCTAGTAGATCATGCAGTGTTGACACCAAGTCCAGAATTATATATTTATGACTTCTGTATTTTAATTTAGATTATTATAATTATTTTAGTTTATTTATTTAATTTGAGCTATTTGTTATAAACTAAAGTAAAGACAAGAACAATAATGCAAGAACAATAGCAATAGAGAGAAGAGTAGAGAGAGTTCTTCTTATTGAGTTGAGAGGAGTCTCAAGGGATGATTTACAATGGTAGGGGGCACCTCTATTTATAGGGGAGAGGAAGATTTAGCTACCACTAATAGAACTCTAAAATCTCTCTAATTAAATACATTAAAGACATTCACCTTAAATAGAAGTGTAAGAATCTTCTATTTCATAACACTCCCCCTTGAATGTCTATTCAATGATGTGCCTCATAAAACCTTAAAACCAAAACCCAATGGGAAAAATTAAAGTAAGGAAAAAGAGTACACATGTTTGAATATGCGCCTATTGGTTGCCTCGTTAAAAACCTTGCAAGGAAAACCCAGTGGGACAAAACCTTGTAAGGGAAAAAGAGTGCAACACGCATTAACTCCCCCTAATGAGTACATCAATTTAAGCCTTGAGCATTTGCATTCCAATCTTTGTGCATCATCTTCAAAACGATCTTTGGTAGATATTTGATAAATAAATCAACCATGTTGACTTGAATAAATATTCCGCACCTTGAAATCATCACTCTTGATAGATATGAACATCTTCATATAATGTCGTGGAATAGCTCTTCAATATCTCCATAGATGCATTCTCAATGCCATCATGCTTATAGTTATAGCAAGATACATATGTACACAAATTGTACTTATGATGTGGTACTTCAGGACCAAGAATTGCATATGCTTCAAGCAACTTAAATCTTTCAAGTTAAGTCATATAAGTCGCATAATAGACTTTAGCTGCATATCAAAGTTTCATGTCATGCTAAACAAATAAGGTATCGAAAATTGACTATACATACCTTTGACTTTATAGTTTCAAGCATATGAACTATAGGTTCAAAGCTACATGTCTTTCATATGGAATCAATTCTTCTTGAATTGTATCTCTTCCATTTAGTTACTTTCTTTGAGTCAGCAAATGCGTATAGCATGCTTTGCAATATGTTGCAATTGCATTTCCCTTTTTATGAACTACAGGTTCATATCATGATATTCGGGGATATACATATACAAATGAAAATTCATCCCATGTAACACTTTCTCAAGTGTTTATCATGTCCCCCCCTCATGTTAGTAAAACTAACATGTTTCCTCAACTTTGGAAAATCATCTTTGTGCATTATGTCAATATACACAGCACCTTAATATAAGATGAAATTATTTGGTTCCTGACCCTGAACCACTTTTGAGGGGAGAATATACTCTCGTATACAACTTATATCAAACTGATATATACAACTTCGTTCTCATAAGGAACAGTTTAGCTATTAAGTGGAAGCACTCAATAATTATCTTGCTAAACCAACTTTGATATAAACCAACTTATCAAGATGAACTGTCTTGAGTAGAGAATCTGGAAACTATGCTCGAAGTTAGATTACTGAGCGATTTACCCCGCAAGCACCGGCCAGGCTGCGGGTCAATAACAATTGCGCATGTAACCATTCCATAGATGCATCATATGTGGTATACATGGCAGGTGAATGGGCCCATATTCACCTTTGATATTTCCAGAATTTAGGGGCTTCAACCCGAACTCTTTAGTTGGTCAGTTCATTACTGAGAACAAGAACTTCTAGTTCTTTCATATTCACCTATGTGAATTTGCACATCATACTTCAAATGAGATGGCTAACACGAATGTCAACTGACTAAATTATCAATATTGGTAAACTTCAAATTTACACCATGACATGTGCACTTATCAATAAACTTCGGGTTTATTATGACATGGGTTTTATACCAATAGATATCCACTTTATTGTGGCATTCTTTCGTTTGTGTAGTACAAACTGGAGAACAAAGCGGGTAGCTTTTCATATACAAATTACCCCGCTACAAGTTGTAGTAATAGGAGAATCAAAGCCTTCCTTTATTTATAGTCTCAATATCATCAATCGCCTTCGCGTGTACTTTTGGAAACTGAATAAGTTTCTTTGAGACTTACTACAGCACAATACTCAATTGTGTTTCTCCAACATAGTAATAATTGGCTCTTCGAGAGTTCTCAATTAATTTTGTACTACCACAGACTGAGGTTCGAGATCCTCACATTCTTGCATTCCGTATTTTCAAGAGTCTCAGGCTCAATAGATTCTTCGTGAATCTCGGAATTAATCAAATCATGAGCGTCCTCATGTGATTCTTTCATAGTGTCATTTAGATCGTTCTTTTTCCTCTTTCTAGGATTTCGATCTTTGGAACCTAATGGTCTGCCACGCTTCTGGCGTGCATTTGACTCATTGGATATGACACTAGATATTTGTCCAATAGGGACTTCAATACGGATCGGAACATTTTCCCGCGTGAATGTGTGATTTCGTTATCCTCTTCAAGTCCGTAAATGCGTCAGGCATTTGATTTGCTATTCTTTGCAAATGGATAATCTTTTGTACCTCTTTCTTTCAAATAGAGGTATGTGGATCAAGATGAGATAATGATGCATTTTTCCACAAAATTTCCCGTTTGGTTTCACCAACTTCTCCCCCTAATTTTGGGAAAAGTGTCTCATCAAATTGACAGTCTGCAAATAGTGCAGTGAACAAATCTCCTGTCAATGTTTCGAGGTAGCGAATAATGGAGGACGCGTCAAACTCAACATATATTCCTAACCTCCTTTGCAAACCCATTTTGGTGCGGGATGGCGGTGCTACAGGCACATATACTGCGCATCCAAAGCTTCTTAAATGGGATATATTGGGTTCATGACCCAAAACCAATTGCAATGGGGAATATTTGTGTCAATTCGTCAGTCAGAGACGAACTAGCATTGCTGCATGCAACATGGCGTGACCCCAAACCGAAGTGGGCAGCCGACGAACTAGCATTGTTTCATGCAAAATGGCGTGACCCTAAACCGAAGTGGGCAGCCGACAAACTAGTATTGTTGCATGCAAAATGGCGTGAACCCAAGTCGAATCGGGCAGCCGACAAACTAGCATTGTTGCATTCAAAATGGCGTGAACCCAAACCGAAATGGGCAGCCTCGTTTTCATGAAGAATTCAAGATTATTCTCATCTATTGTCTCAATCTGATATCCATTTTGAATGATATCCTTAAAACTCAACAAGTTCCTTTTAGACTTGGAGGAGAACACTTTGATTGATATCATTAAAACTCAACAAGTCCTTCTTAGACTTGGAGGAGAACATTGCATTCTCTATGATTAACGTCATGCCTTTGGGCAGAGTTACAATTGCTCTTCCGGAGCTTTCAATCAATTTACTACTTCCATAGATTGTAGTAATGTTTGCCTTACACAATTACTCTTCTTTTCTTTGAGTATTGTATGTGTAGTACATGAATCAACTAGGCAAATACTTTTACACTTGGACGTTGGTCCAAGTTCGCATTGTGAGATCTCCATATTTGCTATCCCACAGTTTAACATACAAAAGAAATACATAAATATAAGTATAAACAACTTCAATTCTTTTGTTTCGCGTTTAAACAGCGTTTTGGGAAGCAGTTATTTAGGATATTCGAATATTGTATTCTAATATTCGAATATAATGCCTTGCGGGAAAAATAATACTTTAATGCGAAAAATATTAGATATTCGAATATTTAAGCGCATATTCTAATATCTTGCCAGATATTCGAATATAGGAATTCTGATATTCGAATATCTGGCCCAGATATTCGAATATCAGACTCTGATATTCGAATATCTGGCCTGGCGGAAAAAGTTCGTTTTATTGCTAAATATTAGACGATCGACTAGTTTTTAGGTTAGTCGATTACCTCTATTGTACAATAAAAATATTTGAGCATATTGAAACATTCTAAAGGGCTAATACTAACATCATATCATGAATTAATTAATACGAGCTAATGCTAATGACTATTAATTTATTCATTGACTAATACAAGTAGAATCAAACAGCTCCATCTTCTTTCATCATGGTTCCATCACCGATTAGGTGGTCTATCTTTCCCTCGGGTTGCTCAAAGAAGTCTGCCACATTCAAGTTGTCGTCAGAGACAAAATTCGTTATGGGGCGTTTACTCTTTCGAGATGCTTAATAAAGGTCAACCAAATGTCTTGGTATACGGCAAGACTTAGACCAGTGCCCGTTTCCACCGCAACGATAATATATAGTTTATAAACTATTTGCTTTTGGATTCTTATCGTATCGTGCTTGTGGCAGAGTGACCAACTTCATGTTGTCATCTCTCTTCTTTAAGCCTTTCCACAAGATGGGTGAATCCTTGATGTTGAGATATTCAATCTTCAAACTTTCATCAAGGTGATGGCGCAAGAAAATCAAGGTCTTCATACAGTTTCAAACCTTCATTAAGGTAATGGCGCAAGAAAATCAAGGCCTTAGCATAGTTTCAAACCTTCATTAAGGTAATGGCGCAAGAAAATCAAGGCCTTAGCATAGTTTTGGGTAGATGCATTATTTCTGTCTTTAATGGTGTCTCCAAGACCCATAGCATCTAAGTGGATTTCATCATCCAACACCCATGTCATATAGTTCTTGCCCGAAATTTCGAGGGCAACGAACTTTCTTTTCATATGACACAATTACATCAAGAGCGTGTTCATACTTACGGGCTCTATTACAATTATCACTTCAGGGAATGGATCAAAATCATGTGCTTTACACAAGCTGTTACCACATTCTCTAAAGGGAATGGAGCAAATTCAATTGGACGGAATTCTTTGTCACGTCCACAATCATACATGAATTTAATCATGGCAGGACATAGAGATTTTACCACTTCGTGTGGTTATAATTTCTCACAAACTCCATTAGAGTTGTAATCAAACTTTGTTGTCTATATTTGTATATAAAATCAAATTATAGAATTCCAAGAATTTGAAAGGAAAAAATAAAATACTTACCTTTAAGGTATACCAATTCTATTTTCAATATTTTCTTCCTTTCTTCCTTTCCTTTCTTTCTTTCCTTTTTTTTTCCACGTTTTTCTTTCTTTTCTTTTTCCTTTTGCTTTCCAGAGAAAGTTTTCTGTTTCTCTCTTTGTTTTTCGTTTCCCTTTTTTTTTTTTCTTCACTCTTTCTTTGAAGAAAAACCTTGTACAAACAAAAGTTAAGACAATCGAAAATTTCAATTGGTTAGAGACTCGTGCTGATAACGTGTTATAAACTAAAGTAAAGACAAGAACAATAATGCAAGAACAATAGCAATAAAGAGAAGAGTAGAGAGAGTTCTTCTTATTGAGTTGAGAGGAGTCTCAAGGGATGATTTACAATGGTAGGGGGCACCTCTATTTATAAGGGAGAGGAAGATTTAGCTACCACTAATAGAACTCTAAAATTTCTCTAATTAAATATATTAAAGACATTCACCTTAAATAGAAGTGTAAGAATCTTCTATTTCATAACACTATTGATAAATTGTTCTAATATTTGGATTGCCTGATAAGTAAATTGTTCAGCGTCATCGCAAAGCCGAAGGTTAAGCAGCCAATCAATTGGAACAAAATGCTGGAGTAATACATGGATTTCAATATAGTCGCAAAGGTGATATAAAGATTATGTTAGGTCGTAGCTGAAGTACAACACTCTACATTTAATTATCCTAATGCTTTAATGTATATAACAAAGGTAATTAAGGGGAAAAAACAAAAGATAAGGTGAGTGTATATAACAGAGGTAATTAAGGGGAAAAAAACAGAAGTTCGGGTGAACAGCAAAACCAACTGCATTTTACAAAAGAAAGATAAACATCAAACTTCATACATAAGCACATAATATATGCACTTACATAGATGAATACAATACTGCATTACCCTTCAAACCCCAAAAAGTGAAGGAAATGAAAGCTTAACCAAACAGCAGTAGCACAATCATGACATCCACAAAAACAAAACAAAAAAGCGACAAACAAAAACATTTCATTTTCATGCTGTAATAATTCAGTGAGATGCAGTTTCTTTCTCTTTTTCCTTTTCTTCTTCAGTCTTTGAGTGGTATCCAGGTAATTTCTCCTTAATCTTGTCCAAAAATCCCTTCTTCTCTTTTCCCTCAGCCTCGTGCTCCGTCGCAGCCGGTGGCGGAGGCGCTACTTCCTCTGTCTTCTTTTGGCCGCCACCTGGCAACTTCTCCTTAAGCTTGTCTAGGAATCCCTTTTTCTCCTCCGTTTCTTCGTATTTCTCCACTGGAACAGTCGTGTCCCCTGCCTTCTCTTCTTCCTTGTGTTCTCCAGATATTTTCTCCTTGATCTTATCTTTCAAACCCTTCTTTTTCTTCTTCTTGATTTTCTGTCCGTCCTCCCCTATTTCTTCCTCCTCATCGCTCTGCAAAATCATCACAATTAACATAAGCTTCATCCAACAATAAAAAGAGTTCCTGTTGTACGAGCTCACAGTCACTAATGCTCTCGCGAGGATAACCTGACTACATCATATTTTCTGGGCATGATAATTTCACGTGCATATCCTTTTTCATGTACATGATCAAAATAAGAGTTCACATATGTTTATATACCATCGCTGTAATAAAATTTTTACACTGTCAATTCACTACAAGTAAATTTTGAAACCCAGACATGTTAGTTCATACAATAGGTATGTATATAAAGTGCTCGTACCCAACATGTAAATCAAATCAAACAACAGTCTTAATAGATACTGTAAAATAAAGTAAAAATACGAATAATTAAGAAAAAAAATACGTACTATATGAAACACAATTATTTGATTAGACGTAAACATATATGAGTACTGATAAATTATACCCATGATCGAAAATACTTACAGAGCTGCTAGAGCTACTACTTGATCGATGAAGTTTCTTCTCTTCTTTCTTCTCTTCCTCCTTGTATTCTGCAACTTCTTCAGATACTTTTACTTTTTCAACAAACTCAGAGGAAATAGGCTGTTCCTCTTGAACATGAGTTGGCTTTTCCTCTTCCTTTTTCCCTAGGAAATCAAACAAACCTCGATCTGTAGCCTCCACGTTTGCGCTACCCTCTTCAACCTTCTTTTCATATTGATCGGCCATTTTTTTTTCAATCAAAAACAAAGAAAAACTCGTTGCTGAGAAATGATCACTCTTTGAACTAAAGTAAAAGTTGGAAAGTTTAGAATATAATGAATTGGAAGTGTTAGAAAATAGAGACTTAGTGCGCCTTTTATAGCAATCATAACGCGGACGTTACGCGATTGAGATAAGATAATTATAAATAAATAAGAAAAAGTAGTCCAAAGGACTCATAATATTCAGTAAATACCAATCAAGTACACCAGGTGTAACTGACATCGACGTGGCCTCTTTTGTTCTGTCTCCAATTATGCACTGTTTGTTTCGTAACTCCCAGAGTATATTAATTTATATTCACCTTATTATAGTGACGTGGCAAAATATTACTTCAGATTCGAAATTAACCACAGGATAAGTTTGGACCAATAAGAGCTGCCTATGTCCTAAAATTCACTCATAATTTTTTTATTTAATTTATTTTAAATAGTTATTATAAATTAGAAAAAGTTTTGTTAGTATGATTTAGTAGTTTAGAATTTTCAAATAAGAAGTAAATAAATTAAAATAATGTTGAGTTGTGCGAATGAATTAAGGAGACTACCCTATAAGCTTAAGTATTTTTCAATGAACAATAACGTACTAATGTCACGAGGAATAGATGAAAAAACTCTATTTAGGGAATGTAATAGAGAACCTACTATCTGATGCGAATAATAAATCAAATCAAAGGAGTGAAGCTTATATTATATCATTTACTTTATATAAAGTATACTCATAATAGTTTTATCTATCGCTTGATTGTAAAAGATTAAATTGACTTATTTTCTTATAAATACTTACATATTTCATTGAGTAGGATTATATCTTTTCGAGGTTGAAGGTATAAGCGCATTTATTAAATAAAATCCTTATTATAGCCAATAGTTAGGCTCAAATTAAATTAACTTATCCCTTTCAACTCAAGCAAATATCGAGCAAATTATGTTTCAACTAATTTTATTGATATGAATTGATTTTAATCAATCGAAATAACGTACCAAACTGCTCATTTGACACATCTTCATCTTTGTATTCTTGTGTAGTCTAGAATTCTCACGGAATAAGAAGAGCAGTTTGCTTACTCCACAGTCCACACAACGGAGTTGAATACTTGAATTAAAGAATAAAGTAGAAATGTGAAGAGAGAGAAGCTGTAGTGTGACGGCGAAGGTTACCAATAATATCAATACACGTAGGATGACAACGTGTGAGGTTGTACTTGTGGGACCAGATAGTGTAGGCCTCATTTGGTTAACTTTTGGAACTAGGGTGTCGGTATAGGTGAGGAGTACAACAACATGACACGTGGCGAAATGATAGGGGCCAAGAAATTTCGAGATCCCAAAATTGAGTTAGAAGAGAGTAATTGCAGACCTAAAATGATTTTATGAAATACTTGTCATATTATTTATGCTATTACCACGGTACTTCTTTCGGTCCATTTTAATGGGTTTTCTAGCTATTTTCATATACTATAAGGAATTAATATTTAATATTAGTTAATAATAAAATTTATTATATTAACTTTTATTATATTTTTAATATATTTATTAACAACATAACATATACTTTGAGATACTTTATTTCAAAAACAACTTTACAAATAAAAATTAATTTCTTTTTAACATATGAAAAATTAAATATAATAGACCATTGAAAAAGATCAAAAATTAATTAAAATATATCAAAAATATCAAATAATAACTCCGTCCGTCAAAGTTTAAACAGATCTAAAAATCAGCTAAATTGTGTTCGCTAACTTTTGAACTTGATATTCCATAGTGACCGACTTCAATGACTAATGAACTAGATAATTTTTAAGCCCCGAAAAACATATTTTTAAGTGCATGAATTAAATGTCATCATTTCATGTGGGCTCCGATCTCCATTCATGGATCCTTGTCCCTTTCCTGTGAAGTTTAATATTAAGTTGTACTAGCAATGAGAAAATATAGTAAAAATAATTAATTTAAGGTGGACCAGAAGAAGGACAAGTGGTCGGTTTGACGTTTCGTATTTTCTTTGAAACTAACGAAAGTTACAAAAAAACTTTTTGAATTTTGAGATGAAACGTATCTATTTAAGTATGGTACGGTATGCTGTTTGATTTGCCTTTATTTTGCTTTCGGTAACGCTTTCAGTTTCTTAATAATGGCTCTTTCCTCTTTATTTTTCCTTTGCTTTAAATTCTTTTATTTTGTGGTAGGGTAAATCCGTGAATATTGTGTGAGAATATTAAAAGGAAAATCTTTGGTGGAATTTAAATTTTGTAAACTGTTATAAAATAAAAGTAATTTAGTAAAACATAAACAAGAAATATAAGCAACTTAGTGAAATACGAACAAAAAATGTAGATAGAGAGAGAATATATTTTCTTCTAGAATTGTAAGTTTTCCTATCTATTACAAAGCCTTTATATAGACATAAAAAGTGAAGAAAATATGTCATGGAATATGTCATTCAAAATACAAAATATGTCATTGAATATCATAAACCATTTGAGATGAAGATCATGGAAGAAGAGTAGACATCCACCATAAATTGCTATTTATCATAACACTCCCCCTTGGATGTCCATAAATAATGTGTCTCGTTAAAACCTTACTATGAAAAAAACCATATGGGAAAGAAAATTTCAGTGAAGGAAAAATAGTACACATGTATAGAAATATGTCTTTTTGTTGCCTCGTTAAAAACATTGCAACAAAAACTCAGTGGGACAAAATCTTGTAAGGAAAAAAGTGTGCAACGCGCATTAACTCCCCCTGAAGAGAGCATCAATTTACCTCCTTGAGCCTTCACATCCCAAACTTGTGCACTAGCTTCTTGAAGGTTGACGTCGGTAGAGATTTTGTGAACAAATCAGCCATATCACTTGAACGAATCTGTTGCACATTGATATCACCATTCTTTTGAAGATCATGTGTGAAATAACTTTGGTGAAATATGATTTGTCATATCTCCTTTTATGAATCCTCCCTTCAATTGAGTTATGCATGCTGCATTGTCTTCATACAAAATCGTGGGTAGTTTGTCATATTTCAAACCACATTTGTCTCGAATATGATGTATTATAGACCTCAACCACACACACTCTCGACTTGCTTCATGAATATCAATTATCTCAGCATGAGCGGATGAAGTAGCCACAATTGATTATTTAGTCTATCGCCAAGATATGGCAGTGCCTCCACAGATAAACACATAGCATATTTGAGATCGAGCCTTGTGTGGGTCAGATAAATATCCAGCATCAGCATAACCAACAAGATCAGGACTGCAATTATTGCTATAAAATAAGCCCATATTGGTAGTCCCTTTTAGATACCGCAATACATGTTTGATTCCATTTCAGTGTCTCCTTGTAGGAGCAGAGCTATATATTGCTAAGACATAAACTGAAAAAGTTATGTCATGCCTTGTAGTATTTACAAGATACATTAGTGCGCCAATTGCACTAAGATATGGTACTTCAGGACCAAGTAGCTCTTCATTCTTTTTTTGATGTCGGACACATCAAGTGATCGAACAACCATCGGAGTACTTAAAGGATATGCTCCATTCAGATAAAACCGTTTCAATACCTTTTCTCTATAGGCAGATTTATGAACAAAAATTATGTTTGCCAAATGTTCAATTTGCAAACCAAGACATAATTTTGTCTTTCCGAGATCTTTCATCTCGAATTCCTTCTTTGAATAATCAATTGCCTTTTGGAGTTCTATGGGAGTTCCAATAAGGTTTATGTCATCAACATATACGGCAAGTACAACAAATTTCGATGTTGTTTTCTTTATTAAAACACATGAGCAAATGGCATCATTTATATAGCCTTTATTTAATAAATACTCACTAAGACGATTATGCCACATTCGTCCTGATTGGTTTAGACCATACAAAGATCTTTGCAATTTGATTGAAAACATTTCCCGAGATATTGAATTATGTGTGTTTGGCATTTTGAATCCATCGAAAAATTTCATGTATATCTCATTATCAAGTGAGCCATAAAGGTAGGCGGTAATCACATCTATTAAATGAATGTCAAGCTTTTCAAGGACAGCAAAACTATTATAGCATCCATAACGGGTGAATATGTCTCTTCATAATCGACACCAGGACTTTGTGAAAATCCTTGTGCAACAAGGCGTTCCTTATATCTTTGTACCTCATTTTTCTCATTTCTCTTGTGTACAAAGACCCATTTATAGCTAACAGGCTTAACACCATTAGGTGTTTGAACTATAAGCCCAAAATCTTCACGTTTTGCAAGTGAATTCAATTCTGATTGAATTGTTTCTTGCCATTTTGGCCAATCAAGTCTTTGTCGACATTCTCCAACAGATTGAGGTTCAAGATCCTCACTTTCTTGCATAATTCTAGATGCAACATTATATGCAAAGACATAATCCACCATTATATCCACTCGATTAAATTTTTTTTTTTGTTTTTGTTTTCCTTCACTGAGTCGTGGGTCGATTGGAAACAGTCTCTCTGCCCTTTCGGGTAGGGGTAAGGCTTATCTACATATTACTCTCCCCAGACCCCACTTTATGGGAGTATACTGAATAGTTATTGTTGTTTGTTGTTTATTGTTATTCTCCTTTCACTTAAGGGTAAAAGTGGAAATATTTATTTACAAATAAAGCATTTGGATTCTTGGAATTAGAACCTGTTCTCCTCTTCTTTTCTGCTTCAAAATCAGCAACGATTTTGCAAGCTAGCCATCCAACCCCAAACCCACCATATATATATATATATATATATATATATATATATATATATTATAGGATATACTATTAATTATGCAGTTTAGATATAATATTATATTTTATTCTCTATGAAATAATGATTTATTTAATTTATTCAATTCAATAGAGTACTATTTTAAATAATTTATTATATGTGTGTCATTTTAGTTATATAGTAGATAATTTAGTGTATGGAGTCTTAGCTCATGCACAGAAGATTAAATTGTTGGTTCTCATAATTAATAAACTATGTTCACAATCAAAGATATTATTGGACAAAATATCTTGACGATTGTAGCACAAGATTATTGTATAATTTATCTTGATTATGGGAGTAGTTTTACTCCAACTTCTTGTGCTAGTATACTCAGTGTATATTGAACGGACCACGTAGAGAAAAAATGTTCTTGTACTGAATATATAATACATTTTCTCTAATTTCATTATACGAGATTATACTCCTAATCTTGTTATAATTATTATGATCAATGTAATTTGTTTATTGTTTTGATTTATCAAAAGGTAAGACTCTATATAGAGTTAGTATATGCCTAATAAATTGGACAATAACGAATAAACATTTGTGATAATAATTAGTTGATAGAATTCATGGCTCGATTTTGGGTTTGATGATACTCTTTTATGTAAGCTTATAAGTTTTCATGTGAAAACCTGGCCGGTGGATTTTGTATCCGTCACATGAATAGTTTAAGCGAAATTATAAAGGATTTAATTAGTTAATTGGATTAAATTTTCGATGATTTAATTTAATTAACTGGTATTTAAAATCTTAACATGAGGAGTTAAAATAAGTGTTAGTGAATTTTCGAAATTCATATTGAGGAGTTCAATTGCAGTTTTTTAGTGGAATAAATTACAGTTAATTATAGTAAGAATTAATTCATGCTAATTTCGAATTAATACTATAATTAGTAGACACTTATTATTTTTGTGGTCCCTGCTATACCTAGTAAAAACCTGGACAAATTTGGGTTAAAAGTAAATTGGGAGAATAGTCATCTAATAGAGTTGGAGTAGGATTCTACTTGTAAAAGAAGAATCCTACACATTTTTAGAGGAGTATTTTCGGCCAAAAATAACTCTATTAAAGGAAGACTAGTTTCACCTAATTACTTATCTTTGTATTGTTGTTTTCCTTCACTGAGCCGAGGGTCGATTGGAAACAGCCTCTCTGCCCTTTCGGGTAGGGGTAAGGCTCGTCTACATATTACCCTCCCCAGACCCCACTTTGTGGGACTATACTAGGTAGTTGTTGTTGTAAAATTTGCTTCAATATCGATTGGATTTATTGATAGTTCCTATTTTTCTTGAGTCTCGGGCTCAATTGAATCTCAGAATTTATTAAATCGTGAATTTCCTCATGAGATTCTTTCGTAGTGTCATTTTGATCATTTGCTTTTCTTTTTCTAGGATTTCGATCTTTGGAACCTAATGGTCTGCCACGTTTTATTCGACTCATTAGCTATGACACTAGAATATTGTCCAATAGGGACATCAATACGGATTGTAACATTCTCTGCGGGGATATGTGATTTCGTTATCCTTTTCAAGTCCGTAAATGCGTCTGGCATTTGATTTGCTATTCTTTGCAAATGGATAATCTTTTGCACATCTTTTTCACAAATAGAGGCACGTTGATCAAGATGAGATAATGATGGATTTTTCCACAAAAATTTCTCGTTTGGTTTTACCAACTTCTCCCCCTACTTTTGGAAAAAGTGTCTCATCGAATCGAGAGTCTGTAAATCTTGCAGTGAACAAATTCCCTGTCAATGTTTCGAGGTAGCGAATAATGGAAGACGATTCAAACCCAACATATATTCCTAACCTTCTTTGCGGACCCATTTTGGTGCGATATGGCGGTGCTACAGGCACATATACTGCGCATCTAAAAATACTTAAATGGGATATATTAGGTTCATGACCCAAAACTAATTACAACGGGGAATATTTGTGATAATTTATCGGTCTGAGACGAACTAGCATTGCTGCATGCGAAATGGCGTGACCCCAAACCGAAGTGGGCAGCCTCGTTTTCTTGAGTAACGGTATTTCTATCAACTGTAGACGTTTAATTAAAGACTCTGCAAGACCATTTTGAGTGTGAACATGAGCTACATGATGTTCCACTTTTATCCCAATTGATAAGCAATAATTATTAAATGCTTGAGATGAAAACTCAGCAGCATTATCTAGTCTAATAGACTTAATTGGATTATCGGGAAATTGTGCCCGTAATCGAATTATTTGTTCCATTAATTTTGCAAACGCAAGGTTGCGAGATGACAATAGGCACACATGAGACCATCTAAAAGATGCGTCTATTAAGATCATAAAATATCTAAACGACCCACTAGGCGGGTGAATAGGTCCACAAATGTCCCATTGTATACGTTCCAAAAACGCAGGTGACTCAATTCCAACCTTTGTTGGTGATGGTCTAATAATTAACTTGCCTTGATAACAAGAAGTGCAAGAAAAATTATTATTTAAAAGAATCTTTAAATTCTTTAATGGATGCCCACTTGAGTTTTCTATTATCCGTCTCATCATAATTGATCCAGGATGTCCCAGTCGATCATGCCAAAGTACGAAAGTATTGGAATCAGTAACCTTTTGGTATACGGTAGAATGTGCCTCAATTGCACTAATTCTTGTCCAATACAGGCCACAAGATAAAGATGGGTTCTCAATAACCCTCTTTTGGCCAGAGACATTCTTTGTAATGATGAGATATTCAAGATTATTCTCATCTATTGACTCAATATGATATCCATTTTGACGGACATCTTTAAAATTCAACAAGTTCCTCTTGGACTTGGAGGAGATCATTGCATTCTCTATGATAAATATTGATCCTTTAGGCAGAGTTATAGTTGCTCTTCCATAGCCTTCAATTAATTTACTACTATTAGAAATTATAGTAATATCTGCCTTACACATACTTAAATGAAAGAAATATTTCTTCTCTTTGAATATGTATGTGTGGTACATGAATCAATTAAACAAATATTACAAATGAATTTTGATCCACGTTTGTTTTGTGAGATATCCATACTTAATCTTGTATGTCTAGTTAGTGCATGCATCATTAAATTATTCAAGTTAATTAGCATGATTTAAAGTGTACTAAATATGTGTAGGACAATACCGGCTAATATGAATACCCTTATTTCACTAAGATTTTTATCAAGCAATTTTAGTAATAATTTGGCTAAGTGAGTTGACATGCTACATAACTAGTATTGTTACTTTTTTAGATTGACCATATAAAAGAATTATATGTGCACCTAAAGAATATAAAAATTTTAATATCGTAAAATCTATACCTACATAGTATCTCCATGTGTACTAATATTCTGTATGTAGGCTTCTCAAAATAAATAGTTAAATGTAGCTAGTGTAGTATATCATGTTATACTGCACAACAATGTATAATCACACATTATGTTAGGTGTACCCAAGTACTTAAGCATGTAACTAGATATATTTGAATTCAATAAGAAAATAGACTTGAAAACAAAAACAATTTCAAGTAACCCCATTATTACTAACATATTTTATTTCTACATAGAAGAAGACAATAATCAATAAAAACTTCTTGGATTTAGTCAAAGTAGGATGTAGTATTTTAATGATGCAAACACTATTTATATTCATATTTTGGATACGTACTACTGTCAAGAAAATATTATTGTTATCTAAGTCTATTGTTGATCACTTCTATTTATATTTTAATAATGCAAATCAATTAAGAAGCAGTTCATTAAAATCATTACATCTTTATTCATAAATAAAGAGATCATGGTGAAGTATGAGTATCTTTCTCTTTCTATTTTTGTTTTTAAACATAATTGAGAAAAACTAAGTATCCAACAAAACATATCATTATTCTTGCAAAAGAGAGAAACATGTTGTACCTGATAATTTTAAATCATAGTCGAGAACTTTAAAAGAATATAACCTACCGCGATGGTTAGAGACTCGTGCTGATAACATGTTATAAAATGAAAGTAATTTAGTAAAACATGAACAAGAAATATAAGTAACTTAGTGAAACATGAACAAAAAATGTAGATAGAGAGAAGGAAGAGATTTTCTTTTTCAATTGTATGTTTTCCTATCTATTATAAGGCCTTTATATATGCATATAAAGTGAAGAAAATATGTCATGGAATATGTCATTCAACATACAAAATATGTCATTGAATATACCATAAATCATTTGAGATGAAGATCATGAAAAAAAAGTAGACATCCATCATAAATTACTATTTATCATAACATAAACTAATTTTTAAGTCTAATAATGTAAAAACTTATTCACCTCAATGGATAAATACAAAGCAAATGTCTTGCAAGTTTGTTACTTAATCACGACTGTGGTACATATTTTTGGTTTGTATATAAAAATGTTAAATTATTTAATTTAATATATACATTAAATGCGAATATGAATCTTTTTTGTACTAATCATGGCTGGCGTTTCTATTTCTTAGTAACGAAGACGGTATGTTTAAGTTATTTGTTGACCAAAAGTCAAATACTCTCCACTTTTCGGGAAGTTTAATGTGATTCCTGTGTACTATTTTTTTAAAGAAAAAAATTTTGGTCGGTTTGTTTGTTTTTTGTCCCTTGAATTTTACCTTCCTTTTCTTTATTTTACTTTTACCTATAAAGAACCTACTTTAATTTACTTTTCACCATCATTCATTTCTGACCACGTAAGCAAATTTACGACAAGTTGTACCCCTACAATTTAAAGTCATGTTTAATTTACCTTCTCCTGCTTTTTTCCCCATCCTTCATCCTGAATTATAAACTGTAACGCAATTACAACTTCTACTTTATCAATAAGAATTTTATAGTTATCTTGTAATTTTCTTCCTCATTTCGTATTCTCTTATTTTAAACGGAAAAGGATCGAAATATTCTTAAATTATGGGAAAAGGTTTAAGAATATCTTTCATCTACTTATTTTTTTTTTTGTTTTTACAAAAAAATATTTTGAAAAACTGAAAAAAATGATTTTTTTGGTAAACCTTAATTGTTTTTTGTAAAAACTGAAAAAAAGAAAGAAGAAGAGTTTACAAAATTACTGGACTACTATTGCATTAATTTAAATAAATAAAAATATTTTGCAAATTTTTTGTAAGTTTTTACAAAAAAATAATAATTATTTTACTTTAGCATTGATCTAGGTGAAGGGTATAAGTTCACAAAAAAAGTAGATGGAGGGATACTTTTAGCATGATAGATAGATAAGGGGTATTTATAATCCTTTGTCAATAGTTTAGGGACATTTTGAACTAATTTTAGTGTTTAAAAAGAAAAATAAAAAGAATAGGAGATAGATATATTGAACGGCAAGAAATACTTACGTGTATGTAAATGCAACAAAGGGTTATGATTCTAACAAGTTTTCACTAGGAATATAATGTTGTCGATGTAGAGAGTTTTGGAGAAGTGAATTTCTTGTATTGCTCACCAAAGTATATATAGAGTACAGGGAAATCAAAACCTACCAATTATAGGATTGTACAATAATGAAGGAAAATCAAAACCTACCAATTATAGGATTGTACAATAATGAAGGAAAATCAAAACCTACCAATTATAGGATTGTACAATTAATGAGAGAATATTCTACCAATAATAAAAAGATACACAAAAGATATTTACAATATTTCCTAATACGCCCCTCAAGATGGAGGGCCGGAGGACACGCCAATCTTGGACATCAGCAGAAGAAGCCGAGGACGAGATAAGTGCTTAGTGAGAGCATCAGCAAGCTGATCAGCTGAGGATACGTGAGCAACACGAAGGGACCCATTCTGGACCAATTGACGAACAAAGTGATAATCAATGGAGATGTGTTTCATGCGAGAATGAAACACAGAGTTGGCACTGAGATAAGTGGCGCCAATGTTGCCACTGTAAATGACAGGAGCAGCCGGAAGAGGGACATGAAGCATGCGCTGCAGGGAATGAAGCCAACGTACTTCAGCGGCAGTAGAAGCAATGGCACGATACTCAGCCTCAGTAGATGATTGTGCAACGGAACGCTGCTTTTTGGAGCTCCAGGAAATAGGATTTGGCCCTAGAAAAACAACATAGGCACCAGTTGAGGAGCGGTCATCACAGTTTACACCCCAATCACCATCAGAGAAACAATGCAGAGGTATAGCAGATGAAGGACGCAGCCAGACGCCAAAGTCACGCGTCCCATTCAGATACCGGAATAGGCGATTAACTGCACCCCAATGAGTGACAGTAGGAGCATGCATGAACTGTGAGAGTTTATTCACAGCAAAGGAGATATCAGGACGAGTGAAGGAGAGATACTGGAGGCCCCCAAGGGCCTGTCGATAGGCAGATGCGTCGGCAGGGGCCGAGCCGTCGGCCAGATGAAGGCGAGTTGAAGCCGCTGTTGGCGTCTGAACAGGATTTGACTCCAGCATATTAAGACGAGTCAAAAGATCAACAACATATTTACGCTGAGAAAGAAAACACCCCTTGGAGCTGCGCAGAACTTCAACACCAAGAAAGTAGCTTAGATCACCCATGTCTTTAAGAGAAAACTAAGACCCAAGAGAGTCAATCACACGGTTCAAGAAAGAAGAATCATTGCCAGTCAATATGAGATCATCAACATACACCAAAAAATAGGCCGTAATACCAGAGTGCTGAAAGACGAAGAGCGAAGTGTCAGAGGTAGTGTTGACGAAACCCATTGTCAGAAGGCTTTGGCGGAGCGCCCTGTACCATGCCCGGGGTGCCTGTTTGAGACCATAAATAGCTTTCTGTAACTTACAGACATAAGATGGATAGGCTTTGTCAACAAAGCCCGGTGGTTGTGCCATATAAACATCCTCTGTAAGCCTCCCGTGGAGAAAGGCATTGTTCACATCCATTAGACGAAGAGGCCAGCCCTTGGATACAGCTATACTGAGAACCAAATGCACAGTTGCCGGCTTATCAACCGGACTGAAAGTCTCCTAGAAATCCACACCTGGACGCTGATGAAAGCCCTTTACAACAAGCCAGGCTTTGAACTTAACCACAGTACCGTCAGGCTTGCGTTTGATGCGATAAACCCACTTGCAACCCCCAACATTCTGCGAGGAATCATGCTGGACAAGATCCCAAGTGCCATTCCGTAGCAGAGTATCAAACTCTGATGACATAGCAGCGAGCCAGCGCTCATCAGACATCTGGACAGGGTATGAGGTTCAGTAACAGCAGGAGAGGTGACAGCAGACATACCAAACTTCTTGTTGGGCATAAAGGTGTTATTTTTGCTGCGAGTCTGTATATGATGACCACCCTGAGAGGATGCAGGTGGCGGCATAATGGGTGTAGCGGCGGCAGGGGCCGCTGGCGGTGCCGGAAGGGGCGCTGGTGGCGCGGGTGGTGGCGCCGGGAGTGCGTCCGGTGAAGGATCGCTAGTGGGAGCAACGGCAGGTACTGGTGGCGGCAGCGGAAGGACTTCTAGGGAGACCGGAATGGGTACAGGGGTAGACTCGGGGTTAGACATTTTGGAGAACGGGAAGACATCTTCATGGAAGGTGACATGACGCGAGACGAAGATTTTAGACGTTGAGGGATCAAAGCAGAGATAGGCGCTTTGAGTAGTAGAGTAGCCGAAGAGGACACAGGCACGAGATCTGGGTTCCATTTTGTGTGAGGTGTAGGGCCGAAGCCAAGGGAACCATTGACAGCCGAAGACACGTAATTTGGCAAGGTTGGGGCGTTTCTGGAAGAGAGACTCAAAGGAGGAGCGCATCGAGAGATTTGTCTTGGGAAGACGATTAATGAGGTAGACTGCTGTAGCAAAGGCATAAGGCCAGTAAATGAGAGGTATGGAGGCATGATGAAGGAGAGTGAGACCAGTATCGGCAATATGACGGTGACGGCGTTCAGCATAGCCATTGTGCTGAGGAGTATGAGGAGGTGACGTAAGATGGGAGATGCCATGAGAGGCAAGAAAAGAGCGTAAAGCGAGAAATTCACCCCCATTGTCAGTATACAGAGTAATGATTTTAGCAGAGAAATATTTCTCTACAATGGATTTATAAATGGGGAAGGTTTGTGAGACATCAGATTTACGGCGTACAGGAAAAAACCAAACATACTTAGAGAAATGATCAACAAAGATGACATTATATTTAAACCCTTCATTAGAAATAATCGGAGAGGTCCATACATCGGAGAAAATAAGCTCCAGGGGAGCAGTAGAAGATAGACTTGACTCAGAAAAAGGTAACTTATGACACTTATGAAGCTTGCAAGATACACATGCAAGATCAGACACATTACTGGACGCTATACTGCTAGACGACACTAAATGACGCAGGGTTTTAGCTAACGGGTGACCACACCGAGAATGCCATTATGACGCGGAGAGCTTTTGTGCCGTGAGGGTAGATGGGAGACTGGGAGCCGCCGACCAGTAGTAGGTGTTGCCCCTAAGTGGGCCGCGAACGAGCGTTGCCCACGTGCGACGATCCTTCACCTGAAAATCAGTATCAGAAAGAACAACGTTAACATTATTGTGACGACATAATTGGGCAACAGAGATCAAATTTTTACGCATATGTGGAACACAGAGAGCCCCAGGTAATAAAAGAGAGGAATGACTGTTAAGTTGTCCCGTATGAGTAATTGTCAAACCTTCACCGTTACCAATAACCACATTTTCGAAGCCAGTGTAAGGACTGTGAAGAGACATGTTGGCAAGATCAAAGGTTATGTGATGAGAGGCACCAGAGTCCAGGATCCAATCGGATGAAGAGGGAATCGTCGGAGAGTGATGGGCTGTGTGAGCAGCTGGATAGGGCGGCGAAGCATAAGCTGGCCGTGGCAATGGTCCACCGTAAGGGGGCTGGTTGGCGCCGGAGACGAGATAGGATGGGCAGCGGAGCGCGGAGTGGCCAAATTCACTGCAGAGTTGGCACTTCCCATTGTACCCGCGAGATTGGCCATTGCTGGAGTAACCACCGCGACCGGAGACTGACCCGCGGCTGATGCGGCCGCGCCCGCGGCTACCGAATCGGTGACGGACTGGCTACTGTCCGGCGACGAAGGCAGCCCACGGAGCCGAGTCGGATGTGACGAAGGTGGCCGGCACACGAGCAGTAATCTGAGCCTCCATGCTTAACAGCTTGTCATGTAATTCAGCAAAAGAGATGGGAGACTCACGGACTTGGATGGCATGAGAGAGTTCCATATACGGGTCATCAAGACCATTTAGAACCTTTATGACAAGATCCTCAGAATCAACGGTAACACCCAGGAGAGATAATTCATCCACAATCACGCGAATACCGTGCATAAAGTCAGTAATAGATTTAGAACCTTTTACCGGATTATGGAGCTGCTGTTTGAAAGCCATGATACGACCACGAGAAGCGGTGTCGTATGTGCGCGCGAGGATGTCCCAGGCCTCTTTAGAGGTCTCCGCAGCGGCAATGAAGGAGATGATCGTCGGTGTGATCGACGAGATGATGGCACTGAGAATAAGGTTGTCCTGGCGAATCCAGTAAGGATATGCTGGATTGGGGGAAGTCACGTAGTTGTCGACGATAGTGGCCGGTGGGCATGGCTTCGATCAGTCCAAGAAGCCGAGGAGATCGTAACCCGTAAGGAGGGTTCGAAATTGAAATTTTCACGCCAGGTAATTAATGGAGTCCAATTTGAGTGGGATTTGAGCCGATGCATTGATGGCAATCGGCTGGAGAGGCGCGGTTGACATCGTGGCGGCCATGAGCGCAAGGCAAGGATAGGAGGCGCTGAACGACGTCGAGAAAAAGAGGGCTGCCGATTAGTGCAGCGGCGGCGGCGACGGGCTCCGATGAGAGGAGTTACGGCGGCGGCGGGTAGTATGTATTTAGGGTTTGTTTGGCGATAAGCCACTGGCGTATGATACCATGTAGAGAGTTTTGGAGAAGTGAATTTCTTGTATTGCTCACCAAAGTACATATAGAGTACATGGGAATCAAAACCTACCAACTATAGGATTGTACAATAGTGAAGGAAAATCAAAACCTACCAACTATAGGATTGTACAATTAATGAGAGAATATTCTACCAATAATAAAAAGATACACAAAAGATATTTATAATATTTCCTAATAGTCGACACCTCAAAAACTTGGCTATCAAGATATTCGTCCTAGTATTCCATCCACATTCTCAAAATGTTGTATGATTTGACTAATAGCAGTCTTCGGGAGAATAAATTGGTGTCACAAAAGAATACAATCAAAGATCATGCGAGTTCAATTAAATTCATTTTTTTCAATATATAAATATAATAAGATAATGAAAAACTTTCTAAAGTAGATAGATTATGAAAAATTAGGATAAATTCACAAATAGCCACTTTTCGGTTTATGTAATTGGAAGATAGCCATTATCATGGAACTTCAAATATTACAAATGAATTTCCATGACATTGTCAAAGAGTTTCAACTGCAAATTTGAAATTGTATCACAATGAATATTTTTCAGTTACAAGGCTACAAAGTGACTAACCCGCACTATTACTATAAAAGGAGAGCAGGACTAAGTAACACGCAATATTATGCATGTGAAGTACACCAATAGCCATCAAAGTAGGTGAACTAAATAATTTTTTCCCACTTGCCCCATCGGCAAAGGAATAAGTTACCAAGTGTTGCCTATCGCTTGTCTCATAAAAAATACTTTTAATCTTGAAATTCTATCCATAAAATAACTGGTGATCAAAATCATCTAAAAAAGTGTGATATTTCTGCAAATTTTTTATATCAACCTGGACAGCTCGTGCCAACAACTGGCCTAGCAGGCCTGGTTTGATCAGCAGCCTGATTTCGGTTAGAAGTCTGGCCCAGCCCGGGTTATGACTTGGACTTGGGCTGCGGACATGCCCTTTTGAAAAGGGTTTTTTTTTTTTTAATTTTTACATATTTATACCATATAACAAATCTTATTACCTCTCATGTTTAAGGTTTGTGTTTATTACATTTAAGCATACCAAATTTTAATTTATGTACCATAATTCAAATTAAGGGTATAATTATTGCTTCATTTATTCTAGGCATGATTTTAGGAGCATATATTTCTTTTTCCTTTTTTTCCTCTTCTCTTTCCTACTGTTGCATATCTTTCAACAAAATAAAATAAGAGGAGGAAATTCCCCGCCCTAGCTGGATGTAACCCAAGAGTTGCTGTAAACATGTTCTTATCAAATGATATACCAAATCTCCTTTGCCAATGACTTTATTATATGGCTTACACTAAATAGTAAATTTTTTTTCTCTTTTACCAAGAGCACAATAACACATATTATAAAATAAATTATCACAACAACATCCAATGCATATAAATCGTTCTTGCCCTTTCAAAATTTGCGGCACTCCCAAAATTGAAATTTTGAATATTAAGAATTAATTAAATTTGGTATGCTTAAATTTTTTTGACACGAGATTGTAGTTTAATTGTAGTATAAATGTAAAAATATAATTTAACTGCAATTTATAATTTATTTACAATTTATCTTAAAATTATCTATATTTTATCTACAATTTAACTACGACATAACTACATTTTAACTACAAATTCTGGAAAAATATGTCTTCTTTTCTTCGACGAGTTTCAATCTAAAATTCAGTCAAAACCAAGTCAAATCTTCACCAAAACCCCTCAAAATTGAGATATAAACTCCTAAACATATTTTAAATTATTTACAACAACACCCAATCCAAGGGATTTTTAATTGTAGCATAATTGGCATTTTCGACATAATTGTAGAAGACTTGTAGAAGTTTTAATCTTCCCAATCTACAATTTATCTACAACTTATCTACAATTTATCTATATTTTATTTACAATTTATCTACAATTCTATAATTTAACTACAATTTTTGAAAAAATATATCTTGTTCTTCTTCGACGAGTTTTAATCTGAAAATCAGTCAAAACCAAATCTAATCTTCACCAAAATCCCTCAAAATTGAGATATAAACTCCTAATCATATTTCGAATTATTTACAACAACACCCATTCCAAATAAATAATGATTTTCGAAAATCCAAATTTGAATTCAAAGCTTTCAAGCTTTTTAATGGCTATCAATGGTGGAAAATATATGGAGAAGGAGAGAATTACGCTGGTTTATGATTTTGTTCCATTTTCAAACTCGAATTTAATTGTGACAGAATCACATTAATTTTGATAGCTACAAAATTGGCGCTATTTTAGGATAGAATTCAGTTATTTTTGATTTGGCACAATTTTTGTAAACAAAACATGGTATAGGCAGGTAAATACCAAACCATACACAATTTTGGTAATAAGGTTTGCTATATGGTATATATAGGTAAAAATTCCTTTTTTATTCTTTATATATCATATGTGAAACTTTATTATTAAATTTGTGTATAGTATCTAAATTATTCGCCTAGTTCATATTTTTCTTATAATTTTTGTACCATTTGTATATTAGGAGTTAATAGGACAGAATTTCCCCTTAATCACGCGCTAAAAATCAGGAAAGAATCTTTTGATTGATTGAGTCAACATTAAAATTCTGACTTAATCACCTGCGAAAAATCAGGAAGACATTATGGAAGTAAATATTCTTCAAGATATTTTCCACCATTGATAGCCATTAAAAAGCTTGAAAGCTTTGAATTCAAATTTGCGTTTTCAAAACTCATTATTTGTTTGGATTGGGTGTTGTTGAAAATAGTCGGGAATATGGTTTGGAGTTTATATCTCAATTTTGAGGGTTTTGGTGAAGATTAGACTTGGTTTTGACTGAATTTCAAATTGAAACTCGAAGAAGAAGAAGACATAATTGTAGATAAATAGTAGATTATTTGTATTTTGATTGTAGATGCTTTATTTTCTGTTTTTACACATAAAAACGGCTAAAACTTCTACAAATCTTATGAAAAAAATGCAATTATGTCAAAAATCATAATTATGATATAATTGAATGGGAATTAGGATATAAAAATTTAATGTATCCAGTTTGTAGATATTTTGTAGATAAATTTTAGATTATTTGTACTCTAATAGTAGGTAAAAATAAAAAATAACTAAAACGTCTACAAATCTCTTCCAAAAAACGCAATTATGTCGAAAATGTCAATTATGCTACAATTGAAATGGAAATTGGGATATTAAAATTCAATGTATCCAGTTTGTCGATTTTTTGTAGATAAATTGTAGATTATTTGTATTCTGATTGTAGATGCATTATTTCTATTTTCATAAAAATCCAGAACGACTAAAACTTCTACAAAATCTTCTGCAAAAAATAGTCTATAATTTATCTATAATTTTTCTAAAATTTATCCACAACACATACTATTTCCCGTGTGTCAGACGCAAAATATGCAAGCATAAACTTGCAACAAACTAAATACCTTTTTGCAAGCTATTTGGCAAATGGACTATAACATTCTACGTCTAGAACAATTATTTCAGATAAAAAGAGAAGCACGAAGAAGTAGCATAACATTTCCCCTTGAAACATATGGGATTAGTTGTCGAGGTATTTCAGAACAATTGTTAAAAGAAGCGAAAAGAGATCTAAGCCAACTTTTCTAGATAAGGCTAAGACACTAAAACAAAGCATCAGATCCAAACATCAATGAGAACTTTTTTCAAACACTTTTTTTATAAGCTTTTTCAAACACGTTATATGCATAAGAGTTATCAACATAGGATCACTCAACTGCAAACTCCAAAAAAAAAACGTACATAAATATAGTGTGGCCCTACTATTTCATATGTAACAAAATTGTAATTTTCATCTCTGTATTTTTTGAGAAGAAGAAGGAATGGAGAAGAGGAAGAAAGGAGAGAGGAAAATCGGCGCAGGTCTTAGGAATTAGAGTGATAGAGAAATGTGGGATATATGGACATCTTTAATTAAGAAGTAAAAATTGTCCATTAATTAGACCTTTAATTAAGTATGATATAAGATTGGTAATTTGATATACTAAGTATAATTAAATCAAATATTAAATATTGAAGGTAATAAGGTTTTCTAAATAGCATAAGAATATAAAAATTCTTTTAGAAAATTTATATTCAAAATTTAATATCTATAGTAAAAAAAGCTGATTTAATTTTATATGTCAAAGATAAAGTGACAGAACTACTCTACTTACGAGTTTATGTTTCCATAGAGGAGAGATAAAGAAAAATCGAAGATATAGTGATCGTGCCGTAAGACCTTGTTCCTTTCTAATAAAGCAAGTAAGTCAATTCCTATGGTGAATGAGAAAATGTTGAAGGTGACAAAACGCGTCTAAGATCAAAACAAGGTGATAGGACTTGGTGACAAGGATATTAGGCATTTGGAAATGATTTGGTCGAAGTGAAAAAACTAATTATTTGGGACTAAAGTTAAAAAGAATATTTAGAAATAGTTGTGTTCGACATAAAAAAATTTATAAAGTTGGGTGGAACTTATATAGCCAGACCTCTCTATAACAGTATTTCTATATAACAACACTTCACTATAAACGCCAACCTTTTTAGGAACCAATGTTCATTTTATGTCATTATATATGTGTTTACCTCAAAAAATATGAGTAATGATTAAATATAATTTATGGTTTTAAAGATATTTGATTTATTCCAATACTAGTAAATATACGAGTAATATTAAGTTTAGGTAAGAAGAGTTGATGGACAAAACCAATATTGTTAGAGCAATAAGGACCTCGAGCTCGATTATCTCGAGGGCCTCGAGGTGAGTTAAGAGCAATAAAGTAAAAACAATAAAATTGTAGAACAATTGTGGAGCATAGTAAACGAGTAAACAAGAGTAGAATGTTCTATTCCAGTGAATGAGATCCTCTTTACGAATGATAAAGGTCCCATATATATAGGAGGGGAAAATCCTAACATAGTATATTTCCAAAAGGATAGAAATTACCAATGCATCATTGTGAGGTTGAGATAAGGCCTCAATGTCTTCCTTGCTGAATGTGAGGGCGTCTTCGGACATGTAATCCCGAGTCCGCTTCTCCCTTGTGATAGATACTTTGGTACGTTTGAATATAGGTCCCCATGGGACGTCGACTCCACTGATGATCATGTGAATGACATGTTGAGGATCTTCAGGTTCAATCTTCATGTTTGCGTCTCTTTTTCGAAAATAGTATTTTCTTCTTTCATCTGTTTAGTTTTTATTTCTTATTTGTTTTGGCTAATTTTATTTAATAGTCGAGTTCAATTTTTAGTTGATAGTTAAAACAAGTTCCTGCCTAAAATCAGAATTGTTTGAGTTGTTTTCTATTTTTTTTTAGATTTTTTGTCCTTTTTATGTGGTTTCATTTAATCACTTCCGATTGATTTGCGTTCTCATATTAACTATGGTCATTACTGACCTAGTTAAGAGGCTTGTTCGTTTGGATTTTGGGTTAACTTAACTTATGTTAATATTTGAAGGGTAAATAAGGGAGGGCTAAAGGTTAGTTTAGGAATTTTAATTGAGGAATCTTATTAAAACTGCCTGGAAATTTTCAGAAAGGTGGGAAAAGGTACTGAATTAACAAATATAACTACAATTCAGGGTCTAAAGTGAACAAAGTAAAAATTGGGGAAGAGCTAATGGTTAAATTGCAGAATCATTTCTGTTGACCTAAGAAGTTTCGATAAAAAGGCATGTTTCCTTCTTTGTCAGGCAGACCTTAGAGAATTAGAACACTAAAAATTGAGAAATGGTTGAAAATAGCTCTCCACTAATAGGACTTGAAAAATCATAAAGGAAAAGAAAAACAAACAAACTTATTTTTTGCAAATCACTGTTCTATTGCAGTTTTGTCTCCATTTTAAAAGCACAAATAGACTATTTTTTTCTGGGCTCAAAAATGGTTGCAGCTGATTGATGATTGTTGTTACTACTGTTTAAAGAAGTTGTTGCTATTGACAATCCTTGCTAAAATTCTGTGATTGTTTCTTACTGTCACAGGTATATTCATAAACTTGAAGTGATGAACGGACTTGTAAACTGCTGATTTGGAATGGAAGATCGTGTTTGGCTAAATGCTTTCTTTTTCCTATTTTTTTATGATATGGCCTCTATCTGTTTAAAATATGGTCACTGTCGGTTTAGTATAGATGAATAATTTAATGTTTGTTATGAAATAATATAAAAGACAAGAACAATAACTCAAGAACAAGAGCAAATAGAGAGAAGAGTAGAGAGAGTTCTTCTTATTGATACTTAGAGAATGTTAGGAGTGATTTACAATGGTAGAAGACCCCTTTATTTATAGGGAGGGGGATGATTTATCTACCAAGAATAGAACTCTAGAATCTCTCTAATTATAGACATTCACCTTAAATAGGAGATTTCATAACACTCCCCCTTGAATGTCTATTCAACAATGTGCCTCGTTAAAACCTTAAAACCAAAACCCAATGGGAAAAATTAAAGAAAGGAAAAAGAGTACACATGTTTGAATATGCGCCTATTGGTTGCCTCGTTAAAAACCTTGCAAGGAAAACCCAGTGGGAAAAAACCTTGTAAGGGAAAAAGAGTGCAACGCGCATTGACTCCCCCTAATGAGTACATCAATTTATATCCTTGAGCATTTGCATTCCAATCTTGTGCATCATCTTCAAAACGATCTTTGGTAGACGTTTGACAAATCAACCATATTGACTTGAATAAATATTTCGTACCTTGAAATCATCATTCTTGATAGATATGAACATCTTCATATAATGTCGTGGAATAACTCTTCAATATCTCCATAGATGCATTCTCAATGCCATCATGCTTATAGTTATAGCAAGATTCATATGTACACAAATTGTACTAAGGATGTGGTACTTCAGGACCAAGAATTGCATATGCTTCAAGCAACTTAAATCTTTCAAGTTAAGTCATATAAGCCATATAATAGACTTTAGATGCATATCAAGTTTTCCATGTCATGCTAGACAAATAAGATATCGAAAACTGACTATACATACCTTTGACTTTATACTTTCAAGCATTTGAACTATAGGTTCAAAACTACATGTCTTTCATATGGAATCAATTCTTCTTGAATTGAATCTCTTCCATTTAGTTACTTTCTTTGGGTCAGCAAATGCGTATAGCATGCTTTGCAAAGTGTTGCAATTGAATTATCCCTTTTATGAACTTCAGGTTCATATCATGATATTCGGGGATATACATATACAAATGATAATTCATCCCATGTAACCTTTTCTCAAGCGTTTACCATGTCTCCCCCTCATGTTAGTAAAGCTAACTTGTTTCCTCAACTTTGGGAAATCATCTTTGTGCATTATTATGTCAATATACACGGCACATTAATAATAAGATGAAATTATTTGGTTCCTGACCCTGAACCACTTGTGAGAGGAGAATATAATATACTCTCGTATACAACGTATATCAAACTGATATATATGACTTTGTTCTCATAAGAAACAGTTTAGCTATTAAGTGGAAGCACTCAATAATTATCTTGCTAAACCAACTTTGATATAAACCAACTTATCAAGATGAACTATCTTGAGTAGGAAATCTGGAAATTATGCTCGAAGTTAGATTACTGAGCAATTTACCTCGCAAGCACCGGCCAGGCTGCGGGTTAATAACAATTGCGCATGTAACCATATCATAGATGCATCATATGTGGTATACATGGCAGGTGAATGGGCCCATATTCACCTTTGATATTTCCAGAATTTATGGGCTTCAACCCGAACTCTTTAGTTGGTCAGTTCATTAATGAGAACAAGTGATACAAGAGAATTCGTAAAGAACTTTCTAGTTCTTTGATGTTCACCTATGTGAATTTGCACATCATACATAAAATGAGATGGCTAACACGAATGTCAACTGAATAAATTATCAATATTGGTAAACTTCAAATTTACACCATGACATGTGCACTTATCAATAAACTTCGGGTTTATTATGACATGGGTTTTATACCAATAGATATCCACTTTATTGTGGCATTCTTTCGTTTGTGTAGTACAAACTGGAGAACAAAGCGGGTAGCTTTTCATATGCAAATTACCCCGCTACAAGTTGTAGTAATAGGAGATATCAAAGCCTTCCTTTATTTATAGTCTCAATATAATCAATCGCTTTCGCGTGTACTTTGGAAACTGAATAAGTTTCTTTGAGACTTACTACAACACAATACTCAATTGTGTTTCTCCAACATAGTAATAATTGGCTCTTCTAGAGCTCTCAATTAATTTTGTACTACCACAGATTCATCAACATCCATGTGGTGAATATCTTTCTTAAAGAGAAAGTTATACCATTATGGTCATGTCAAACTTATATGCAAGATATGTTTCTTGCATTATCGTTGTCCTTTAATAGTCATATTTCCAAAATACTTTGGCGTACAATAGGTACGTGACCAACGATCATTCATGCCATATATCATCTCAAACCTCCTTCTATGGGTGAGTGTGGTATCATCTCAAACCTCCTTCTAGGGGTGAGTGTGGTATATTTAATACCAATTTCATATTCATATTCTTCCAATAATGAATATGTGTTCGTGAATCAAATGTTGTCACATTCACTTCGAGGATATGTGATTTTGTTATCCTTTTCAAATCTATAAATGCGTCAGGCATTTGATTTGCTATTCTTTGCAAATGGATAATCTTTTGTACCTCTCTTTCACAAGTAGAGGTATGTGGATCAAGATGAGATAATGATGCATTTTTCCACAAAATTTCCCGTTTGGTTTCACCAACTTCTCCCCCTAATTTTGGGAAAAGTGACTCATCAAATCGACAGTCTGCAAATCGTGCAGTAAACAAGTCGCCTGTCAATGTTTCGAGGTAGCGAATGATGGAGGGCGATTCAAACCCAACATATATTCCTAACCTTCTTTGCAGACCCATTTTGGTGCGGGATGGCGGTGCTAAAGGCACATATACTGCGCATCCAAAAATTCTTAAATGGGATATATTGGGTCCATGACCCAAAACCAATTGCAACGGGGAATATTTGTGTCAATTCGTCAGTCAGAGACGAACTAGCATTGCTGTATGCAAAATGGCGTGACCCCAAACCGAAGTGGGCAGCCGACGAACTAGTATTGCTGCATGCAAAATGGCGTGAACCCAAACCAAAGTGGGCAGCCGACGAACTAGCATTGCTGCATGCAAAATGGCGTGAACCCAAACCAAAGTGGGCAGCCGACGAACTAGCATTGCTGCATGCAAAATGGCGTGAACCCAAACCGAAATGGGCAGCCTCGTTTTCATGAAGAATTCAAGATTATTCTCATCTATTGTCTCAATATGATATCCATTTTGAATGATATCTTTAAAGCTCAACAAGTTCCTTTTAGACTTGGAGGAGAACATTGCGATTGATATCATTAAAACTCAACAAGTTCTTCTTAGACTTGGAGGAGAATATTGCATTCTCTAAGATAAACGTCATGCCTTTGGGCAGAGTTACAGTTGCTCTTCCGGAGCCTTCAATCAATTTACTTCCCATGGTTTGACATATAAAAGAAAAACACGAACATAAGAATAAACAACTTCAATTCGTTTGTGTCACATAATATTTTCAAAATCTGCTGCTAACAGTTGACTAACAAAAACAGATATGTTATCCATAATTGATTACTTTGCAGTTTGAAAATTTTCAGCGTTTTTCATAAGACAATCGATTATTAAACACACACAATCGATTGTTTGAACATAGACAATCGATTGTTAAACACACACAATCGATTATTTGTTATTTTTGAAAAACTTCAGATCACACTGTCTTAAGACAATCGATTGTTAGACATAGACAATCGGTTGTGGATGATTTTTGAAAAATTCCAGATTACACTGTCTAATGACAATCGATTGTTAAACATTGACAGTCGATTGTGGATGATTTTTGAAAAATTCCAGATTACACTGTCTAACGACAATCGATTGTTTAAACATTGACAATCGATTGTTGACTGTTTTTGAAAAATTCCAGATCACACTGTTTTAAAGATAATCGATTGTTGATCATTGACAATCGATTGTTTTGCAGTTTTTATGCGAAATATGAGATAACCGACTAGTTTTTCAGGTTAGTCGATTACCTCTACTGGAAAGTAAAAATATTATTGATATTTGAGCATATTGATACATTCTAAAGAACTAATACTAACATTATATCATGAACTAACTAATACGAGCTAATACTAATGACTATTAGTTTATTCACTAACTAATACAAATAAGTAGAACAAAATCAAATAACTCCATCTTCTTTCATCACAGATCCATCACCGATTAGGTGGTCTATCTACCCCTCGGGTTGCTCAAAGAAGTCTGCCACATCCAAGTGGGTGATGTCAAAGTTGTCGTCAGAGACAAAATTCGTTTCAGGGCGTTTACTCTTTCGAGATGCTTGATAAAGGTCAACCAAATGTCATGGTATACGGCAAGCCTTTGACCAATGCCCGTTTCCACCGCAACGATAATATATAGTTTATAAACTATTTGCTTTTGGTTTCTTATCGTATCGTGCTTGTGGCAGAGTGACCAACTTCAGGTTGTCATCTCTTCTTTAAGCCATTCCACAAGATAGGTGGATCCTTGACGGTGAGATATTCAATCTTCAAACCTTCATCAAGGTGATGGCGCAAGAAAATCAAGGCCTTAGCATAGTTTTGGGTGGATGCATTATTTCTGTCTTTAATGGCGTCTCCAAGACCCATAGCATCCAAAATGGATTTAAGTATCCAACACCCATATCATATAGTTCTTGCCCAAAATTTCAAGGGCAACGAACTTTCTTTTCATAATGTCAGACATAAACCAAATTTACATCAAGAGCGTGTTCATACTTACGGGCTCTATTACAATTATCACATTCACTTCAGGGAATGGATCAAAATCATGTGCTTTACACAATCTCATGTCAAATATTACTTTCATAAAGTGAAAGATTATTTTGAGAATCCTTATTGTTCTCATTACCACAATAATGACGATTATAACTTCGTCCACATCCATTGATACCTTTACAGTAATTAGTCTTCTTTCAGACTTATCACATACTGCTACCACATTCTCTAAAGGGAATGGAGCAAATTCAATTGGACGGAATTCTTTGCCACGTCCACATTCATTGATACCTTCATGGTAATATTTTAGTCTTCTTTCAGACTTATCATATACTGCTTCCACATTCTCTAAAGGGAATGGAGCAAATTCAATGGGACGGATTTTTAATTATTTGCCCACAATCATACATGAATTTAATCATGGCAGGACATAGAGATTTTACCACTTCGTGTGGTTATAATTTCTTACAAACTCTTTTAGAGTTATAATCAAACTTTGTTGTCTATGTTTGTATATAAAATCAAATTATAGAATTCCAAGAATTTGAAAGAGAAAAGTAAGTTACTTACCTTTAAGGTATACCAATAAATTCTTGGAAGCATTTAAGCCGACGCGATTCCACCGCGAAGCCGCCGTTTCCGGTTTCAAGTAATTGAAGAAAGAAACAGTACCGTGATTTAACCGTGCATAATCTATTGCTGGCCACCTTCGACTTTTGTTAACTATTTCTTCAACTTCTTTTGACACCCTTTGCAACAGTAGACATCAAATTTCACAAACCCCATCATAACGATTCATCCGTCAAGACAACATAAGAAAACAAACACAAGAAGCTTAATTGCTGAATATTAAATTCAATTGGTTAGAGACTCGTGCTGATAACGTGTTATGAAATAATATAAAAGACAAGAACAATAACTCAAGAACAAGAGCAAATAGAGAGAAGAGTAGAGAGAGTTCTTCTTATTGATACTTAGAGAATGTTAGGAGTGATTTACAATGGTAGAAGACCCCTTTATTTATAGGGAGGGGGATGATTTATCTACCAAGAATAGAACTCTAGAATCTCTCTAATTATAGACATTCACCTTAAATAGGAGATTTCATAACAATGTTTAGGTTGTTTTAGCCTATTTGTAAATAGTTAATTAGTTGTTACACTTAGGGTAATTATTTGGGGTTGTTTCCTTTCAAATGTTTGATTGATGAAAAATGCAATTTTCTTGTATCATAAGAAGATTGATGGATGTGGGTATTACAATATTGATCCTCGATGCTTTTTTAAAAGTGATTTTATTATGATTGATAGCATGTTTTATCGCAATCAATACTAGGGCCATTAATGATCTCATAATTTAGAACTCGTGTGTTTGAAAAAGATAACAACAATGATTCGTGAGATTTTCATTAGCCAAATGCATTAAAAGTTTTGGATTATTGTTTAAAGCTGGAATGGCGTTCTATCATGCCTAACTACTTGAATGATAATAGATTAGGGGCTTCAGTTATTTCAAGGTCTATGACATGCTTTAATTCCTTAAGTGAAAGGAATTCATTGTATAAAGTAGTGGCATGTTAAATGGTTTGAATTTATTATTTCAGAGTTCTAGTATAATCATGTGTTGACAATTAGCACTGTTTGAAATCAATTCCCTTACCCCTTTTTTTGTGTATGAATTAACCATGTGTTAGAATTGGTCTGCACTAAGTCTTGAGTTTAAGAATGGTCCATTCGTGGCCTAAATCGATAGTTAATGGGATGTGTTGGGCTCATTTTGGGCCCAACGAAATTGTTGAAAAGATGCCTGCCACTTCAAGGTGTGGGCTAAATTTCAGAATCCAACCCCCATGTATTCTCGTGTTTGAACATTAGCTGTTCCCATTGACCCTTTGTGTTTAAGGTAATTGGGCCCTTCAGATGGCCCATGCCATCTTCAAGCAATCAAACTTGTTTTCTTTTAACGTAAGCCCAATAATTGTTAAGTTAGTTTGAACATTAATTTAGATAAATTCAAACTCCCTTGGTCTTCTTTAATTAATTAGACTCCTTTAATTAGATTAGGGTGTCCCATGGCCCTCACATGCTTTATTGGGTATTAGCGATCAATATTCGTAGCAAAGCCTTTAGGGTTGTTCAAAATACAATTGGTATTGTGTACACGTTCATGTGACACGGTTACGATTATAAAAAATCAATTTGGAGTATGGATTCGCACAACTTCGATCAAACTTTCTTAATATAATATTTTTAATAATTAAATATTAATTTATATAGTCTGAAGTGTGCCATCCACCATTCAATCATACATGGCCCTTGTATTAATCACTTAGATATAACAATGACAATGCTCGTAGTTGTTTTAGGCACATTTAATCCACCCTCGTGATAGTAGAAATGTTCGAATAACGTGATTACGATTTCTAAAAATAAAACCAGAGTATGCATTCGTGCAACTTTGGCCAAATTTTCTTAATAATAATAAAGTTTTATTAGTTGTGTACACGTTCACCTGACATGATTGTTGACGCGCCAAGCTAAATGAGTACACGTACCCGTGACTCGTTTTAACAAAATAATTCCTTAAGTATGAATAAATAAATATTAAAAGCGGTGAAAGGTAAATGCACATAGGTTATAAAATCAGTAATTAGACAAATTAATAAGCCAAGTATGATTAAAGAAACCATACTAGAACTACAGAACTCGGGAATGCCTAACACCTTCTCCCGGGTTAACAGAATTCCTTACTCGGATTTCTGTGTTCGTGGACCGTAATTAAGAGTCAATCTTTCCTCAATTCGAAATTTTTAAATCGGTAACTTGGGACACCATAAATTATCCCAAGTGACGACTCTAAATTTAATATAAATAATCTCGTTTCGATTGTCATTTAATTGAAAAAAACTCCCTTATATCCTTATGGGGAAAGTAAAAAGAGGTGTGACAGCTCTGGCGACTCTGCTGGAGATTTAACCCAAAACTTCTGATTTAGGGTTTAAGAATTTGAGCTTTTAGTGATTTCTACTTGGCTTCATTTATTGTTAATATTACTGTATTCTATGAACCTCTTGTGCTAAATACTATCTGTTTACCGCTTTAATATTGATTGAATTGTCTTCTTATGCCATCCTCTGAGTCTTGTGAAAATGGTGCACACATTCGCGTGGTCCACCTTTTCTGTAGAAATTATATCAAATAGAACGAGGCTAGTACAGTGACAAGGCTGGGTAGACTTTAGTGCTCCCGGTATGTCGCCCCCTCTTTGACCCCAATTGTCCACTCGGGTAACCTAAGTCTAGAACAAAACTCCAGGATTTAAACCTAGAAAGACACAGCCTCATGTCGGATCCCTAGTAGTAACGCTTGTTCGCATTATGTGTATTTGACTTAGGGGACTCAACAAAGGGGTTGGGTCCGTCTACAACTGGTGTGCCCAAAATAATAGACCATCTTAATTCATCTTATGTGTTATATGTTGCATTTCTTCAAGGGAAAAATGGTCATTTGGCGGACCAATGATAATTGAGGACAAATAAAAAAATGAGGGTGAAGTGTGAAAATAAAGCAAGTAGGGCCCAATTATGTTTTCTTTTGCTTTTTTGTTAAGGAAAAAAAACGTGAAGAAAAAAAAGAAAAAGAAGGTTTTGCATTTTTTTTCATCATTTTCCGAAAATAAAAAAAAAGGAGAAGAAAATCCAAAAAGAGTTTACATGTTTCATCATTTCTCAAAAAAAAAAAGAGAAAAAAATAGCTTTCTCTAAATTAGTTGATGTTCTTTTTAATTCTCGCCTATATACAATCTGCCCAAACTATGCATACATGATTCTCATCTTTCGGTGCATGATATGTAGGCAAACCAAGTAGGGTCCGGTCTTCCTAGTGAGTGTAGGTTCTTGGCTTCGCGAGATCTTAGTCAAATCTTGCATTTTTAGCCACTTTTAGCAACATAGGTTAATTTTAGAAAAATAATCGCAACCATGTCTTGCGTGTGTTTAGTAGGGAATGTTATTGCCTCGCATAGTGTTCGCATGCTTGAGTGGATCTACTTACCGGAGTTTGAGCATGACAGATACATCAGCATCACTGCATTCGGGAGCTGCTTGAGGAGCCATTTTATGTTTTGATTCAATTGTTCATGTTTTACTTTCTAGTCCTGTATAGTAGTATTCAGTCTTTTAGGTGATGTTAGATTTTGTAATAGTATAATTAAATTTGCCGAGTCTTTCGTTATTGTATTTTTTATTTTTTATTTGAAAATATGTTACAAGTCAAAAATCCCAAAAAAAAAAACAAAAAAAAATGCGTTTTTATATTTCCATTATAAGCTTTCTTTAGAATACTAATTCTAGAAATGAAAAAAAATATTCCTTTGAGGTTGTTTATCCTTTAGGCAAATAATATTAGTAAAAATGACTTTTATATTTCCTTTAGTATATTAAGACTAAATATGCAAAAAAAAAAAAAAAAAAAAGAGAGAGTTCCTTTTTGTACTCCTTTAAAAGTTTTATTTAAGATATTAATTTTAAAAATTCAAAAAGATTTTCTTTTTAGGCTGTTCTTTGGGAAATTAATGAAAAATGAATGAAAAAAATATTTTTGTTTTACTAGAATTTTAGGACATTGTACATAGAAGAAAAAAAAATATACTTTATCTTTGGTTTATCTTCGGGGTTTCTCCCTTAGATAATCAAACTGAAATCCAAAATTTTTTTTCTCTTTTTCATTTCTTAGTTCGAAATCTTTCTTTCAGGATATTACACGAAAATTCCAAATATTTTTCTTTAGTTTATTCTTTAGATTTCCTTCCTAAAAAAATAATCAAAAAATATTTCTCTCTTCAAAGGTTTTTCCTTAATAATTCCCATGGAGAATTTATTTCGAAAAAAAAAGCTCGATAAGCTTGAGTTTAGGATATGTTATAAAACATTAAGGCTGAAATTTTAAAAAAAAGATTTGCTTCTTTTATTTTTCTTTTATAATCAGAGTAGTTATTAAGGTTAAAAAACAAGAAGAAAAAGAAAAAGAGATCTGATTCATGCGGCATCATGATACATAGGCAACCTACATTGGGTTCTATCGAATTATTCTTTTATTTATTAATAGAAACAGAAAAAAAGAAATAAAAAATAAAAAGAAGATGAAGTTGTTGGACGTGAGAAATGAGAGGAAAAAAAGCGATAATCAAGAAAAAATGAAGAAAAACAAGCAAGCGAGGAAATGCTAGAAAAAAAAGAAAGAAAGGAATGAAATGAACAAATTGGGATGATGTCAAATGACCTTCATACTCTCGAAGTCATTTTAATATCAATAATTGTAACTAGGTGCATTACACTTAATATGAGATTATATTATGTTAAATGCTATAAAGCTAACGTGATGAACAGTTTTATATCAATTTTAATCTAAATCTGAGCCGTTGGATCATGTATCCTCGACAACTCAGATCTACCAACGCCAAACGATGTCGTTTGGGAATGGAAAGATAGACCAGGTCCGGGGACGTGGGTCTGGGCTGGGGATAGGGAAGAAAGGCGTGGGCTGGGAGTATTTATGGACTGGCCTAAATATATATTTTCCTCCTTGATTTTTTATAACCTCTTTTCAGATTTTATTTATTATATATATATATATATATATATATATATATATATATATATATATATATATATATATATATATATATATATATATATATATATATATTTATTTTCTTAAAATGCAAAATTAAAAATAACAAAGACCTATTTTAGTTTCAAATCTCAACTAATTATTTTTTGCAAAAACTATATCTTATGACAAATTCGAAAATTAAAGCAAAACAATACAAAAGAACTATTTTTGTTATTTTCTTTCCTTTTTCCTCTCTTTTTTTGTCTTTTCAAATTAAATCCTAAAATCAAAAATTAACTCTTAATAAGATCATTCTGCCAAATTAAATTAATTAGCTCTAAATGATAATTATCACAAATAGTTAACTATAAAAGAAAGACTGTAACAATACCAAAAATTAAAATTAAAAATAAAAATAAAAGTAAACTATTTTTGTGATTTTTGTATTTTGTAAACTCCTAATTACTAATTAATTCCTAAAATATGTAAAATTACTCTAAATACAATGCATATATTTTATATTTTAATGAACTAACTAAAAAAAAATGCACATACGAATGCAAGTAAATAATAGAACATGCCACACAATCAACCAAAAATTAAAATAACAAAAGAAATTATTTTGTTTGAAATTATGGGAGTTCAACATTAGGCAAAAATCACGTGCTCACATTTACCAGCACTTCTTTACCAAACATTTCAACAGCCTTTTTCAGCTCCAATACTTTTATTCAAATACATAACTGTTTATTTATAAAACCAGTTCCAACACTTAAAAAGTACTTTTAAGCACTTTTGCATAAAAACTATTTTTTTAAAGTCAATCCAAATGAGCTCTACGTCTGACTACATCTTCTTCTTTCTTGGAATTTCAGCCGTCATCATTATGGAACACAAAGTTTCACCTATTTTTGTAAATTTTTATTTTAAATAAAACTTCTGAATATCAGAATTTGGAGAGAAAGTGAAACCGGATGACCCGTAAATGGAATTACTGGTCGACAATGGTTGTCACGGTGTGTTGGAGTAACCCTAATTCCACAGTCTAAACTCTAACCGAAATTGAGAGAGAATAGCATAGAAATATATTATATTTTTAATGTACACATTAAGTATACTTATATAAGGAATATTAGGATTAACTAATAACCTTATTGCGTCTTAGTGCACTACTTTTGAGTGGACCCAATATTTCCTACACGTACAAATTTTATCTCAAAATTTATGCCATTATTCACGTGTCCTTGAGAAATATCCGTTTTGTTTTTTTAGTGCCATCGAAATTGTATTGCTCTCGAGGCAGATCATGTCGGGTTTCCGATTTGCTTCTCGTGGTACGCAAGTCCAAGCTAGGCTAGATTCTTACTTCGAGCTTTCCGAACTCGAGCTCGGAGTATGATCAAGTCTTTGAAATCGAGCTCTTCGACTTCGATCGCATACAATATGTTTTATATAATAACACTTCGTTATAACAGTAAAAAACATTTGATACAAAAAAATTATTATTGAGATATTTGACCGTATAATATTGATTAGCTCATTCATGACAAGACTAAATAAGTAGGAGTTCAATACCGAGCCCTTATATAACTCCACAATTATAAAAAAAAGTAAAATTTGTACATACTTTTATTATTGTCACACTAATGACGACTAATTTGTATCTGTCTTTCATGATGTTTATATATTTTTATTTCATTTCGAAAAAATAAATCATAGACACATATTTGCAATGAAGTTAGTACTATATCCAAAAACGTTTTAGGGGTAAAAGTGAAAAACAAATAGTCAATAACCCAAGTAAGGTGAGATACTGGGGTCGGATTCTATTCTTCCTAGTAATTCAAAGTTCCTGCTGCCGGTGGCTGTAATCCCGTCGCCGGAAAGGAACGGCGATTCGAAATCTCCTCCATAAACTAGAGAATTACACATTTACATTTGATTAGATTGAGAAGGAGAAGCTAGAAAAGGCAGGGGGAGAAGAGAAAGGAGGAAGGGGGCGGAATCATGATAACGCGATCGAATTTGGCGGAGTAGCTGTAAACATTCATATTAGATCGAGAAATCACAGAAAATCTAGAGAGAGAAAGTAGAGAGAAGGCAGAGCTTTTAGAATTCTCTGGAAGGTGAGAGAACTATATCACAGAAAATGAATGGAAGAAAATGAGTCTCGGTAGGTGAGAAAATATCTCACCTACATATATATACTTATTACACACGGACGGGTCGGATCGGGTGATCCGGTCCAAAATTAAATAATGGACATTGGGCTCAGACACACAAATCATCACAGCCCAATTACAACCCAATGTCGGAAATATATCGAAAATATACCTACAATATACACTGAGTATACACAAAATGTACAAGTATATACAAAGCTAAATCATGTAGCATCTCTTATCTCAACACCCCCCTCAAGTTGGAGGGGGAAACCACCTGCAACTTGGTGAGCAGCGGAAGAAGTAAAGTGCCAGGCAGGGGCTTGGTGAGCAAGTCGGCCAGCTGACGAGAAGTAGGCACATGAAGCAACTTGAGAAAACCAGAAAGCAACAAGTCCCGAACAAAATGGCAATCCACCTCGATATGTTTCGTACGTTCATGAAAAACAGGATTGTTAGCAATATGAACAGCAGCCATACCATCACAATAAACAGAAATAGGAGAGGAAACAGAGACCCCAAGATCAACCAACAAGTGAGAGAGCCAAGTCAATTCAGCAACAACCTTGCTAAGGGCTTCGTATTCTGCCTCAGCAGAGGAAAGAGAAACAACAGGTTGTTTCTTCGATTTCCAACTGATCAAACAACCACCCAAAAGCACACAAAATTCAGTAACAGAGCGTCTAGTATCAGGGCAAGCAGCCCAGTCACTATCAGAATACCCAGTAACAGAAAATCAGCATGAGCTTTGAAGGCTCTTAGAACTGAACTGCATGCTTCTTGCTCAAGTTGGTGAATTTGGGCCTCCAGTTTCACCATACATCCTCGTGCGAGGTATAGAACCTCTAACAGCAGATCTTCCATTTCCAGCTATGCGGCCACCACCTCTTGGAATCCTACTTTGATGTGACGGAGGTAGATCATCATCCGTTCCGCTGCTATCATAGGGCTCGTAGTCCATAGCCAGATTATAAAATGTAACAGAAAAAGGATAGTAAAGCCGCAAATATATGCATATATTACAACCAAATCGAACTCAAAACAGATAAAACACGAAAAAAGCCGTGAAAGGAAGTATCTGTTCTGGGGGGAACACGGACGTGAATTGTGCTTTTAGAATCCGATTTTGTTGAAATGTTTGAATTCCGCCTCTTTTTGTATCAAAGCCAAACTCATCCCAATTATTGTTACCGATGTTGGGCCCCCCCATTTATGTTGTCCACGCTCCAGAGATCTGGACGTGAGGGGGTGTTGAGTTGTCCCACATCGGAGGGATTTGAGTTCCTTGGTCTCCTTATATGGCTTGGGCAATACTCACCTCATAAGCTAGCTTTTGGGGTTGAGTTAGGCCCAATATCCATTCTTATCAATAGCTGAGAGAATATCAGATTTGATCAAAGCATGATTGGAACTCCGTCTCGTTCTTCTCCTCCACCTCTAACATCACATCTACCAGGTATTCGATTAGTATTTCTATCTTCTTCTCTTCATTTCCGATTACAGCTTTTCTTTTTCAATTCATTTCCCGCTATCATCGAAATTGAGTAATATTTTTGGATATCAGTGGCGCACAATCTAATTTACGTGTATGTGTATACACATTTTGCTAAATTAGGATTTGGTTTGGGAAAGTTTATGATTTTGGGGTTGTTCCTGTTATTAGACCAACAGTAGTTTCCGAAAATTTGAGTTTTTGGTTTAATTAGAAATTTTTATGTTTGTCAAAGTTTTGGTTGATTTATTGAAGTATTTCTTTGCATTGCATGGCTGTATGATTAAAGTTGAAAACTTTGGATGAGAGGCATAATGTGTTTTTTTTTGTTAAATATAGTGGAAAGAACTTTTTGGTGGGAAAAGTTTCATCTAGCTATATATTGATTTAGAAATGCTTATGTTGACAAGTTTCAGCTTAGTTAGTCATTTTTTTTGACATTTGTTGTGAATAGATTGTGTGATTGAATTTTACATGCAGACTTTATAGGTTAGCTTGAAATGAGACGTAGGAATTCGTAATTCTTGCTAACAGATGAATCGATTGATTATTATATGTAGACTTTATATGTTAGCTCGAAATGAGACGTTGGAATCATTAATTCTTACTCTGCCTTTTCCCCTCACTTCTCTGAACCTAGTAGAGGTTTAGACCGGGTTAATTATTGCGTGGTCAGTACAACGGGGAAGGTGAAATCCCGAACTGCAAGACACTTAGGGTCGATTGGTATGATGGATAAGCAAAAATAATCCTGGGATAAAAATTTAGTACCATCTTATCCTTTGTTTGGTTATTAATCCAAGAATAAAAAATAGTACCCTGATAACTTATACCTGTCAGAGGATGGAAATGTAATCTCATAATAAGTTATCCCATGATAAATAAATAGAATTGACAATCCCAGGAGTAATACAACATACCAAACATCCAATAAAAAATAATATTAATCCTAGCATAACTAATCCGAACATAACTTGTCTTCAAACCGGACGACCTCTTACAGCTGAATCTTTATATCTCTCAGGGTAAAGGTTGTCCTTTCATCTTTGCAAGTAGGTACCAGGTGCGATTTTTGCTTCAAGAATATAGAGAATATATATATGTGCGATGTATCTTCCCTTCTTCAGTGTCCATTTTGTCCAAAGCTTTTGTTATGAACCCTCCGCATCAGCTACATCCGAACCCATAGAGTTCCAATGTTGAATCTTTCAAGTTCGAACTTGTTATATGCAAGCAAGCTAAATAATTAAAACCAAGGCACATGAAGTAACCAGACTAGGAAGGCTAATGAGAAGTTCTCAAAGCTAATTGAGTACCTTATTCTGCAGCCATAATTAATGTTTTCCCTGATTCCTTACTCATGGTGCACTCGCTTGATGAATATTTGTCATTGTTTAGTGTTCCCAGTTGTAACAATGCAATTCCGTTCACTCTCTTGGGGCTCTAGAGCTGATAGTCTTATCTGCAAAAGCTCTTGTTCTTGCATTTTAAGTAGTAGGGGGATCTGAAAACCGAATCTATCATTTTCTTGATTCTCTTACCTCTAGTCACCTAAATCATCCTATTTGTTATTCCTATCATAATTTTCTTGAAAGAATCACAACCATCAACCCATGGGGAGGTTGCAAATGGTAGAATGGATAAATGATCATCCTAAACCTCATTGAGGGTGGACATTGATGAAGAATGAATGAACTGCATCTTTGGGCTTGAGAGCTGTTTAAATCTTTTTGGGCAATTTCTTTTGCAACTTACTTTTGTGAAATAACTGGTAGCATGGTACTTGATTTTGCCCTTTTCTCAATAGTTTACTGCTTAAATTTATAGCAACTCAAATATTTTGTCAGTGGTTTCTATTATCTATTATCTATGTACTATTTGTTCTGTTCTGAGCCTTCTTTTTCTTATTTCCTTTTTTTTTGCTTTGATGCAGGGCAGATGTCGTCATCTTTGTAATATTTGAACTGGTTATTTTGGCACTCCTGGTTTTCTCTGCGGTTTCACTGTATTTCAAGCATCTAAAGCTTGCATTTATCTTAGTATGTGTTAGCTTGCTATTGCTTTTATGCGTGACAATTGCAAAGCAAGTTACAGCAGCCCGGAAGAAGAAGCAAAGGATGCTTCTTCCCTTATCAATGTAGAGGTGTGGAACAACTTTTTACTATGCCCAACCATTTTTTTGATATGAAATATGAAAATTCTTAAATAATTATAGGTGTTTGGGTTGGTTGATAAAGCTTCATGTAAGTTTAGCCTCAGTCATACAATGTAATTTTCCTGTAACTTCATTCTTATATTTATTTCTTGTTCAGTCACAAGTTATCTCATGAAATGCATATGTCCTGTCAACAGTGAGTGCTAACCACAAGAACCAAATGGCCCCAAATCAGAAGGATCTGAAATCTGAACTTTTTTTTCTTCTTTTTCTATTACAAGCAATATGATTTTTACATATGAAATTGACAAACAAAGATATAGATGCTTGCATGCTTTTATATTTACAGAGTACAAGTTGCAACTTTCTCCTTAAGTAGCTGCTGTTAGGTTCATTTTGCCCTTTCCCCTTTTCTTAACCAATAAAGTTAATCTCCTGTCCAGTGCTGGTTAGATTTTGATCAATTTTCTGGACCATTTTTGGTCATCATTGTGGCTTGAAAAAGTGAACATCCATACCTTGAGTTGCTATTGTCCATATAGCACCAAAAACCAAAAGAACACTTAGAACCAAGCCTAAAATTCCAAGAGACCAATTAACAAACCAACTTGAAGTATATGCCTTAGGTTTCTTGATCATTATCCACATTAGACAAGGATATGCTAAGGTAACTGGCAAAGCAATTCCCCCAATTAGACCAGCCAAACTAGGCAAAAAGGGGAGTGCCACTGATATGAAAATTGCTAGGCATCCAAAGAATACTCTAAACCCTGTTCTAAGCCACCATGGACAGGGTCTTTTCTTGTTGCTGGTGTACCTAAACTCCAAATTATCAAAAACTGGCATTGCATAGATTTGGAATGATGTAAGGCTATGGACTACCACCAGTAAACTTGTTATTCCTAAAATTACTTTTGATGTGTCTTTCCCATGGTATTTGTCCAATGCACTCAATATCCCTCCATTTGGCATCTGTCATGACAAAACAAAAACATTGTTAATGTTCAACTTATGCTCTTTTCCTTAGGTTTATGAAATATATATAACAAGGGAAAAGAAAACACTCATCTACTTACACGAGATGTCTTAATTTTACCTTTCGTTATATTTTGAGATTATTCATACCCTTGGTATTAGGAAATTGTCTCGTATTCGGCGTTTACCTATATGGAGCCCTCCCCTAAGCTATAGTGGCAGCCAATTTTAAAATCCACCCCATCCTTGTTAGAGCTCTCTTAAAATCAAAGGCAAATACGAGACAAATTGCTACTATAACGTTAAGGGTATGAAAGCCTCAAAGTATAATGGACAGTAAATTTGATATATTTTATATAAAATAGAGGGGTAAATTTGAATATTTTCTTATAAAACAATAACAAAAACTTTTTAAAGACCTTACCAGGTTTCCATAAGCCCAGTAACCTCCAATTGCAAGTGGAAACAAACACAAAGCAATAATAGAATATGAGAAGTTGACTCCTTTCCACATGGGCACATGAGATGGGTTCTTTAAGCTAGAAGGCATTGTACCCTGTGACACACCAATCCATGTTAAGAAAACAAGAACATTTGACAGTAAATATTTGGTACACAACTTTAATATTGTAATATAGCCTATTTAACAACCTGAATCTCAAGGACAAGATTATGTCCCCTGAAAGCAAAAGCTATCATTCCAATAGCATTCAGAATGCTACAAACTCTTCCCATATCAGATTTATTTTGAACAGTTTCAAAAGAAACACCTTCTGGCCTTTCTTTGACAACAGAAACTACCCATGTCAAGGTACAATAAATCACTGCTGAGATCGAACCGATGAGAGAAATTCCAGCAATGGAATTTAAATTAGGAAGCTGAGCAAGAATTATGGCTGAAACAGTGAATACAATGTACCACTCTATTGTACTTAGAGAGTTTAAACGGCAATGATTAGATCCACAGATAGTTTGGAAGAAAATCTTCATAGTGCCACCTCCCATCATAACAAGTGTAACGCAAGTACCACCTGATAGATACATGGTTGGAAATAATGCTAAAATTTTCCCCAGCTTTTCACCTGCAATTTTACTGAGATGAGAAAAGGAGGATAAAGGAAAAAGAAAAAGCAGATCACTATTAGAACGTATGAGCCTAGATCGACCAACTAAATATTCATCAGCATTTTTAATGGATTATCTTCAAGCCTTTTATATATTTGAAAGGATTTATCTTACACTTTAACTTTTACACGTCCCCAGACCCCACCTGGTGGGAGTATACTGGGTAGTTGTTGTTGTTGTTGTTGTTGTTGTTTAACTTTTACACGTGGACGGTTTACGTTAATACTTACACTATTAGTGCAACTAACATGTTGTACCAAGTTTCTTGTCTTTTTTTTTTTTCAGGTTGTTATTTTCACCTGGGTAATTACCTCTAAGTGACCTAATATAGAACTTAATTTCGGTGGCGGATCTAGAATTTTAAAGTCGTGGATAAAAATTCTGAAAGAAGGAAAAAAATGAGTTTAGTTATGGGTGCTCACTCAATATTAATTTAAATATTTTTATAATTACCTATACAAATTTACTAAATTTTATCAAAGTAATGGGTGCTTGAGCACCCAAAAATAACATATAGATCGGCCACCGATTAATCCCCTAATGAAGTAGCACACAAAGATTGAGATATTAATATTTAAAGTAAACACAGAGAGATTAATTAATTGTGGACGTGATAAAAGATTGTGATTGATACTTACCGAAGGCAGCCATTGAGAGGCGAAGATATCGGCTATAACGCATGCCAGGGACAGATTCATGGAGTTGGATGAGTAACCAAAGTGTGTATAATTGCCACAAAAATATCAGTGATAAGCTTATTATTCCCCACATCCTACATTTTTATCAAAGCGCAAGTTGATCAGTGTATATCATAGAATATCCGACATTCCTTTTTAAGTGCAAATGACATTCTGGTGTACTAAATTCTTGTTATATGCAGGGTTTGAAAAATGGTCAAACCACACAAGTCTAAGTTTTTCGAAAAAAAGTTGTCAATAATATTTTTTCTTTCACTGAAAACATTTTTGTGTCAAAAGAACAAAGACGGATTTCCTCACTTTTGGGCAGAATTTTCCTTCACAATCATACAATTATTAACTTAGTCATTGCTTTAACCAACACTTTAATACTAAAAATTTCATCAAAACTACCTAGTTTACCAAAATATTTTGCACTTTCTTAATAAGCACCGGAATTTAATCTTGTTCCAGAAAATGATAAAAAAATTAAACGAAAAATGGCTTTTGTATTAGCAAACAATACAATACACCGCTTATTTCTTTTTTCTATGTTGAAGAAAGAAAATACGAGCTAATAGAAAAAGAAAAAAAGATAAGAGTATTGATGATTATTACACATACCATCCAAGTGTAATAAAAGCAAGAGGAAGGACAAGAGCTTGGACTCCAATTCCAGAACTAAGTGTATGAAATGCAGCATAATATGCATTCCCATTTCTTGACTCAGTAATTGGAAGCCAAGCATCTTGAGGATCAAGTTTAGTGAAATGACCAATTTCTTCCATATATGTTAAGGCTTTTTTCATAGGACTAGCCAATGGTGTCATTATTTTTGCAGCAAATGGACTTTTGGGATTTTTTGGTATAGAATCAAGAATTGGAGATGGTGTTAAAGAAGCTTTATTTTGCAGTTCTTTATCACCAATTTTTAGTGGTGATTGGCTCATCTTAATTTCCACCAATTCACTTCCCATAATTTTCTTCTATTCTTGTTGTAGTTGGACGATTTTCTTTTGCAGTGTGATGATACCTATTATATAGAAATTACATGCTCACTTCTCATTCCCAAACATGAGAATTAATAAAGTTGCATACTTTTAAGTTTGACCAGACCCCACATTTTGGCTGCTGTTATCTACTCCTCCCCGTTCATAATAAGTTACTAATTTGCTTTTAACACACTCATTAAAAAAATATTAAATTCTATACAAAAATATTTACTATGACTAAATTACCTTAATTAAATATTTAATGTGAGGAGTGAGAAAACTTTTTAAGAATATATACATATGGGTTATTTTGTAAAAACAAATTAAATTCTTTCTTGATTATATAACTGGACACTTATTTTGAACAAAAATAAAAAAAAGTTGATGAACACATTTAAACAATCTTGGTAAACACGTTTTTTTTCTTTTTTTTGAAATCATTCGGTATTTGGAATCTACCTGACTAATCTAGATTTTCATCGTCAATTATAAGAGGTTTTAATGCTTCTATTAAAGAAGATTCTATTACGTGGTCTGAAACTCTACCGATATCTCTGGTTAAGGGAGAAAGAACATTTACCATTCAATCACACACCGTTCATTGATGGTGTTATGTATGTTTAATGTTTGTTTGCTTCATACTTATTCCCGAGTTAATAGGATTTACGTAATATATATTGATAAGGGTAAAAATATTAATTACCGTATTAAAGTAGTTTTAGTTTAATGTATTATATTATATAACTGTTGCCATTAATTTTTCTCGAGCCAATTAATGTTTATCGTAGAGATTTAATTGTATTGACTTTGTAATTATCTAATTGTCTAAGTATTTTTTTCACAATGTTAGCACATATATAGAGTTTATTTTTTAAAAATATTTTTTAACTACTCCATTACTCTTTTGTTTTGTATTAAATTCTCATATTTTTCATAATTATTCAAATGAAAAGTATGTATAATCACTCCATGCATGCAGATTTAGAGCTGCCTTCTCTAAAATATAATCTTCTTCTGCTGGAAACTACATACTCTAGTTAAAGGTGTGTTTGGTAAGGAGGAAAATGTTTTTCAATTTTTATATGTTTCTTTGTTTTAAATGTTTGGAAAATATTTTCCTTATGAATTTAGTTTTTTTAATTGGAAGAAAATATTTTTCTTATCAAGAGAAGAAAAAGATTTTTCAAAACTCCTTCTTAACATTCCTCACTCTATTCTCCACACCCTACACCCTCTACACACCCCACATCCTCTCTCCAAAAAGTTTTTTTTTTTTCAAATTTCAGTTTTTTTTTTACTTCACCATCCCCCTGCTATCCCACCCTACAAAAGAATTTTTTTTTTTTTTTTTTTGTAATTTCAAATTTTTATTTTTCGATTTTATGCACCACCCACCCCCTACCCTGCCAAGTCCCAATCCCCACAGCCTCCCCCTCCACCCCCCACCCCCCCCCCCCCCCCACACACACAAAATTTTCTTGTTTTTTCATTTTTTGCACCATAACCCCCCCCCTCCCTTCCCCATTTCCCCCACCCACACTGCCCCTCCCATCCCCAAAAAAATTCTTGTTTATTGTATCTAAATTATTTATGAATACTTTGAGAAGTTATTATCCTTAATTTTTATATTAAACACTGAAAAATGAATAAAATTACTACCTACTTTCTAAAAAAATATTTTCTTGAAAAATATTTTTCACCCGTTATACCAAACACACCTTAAATTGCAGAGTGTTAATTTGAGAATCGTGAAATATACCCTATACACTGGCAACAAGACCGGAATTAATTAGAGCAAACTTTCTTAGGAATATTTCAAAAGTAGAATTGAAGATTCAATGAAACCGCAGTTTCAATTTAAGAGGAAGTGATTTCATTTTCATGTTCATTCTTTTTCTCCCGGTTGAAGTGCAGGGAAATTTCACGATTTAGAAAGCTTTTGACTCCTGGAAAATAAGTTGGCTGTATATTTTAAATTCATGTATATGAGTTGGACTTGAGATTTGAGAAGCACCAAATGTGAGTGTGATGCCAAAATTTTCTCTTTCGAGGAAAGTTCTTAAAAGTTCACCAAGCTAAACGATCTTAATTTTAAATTTCTTAAAATTATACAGAGCTCTAATCGTAAGTAGTAATACTTGCACCTTGATTATTTAGTGAATTGACAAGTCATAGAATACTCAAAGTTGGCAAAAATATTTTTAGCCAAAATAATAATCTTTAAAGTATTGGCGTCCTATTAGGATGTGACTCAAATCATCCTTCAACAACCTTAATATATGTTCTAAGGATATAAAGAGTGTTTCCTCTTTTTTTCTTTCTTAAAGAAGTATTAAAAACAAAAGTAAAAGGGTTAGTCATTACAACTCTGAATATGATAACAACTTTTCTTGTCATCTTTCCCCAGCTACTAAGTGTATATACCAGTATTTCGTACGTAGAGTACTTTTGCTGTCTGCTTTCACTTGAAAAAAACAAAGGAAAAAGTATTTGATTATAACCTGCTTGACGACGATACCATGATGTGATTAGGCTGACGCAAGAGAACCCACATCTATCTATATATGCCTATTTTGTTTTCATATCAATTTAATTTCTGTCACATGCTCTAATTAATACGTAACGATTTGATAATTGGAAATGGACTTTTCTGCATGCAAATGATATTTTTTTTTCTTCGACGATAAAAGTAGCAATTCTACGTTAATTAGGTATATACATACTAACAAGGATTACGATGAAGCTGTTAGTGGCGAAACCAGGCCAGAAAACGTAATAAGGAGTTCAAATTCTATTTTTGATTAATAATAAATATAGTTTATTCTACACACATTATAATTTTTCCACAAAAGAAGTTCTGTTGACTATCTTTGGCTGCACATAATTTTACCCTGGAAGCTGCAAGTGATCCTTAGAGGTCTTAGGTTAAAGTTTGAATATACAGTTATCTTTGTTAGGGAATAATTTGTCCTAAATATATAAATTTAAATTTAATCGGACTTCGATGTGAATATTGAGTACCATATAAAAAAACGAAATAAATAAGGTATATGCATAAAGTTGCTTGTGCTAATGCATGTATGATGAAAGGCCCTCGAAATAAAGGAGGTAACCAACTTTGAATTGGTGCGACTTTTTAAGTACTTGTATGACTAAGCTCCTTTTGGCTATCAAAGTTTTTGCTTTGACAAAGGCTGTTGTTTATTGGGTTCTTTGTATTAGAACTTCGTTTGTCATTAATTAACTTCGACATTTTAATGATCTTTGTTCTAACAAAAAAATGTTATTTAATATTTAATTTTCATATATTCACCTTCTAAGTTCGGTTGGGGGTGGGGGGTGGGGGTGGGGGTGGGGGTGAGGGAAGCGCTAGATCTTAATTTTGGAACCAATTTTGAGCTTTATGAGAAATAGAATACAAAACTGACAATATTATAAGTTAATTAAAAATTTCAGCTTTTAACCGTCTAAAACTCCTAGTATTCTTTGACCCCGATTTAACGTGATGAGTTCAAATACGAAATTCTGCCACATTCCATTGGAATGTGCTGTTTTTGAAATTTATTATTTATACTTTTCAATGAATTTATAATACATATAAAGAATCTAAGCTAAAGCTAATATTATTAGCTTTAGCTTACTCTAAATTTGCCCTACGCATAATTCTAGTCTCTCTCTATATATAAAGAGGGTTTTGGATACGTAAAAAAATTATCATTTTGTTGAATTCTGTTTGTTGGATGTTGATGCTTGATTGCTTTAGGTCTAAATTATAATCCTTGTAATTTTAATGATATTTACAAGAATTGATAACACTATCTATTAGAAAATGAGATAATTATGCACCCCATCATCGTTAACATAGAGATTTATTGGACTAGATCTTAACGTTTTAAATATGGATAACAAAATAAATTAAGTGTAGGGAAGGTATGTGGAGCATTTTCTGTTAGAAAAATGATTCCGACTAAAATACAATAACCTTCATATTGAACAATTTGGAACAACAACTACATGAGCGGAAGCTTACTTGAATCCATATGTGGAAATCCTTGAACCTCCTTTGATGATTGTTTGAAGTGTGCCTTAGCAAGTTCCTTAGTCCTTCCTTCAAGATTGTCTTCTTGATCCTTCTTGAAGTATGGATTTCACAACAACAATAATATCACAATACCCAAAGTTGGTGTATGGCTTTCCACAAGAATATCACACAAGACCAAATATGGGAATGGTATTCCACAAGAATTTGCAAGACAACAATGGAGTTTCTCTTGATTCAATGGGAGGAAGAAGAGATTATGTCTTGCAATAATGTGGGAACCATAACCCCCACTTTATAACAAAAGAGTTACATAACCCAAGAGTCACAAGAGTTACATAACTCAAGAGTCACAAGCATATAGCCATGGTTACATATATGTAACCTTAGTTAGCCCATCATTAACTAAGGTTACCCTTTTGGGTATCTACACATTAGTCCTACACTTTATATGACAATACATTGGCCCCCTTAACATAATGTCCATAAGACCACAAAATTAGGCCAAACCAAAAGATAGCACATAAATAATTTATCCATATATTGTTCATATGTATGTAGATATAAGTCCATATATCTTACAATCTCCCACTTGGACGAGATACACATACATATGTACAAACCTTAACATTATATGTTACAAATAACCTTAGGAGCTCAAAATTGCTATCACAATAAAATTGTCATGAACAATCGGGTCCATCAATCATACCAACATAGGAACTAAGAGCTCTTCGTTACTCATTCGTAACTAGAACCAACATAGATCACGTATATCAATATAACCAACGACATGGATCAAGTGTAGGTATGTAGCATGGAAATAACATAAAGTGTGGTCAATAGAATGTCTATTTCCAACTGATTCTCTTTATTGAGATCAATCATAAACTGTAAGAGTACAAAAAAACTTTAAAACAGAATATCTGCGCAGATATAACTGAATTACTGAATTTTTGAATATAATGGACAATACATAAATGTACAATACAAACTCCCACTAAAATACATAATCCTTATCTGATTTGACACCCATACAAGCAATATGCTCATGAAATACTTTTGGTGTCAATCCCTTAGTGAGCGGATCCGCAAACATGGAGTTTGTACTAATATACTCAATGCACAATTGTCCATTTTGTACTCTTTCTTTAACAACCCGAAATTTGACGTCCATATGTTTTGCTTTCGTCAAACTACTATTGTTATTAGCATAAAGGACTGCCGATCTGTTATCGCATAATAGCCTAAGTGGCCTTTTGATGCTATCAACAATTCGCAGTCCACCAACAAAATTCCGCAGCCATAATGCCTCATTGGATGCTTCATAACATACCATAAACTCCGCTTCCATGGTGGAAGTGGCTGTAAGAGTTTGCTTGATGCTTCTCCAAGAGATAGCACCGCCCGCAAGCATTTAAATAGAGCCTGAAGTGGACTTCAAACTATCCTGACATCTAGCAAAATCGGAATCGGTATACCCAATGATCTCAAGCTGGTCCGATTTCCGGTATGTAAGCATGTAATCCTTTATTCTCTGTAAGTACCTCATGACCCGTTTGGCTGCCTTCCAATGGTCCATTCCCGGATTGCTTAGATATTTGCCTAACATCCCAACAATGTATGCTATATCAGGTCGTGTACATACCTGAGCATACATCAGACTACCTACAGCCGCAGCATAAGGCGTCTTCTGCATTTCCGAAAGTTCATAATTATTATTTGGGCACTGTTTGAGACTAAACTTGTCTCCCTTAGCAACAGGGGTGTTGCCTGGTTTACAATCTTGCATGCCAAATCTTTTAAGAACCTTACCGATATAGCCTTTTTGTGACAGACCGAGAACACCTTTGGAGCGATCTCGTTGTATCTGAATTCCTAATACAAAAGAAGCTTCACCAAGATCTTTCATTTCAAATTTCTTTGAAAGAAATTTCTTAGTTTCATGCAATAATGCTATATCATTACAGGCAAGCAGTATGTCATTAACATATAAAACCAGAAAAATATACTTACTTCCACTGAACTTATGGTATATACAGTCATCAGCAATATTCGGTTCAAAACCAAAAGATGTAATGACTGCATGAAACTTATAATACCATTGACGAGAAGCTTGCTTGAGCCTATAGATGGATTTCTTTAATTTGCAAACCTTTTTCTCTGATTCATGCGAAACAAAGTTTTCAGGTTGCACCATATAAATTGTTTCCTCAATGTCACCATTGAGAAATGCTGTCTTAACATCCATCTGATGAAGCTCAAGATCAAAATGTGCTACTAATGCCATTATAGTCCTGAAAGAGTCTTTTGATGAAACTGGAGAGAAAGTCTCTTTATAATCAATGCCTTCCTTCTAAGTGTAGCCTTTGCGACAAGACGAGCTTTGTACTTAATAACATTGCCCTCTAAATCCCTTTTGGTTTTAAAAATCCATTTACAACCAATAGGTTTAATACCTTCGGGCAATGTAACAAGCTCCCAAACGTCATTATCGCTCATAGACTTCATCTCATCATTCATGGCATCAATCCACTTTTGAGAGTTAGAACCCTTAATGACTTGACGGAAGTTGATTGGATCATCTTCCTCAAGTCCAATATCACTTTCTTGTTCTTGGAGAAATACAACATAATCATCCGGAATTGCATTTCTCCTCTCTCTAGTAGATCTCTTTAATGGCACTTCAGTTTCTTGAGGTTGTTGAGTTTGATTTTCATTAGTAATTACAGGATCCTTATTGGGGAGATTTTCGAGATTGTCTTGAACTGGAGTTGTATGAGCTGTGTCAGGAATGAGAACTCCCTGACCAAGATCAACAACTTGAGGGAAAGACACATGTTCTTCCTCAAACAAAAAATCTCTAACAACTTTATCTCCCCACCCCCAAACTCAATATCCTCAAAGAACCTAGCATTACCCGTCTCAAAAATAGTTCTAGAAGTGGGATCATAAAACTTAAAACCCCTGGATCTTTCAGAGTATCCAACAAAATAGCTACTAACCGTCTTAGCATCCAGTTTCCTTTCATTCGGCCTATAAGGCCTTGCCTCAGCTGGACAACCCCAAATGTGTAAATGCCTAATACTGGGTTTATGCCCAGTCCAAAGTTCATATGGGGTTTTGATTGTAGCTTTAGTTGGAACTCTATTAAGAATATAAGCTGCGGTTTTTAATGCTTCACCCCAGAGTGAGTCTGGCAAAGTAGTACGACAAAGCATACTTCTTACCATATCCTTAAGGGTCCGATTTCGTCTCTCAGCTACACCATTCATCGTAGGACTGCCTGGCATAGTATACTGAGGGACGATCCAACACTCATCTAGGAATTTAGCAAATGGCCCTGGACGTTGTTCACCTGAACCATCATATCGACCATAGTATTCACCACCACGGTCAGATCTAACGGATTTAATTCTTTTGCTTAGTTGATTTTCAACTTCAGCCTTAAATGATTTGAACACGTCTATGGATTGGGACTTTTCATGAATAAGATATAGGTACCCATAACGAGAGTAATCGTCTATGAATGTGATAAAGTATTGTTGACCATTCCTACAAGGAGTAGGAAATGGCCCACAAATATCCGTATGTATCAATTCTAATACGTCCGAAGCTCTCTTAGCACCTAATCTCGTCTTGTTTGTTTGTTTTCCCTTGATACACTCAACACAAATATCCGAATTTGAGGAATCAAGAGAATCAAGAATTCCATCTGACACGAGTTTCTGAATTCTTTGAGTGGATATATGACCCAAACGTTTATGCCAGAGTGATATAGAATTCTCATTAGTTAATTTTCTTTTGGTACCACTTAAACTTGTATGCAAGGTTTCATTATTTGAGGTTATTGTATCAACCAAATATAGGCTATCAAATGTTGATAAAAGACCAGTACCAATAAGATTTGAATTCTGAAAGAGACTAACTTTATTATCACCAAAAGAACATGTATAACCGGATATGTCCAATTTGGGAACAGAAATTAAATTCCGTCTAAAAGACGGTACAACAAAAGTCTCATCCAAATTTAAATGAAAACCGGTCTGAAACAACAGCCTAAATTTGCCAATAGCCTCAGCTGGCACCTTCTTGCCGTCACCCACATAGATGTATCTTTCACCATTATTTGGTTTTCGGCATTTCAAGCAACCCTGCATAGATATACTTATGTGAGTAGTAGCAGCAGAATCTATCCACCAAGTGTCCTTAGGTACCGAAATTAAATTAACTTCAGAACAAACAAGAGAATGAAATGTACCTTTTTTCGCACGCCAGGCATGGTACTTGGTACAATCTTTCTTCACATGATTAGTCCCCTTACAGAAAAAGCAACCTAATTCAGTAATTTCAACCTTAGGTTCCTTATGTTGCTTAATCTTGGGCCTTGCAACCGCAACTTCCTTACCTTTCCTCTTCTTAGTTTCCTTAGAAGAGGATGCCAAATGAGCACTTTCAGTCTTATCCTGCTTTATCCTTTCCTCTTCTTGCACACAATGTGAAATGAGCTCATTTAGAGTCCATTTCTCCTTCAGGCAGTTATAACTGACCTTAAACTGATTAAAGTGTGCAGGAAGAGATATCAAAACAAAGTACACAAGCAATTCCTCAGGTAATACTAGCTTGAGTGACTTAAGTTTCGAAGCAAGATGAGACATTTCCAAAATGTACTCCCTAATGTTTCCCTTGCCCTTATACCTCATGGAAACAAGTTTACTCAATAGTGTACTTGTTTCCGCCTTTTCGTTTTGCATAAAACACTTTTCAAGGTTTTCAAGGAAAACTTTGGCATTAGCTTCATCATTCATAGTGCCCCTGAATGATTCTGGAATTGCACGCTTCATGATCATTAGACTCATGCGATTCGAGCGTTCCCACTTCTCCATCTCCCTCCTTTCATCAGAAGAGGATGTATCCTCAAGAGAAGCAGATTGCTCAATCCGAAGAGCAAGGTCAAGATCCATGCAACCGAGAACGATCATTATGTTCTCTTTCCATTCCTTAAAGTTTGTGCCGTTAAGCACAAGGATGCTATTGATGTTGGCAGATATCGAAGCAGCAGAAGAACTAACTGAAAATAGAACAAAAGGATGACTTACCACATGCTTACAATTACTTGAACTTTAAATTTACTTTATAGATTCAAAATAGGCAAATCCCATTACAAGATACCTAGCACAACATTGATTTTAGTCTTTGGACAGAAAATCAACTTGTAAGTGGTACTCTTAGTGTGGTGATCAAATATAGACAATAAATTCCTGTCAAATATCAAGCCTTCCTTTGGGCCGACTTAATATTCACATGGAAAACCAAATAATTGTCTCATATTTATCACCACAAGCATGTTCGAATTCCTGCCAAATAACAACCTTCCTTTGGGCCGGTGTTAAACGCATGGAAGACTAACATCCACAGTCATTTTATATTTCAAGATCAATCAATCTACACAATAGAGGTTACTTTGGCAACATAATGCTTCAATTGACTAATTTAAAATATTAGATGCTAAAAACTTTAGTTCCTTAAGCCATATTATGAATCTTAACTTAGTATGTTACATGTTTTGACATGCAACAACTGAATATTAATTGTTATTAGACTTAGTTGGACAATTCCAAAATCTGAAAATTGATGGACTAAAAAACAATTAATATTCAAAACTTAAATATTAATGTATAATAGATTAATAATTTTAAAAACTTAATATTAATTGACATATTATAAATATTCAATTAAAATCTGAAACTTAAAAGACTTAAAATGTTTTATTAATTAAAAAAAAGTTTTTTACATTATGTCCTTATTAAACAATCAAAACAAAATGTTTTTTTTGTTTTGGCAGAACCTTTTGTGGCGACTGTTGCCGTCACTGAAGGTTAAAAAAGTTTCTGCCTTTATTGGCAGAACCTTTTGTGGCGACTGTTGCCGTCACTGAAGGTTAAAAAAGTTTCTGTCTTTATTGGCAGAACCTTTTGTGGCGACTGTTGCTGCCACTAAAACCATAGAAGCCGCCGCTAAATGTATTAATGGCGACTTTGTCGTCACTGAAGGTTAAATAACGTTTCAACAACTTAATATGGTCTTCAACAAGAAACTTAAACAAGAAAACATGTTTCTCATCAACCAAAATCATGCAAAATTCAATGTTTCAATTCAAGTAATGATAACATGATATTAAAACATCAAAGTTCATCAAAAACATAATATTCATAAAATCATGCTATTTCATGGGATTAGAATTTCATAAACAAAATTCTAACTTAACTTGAACATGAACTTTATATAACATGAATCTTATGAACATCCAAATTATCCAAATATGAAGGTGGCTCTGACACCAATTGTTAGAAAAATGATTCCGACTAAAATACAATAACCTTCATATTGAACAATTTGGAACAACAACTACATGAGCGGAAGCTTACTTGAATCCATATGTGAAAATTCTTGAACCTCCTTTGATGATTGTTTGAAGTGTGCCTTAGCAAGTTCCTTAGTCCTTCCTTCAAGATTGTCTTCTTGATCCTTCTTGAAGTATGGATTTCACAACAACAATAATATCACAATATCCAAAGTTGGTGTATGGCTTTCCACAAGAATATCACACAAGACCAAATATGGGAATGGTTTTCCACAAGAATTTGCAAGACAACAATGGAGTTTCTCTTGATTCAATGGGAGGAAGAAGAGATTATGTCTTGCAATAATGTGGGAACCATAACCCCCACTTTATAACAAAAGAGTTACATAACCCAAGAGTCACAAGAGTTACATAACTCAAGAGTCACAAGCATGTAACCATGGTTACATATATGTAACCTTAGTTAGCCCATCATTAACTAAGGTTACCCTTTTGGGTATCTACAGATTAGTCCTACACTTTATACGACAACTACATTGGCCCCCTTAACATAATGTCCATAAGACCATAAAATTAGGCCAAACTAAAAGATAGCACATAACATATAATTTATCCATATATTATTCATATGTATGTGGATATAAGTCCATATATCTTCCACTTTCTGATTTACGTATCTTTTATCTTTTTCCCTAAGGGGAACCAAACTACATTTTTTCAAAGCTAGACTATTAAATTATTGAATTTACACCACAATAGGGAATAGACATAACGAAAGATGACAACGAGAAAAAGACCACTACTTTTAACAAAAGACATCTTAATTAGCCACCATCCCACTATTGGAGGTTACTTTTATGCACACGTCCACTCTTATTATAACGTTAATATTCTGCTTAGTGCTTAATTTTGGTATATATAATTAGCCCCTCAGATATATCTTCAAGCCATGAAGTGGATGTTAAAAAAAGACAAACTGATTTTTTTTTGTCGGATTATGATTCTAAATTTTAGACTTTTAGTTTTGAGATATGCAATGATTTTGGCGTACTCCTACGTGGTTGAATGAGTGCTTGCATATGGTAATCTAAAGTTAAAGAATGCTGCTAGCATATTTAGCCAAATTTCTAAAATCAATTTGTTTTAAGAAGTTGAAAAAGTAGCTTTTATTTAAAAGTATTTTTTTGAAAAATTACGTTTGAGGAAATATACTTAGAATCACATATTAAAAGTTTGGCCAGTTGCTGTTTGAAAGTATGTTTTAAATTGATTAGCCAAATACAAATTATTTTCTTATTAAAAGTATATTTTTAAAAAGCACTTTTAAAAAAAAATACTTTTCAAACTAATTTAATTTTAGAAGCTTGGTCAAAAATGTTATTAGGCTGGTGAAAATAAAACACTAATACTTTTTGTCTTTGCTAAAAAGTTATTTATTTATTCTTTAGAGCACGTAAAGTAATGGTTCTATCTTAATATTCATGTTTATCGGAAATGATTACCTCGAGTCCTGGAGGAGGTTCTTTATTGGCTGATTAAAAACGAGTAATTCTTTGGTAATTCCACCTTCGAATGAAGAAGTGTTATGTTCGTTCAACATTTTTGACTGGACTGGATATAGAGGGCAATTAGCTTATTCGTATTCAATATTTGCTTCCAAATATATGGTCAAGTTTGTTTTCAGTCTAATATGTCTAATTAGATTTCTAAAGAGGAAGTACTTTAACAAGTTCAATACATTATTTCAGGAAAAGGCTTCCGTATAGTTATTTATTGTTTTGAAACCATTTGGATATACTTTATTACATATACTACTTTTGCATGCATAGGCAACAACGGTAGCTACCCATTCTACCTTATATTAACCTACATATTTAATGGTCGATGTAACTATTTCCAATAAGAAAGAGATCAAGCCTTTGAGTAACTGTAAATTTTTTTACGTGTGACCTATAATAAGTCACGGATACCCATAGTAACAATAACCCCAATGCAAGTATTAGGATAAAATATCTATATTATACATGTTCTTTGAACCTTGTATAAATATAAAATATTTTGCTCACCAACTGCGCGTAACCATTTTCAAGGGTTCTATCTTTATTTGGGGTTTGAGTTTGTTTATTATTAAAGTTATATGAGTGGATTCCAAATCCTACATGTAGTGAGCTAGTCAACTTTGCTGGTATAGGAATTGGAAGTAAGTTTTAAATAATTGCATGTCTTCATGGTTGTAATTTGTATTTGTAAACTAATTCTGAAAAAATAAATAAAATAACATATAAACAAAAAAAAACAAAAAACAAACAAAAAAAAAATGTAAAGAAATAAAAGTTAATTTGAGCCTACTAAATTTTCCTTATAGAATTTAATCCCCTCCTAGTACCCAAGCTTATGGATTATTTTCTCCCATGGTAGAATGAATTACATATTGGTATAGTGGTACTTCAAACCCTAGTGTTTCAACGAACATAAAGTTCGGTAGCAAATCACACTTACTGTTGCTTTCTTTGAAGTAAAAAATATGCCAAAGAAAGAAGGAGAAACTCAGAAAATCATATGAAAAAATCTGAGATAATTGACTTGTATTTATAGTCAATGTTGGGCTGACATCTGAAGAGGTGCAACTCTTCAGAATGGTTGTTTATGCAAAATGACCATAGCATAAATGCCACAACATTAATTTCTTGGATTTAATATTAATATTTTGTTATTAAAATGGATATTTAATAAATTTATGTTAATATTTATTATTAACAAACAGATTTGGTCCAAAAAATTAATCAATCAATTGACCGAAGTCGAAGCCGAAGTTGAGCCGAGCAGTAACAACAATGACGCGAGGCCTGCCTTCTTCTCACCTCTTTAAGAGCTAAAAAAAACAATTGCTTATATACCCATAAAAAATCTCTTCCTCTTCCAATAAAAAAAAATATTTATATATCCACATGCAACGCATGAGCAATCTAGTCACGTTAAATTTCACGAAGATGATTTTACCCATGCATTACCATTTGGATGTTTGTACATGTATCTATTTGTAGCCAAAAACAACCTCCACTTCAAGACAACTCTAGACCATTGCTCTCTTCCACTTGCATTTATACCTTGATCAATTTGTATTTCACCCTTGGGATAACGCAAACCTATGTAGATAGATAGATCATTTTCATAATTATATCAATCCATCCCTTTCTCTACCTCCAGCCACAAACAACTCATCCACCTTATTCTTTTACTATAATTTTTGCTTCAACTCCACTTATAATTAGGACCAACTTATACTTACTTCTCCTGCGATAGTTCCACGATCTCGACCAACAATTCCACAAGAAAAGTGATCGATAAAGTCATAATTGTGAATTCGAGTAGTTTCAACTTTTATTCAAACTTTGTTAGGGATTTTGAGGAAGTGAGCTTAGGCGCTATCATGAATAGTCCTTCAAAGAGGTTAAGTAACATCATAGCCAAGTGGAGAAAAAGAAGAAAAGGCCAATTTGTTGTGTATACAAAGGAAGGCAAGAGATTTGTTGTGCCATTGTACTATTTAAATCATCCTATTTTCAAAGTTCTGCTTGAGATGGCTGAAGAAGAGTATGGTTCTACAGTCAATGGCCCTTTGAGAGTTCCTTGTGAGAATGAATTAATGGAATATATTCTCTGTTTGTTGATAACAAAACCTGATGCTGAAATAGAAGAAGCAATTGGAACACACGTTTCTTCTAATTTATCCCCTCTTCAGTGCGATAGTCTAGTTGAAATTGTATCATAACATCCTTAGGTTTTAGTAGTAAAATAGATCAGTAGAAGATTTTATCTTATTGTTGATAATGATAATTATTATTGATTATTTCTAAGATTGTACTGTTGAATGCTATTTCTTGGGAAAGCTATGACTTTAAAGTCTTGAATATTGGCAGTATTGGTTTATTCACATATTGTGTTTGAGAAAATGCTTGATTGCGCTTAGTTAAGTAGGGGCTATGTGAACGTAATTTCTAACTAATTATTAGTATTTTGGACCAAGATTGAACTCTGGTAAGAACTAGAATTGGAACTTTTGCTGAACATTCTCTAAAAATAAAGTAATTACTAATAATAAAAAAAGAATCATAGTATGAAGCCAATGAGTGAGAAAACTGATCTAATGTAGTAACCAATTGATTTGTGTCACTTAAATGGAATTACTTTATGATTTGAATCATAGTATTCTATTTGAATTAAGATATATTGAATAAAAGTATAAATGTTTAACTTTGTAGGAATGATAATTTTTAACATTGAAATGGATAGATTTCTCACCTAAGTCAAAAAGTGGTGTGCCAAGTTCTAGTACTTTCAAATAGTGCACCTATAATTTTGAAATCTTAAATACTCCTCTGATCATGAGTTTCTTCTATTCCCCTTATATTCTCCAACATTTGAGTAACATACTTACTAATGGAGCAGTTGTTGAAGACTCAATAGGAGTATATTACTCTAGAAGCCATTTATGAATATTAATGGGACTTTTCATAATTAATTGGCCGGATTAACTGTTTATTTTTTATAATTACTAATATAAATTATACACAATTATATACCTATTATATATTCATAATTATTTTTAGTTTAAACGATTAAACGAGCGACTATTTAAGTTAATTCTTCTATTAATAAGCGAACTTCAACTTATGCTACTACAACTAGGTCATCGTGACCATTGATTCAAACTTTGAAAGTTTCATTTTTCAACTTTTTTCGGGAAGAATTCTTCAGGCTAAAGTAATTAAGAGGAGGAAATCGAAGGTTATATATATTGAATTGTAAATATTTAAACTATTAGAACTTTGACATTTTTATTTATTTGTATTATTTATGTAACACACCCTCTTCACTTTTGAGCTTAATGTATTTCTCTTACGCCAAGTATGTGAAAATATTGTATTGATGTAAGATATGATATACTAATAATTCAAATGCTTTTATGCTTTAAAATACTATTTTTCTCCCATTAAATAGTTCAAACTAGACAATATGTCTGCGCTTTGAAAAAAGCAGTTTAGCGATTAATATATATAAATATTATGCTCCAATAATAGAAATTTAAATATGACTTGAGAAGTTTTTAAAGTGAAATAATATATAAAGGGTGAGGCCTAATTAGGGCTGCTTATCGGGCGGGGTCGGCAGCTTTTTACTCTTAACGGTTTGGCTTAACGGTTATAGGCTTTTAAATGTATTAATCCGTTAGCCACCCGATAAGATATCGGGCGGATTGGTATCGGTTTAGCTCTTATCGGGCGGTTTATCAGGCTAACATACATATTCACTAAGGAGATGAATATGTTGGTAAGGAGATGATAACGTCAAATTTTGAATCTGTTGGTAACTTGGTATTTGGCAGACTGCTAAACTTGGTATTTGGCAGCCTAGGGAAAAAGTATTTCATACACAAAACACATATCAAAGGCAACCAATATTCTTAGCAAACCCATATTCTGTTTCTTAAATCTTAACAATGGCTCAAGAAAAGAAAAAAGCTTTAAACAAAGATAGAGAAATCCCACCTTTTCTCTGCTGACTCCCTTTTTATATATATTGTTGAGCTAAAAGATTATCTAGCTTCCAAACCTAGACACATACATTGATTTTGTATTGTATATTTATTGTATACTATCTGTATATTGTGTATATTTTATTTTTGGGCCCGAAGCAAGTCTGGGCCCATTTTCTTTTGTTTTACATTTGGCCCAATTTAGTGATATATGTCCGGGAAGCTTCTGTAAAAGACTAGGGGAAATATTTTGGAATATAGTTTTGGTTCTTTGGAGCTCTCGAGAATCTCTCTCAACCGACTCTCCTTCTTCATTTTCATCTCCATTTTTGCTATGTTTTCATGGTATCAGAGCAGCAAATCTTCGGACGCTCCTCTGTCATTTGTTATCAACTCTGTCAGAGTTGTATTGAAGATTTTTTTTTTTGATATTTGTGAGAGATTTTGTTGTTGACAAACACTATGTGTATCGAACGGTCAATCAGAACTTTTGCCGCTATCTGATGGTTCGATCTTCCCTGGGTGGACGTTTTGGGTAGCTTTCCGACGTCCTTGACCTGATTCCGGTAATTTTCCAGGTGCTAGAGTTTCTGCTGTTCGGAGCTAGGGTTTTCTCTGTCAATCGAAGGCCGTTCTTCTCCGGTCGCGAAGAAGGCGGGTAAATCTATTCTTGTTCTAGGTGCTATATGCTTTGCATGTGGTTTTGATACAACTCTAGTTTTCTAAATTATTTACCGAGACTGTTTTTGATTTCAAACTCATTGTTGTTCATGACTTCTAACATGAGTGTTAATACATCCTCTGTTGACCCTACCGGCCCTCTTTTTGTTTACTCCTCTGATATTCCTGGAGTTTCTCTTGTCTCCACTCCCTTCTCGGGTAGTAGTTATGGGGGTTGGAAGAGGAAAATGATTGTCGCCCCGTCTGCTAAGAATAAAATTGGCTTTGTTAATGGTACATGTCCCCGACCAGACACTAATGTGGCTGAAAAAAAGTTATGGACATATGTAATAATATGGTAATCTCCTGGTTAACTGCTTTCTTATCTCCTCAGGTAGCTGAGAGTGTGCAGTATTCATATACTGCACAGAGTATATGGGCACAGCTCGAAGCTAGATATGGTACTGCTAACAAAACCAAAATTTTTGAACTAAAAAGAGAACTCTCTCATACTTCTCAATGATCTCTAGATGTAGCCTCATATTTTAACAAACTTAAAGGACTGTGGGATGAATTAGGAACAATGTGTACAACTCATGGGCACTGCTCATTTGTGCTGCCAAAAATGGCATCATACCGGAAGATGATGAGAATAAGGTGTTTCAGTTTCTCATGGGCCTTAATGAAGCATACATGGGGGTAAGGAGTAACTTATTGATGATGCAGCCTCCTCCTACCCTTGACAATGTCTATAATATAGTCCTAAATGATGAGAAACAAAGACAAGTCCAGTGCATTTCTCAGTTTAATCCAGACTCTGTCTTTCAATGTCAACACAAACAAACATTCAGTTGGAATCAATCAGGTTACAATGCCTAATCCTTCTCCTTTCAGACAAAGAGTTAATTTTGACCCAGCCAGAGGTTCTGTATTCTGTAGATACTGTAAAAAGTCTGGGCACTTAATTGATAAGTGTTATAAGATTCATGGGTATCCATAAAATATCAAATTTAACAAGGGAAGGAGACCTGCTGCTGCTCATCTCACTACTGGTGTGGATTTCCCTTCTTCTGAAGGAAATATGTCTGTTCCTCATGGAAATCCTCCTGAAAGCCATCACCCTGTTCCAAACATAGATGGCCAGAGTTCTGTGATACCAAGGTTGAGCAGACAACAATATGACCAATTGATGACCGTGCTACAACAAACTCAGTTAGGGGACTCTACTGCCCAAACTCCTCCTCCCATGTATGCTGCCATTTGCTGGTACTATGCTAACTGAGAGCCCTGTTTCTGATTCCAAATTTTTCATGCTTACTCACATTGATTCTGCCACCTGGATAATAGACTCAGGGGCATCTAACCATATGACCTCTAATAAAAATTTACTCTTTAACATCACACCTTTAACTGTGCCCAATCTTGTAACCCTTCCTAATGGATATAAAGTGAAAGTGACATGCACAGAATCTTTTGCATTAACTCCATTCATCATTCTTCATGATGTCTTGTTTGTTCTTTCTTTCAAACACAACATGATTTCTGTCCACAAACTAGTAAAACAGTTGCATTGCATAGTCATGTTTACTGCAACTTCCTGTTTCCTCCACATGTTACAGGCCCCTTCTCTGAAGATGCCTCTGGATCTTGATAAAGAGGAGGCTGGTCTGTAGAAGTTTGCTTGGGTGCCAACTTCCCCTTCTTCTTTTAATTGTTGTTCTTCTGCTTCTGTATGTTCCCTTTCTGATTTTTGTAATCATGACTGTTCTTCTAGCCATAAAGTTGTTGCTTTACCTTCAACTGTAAATAGTTCCATATGTAATAATGTTATTGCAACTGACATGAATTACATTTGGCATTTGAGGCTGGCTCATATTTCATTTGCAAACATGAAACACATTTCTGCCTTGACATTTCCATTTGCTTCTAAACAGCCCTTCCCTTGTTCTAGTTGTCTTATGGCTAGACAAACTAGACTTCCCTTTCCTGATAGCACAATAAGTACATGTAGACCTTTCCAATTGATTCATGTAGATACTTGGGGTCCTTATCACACTCCCACTTCTTCTGGCTCTAGATACTTTCTTACAATAGTTGATGACTTTTCTAGAGCAACCTGGACACATTTACTGGGGTCTAAAAGCAATGCTTTCTGCATGCTTAAGTCTTTTCTGTGTATGGTTAAAACCCAGTTTAATGCTGTTGTTCAAACTATTAGAAGTGACAATGCTTTGGAATTGGGGTCTAGCATTGATGGTGCATCTTTCTTTAGCCAACAAGGCATTATTCATCAAACAACTTGTCCCCATACTCCTCAACAAAATGGTGTTGTTGAAAGGAAACATAAGACTCTTCTTGAGACCTGTAGAGCCTTACTCTTCCAATCTGGTTTACCCATCTCTTTCGGGGGAGACTGTCTATTGACTGCTACATACCTTATTAACAGGATACCCTCCAGGCTTCTTCAAGGCAAACCTCCTTATGAAATTTTACATGGAAAGGCCCCCACTTACTATCATTTAAGGGTATTTGGTTGCCTTGCCTATGCTTCTGTTCCAATCCCACAGAGGGATAAGCTGAAACCTAGAGCAATTTCCTGTGTTTTTCTAGGATGTCCTTTTGCCAAAAAGGGTTACAAGTTGTATGATCTCAGTTCAAAAAAATGTTTTGTGTCCAGGAATGTTGTATTTAATGAGACTTCATTTCCTTTTAAAACTGCCTCTAAGCCTTCCATTTCTTCCTCTTCCTTTCCTTTTGTTTCTTCTCCTGAGCAGTCCTTTTCTGAAACTGACATGTCTGTTCCTATTTCTGCCTTTCCTTCTTTTCCTTCTGCTACTCCTCCTTCCTCTTCCAGTCCTGTTACTTCCTTTGTTCCTCCATCACTGCCTCCTCCTCCCAACCTTCCTACTTCCAGCCCTTCTTTTAATCCTGATATTCCTCCTCCTGCTTTACCTCCTTTCACAACACATAATGTTCCCAGAAAATCTGGAAGGCAGCACAACCTTCCCTCTTATCTTAAGGATTATGTCTGTCACCTTCCTGCCTTTTCTGGTTCTTCTTCTTCTCCTTTGGAATCTGAACCTCTTTATTATTCTCAAGCTGCATCAGTCCAGTATGGCAGGATGCCATGAGAAAGGAGTTTGATGCATGGGATGTTAACCATACATGGGATGTTGTTCCCCTTCCTCCTGGTAAGAAACCCACAGGATGCAAGTGGGTTTATAGGATGGTAGTGTTGAAAGATATAAGGCTAGACTTGTTATTAGAGGGGATACTCAAATTGAAGGGGTTGATTTCACTGACACCTTTTCTCCTGTGGTTAAGATGTCCACTGTTAAATGTCTTATTGCTGTGGCTGTTAAGAATCATTGGGATCTCTTTCAGCTTGATGTTAATAATGCTTTCTTACATGGTGATCTAGATGAGGAGGTTTATATGAAACTTGCTCCAGATTTAACAGTTTCTGTCCCTTATACTGATTCTATTTCCTCTGCATCCCCTCCTCTTGTATGCAAGTTGAAGAAATCTCTTTATGGATTGAGACAGGCCTCCAGACAATGGTGTGCTAAACTGTCTTCTGCCCTCTACTCCAGAGGATACACACATTCTCTGAATGATTATTCTTTGTTTATCAAGGGCCAACCTGATTGTCTTGTGGTTGTGGCAGTCAATGTGGATGATATTATTATTACTAGAAATGACAATGATGAGCTTTCTGCCCTGAAACTTTTCTGGATGACTAGTTCATGATTAAAGACCTGGGGTCTTTGCATTATTTCCTGGGCATTGAGATGTTTGTTTTTCCTGGTGGTATGCATCTTAATCAGCATAAATATGTCTCTGACATGCTGCATCAATTTGACTGTATGAATGTTTCGAATATGTTGTTTGTCCTTTGGATCTTAATGTCAAACTCCATGCTGATTCTAGTGGCCTCTTCTCCTCCCCTGATCAATGTAGGAGCCTCATTGGTAAGCTCTTATTTTTGACCCACACCAGACCTGGCATCTGCTTTGCTGTTCAGCATCTAAGTCAATTTTTGAAGTGTCCCAGTGTTCCTCATATGACTGCGGCCCTACATGTCCTCAGATATCTTAAGGGCACTATGTATTTGGGTCTTTTCTATTCTGCCTCTTCTGATTTCTCAGTCCGTGCATATTCAGACAGTGATTGGGCTGCCTGTCCTGATACCCGCAGGTCTGTTACTGGTTTTTGTGTGCTTTTGGGGGGTAGCTTGATTAGTTGGAAGTCCAAAAAGCAACCAATGGTTTCTTTATCCTCTGCTGAAGCAGAATACAGGGCACTTAGTAAGGTGGTTGCTGAATTATGTTGGATTTCTCGACTGCTCACTAACATTGGTGTTTCTGTCTCTCTTCCCTTTTCTGTTTTTTGTGATGCTATACATATTGCCAAGAATTCAGTCTTTCATGAGCGGACCAAGCATACTGAGGTCGATTGCCACTTTGTTCGAATTCAGTTGAATGCTGGGATGATTTCTCTCTCTCATGTCTCTACTTATCATCAACTGGCTGACCTTCTCACCAAGTCCTTACCTGGCACTGTCCTCAATCCTTTGCTTGTCAAGCTGAAGGTGGTCTCCCCCTCAAACTTGAGGGGAGGTGTTGAGCTAAAAGATTATCTAGCTTCCAAACCTAGACACATACATTGATTTTGTATTGTATATTTATTGTATACTGTCTGTATATTGTGTATATTTTCTTTTTGGGCCAGAAGCAAGTCTGGGCCCATTTTCTTTTGTTTTACATTTGGCCCAAGTTAGTGATATATGTTCGGGAAGCTTCTGTAAAAGACTAGGGGAGATATTTTGGAATATAGTTTTGGTTCTTTGGAGCTCTCGAGAAGCTCTCTCTCAACCGACTCTCCTTCTTCATTTTCATCTCCATTTTTGCTATGTTTTCATATATAAATATTAATATAGCAGCTGAGATCGTGCAAGAAACGTTTTTAGTCCGAGAGATACAAAATGAGAAAATGTGAATTGGGCAAAAGTTGAATAATCTTGATTTGCATAGAGTGTAGTCGTCAAACTGGAAAAGAAAGAGTTAAATATCTGGTGCAGTATATATATATTTATATTCTTAACGAGTTAACGGATTATCCGTTAAGAAAATTGAATAATCCACCCCCAAACCGATAATCCGTAAATAAAAAAAATTCAATCCGTTCTCCGTCCGTTAAGCCGTTACCAGTAAGCTATTAAACTTCGGTTCGGTTCGATTTTCGGTTTCGGATCGGTTTTGAACACCCCTAGGCCTAATTGTCAATGAGCTTGGTTGCGAACCGTGCGATCTAAAATTTAAATTCGGAAGCAAAAATACAAGGTGATCAAAACGTAAGCTAGTCTGAACATCATAACTATACGAAAAAGCTTTTCACATAAAAAAATATTTCAATTCACAAATCGTTAATTCGACGTACTTTTTCAAGTGAAGTTATGTCCAAATCGTAAATAAATTAGTAATTCTATTCAAATATTTATTTTTTGACATCGACCAAATAAGAGGGGTATTAAAAGTAATATAATCAAAAGTGATGGATTAAATCTGAGTTCTTAAAATAATTCAGGGACTTGTGGTTAATTTCACTCTTTTGGAAAAGAAAACAGGCCCATAACCCGAATAGTTCTTCTTCTAACAGTTTATTCTAGAAGTCGCCGATTCAGCCACTGCGAGAACAGAAGCATTTTCGAGAAAGGAAGAGAGATGGGAGGTGGACACGGACATGGCGTGACCTACAAAGGAATTACTATTCATCAGCCTAAGCGTTGGCACAGTTTCACCGGAAAGGGATTGTGTGCCGTCATGTGGTAATTTCCCCAAACCCTACCCTCTTTCCCTTCTCATTTCATTTTATCTTTTTCGATTGTATTTACGAGCTATGAATTTGATATTGTAATGTTTTTGGATCATAGATCTACGAATTAGATTAGACTGCTTGGGATTGGAATTGTAGAACCTTATGAAGGTGAAAAAATGAGTAGTAGGTTTCTACCTTAGATACTTATGATCTCGTTGTTGAAATGAAATGAATATGAAGGACTTATTTAGTTAGCTCCAACTAGTTTGAGATTGAGGTGTAGTTAGATTGGTTGATTGATTTTTGATTTTTTGTTAATCAATCTGATTTGTGCTTGGTCTTTGAGTAAAAATTGAATCTTTCTCTGTGGGGTTTGTTGTTCTTCTCTGCATTGAACTATATATGTGGAAGTGTATAGCAACATGTGTTGATAATTTTTGTTTTTGGTTGACATTTTGGGTTTGAATTGGTTAAGATATGTTTATGCTTGTTTTGCATTTATGTGCTATTTAGTGAAGAATCCTTCTTGCTCTTTAATCATTCTTGCTTCCTTGATGTTGGTGAAATTGTAATTTAGTTCCCAAGGTTTGAGATAATGGCATATGGAGTTGCTTTTCAAAGTAAAGAAATTATCGGTTTTATCAGGTCAAAGGGCATAACAATCTACTGTTTGATGAGCAAGTTAGAAGAAAAACTAGATTATAGCTTAAAGTTATTTTCTTTGATGTATTACAAGTTGCTATCACAAGGACGAGTGGGGCGTGATTCGGTTATCTCAGAGTGTAGTTTACATGTTGTACTTATAAAAAAAAAAGAGTATAGTTTACTGTGTTAATTATAGGTTTCATGCCTCCTTTATCATCTCCCTGGTCCGATTTATGCTCAATTTTAATTCGTCGAACTGTTTATGTTCTAAAATTGAACCCTGGGATATTACATAACTCTATAAACAAAACTGTCTTCAATTATAGTGATGGTATGCGAGAGAAGTTGCTCTACGTATCTAAACTTGGCTAGTTCTGAAGAAAAATTATATTCCATCTAATTTTTTTCTTGATCATGCATTATTAAGAAATGCGGTGCACGATGAAGTGATTACCTCTTTTTCTTATATGCAATACATGTCTAAAAGGAAAGTTTGTATTTTGAAATGTGTTTTTTTAGTGTTGCGGATGACATTTACTCTGAACGAAGTTCAACTGATTTATCTATTGTGCTTAGTTCCAACTGGTTAAGACCTATTAAATGTATTAAACTTAAAGACAATTACAAGGCTCGTATAGTGAGTGCATATGTTTAGCATTATATTTTCCGTAACGTGGCACGCATAAATGTACTTATGTTAGCATTGAACATAAGTCTTCCAAAGACTTCCTCATGAAAAAGTGTGTGGAAAGAAGGATCAATTACAATACAACAATAACAATAACATCCCAAGCTAGTTAAGGTTGGCTATATGAATACTCTATCCGTTTTGCTTCATTTGGACAGCCTATATTCTGATTGTTTATTGAATTGGCACTTTTTCATGAGTTGGATATTGAAGTGATATTGTCTCTACATGGCCATGTGATGAACTTGGAATTATATTGAAGTGATATTGTTCGCTGTTCCAGCTTGTGTAAGTGGCTTTAAAGATGGAAAGGAATTGAAGATTCCTCGAGGGGATAGCTCTGCCTATACTTTGACTGAATTTTATATGCTTACAGGAGTAAGCTTTTTGTTGTAAACAAAAATTTATATTAGACAGATGATATGACTGGATTTGTAAGTACTCTGTATGCTTAGCATGTTTGCTGTGCATTTGTATATTAGTACTTCCGGTGTGCTGTTTTTTAGTAATGAAATATTTATCTTACCTATCAAAAGAAAAAGATTTTTCACACTGGCCCTCAACCTACTACAAACCTCCTTTGTCCGGGTTTGAGATTGGCAATATGGCCCAAGTTCACCCATGCGGAGCTATTCCAATAATAAATAAAAAACAACAAACCCAGTGTAACCCTACATGTGGGTAGTGTGTACGCAGACTTTACCCCTACTTTGTGAAGGTAGGCAGGTTGTTTCCGATACCTTTGGCTTACGAAACAATAAATAGGAAGCAACCAATAATGACAACAACAAGAATTAAACAAAAACACTACATGTGATAACAAAGATCTAGAAATAAGAAATACAAGTATAGTACTAATACAGAAGGGGAGCCTTCGCATAACTGATAAAGTTGCTGCCATGTAAGCAGGAGATCACGGGTTCGAGTCATGGAAACAGCCACTTGCAGTAATGCAGGGTAAGGCTGCGTACGATAGACCCTTGTAGTCCGATCCTTTCCCGGATCCCGTGCATAGCGGGAGCTTAGTGCATCGTCCCCCCCCTTTTTTAAGAATAGTACTAATACTATTGGCAAGAACAACACTACGTGGAATAACAAAGATCTGGTACTCATACCAGTTGCAATAGGATTTCAAAATTAATAATCGCGCTGCAATATGATGAGAGGCTTATACCAATTGGATTGGGGATTAACTTGTGAAATATGGCTTTACCTGATGTTATCTGAACTGCTAATTTTGGAACTTTTGAAGCACTGAAAATTTTAATTAGAGAAATAGCTGATGATTTTAATTAGTGCTGCCTTTCCCTAAAGTTTTGCATTTTTGGTTTACTTTCATCTGGTAAGCAATAGCCAGAAGGTATGCGCAGGACAGATATCTTAAATGCTATATCCTCTAAGTATAAACTAATGTGCTAACATGCTCTGTAAATATTGGTAGGAAAACTCATTACTAATATATAGAGAACGGTGTATGAACGGTGTATTGGATTGCGTCTCCCTTATGGTAGTTATTTATGGTAGTTACTGTCTGATATTATTGCATGCTATTTTATTTATGGTTCTTATGTTTAGATAATTATTTACGCTATTTCTGCTAGAGTTACTAATGCTCTTTTTTTTTCCTTATTGAGACGAGGGTCGATGGGAAACAGCCTCTCTGCCTTTTCGGGTAGGGGTAAGGCTCGTCTACATAATACCCTCCCCAGACCCCACTTTGTAGGACTATACTGGGTAGTTGTTGTTGTTGTTGTTGTTGTTGGTGTATGAACTGTAATGGGAGAGCTTATATATTTGTATACTTTTTTACAAGGTTTGTATTGAATTACTTGGTATATACCATAACACCATAATATTTTTGTTGTTTCAGGTTTTGGGTTCTCTACCGTGCCAAGCAAGATGGTCCTGTAGTGTTGGTGAGCCTCAATATGTTTCATCATTCCCATCTTTTCGTTTGGTTATATACCATTTAGGTAATTGTTAATATTATTTTTGCTTCTTAGGGCTGGAGACATCCCTGGGACGGCCATGGCCATGGTCATGATCATTAGGTAATGTTTTTGCTACTTTTAGTGTTACAATGGAATGTGGTTGGGTTTACTCACGTTATGCTGGCTGGTTAGACCTGTCCTTTTTTGTGCTAAATGATGCTTCTCATCCAAAACCTTTTGTATAGTTGAAAACTTAACATTTATCATCTAAACGACATTATGAAGAAGTTTGCAAAGCAGCAACTAGTTGGGAAATGGTAACTATATAAGCAAAGAGATTATTCCTTATTTAAAAAATAAAAACTAAAATCATAATCATAGGGAGATTCATGTCAAATTGTTTTCTTCAGAAGAATGACTGGTTCATTCTTCACTCAATGCTCAATGTCAAATCGTAGATGTTTTGATGGTTTATCAATTTCAAATCCTGCACTCAAGGCTAAATGTTTTTTATTTCTCTTTAGTTGGTGCAAACTCTCCCATGTAAATTCCCCTAAGCTTTTTTTGGATTTTGTTAGCTCCCTGGAACTATAGTTAGTCTATTCTGGAGCTAACACTCATCTTTTGCACTTATCATCTTGCATCTTCTTGATGCCATTAATGAATCTTATTACTTCATAAAAAAAAAGTATGACTGGTTATCTGATGAGTTTGATTGCTGCTAGATCATATCACCACCACCATCATATTCCTGCCTTTTGCACAATCTCTACTTTATTTGCATATGATCAGTTGTTCGCTGCTAGTATTGAGATATTGGTTATCTTCAAGTGGGATGCTATTAAGAATTAACCATCAAATATCATCCACTTTGTTTAACTAAGCCGTTCTGCCGAATCATGCTAATTGATTTTGCAGATGTGCTCAGGAAGCTGTGGCAGGATTATAAACCAATATGCTCAATATCGATGTATTTTCTTGGAAAACTCTAATGAATGAATATCTTTCAAAACAGTTTTTGTGTTCAATAAATCCTATGAAGTGGAGATTTTTTTATGGATGTCACTTGATTCATAAGATGCTTGGTTTAATCAACTCCTGAATATATTTTGCATTATCGTTGAACTGCTTTGCTTCTTTTGCACTGTTCAGTTTTCATTGTTAATTTAACTTCAGAATGGTGCATCGTTGGGCGCCATTTTCTTCCTTAACAGGGTGGTGTTGTTGGATAAGGGTGTTATGGATTAGTTTAAGGGATGTAGATAATGTACATCAAAATTCTGAGTGTAATTTCATGGATTAGTTTAAATAGAACTAGTAGACGATTTCTAGTATTTTATATTTATAGTGTCGACTGGCTCGGTTCTAAAGAAGCCTTCTATCAAACATTAATAGTAGTAGATATTGTTAATATGAAAAGATTTAATTTTTAATACATTACCAGTGTCGACGTTTATAGTGTATTTAACTAGAATTCGTATCAAAATGGATAAGAACCATGTAACCTAAATTTGAATTGTCCACTAAAAAGTTAATGCCATTATGGGACATCAAAGGCTCCTAAAGTAGTGATGCTTAATAAGACATGAACAACAAGAGAGTTAAGTTATACTATCTTCAAGTTTAGAATTAAGAAGACACAGGAAGCCGTTTGATATATGTAAAAGGGACTGGCTCTATTATATTGAGAAACAAATAAGAGAATTGAGTGATACAATTTAGTTTATGTTATAAAATGAAAGCAATTTAGTAAAATATGAACAAGAAATATAAGCAACTTAGTGAAACATACTTATCCTGATTTGTAGAGAGAGAAGCTCTGCCTTCTCTCTAACCTTTTCATCTTCTCCGTTGGTTTCACCTTCTTCTTCTCTGCTGCCTCTGCGTATGTAGGTTAACCTACGCTGAGGGTGCAATGGCGAGAGGGAGAGGCCGACCTAAGAAAGTTCTGGTGCCAATTTATGCAAGCGACACTGTTTTCCCAAAATCTGTTAACACTGTTCCACAGGCAGTTAGCACTGTTCCATTGAAATCTGCTGAAGGAACTGTTTCATTGCCTCATGCAACAGTAGATCCACAACCATCTGAAGTTCCCATGCTACCAACACCAACTGAGAGGGCTGATAACAACTCGGAACCTCAAGTTAGTCCAGTGATTGTCCCGATGGAACCTGAGAAAAGGGGTAGGGACCACATGCAACAACCACCACCAACTGATGTACCAAAGGTTGCTAGTGAAGAAGGAGCAAAAGTCGAACCACCCAAACGGTGGTCTAGCCTATTTCAGAGGAATCGCCTTGCAGCAAATGGTATGTCTTTAGAGTATATTCCCCCTGCACTCATTAATGGTAAACCAGTTGGTCAGCTGGTGAAGGAAGAGGTGGAGGAGGAAGAAGGAAAATGGAAATGTGCCCTAGTTATTTTTGTTCTAGGCAATGGACAAGGGTACAATGCTATGAATAGATTTATTAGCATACACTGGTCCCATGTGCCTGAGCCATAATTGTTTTACCATGATGAGGGCTACTATATAGCTAAATTTCAGTCCCTTGAAGATGCCAAAGAAATACTGTGTGGAGGACCATATTCAATTGCTAATAGGCCTATGATTTTGAAACAATGGTCGGTTGATCTTGATTTTAAAGATGCTTTCCCAACAGAAATTCCCCTATTAAATTTCCCAATTTACCTATGTCCTGTTGGGGCAGTAAGTCACTGAGTAGAATTGCAAGTGTGCTGGGGAAACCAATCTTTGCTGATGAATGCACAACAAAGCAAAGTAGAGTCTCTTATGCTCGTATGCTAATTGAGGTGAATGTATCAAAGGCATTACCAAGTGAGATTGAACTGATGGATCCCAATGGAAAGAGCTTTATGCAAGATGTGTCATATGATTGGAAGCCATCATATTGTGAGAAGTGTCTGATGATGGGACATAACTGTTTGGCTAAAACAGCCCCCTCAGTCAAGCCTAGAATGACACAGGAATGGAGAGTTAAGGCTCCAGCTCCTGTGGCCCAGAGTAGTAAGGGAAATCAAGTCCAGCAACCAGAAAATGCAAAACAACCAAGATCCCATGATGGTGTGGAGGAACAGTTGAACAAACAGAAGGGTGTTACTACACAGATGTCTCCAGTCTTTAACATCACACATTTTCCACCATTATCCCCTATTGTGATGTCTAATAGATTTGAAGATGGAACAGTGAGTTGGGCAGATCACCCCCTAGATGAAGGGGGAACCAGCTATGGTCAATGAAGTGATTAATTTGGAATATAAGGGGTGTAAATAAAAGGTACAAACAGAAGGAAGCTAAAGAATACTTTAAAACCAATAAATTTGACCTTGTTGGTCTTGTAGAGACAAAGGTTAAACAAAAAAATGCAGATAGAATAGCTAGTTTTTTGTTGCCTAACTGGAGTATAATTACTAACTACAATGGAGCAGTAAATGGAAGAATATGGATTCTATGGGATCCTACTAAGTATTTGATCTCAGGAGTACAGGAGGAGGCTCAACTCATCCATTGCAGTGTTAGGAATCTTAGTGGAGAACTTCTCTGCTATCTCACAGTGGTATATGGATCAAATGATAGTGATCAGAGGGGAACAATGTGGAAGAATATTCAGAATCTGGCTGCAGGTATAAATGATCCTTGGATAATTGCAGGAGACTTCAATGCCATATTGTCAAGTAATGATAGACAATCATGCCACCCAATCAAGCAAGGAGAGACTGTGCAGTTTAACAATTGCATACAACAAGCTGGCCTGACTGAACTACCATGGAAAGGGGATTTCTTTACTTGGACCAATAAGCAAAGTGGTGATGACAGAGTGTATAGCAGATTAGATAGGGTGTTTGGCAATTATGAATGGATGATGAAATGGAATCATGTGCACACTGCATATGGAGCTCCTTTTATCTCTGATCATAATCCCATGCTTTTGTCCCTAACTGAAGATACTCACAGCAGGAAGATACCATTTAGATTCTACAATGTATGGACTCATAGTAAGGATTTCCAACCTTTGGTCAAAGCTAAATGGAAAAACACTGCTCAATGTACCTTGCAAGGAGTGTGGAATTACCTTAAAGCCCTCAAGCCTGCCTTAAAATCTCTAAATACTAGAGAATTTAATGGTATTACATAGAAGATTGAGAATAGTAGAAAGGAACTGGAAGCTGTCTAACAACAGATGGCCATATCATATACAGATAACCTACAGCTGAGAGAAAAAGACCTGCTGCAGCAATTGGAAAAATGGTCTCTGCTTGAAGAATCAGCACTGCAACAAAAATCTAGAGCCAGATGGATCCAGCTAGGAGATTTAAACAATAAATACTTCTCAGCAGTAATGAAGGAGAGAAACCATTTTAAAAGGATTACTGAGCTGACCATAGAAGGAGGACTGAAGATAACTGATCCAGCTGACCTACACAAGGAGATTACAGGTTTCTATAAATCACTCATGGGTACAGCAGCCACTTCCTTACCAAGAATGAACAAAGGGTATATGAACAATGGTCCTAGACTCTCACATCAGCAAAGGAAGGAGCTATCAGAGGACATCACTGACACAGAGATCCTAAACAGTTTGAAGGCAATTGGTAATGATAAAGCTCCAGGGATAGATGGATATAATGCTATGTTCTTTAAACACACTTGGCCTATCATAGGGCATCGGGTGATTCAAGCAGTCAAGAACTTTTTTGTAACCAACAAAATGCACAAACCTGTAAACTGTGCTACACTCACTCTAATCCCTAAGGTTTCTAGTCCCAAAACAGTCAAAGAATTTCGACCAATAGCTTGCTGTTCAGTCCTGTACAAAATTATCTCCAAGTTGTTGGCCAACAGACTCCAGAAAGTCATGAGTAGTATTATCTGTAATGCACAGGCAGGCTTTATTCCAGGAAGGAGAATAGCAGATAATATCATCTTAGCACATGAATTAATAAAGCATTATACCAGGTCTCATATCTCTCCCAGGTGTATGATCAAAATTGATTTGCAGAAAGCCTATGATTCAGTAGAATGGTGCTACTTACAGCAGGTTATGGAAGCATTGGATTTCCCTCCCAGATTTACAAGATGGATCATGGAATGTGTTCAAACTGTTAGCTATACAGTAGTGGTTAATGGTGAGACAACTGAGCCCTTTCAAGCAGCTAAAGGACTGAGAGAAGGGGATCCAATATCCCCTTTTCTGTTTGCTATTGTGATGGAGTATCTCAGTAGGTCTTTGGTTGAATTGAGGCAAAATAGAGAGTTTGTGTTTCATCCTGGTTGTAAAAAACTGGGAATAACTCACTTAAGTTTTGCTGATGACTTGCTGCTGTTTGTCAAAGGAGATCCTCTTTCTGTAAGTACTATGTTTACTTATTTCTCTCAGTTCACTGCTGCTTCTGGTATGACAACAAACTTGCATGAGAATGCTGTCTATTTTGGAGGGGTGAAACCTCAGGATCAGCAGCATATTATTGATCTCCTGGGATATGTACGTGGATAACTCCCCTTTAAGTATTTGGGAGTACCTTTGACTGCCAAGAAGTTGACTGTTTTGCAATGGCAGCCACTGGTTGACAAAGTCTCTGCCAGGATTACTTCCTGGACTGCCAGGCACTTATTATATGCTGGCAGAACTCAGTTGGTTCAATCAGTTATATTTGGGATTCAGGCTTACTGGGCACAACTATTCTTAATTCCTTCCAAGATTATAAAACTACTTGGAGCAATGTGCAGATCATACATCTGGTCAGGGTCAGTTAGTGTGTCAAGGAAGGCATATGTGGCTTGGGAGAAAATCTGTATGCCAAAGTCTGTTGGTGGTTTGAATCTGACTAATTTACTACTATGGAACAAGGCTGCTATTTCTAAACTCAGCTGGGATTTGGCACACAAGAAGGATGCTCTATGGGTGAAATGGATTCATACAGTGTATATCAAACAGAGGCAATTGGAAAACATCATTGTCCCTAAGCAGGCTAGTTGGATGGTAAGGAAGATCTTTGAAGGCATTGAATTACTGCAGCAACACCAAATGCTGGATAAATCAGTGTGCACTATTAGACAGCTCTACCTACAGCAGATAGGAGAGGCACCAAGAGTCAGGTGGAAGAACTTAACTATACAGAATGCTGCTCGACCCAAAGCAATCTTCAACCTATGGCTGCTCCTGCAAGATAGGCTGCCCACTAAAACAAGGTTGATCAAATGGAATCTGGATGTAACAGACACTTGTGTCATGTGCCAACAAGCTGTGGAAACTAGGGAACACTTATTCCTGCATTGCTCTTATGCAACTGAACTGAGAACTCACATGTTGCACTGGATTGGAATTAAGCAACCCACTGGACAAAACTGGCTTCAGTTTGTTCAGTGGCTCATTGAGAAATCTAAAGGCAAATCCCCTTGAGCTCACATATTCAAAATGACAATTACGGAGATGTTTTATGTTGTTTGGCTGGAAAGGAATGCGAGAATATTCGAAAATACATATTGTACCAGTGACAAGCTACTTAGGAATATTACTTATAATTGTAATGTTAGAGCTCCTCCTAGGCTAGGGATATTACTTAATCAGTTTTTGCTTTAATACTAGGATAGTTTTGTTTCAATTTTGATAGCCACTTTAGGTATGAACTGGGCTATGGAATTGTAAGGTTAACACTTTGGTGATTAATACAAAGTTTAATTACCAAAAAAAACTTAGTGAAACAAGAGCAAGAAATATAGATAGAGAGAATGAAGAGATTTTCTTCTTCAATTGTGTGTTTTCCTATCTATTACAAGGCCTTTATATAGGCACAAAAAGTGAAGAAAATATGTCGTGAAATATGTCATTCAACATACAAAATATGTCATTGAATATGTCATAAACCATTTGAGATGAAGATCATGGAAGAAGAGTAGACATCCACCATAAATTGCTATTTATCATAACACTCCCCCTTGGATGTCCATAGATAATGTGCCTCATTAAAACCTTATTAGGAAAAAACCCTACGGGAAAAAAAAATTCTAGTGAAGGAAAAAGAGTACACATGTATAGAAATATGCCTTTTTGTTGCCTCGTTAAAAACCTTGCAAGGAAAATCTAGTGGGACAAACCCTTGTAAGGAAAAAAGAGTGCAACGCGCATTAATCCCCCCGAAGACAGCATCAATTCACCTCCTTGAGCCTTCACATCCAATCTTGTGCACTAGCTTCTTGAAGGTTGACGTCGGTAGAGATTTTGTGAACAAATCAGCCATATTATCACTTGAACGAATCCGTTGCACATTGATATCACCATTCTTTTGAAGATCATGTGTGAAAAATAACTTTGGTGAAATATGCTTTTTCCTATCTCCTTTTATGAATCCTCCATTCAATTGAGCTATGCATGCTGCATTGTCTTCATACAAAATCGTGGGTAATTTGTCACATTTTAAACAACATTTGTCTCGAATATGATGTATTATAGACCTTAACCACACTCACTCTCGACTTGCTTCATGAATAGCGATTATCTCAGCATGATTAGATGAAGTAGTCACAATTGATTGCTTAGTCGATCGCCAAGATATGGCAGTGCATCCACAGATAAACACATAACCTGTTTGAGATCGAGCCTTGTGTGGGTCAGATAAATATCCAGCATCAGCGTAACCAACAAGATCAGGACTGCAATTATTGCTATAAAATAAGCCCATATCGGTAGTCCCTTTTAAATACCGCAATATATGTTTGATTCCATTCCAATGTCTCCTTGTAGGAGCAGAGCTACATCTTGCTAAGACATTAACTGAAAAAGTTATGTCAGACTTTGTAGTATTTGCAAGATACATTAGTGCGCCAATTGCATTAAGATATGGTACTTCAGGACCAAGTAGCTCTTCATTCTTTTCTTGAGGTCGGAATGGATCCTTATTCACATGAAGTGATCGAACAACCATCGGAGTACTTAAAAGATATGCTCCATCCATGTAAAACCGTTTCAATACCTTTTCTATATAGGCAGATTGATGAACAAAAATTCCATTTGCCAAATGTTCAATTTGCAAACCAAGACATAATTTTGTCTTTCCGAGATCTTTCATCTCGAATTCCTTCTTTAAATAATCAATTGCCTTTTGGAGTTCTATGGGAGTTCCAATAAGGTTTATGTCATCGACATATACGGCAAGTACAACAAATTCCGATGTTGTTTTCTTTATAAAAACACATGGGCAAATGGAATCATTTATATAGCGTTCCTTTAATAAATACTCACTAAGACGATTATACCACATTCGGCCTGATTGCTTTAGACCATACAAAGATCTTTGCAATTTGATTGAAAACATTTTCCGGGACTTTGAATTATGTGTGTTTGGCATTTTGAATCCATCGGGAATTTTCATGTATATCTCATTATCAAGTGAGCCATAAAGGTAGGCGGTAACCACATCCATTAAATGCATGTCATGCTTTTCAAGGACAACAAAACTAATGAGATAACGGAAAGTTATAGCATCCATAACGGGTGAATATGTCTCTTCATAATCGACACCAGGCCTTTGAGAAAATCCTTGTGCAACAAGGCGTGCCTTATATCTTTGTACCTCGTTTTTCTCATTTCTCTTGCGTACAAAGACCCATTTATAGCTAACAGGCTTAACACCATTATTTGTTTGAACTATAGGCCCAAAAACTTCACCTTTTGCAAGTGAATTCAATTCTGATTGGATTGCTTCTTGCCATTTTGGCCAATCAAGTCTTTGTCGACATTCTTCAACAGATTGAGGTTCAAGATCCTCACTTTCTTGCATAATGCTAGATACAACATTATATGCAAAGACATAATCCATCACTATATTCACTCGATTAAAATTTGACTCAATATCGATTGGATTTTTTGATAGTTCCTTATTTTCTTGAGTATCGGGCTCAATGGATTCTTCATGAATCTCAGAATTTATTAACTCGTGAATTTCCTCATGAGATTCTTTCATAGTGTCATTTTGATCATTGGTTTTTCATTTTCTAGGATTTTGATCTTTGGAACCTAATGGTCTGCCACGTTTTAGGCGTGCTTTTGACTCATTGGCTATGACACTAAAAGATTGTCCAATAGGGACATCAATACGGATTGGAACATTCTCTGGGGGGATATGAGATTTTGTTATCCTTTTCAAGTCCGTAAATGCGTCTGGCATTTGATTTGCTATTCTTTGCAAATGGATAATCTTTTGCACCTCTTTTTCACAAATATAGGCACGTGGATCAAGATGAGATAATGATAGATTTTTCCACAAAATTTCCCATTTGGTTTCACCACCTTCTCCCCCTAATTTTGGAAAAAGTGTCTCATCGAATCGACAGTCTGCAAATCGTGCAGTGAACAAATCCCCTGTCAATGTTTCGAGGTAGCGAATAATGGAGGGCGATTCAATCCCAACATATATTCCTAACATTCTTTGCGGACCCATTTTGGTGCAATATGGCGGTGCTACAGGCACATATACTACGCATCCAAAAATTCTTAAATGGGATATATTAGGTTCATGACCCAAAACTAATTGCAACGGGAATATTTGTGATAATTCGTCGGTCTGAGACGAACTAGCATTGCTGCATGCAAAATGGCGTGACCCCAAACCGAAGTGGGCAGCCTCGTTTTCATGAGTAACGGTCTTGCAATCAACTGCAGACGTTTAATTAAAGACTCTGCAAGACCATTTTGAGTGTGAACATGAGCTACAGGATGTTTCACTTTTATCCCAATTGATAAGCAATAATCATTAAATGCTTGGGATGAAAACTCAGCAGCATTATCTAGTCTAATATACTTAATTGGATTATCGGAAAATTGTGCCCGTAATCAAATTATTTGGGCCATTAATTTTGCAAACGCAAGGTTGCGAGATGACAATAGGCATACATGAGACCATCTAGAAGATGCATCTATTAAGACCATAAAATATCTAAAGGACCCACAAGGTGGGTGAATAGGTCCACAAATATCCCCTTGTATACGTTCTAAAAACGCAGGTGTCTCAATTCCAACCTTTGTTGGTGATGGTCTAATAATTAACTTGCCTTGATAACAAGAAGTGCAAGAAAATTCATTATTTAAAAGAATCTTTAAATTCTTTAATGGATATCCATATGAGTTTCCGATAATCCGTCTCATCATAATTGATCCAGGATGTCCCAATCGATCATGCCAAAGTACGAAAGTATTGGAATCAGTAACCTTTTGATTTACTGTAGAATGTGCCTCAATTGCACTAATTTTTGTCCAATACAGGACACAAGATAAAGATGAGAACTTCTCAATAACACTCTTTTGGCTAGAGACATTCTTTGTAATGATGAGATATTCAAGATTATTCTCATCTATTGTCTCAATATGATATCCATTTTGACGGATATCTTTAAAACTCAACAAGTTCCTCTTGGACTTGGAGGAGAACATTGCATTCTCTATGATAAATATTGTTCCTTTAGGCAGAGTTAGGGCTGTACAAAGAAAACCGATAAACCGCACCAACCCGATAATCCGAGTCAAATCGAGAAAAAAACCCGACTATGGTTTGTTTGACTTGGTTTGGTGTTGGAAAAAGAACCCGACCATAATTGGCTTGGTTCGGTTTTAACTAAAGAAAGTCAAACCGAAACCAAACCAACCCGACATTACGTATATAGCAATTTTAAATATATTTAATATATAAATATAGTTATTATAATGCAATTTATAAATATTTCTTAAAAAATTTCATAATTTTATCTTTTAATGTATTATTTCAAGGTTTGATTTAGAACTTTTGAATGGTCTAATAAGTTTTATAGTCATTAATATTAGTAAATTAAATAATACTAGCAATTAATACTAATGCTAACAAAAGACATTCAATTCAATATTACGAACGGAAATATACTAAATGTCGATTTTTTTTGCATTGCAATAATTTAGATAAAAATACATAACCTATTTTTATTTTTCTTTAGCTTTTAGGCATATAACTAATACTCCCTCATTAGTCTATCTAGTTTAGCATGAATTAGTGCTTTTAGATTATATTTATTTTTATTATGAATTTTTAATTAGCAATATTTATAGTACATAATTTTATTATTTTTTATTGTTGAATATTTTAGGATAATGTCATGAGTCATGAGATATCTCATATTTTGTATAATTTTCTTGAAAAATACTTTATATAGTTGTATCTTACTAGGATTAAAGAAATATTTTGAGCATACGTTATATATTTTGTTCTAAGAAGATTTTACCGGAAAAAATTCGAAAAAACCCGAATAACCCGAAAATCCAAAAAATCCGAGAAAAATCGATATTGAAAAACCCAAATTTATTGGTTTGATTTGGTCTTTAGATTTAATAACCCGACACAATTGGTTGGTTTGGTAATTGTAAAATCCGAACCAACCCGGTCTATGTACACCCCTAGGCAGAGTCATAGTAGCTCTTCCAGAGCCTTCAATTAATTTACTACTACCAGAAATTGTAGTAACATCTGCCTTACACATACTTAAATGAGATAAATATTTCTTCTCTTTGAATATCGTATGTGTGGTACATGAATCAATCAAACAAATATTTTTACAATTGGACATTGATCCAAGTTTGCTTTGTGAGATATCCATATTTTCTTCCCATGGTTTGACATACAAAAGAAATATACGAAAAACATTAGTATTTTTATAGAGAAGAGAATAAACAAATTTAAGTCTATGATTCAACATAATAGCTTCAGTGCGGTCATTGTCAATCGAATTTTTTTTTATCATAGTTATTCTCCTTTTAATATCAAGGTATTAACAATTAGCAGTAGCATAAGCAGTCTTCACAATATTTTTTTTATTACTATATTTAATGTGCTACAAATAAAGCTTAAGATGAATGTGTAATCTAAAGTTATATATTTTAAAATCATAATACAGATTATATAACAAATTATAGCATGAAATAAGAATATATAATAAATAGAAACAACGATCACATGTGTACAAAATCAACAATTAGTCTTTTCAATCATATTACAATTTAAGCGAATACTTGCCTCATACTTAGCTTTACTAGCTTAGTGCAGAAAACATAAAATTTGAACCATATCACAATAATAGATAACTCATGTAAACTATGATAATTATATTATGTTTATTCATTAACTACTACGAATAAGCAAAAAAAAAAAAAATCAAACTGCTCAATCTTCTTTAACCATGGATCCATCACCGATCAAGTGGTCTATTTTCCCCTCAGGGTGCTCAAAGAAGTCTGCCACATCCAAGTGGGTGATGTCAAAATCATTGTCAGAGACAAAATTGGCTTCAGGGCCTTTATTCTTTAGAGATACATTGTAAAGCTCAACCAAATGTCTTGGTACACGGTAAATTTTTGCCCAGTGCTCTTTTCCACCGCAACGATAACATACAGTTTCTGAACTATTTGCTTTTGGATTCTCATATTTCCATTTCCGCTTTTGGTGGTTATATTTCTTTGGGGGGTGATTGACACCAGAAAAATTTCTTCTTTGTCCACGACCACGACCATGACCCCGACCACGACCACGACCATGATTAGAGCCATGACCTTTTCCACGCTTAGCATAATGGGAATACACCTTATCCACTTCACGCTTAGCATAATGGGAATACACAGTAGGTCGATTTTCGTGATTTCTCATGAGCAGGTAATTGTTTCGCTCAGTCACAAGGAGAAGAGAAATCAGCTCAGAGTACTTTTTGAAACCTTTCTCTCTGTACTGCTGTTGCAGAACCATATTGGAGGCATGAAACGTTGTAAACGTTTTTTCAAGCATATCATAATCAGTTATAGTATCTCCACAGAGTTTCAACTTAGAAGTAATTCTGAAAATTGCAGAATTATACTCAGAAACAGACTTAAAGTCTTGGAGCCTCAAATGAGCCCAATCATAACGTGCTTGTGGCAGAGTGACCAACTTTAAGTTGTCATATCTTTATTTTAAGCCGTTCCACAAAATAAGTAGATCTTTGACTGTGAGATATTCAATTTTCAACCCTTCATCAAGGTGATGGCGCAAGAAAATCAAGGCCTTTGCAAAGTCTTGGGTGGATACTTTATTTCTGTCTTTAATGGCGTTTCCAAGACCCATTGCATCTAAATGGATTTCAGCATCTAACACCCATGTCATATAGTTCTTGCCCGAAATTTCAAGGGCAACGGACTTTCTTTTCATAATGTCAGACATAATTAAAAAAAAAGAGAGGAAAAAAATTACCTTAATCTTCTCAATGAACTTCTTGAGATAGTAGAGCTTCGCGCTGATAACGAGTTATAAAATGAAAGCAATTTAGTAAAACATAAACAAGAAATACTAGCAACTTAGTAAAATAAGAACAAGAAATATAGATAGAGAGAATGAAGAGATTTTCTTCTTCAATTGTGTGTTTTCCTATCTATTACAAGGCCTTTATATAGGCACAAAAAGTGAAGAAAATATGTCATGGAATATGTCATTCAACATACAAAATATGTCATTGAATATGTCATAAACCATTTGAGATGAAGATCATGGACGAAGAGTAGACATCCACCATAAATTGCTATTTATCATAACAGTTTACAATTAGTTTAATCTAAACCCTGAATATTAATCCAGTATTAGATTTATCATCTACAATCCTTGGTTCAAATGAGCTCTACAGTGATCTTATACTGGCATTTCTAATACAACAACACTCCCAGTATAATATCACATAGTAGAGTCTGGGGAGTGTAGTGCGTACGCAGATCTTACCCTGCTATTTTCGATATACCCTCGACTATATTGGCATTCACTACTAGAAATCAGGTGATGTCCGTCCAAGGATTTCGGACCGAAATTGGTCGGAAATATTTCCAACTGAAATCGGTCGGAAACAAGAGTACTTGGTCGCAAAAGTCAACAGAAATGACTAACATCATAAAAAATAAACTTTCTGATCGATTTCGGTCGAAACATTTGTCAAATATTTGGTCAAACTTGTATATATAAAAACTAAATATTTATTAAAGTAGTTTTGAATTTCCGATCGAGTTCGGTCAGAAATTGGTCAATTTTTTGGTCAACCTTGTATACAATGTAAAAAATAATTATTTATTAAAAAATTTCTAATTTGTCGGCCGAATTTTTTTATTTCCCGCGCAAGTCAAAAAATCGAAATAATTATAACTCAGTATTTCTAATCTAATTCGGTCGGAAAATGGTCAAATATTTGGTCAACCTTGTACATAATCTACAAAAATAATTATTTATTAAAATTAACCAACCGAAATAATAATAATTGAATATTTTTGACCCAAGTCGGTCGGAAAAATGCTTATATACAAATTAAAATATAAATTCAATTATATTGTGTGTGTAAATAATAAAGAAGTTTTAAATAAATGATATTTAATATCACACACATATATATAAGCTATATTCGATATAGTCCGCTTTCTATATATATATATATATATATTAGTATTTTTAAGTAATATTAGGTTTGATTCGACCGTAAATTGATAATTATATTATGTAGAAGTGTATTAGTGACAATTAGCTTATATAAATTGATAATTACACTAAGCATAAGTGGATTGACCGATGATTTATTCTAAATTCGTAATCACACTACCTAAATGTATATGTATATATGTATGTGTATATATATATATGTGTATGTGTGTGTGTGTGTGTGTAATATATATATACACGATATTTAATAAAGAAGTTTTAAATAAACGATATTTAATATAACACACATATATATATATATATGCTATATTCAATATAGTCTCTCTCTATATATGATATAGTAGTATTTTTAAGTAATATTAGGTTTGGTTCGACAGTAAATTGATAATTATATTACGTAGAAGTGTATTAATGACGATTAGCTTATATAAATTGATAATTACACTAAGCATAAGTTGATTGATCGATGATTTATTCTGAATTCGTAATCACACTACCTAAATATATATGTATATATATGTGTATATATATATCCTAAAGTAACTTAATGATTCTTTAGCCTATACATTAATAATAACACTAAGTAGAAATGTAAGTATCCTTAAGAAATGTTAATGATTGATTAGTTTGTGAATTGATAATAACCTAAGTAGAACTGCATTAGTAGTATCCTTAAGTAATGTTAGGCTCCATTATACTATAATTCGATATACTATACTATATTATAGAGACATCTTAATATAGTTAATCTTATATCGAATATAGCTTTGATATACATACATACATATATATATATATATATATATATATATATATATATATATATATATATATATATATATATATATATATATATATATATATATATATATATATATATATATATATACACACACACACACACACACACTATACTATACTATAGTATGCTATACAATATATAGTATACACACTACTAAAAACAATTGTTTACCGATGCATTAGTACCGACGGATTTTTTTCTGTCGCTTATAGTAATTAGTAAGTGTATTAATTGTAATTAGCTTATGGATTGACATTACACTAAGTATACATCGTTTAGTAATATCCTTAAGTAATGTTAGGTTTTATTCGAGTAAATTGATAATTGCATTACGTAGAAGCGTATTAGTGACAATTAACTTATATAAATTGATAATTACACTAAGCATAAGTGGATTGGCCGATGATTTATTCTAAATTCATAATCACACTCTTAAATTGATAATTACTTTAAGTAGAAGTATATTAATGGTGACCTTAAGCAACGTTAACAGTTAGTGAACTAGTAGTATCCTTAATAAGTAACGTTAGTGATTGATTAGCCGATACATTGATAATTATACACTAAATGGAAGCGCATTAATGATATTTGTGAGAAATATTTGTGATTGTTTTTCTTTAGTTTGACAATTAAAGTAAGTGGAGTTTATTAGTGGTATCGTTAAGTAATATTAGTGGTATTCTGAAGTAACGTTAGTGATTCAGTAATCTATATATTGATAATTACACTAATTAAGTATGTATTAGTATAAGTCTTAAAAACTATTATTGATTCATTAGAAAGCAAACATATGCTATATTTATATATCTCCCAAGATAGAAATAGTAAGCATATGCTTGACCTAAAACTGTTCCATTATTAATATCTCATCCTGTGAGTAAGATATATGTACTGAAAGCAAAGAGTGAGCAGTCGACATTATTCTTGTTAGTTTCAGACTTGACTCCAAATATGCCTTTATGCATCTGTTTCCTTGAGAAGAAATGATAGAGTTAATAATTATCCTAAAAAAGAAGTCATTTGTATTTTATTTTTGGCACTGTGTTTAAGCTCATATATAAGAAAGAAATGTTTGGTTCCCTTCTCTAGAATGTCATTTTAGATCTGTTTACAATGAATTAAGTTCTTGTGACCTAACTAAGCAAGGTTTTGAAGTTGTGTGAGATAGAGAAGGCACCGGATGAAGATGAGTCATGATGAGTTCTTCATGGAGACTCATATCCGGAAAAAGAAGGCACCGATAGATCCAACTAAAATGGGTCGAGGACCGGGCAGAGACTACACATGTAAGTTTCATAACTACTATAAATGTTTATAATATTATATAGTTAGTAATTTTCTATCTTCTAAATAAAGGGTCTCTACAAGATCAATTTGGAGGAGTACACTCAGAGCTTGTCACCGTATTGAGCAAGGTGAGCGACCGCCCATTTCAGGCGAAGAAGAGAAGATGATATGGTTGGATACTATCGGTGGTGCTAAAAAGGGGATAACATACAACCTTTCAGATAAATAATTTCGGCGCTACAAGATATAGAGACTTCCGCCCAAGGCGAGACAATTAATAGTTCGGCTATATTGTCTAGGGAAGAGAAGATTGCAAAGCTGATAGCAGAGCTTGAAGAGACCAAGACTACAGAAAAGAAGAGATTTGATACCCTTCAGGGCCAGCTAGACAGGAGGGAAAAACAATTTGATCTCCTTCAAGGTCAGCTAGCCAATCTTCTTGCTTGTGGTACTTTCCGCATTCCGCGGTCTCCTCCTCCTTCCCCACCTGCAGGCGATGAAGGTCCTAGGGCCGAAGATGAAGATGATGCTACAAAAAAAACTCATTAAATTTTGTGTATTGCTAAATGAAGTTGTGAACTTATCAATGTTTTGTTGTTGGTTATTTGAATGATGATTGTATTGTAATCTTGTTATTGAACACTTTAGTAGTTGTTGTTGTGGTTATTAGTTGTTGTAGTTATGGTTATTAGTTGTTATTAGTGATTATTAATTGTTATTTTGTTGGGTTTCAATGGTTGAATGACAACAATGTAAGCTGCCATTGTAGGATGTATATTAGTTTAAATTTGCAGGTACCGTAGCTTAAAAGTCGCCATTTCCTGCCCAGTTTATACCCAGATTTTCGACCGAATTCGATCGAAAATTAATTTTTTCTGCCCATAAATTCATAATTTCCGGCTGGCTTCGGTCGGAAATTTCAAATAAATTCCCCAGAAATTCATAATTTCTGACTGAATAAATTAATAATTGACAAATAATTTTTTAATTAAAACTAAAATAAAAAATAAATAATAACATTTTCCTACCGATTTCGGTCGGAAATTTGAAAGTTAAAAAAAAATATTTAATAGTTTACGATTGTCACACCTCCTTTTTACACGGCTACCCCAAAGGATGAATGTATCCAATTAAGGTGACATTATTCGAAATGAGATTATTTATTTATTTAGAGTCTTCACTTGGGATAGGCTTGGCTTTTGGTGTCCCAAGTTACCCGTTTGTTTTGAACCCCAAATCGAGGAAATTTTTGACTTCCCAAATGGAGTCTGCGAACCAGAAATTCTATGTAAGGAATTCTGTTGACCCAAGGGAAGGTGTTAGGCACCCTCGGATCTCGTGGTTCTAGCATGATCGCTTAAGTTATAATTGGCTAAGAATCTAATTTCAATACATGCTATTCTCTATAGTGCAATTTTAGAATTATTTATCGCTTTTAATTGATTCTTTAGGAATGTGAACATCATTTAAAACATGTCTTTGGATCGCGTCAACACATTTTATCCAACGTTTTGGGATCTTGATTTGGGTCACATGAACTGCACACCCGTATTTAGGAAGGTAAAATTATTAAAAGACGCACCTAAAGCGACAAACGCATTATCATCTTCGCGGGAAGCCGTGAAGTTCGCTAAACGGCATGTCCCGAATTTCTAAGTATCTTAAGATAAACATTTAAAGAGGGTCACACGATTTATGGGTTTCATTTGGCGCGGCTCACCCTATTTTATTGTTTAAAGGCCGATCTAAAGCAAACTAGAATTTTCTATTGGATTTGTCTCGAAGAGCTTAATTAAATTGTTGTTACTAACTGATAATTAGTAAATGCGGCCCAGAAATAGTCTTCAGCAAATTATGCTTCGAAACTAACCCATGAAAAGGGGTTGTGTCAGCCTTATTTTGAGTGAGTTAATTAGAGGCATTTAGGCTTAGGCCTGCAAATGACGTTTAGAGGCCCAAATATATGGTCTCATTGTCTTGTGATCATGGCCCTAGTGATTTGGGCTTGTGACTGACTTATTAGCATGTCAACATGTTAAATTTAGGCATATAACAATATTTAAACTCCAGGAATTATAACATACCAACTTAAGAAGTCAATTTAAAACATGAGGGAACTTAGCAACTCCAGTAAAAATAAATAACTTAATACCGAATTCAATCATGCTGCAAACTAATTTAAAAAGCTTCAAATTCTCCACACGATTGCTCATTCGCTGGAACTTAACAGAACTACTGAATTCTGCTAAATTAGCACAAGTTCTAATACTAAATGTTTATAAACAAACAATCCAGTTAATACAAAATAATTAATAGTCTAGTTAATACTGCTGAACTAACGCTAAACATACAAATCAGGACAACTTCATGTAAATAAAGGAAAACAAAGAAGTTCTACAGCGTTACTTCTTGACAAAATCACCATGCACATGTATTCACTCTTACAACACTGAGGTTTGGAAATGTACATGAGTTTAAGGCAAAATGAAGGAAAAAGGAGTCAGCAACGAGCGGCAAATAATCAGCAGTTGAAACCGAGCAGTAACATCACAATTGGACCAAAATTTATATCATTGCAACGGAGGATTGAGGAAAAACGAACAACAACCAACAAAATAACCCAAAATAGTCTTGATTGAATTCAAACACACTCGAAATTAGTCCAGAAAAAACTCCAGAAAATTTCAGCAATCAAATCCTAGGCTAAATGATACAAATCAAACTCTAGGGCTGGAAATTGATCTAAAACTTCAATAGAACAACCTGTTTTGGAGTTTTTATTTTTTTTGCTCCTAAGGATCTAAATAATCTTATTTTTATGGAAAACTTTCAGATGTTCAAACTAATAACATTTTTTTGGATTTTTGTTTTGAATTTGAATTGCAGAAAGTGGAATTAGGAATGTTTTGGGGAAAATTTTAGAGCTAGAACTTTTTGGGACTTTTTCAGGGTTTTTCTAGATTTGTTTTTTAAAAGAAGGCAATGGTATGCCTGTTTATAGGCAAAGCTTAGGGAAATCTTCCCTATTTTGTTTTACCTTTAGTCCCTCTCTTATTTTTTTCAGTTTTATTCAATTAGTCCCTAAAAGACTAACTTGTGCCTCAAGTTACTGCCCTAAGGTTCCTGAAACTGTAATTAACACTCCTTCTAAAACATTCTAGGGGTTTTCAATTCAGTCACTACAAGATCCTATTATTGAACTACCCTAATTACCCTTTGAACTATGTCTGAGATTACTAATTATCCCCGACCCATTACCCTGTCAGTGACCATGGTTGACTAATCAATATAATTCAGCTATAGCCAAGTTAACTAAACTAAACCTAATAATTTCTTGAGGACAAACACTAAACATAAAGATCAACTACTGATTAAAACTGAACTAAACTATCCTAAACTAATTAAATTAACTAAAACAAATCAAAGTCAAACAATGCCCATACAGGATCGATTAAAGACTATCAAGAGCGTAAAAAAAAAAAACCAGGTTCGAAACACAAAATTAAATTAACAAAACAAACTTAAATCATACTAGCGGAAAACTCTAAAATCAACTAGTCGAATAAACAATCAAACAAACCAGTTAATCAAAACAAACTGCATAGGAATTAAAACAAAAATAGAAACAGAAGAGATTCAAGAGAAGAAGAACCAATTAAAAACCTAAAAAAAAATCTAAAACAATCGCAAAGAGAATCATTGATCAAACAGGGATATGGTACTCCAAATGAAATAAACAAAAGAAAAGAAACTCACTGATGTGCTTTAAGATACTGCCACTTCTTTGATTTGAGATTCGAGCATTTTTGGCGAGATTCAAAGGCTAGTGGTGGCGAGTCTGGCACGAGGGAAGCGACGAAGTTGTATGGTGTCAATTTTAGTGAACTCTGGAGGATTAAGCGTTTGGCCAGAATTTCGATTAGATATTCGAGGGAATTGGCTAAGGTTTGAAGAAAACTAAGGCTGAATCTGTTATGGGGATGGGATGGGGAGCACAGGGTGTCATTTGAAGTGTTTTAGCGGTGGCACCGCCGTAGGCGGCAGAGCAGCCACTAATTTGATTGAAGATTCGAGAAGATCGGTTGATATTTGAGGGCTGGGACTTGGGGCGTTGGAAAGAGGAGGATTCGAGGATGTAATTTTGGGGTTGATTGGAGCATCGCCGGTGGCGGCGACGATTACTGGCCGGCGACGGACGACGGAGGGACGATGGTGAACAGTGGTGTTACATCAGAGATATCAGGGGTGTCTGAGATTGTAAATGAGGGGTAGGGGGTGGATTCCGACATTTATATATGAATATTTGCCCAGTTCCTGGCCGTTAGATTTAGTTACCTCGACGACCAAGATCAAATGTCGTGGAAACGACGTAGTTTTGGCGTCTCTGAACCGGACTGGGTCGAGAGATTTTTGGGCCTGGGTTAGGGGAGATTGGAGCTGGATTGGGGCTTGGGCTTGGATGGCCCAAAAATTTGATGGCCTGATTTATTTCTTAATTCCAATTTTCTTGTATTTATTTCCATCTTTTCCCTTTTTTTTTGTTTTATTTATTTAATTATTAAAATTTTGGATTGGATGAAAAATGCAAAATTAACAGTAGCCAAAACTGGTTTAATTTTAAAAATGAGACTAACTGGGTTTTCCTAAAATTAACTAGGTCCTAATTTTAAAAACAAAAAATGAAATTAAAAGAACAAAAAATGTAAAAATAATTATTTTTGTTATTTTTTCTTATTTTCATTGATGTTCAATTAATCTAAAATCTAGGGTTAGGTCCTAAATGCAAGTATGCTATTTTTGTAATTATTTTTTGTGATGCCTCAAAATGCACACAAAATGCAAGCAAAACACATAATCATGCAATTAGTTTCTAAAAATTCAAATAATAAAAGAAAAATCCTAATTTAATGAATTCTATTGGAGTAATTTAAGCGCGGCAAAAATCACGTGCTCACAACACGACCGAATTCGGTTGGAAAAATGAAGTTTGAGGGGCAGTCAACGCATTGAATTTTTCGACCGATTCCGGTCGAAACTTTCGACCAATATTTTTCGACCGATTTCAATTGGAATTTTGGCTACCATTATTTTTCCGTCCAATTAAAAACGGTTGAAAATTTGACCGGAAATTATGAACGGAAATCGCCTAATTCCTATTTCTAATACGTGAGTATATTGAGAAGCAAAACTCTCCCGAATAAGCCGTCGAATAATGCACTCTAATTCTCCTTCAAGCTCTTCAATGGCAATTTCCATTGCTTCCCATCTTTTATTTACACATTGCGTCGTCATAGCATCAAATTTTTCCCATGAACTGAAGCTGTTAACTCTCAGTAACTTTGATCCAAAATATACTTTATTTGATTTCTTATTCGGACTTGGCATTGACACAAGTGATATCAGTGACTCCACAATAGACATAGTAGCAACTCTCACTTCCCTTAGCACATTCATAACCACCATTACATATTGAAGTAAAACAGACTGTTTTTTATCGGGACCTATTGTGAATAGGATCTGATCCTTTTCTAACTCTTCGTTTTCTCGAGCGATTGGGATCAAATGTTTTGCTTACTGGTGTTGGTTTAACATTTGTAATGTTCAATTCTTTTGTGAATAACCCCGCGAGCATACGCTGACTCCTTGACATTAGCTCCTGCTGTCTTGTGCTCCATCTCAAAACAAGCTTTGAACTTGTTATAGAAGAAGATTTTTCTGGAAATACTGCTAATAGTCCTATGCAAATAAGGAGCACAAATGGCTTTTAAGTAGTAAAAATCATGGTTTCTTCTGGTGTTTGGAAAAAATCAGTAGCATTCATATCATCAATGGTGATTGAGGCAATAAGTCGTTGTCTGAGTTGTGAATGTCTCTTAAGAGCATCAAAATTTGGTGAGCAAAATTCATTTATAGCCACTCGGGCCAAACTTATATCACCCGGTGGCCACAAAATGACCCCATACAAGTCATAGCCTAAAAACAATAACAAGGCTAGCAACTGAAAAACCAGGGCACGAGAGAAGTCTCCTGTTGATAAAACGCGTAAGCCTCCGGCTGATTCAACGTTGAAGCCAGCTGAAGACCCAGAGCAGCCTCCTGCTGAAACTACTCATAAGCCTCAAGCTGATTCAACATCAAAGCTAGCCGAAGCACTAGAGGAGCAGCCTAAGGAAGAGGAGCATGTTGATGCTAGAGCCACCACATCTTCCACGAATCATGATCACGATGCATCTGTATAAGCAAACCTTTGTCGCCAAAAGTTATAAATATCGTCAGTGTAGTCAATATTACTAAGTTAGGATTCCTAGGGAAAGAGAAGCCTGAGTTGGATGAGGCTCGATAGAAACTTATTCTTGCGGATTCTTCCTTCCCTTATGTTGTTGAAAGCACGAATAGCACAAGGGACTTTTACTAGTGGCTCCAGTCAGTCAGTGATTAGATCTGCCCTTGTAACCTGAACTCTAATTTTTATTTTGTACCATTATCAGCCGATACTACTCTATTCTTCTTGCTACATGAGTTTTACTTGCGTCTTGATTGAAGCTGCCGATTTCCTCTTTGGCATACAAAAAGAAAAGGAGGTTAAGGTAATAGGCAGATGATTAACGAACGAAGATGAAGGCAAGTAGTAAATAAGTAAACAAAACAAACAAGATTGATCTTTGTCCACATATACACTATAGCCTTTGTACATTTTACTTCTCTCGGTTTCTTTTCTTTTTCAATAGAATTACTTTAATCTTTTCGTGAGGTGGACGTGGACTATAGGGTTAATCGAGCGGGCAGTTCTGGGCTGAACACGGAAAAAATCAGCCTGTTTCCGCTTACTATGCTATTTCAATGCTTCAGGGTTGAAGATATCGAAGGAACAAAGAGCACGAAGATAACATATACCAAATGACGGAACGGAAAGACCCAAAAGGTAGAAGATCATAACATGAGTGATTCCGGGCTGGTTAGTGGGTTGGGGTTTTAGGCTGTTAGTGGGCTGGGATTTTCCGAGGTTTTTTGGACCCCTCCGGGTTTAGGCTTAATGGGTTCGGACTGGACCAAGCTAATTTTTTTTAAGTATATTTTGTTTTTCCTATTCAATGTTATTGATAGTAGTGTTTGCCAATTTTTAAGGCTTAGATTAAACTTTAAACATTAAAGTTTTAAATTTGAAATTTTAAAAGTAAGTGACTACAAAAAATTATGGCAGAATACATAACTGGACCCTTAAACTTGGCATTTTTTGTCACTTGGAAACCTAAACATAGAGTTGTTCCTATTAGGCCCTTCAACTAAACCACATCTGTGCCAATTAGACACTTTGTAGTGACATGATTGAATGTGTGGGGATCGAAAGACGCGTGAACACAATAAAGTTGAATAAAGGAAAATTCGGCGGGCTTTTTAGGGCACTAAGTCACCAGTGCCGATGGTCAGGTTTTTCATTTTCTGAAAATAAGTTTCAATTTGATTTGGGGGTTAATTCTGTAAGGTGTGATATTTTAAGGTGTTAGAGGCAACTGTAATACACACGTTTAATTTTTATAAAACTTTTTTCCAGATGGTCTACAAAGTGTCTAATTGACACAGACGTGATTTCATTGAGGGGCCTGATAGGAACAACTCTATCTTTAGGTGTCCAAGTAACAAAAAAACCAAGTTTAAGGATCCAGTTGTGTATTTTGCCAAAAATTATTTAATAAGACCAATAGGCAATATGTAAGCATCAAACTCCGAAAGTTTTCGTTTTATATTTTTATTGAATAATAAATAATACTTCAAATTAATTTGCAAGTTCTATTTTGATTTTTTTTATTTTTGAACTTGCAAATTGAAAGTTTACAACAATTATAAAAAATAAGGAAGAGTACATCACATGCTTGTATCATTTTTGTAAGTTCAACCATCCCAACATGAGGTTCTTGGTTTCCAACATTACTTGAATCGGAATCATAAACCATTATATCTCTAATTTTTTGGTCTTCCGCTTCATCGACTTCTTCATGCCATTGATTTTGCCATTCTGATCTTATCCAATTTCAGAAGCATACTAGAATTTTCAAAAGCATGACTGCTCAATGAATGACATGTATCTCCTAGTTGTTGCCTTGCTTGGCTAAATGAGTTCTCTGATGTGACTGTTAAAATCACATTTAGCACGTCTTGAGCCATGGCCGAAAGAACAGGATGTCATGCCCCGAACCATGGTCTTGGCGTAATACGACATTCGGTGCCTGACTGCATGTGATCGAGCAAACCAGCTGTATGGCTGGATCAACATGTGGTATAACTATGAGCTAGAGGCAAATATAAAATATGATATTCTACTAAAGAATCTGACTGAAATAACATAGATGCTAAAAATATTAAAAGGCCATGCAAGTATAAAAAAGTAGCCGACACGGCTAACACATAAAATCCTACTAATATTTGACTGGCTGGGTTATAGTCTACGAAGCCTCAAAAGAATACTGAAATCATAAACTATTTATCGATACAAGGTCCTCGGTATACCTTATTAACTGAAATACTATAATAACTAGAATTAAATAGAGATACGACCTCGAAGACCGGGGCTCACCAGTAGTTGATACGAGATGTCCTAGCAAGCAGAATCGTCAACCTGAAAATTGTTACCTGCATCCGAGACGCATACACCGGATAAAAGGGACATCAGTACACTTGAATTGTACTGATATGTAAAATAGGTGAAAAAAGAACTGTAAATACTGAGACTGAAACTAAACTGCTAGCTGATAAGCTGATAACTGAACAAGGAAGTAAGGATGTGAATACTCCCTTTTCTGAATGATGAACAAACTGTTTAACAGAATATTAAGCTGCAGCCTCAGCCCCCATATATATATATATATATATATATATATATATATATATATATATATATATATATATGCGCACAACTGCGGCCTTGGGCCCAAGTATACGTATATATAATTGCGGCATTAGGCCCAAAGATGTATTAACGTAATCTGCGGACTGAGGCCCAATTACAAGTGTTCAACATTCAAGAATATAAAATCAGGAACTGAGAATCATATTACAATACATGATAATGGAATAATGAGCATACTGAGTTACATGATACTGGGATAGTAAATAGGATTAGACTAAGATGAATATTCATAATAAGTTGATTTGTCATAACTGAAACACATAGAATATCGAATGATTATGAGACTATATCATCTACAGAATAGAAGTTCTACTACTATTCAGGGAACTAAGCCATAGTTTCGTTCTGAGAAAACTGGTAATGGCCATAATAAATGGGACGTAGGAGAATCATAGACAATCCCAAACGTAAAGAATTAGCCTTACAAAGCTTAATTTCCTTCCCTTGAGCATAATACAATGTTTGTCAACCCCTTTCAACGTTAATCTATAGCACTACAAGTCAAAGGGATTCCACATTAGCTATGGTGTTCATGTTTTGGTCACTTAAATATTTTATCAAACATTTGGTGAAAATAAAGCTTCATAGTCCTTATTAATGGTGTCTCTACACCCAACAACCCATTCTCTTGTTCTTAGATAAATTCTAAAGTCTCAAATGATTATATCAATATATTTCTTCATCACCCATAAGGTAAACAACACCCTTATCCAATAATCAATGCTCAACACCCCAACCCTGTAATCGTTCATGCTTTTCTATCAAATCCATCAACTCATATATCATGAACTAGGGTTTATAATCATTAAACCAATGCCAGAATCAATTAGAAGTTGAAGACTTACCCTTTTGAAGTTCAAACCCTTTGAATTCGAATTCTAGGCTTCCTTCTCTCAACAATGATGTCCTAATTGAATATCTAAAGATATCAAGGATTTACCATGTTAATAAGATGTTGGAAAATTGCAATTAACTTGGAATCACCATTAAAACTTACCTTGTGTGGTGGGGACCCTTAAGTAGTTAGGTTTTTGAGAGTCTTTCTTTCTAGATTGAGTTTTTATGTTTTGGGCTGTGGGGGATGAAATAAGGCTAAAAATATGACTTCCCAAGTCTTCCACCGTGTCCCAATTTGTGCAACCGCGGTCTCGACAGTGATAAATCGTTGGGAGAGTGCTTCACCACTGCGGTCGGGTGAAAACGCGGCAGGACCACGATGGTTACACACCTTATGTAAATGGGCATAACCTTTTGTACAGAGCTCAGTTTAGGCTATACGATATATCATTGGAAATCTATTTCAAAGGGCTACAACTTTCATGCTTTGAGTTTTTCCATATTTGTTAACAATTTTACTAAACCCTGCTAGAAAATAGACCTTTTGCAAACTTAGTCGATTTTTTCAAATTTTTTGTACCTCACTTTCCATCTTGATTTTGAAACAAATGTTTTCATCTATAATCACCCCGATGGGAATTTACATGTTCAAAATATATCCTTATTACTCCTTTAACATCTTCATACCTAAGCTGATTTTTACGGGGAGTTACATTATCTCCCCCTTGGAATCATTCGTCCTCAAATGACGGTCCTGGATGCAACTACGACTATCTATGGACATTAACTGAGTGCGATAGAGATATGAGAATATTTAAATGTCATGAATACATGTATATCATACTGAAAGAGCACGTGATCACTAAATACTAAGCTAAGTAAATACTGAAGGACATGGAGATTATAATATAAGACTTGAATGGAAAGGTTAATTACCTTCTAAATTTTCCTTTTGCTATTCAAAGAGATGGGGATAGCTGGACTTCATGTCCTCCTTGCCTTCCCATGTAGCCTCTTCAACCTTTTTATTCCTCCAAAGCACTTTTACTGAAGTAATTTCCTTAGTTTCGAGCTTGCGAATTTGACGATCAAGAATAGCCACTGTAATTTCTTCGTAAGACATGCTGTCTTTAACCCCTATAGCCTCTGTAGGAACCACAAGTGACGAGTCTCCTATGAATTTCTTCAACACAGACACATGAAACACTGAGTGTACAACAGCTAGTTCTTGTAGCAATTCTAACTCATAAGCCACCTGTTCGATCCTTCGTAGGATTCTATATAGACCAATATAGCGGGGACTAAGTTTCCCCTTCTTCCCAAATCTCATAACGCCTTTCATGGGCGATACTTTCAGAAATACCCAATCATTAACTTGGAAGCCTAAGTCTCTATACCGCACGTCCGAATATGACTTTTGGCGACTTCGAGCCGTCTTCAAATACCTTTGTATCAACTTGACTTTATCCATAGCCTGATAGACCAAATCGGGTCCTAACAACTCCGCTTCTCCAACTTCGAACCAACCAATTGGTGATCTACACCTTCGCCCGTACAGAGCTTTGTACGGTGCCATCTTGATACTATAGTGATAGCTGTCATTATAAGAAAACTCAATAAGAGGTAGATGATCGTTCCAATTACCTTTAAAATCAATAACACGCACGCTCAACATATCCTCAAGAGTCTAAATGGTGTGCTCCGCCATGCCATCCGTTTAAGGATGAAAAGTGGTGCTGAGGTTCACCCTTTTGCCTAATCCCTTCTGAAAGGATTTCCAGAAGTTCGCTATGAACTGGGCACCACGATATGAGACAATGGAAAAAAGAGTCCCATGCAATTGGACAATTTCTTTGATATACAACTTGGCATAATCCTTAGTCGAATCTGTAGTCTTCACTGGCAAGAAGTGAGCTGACTTGGTAAGTCGGTCTACAATCACCCAAATGAAATCATGCTTCCGAAATGAGCGAGGTAGACTTGTTATGAAGTCCATATTTATCATCTCCCATTTCCAAACGAGAATTTCTATATTCTAAGTTAAACCGCCAGGTCTCTGGTGTTCAAATTTCACCTGCTGTCAATTTGGACACTTAGCCACAAAATCTGCTATATCTATTTTCATATCGTTCCACCAATAAACCTCCTTAAGATCATGATACATCTTTGTGGAACCTGGGTATCTAGAATACCTGGAATTGTGGGTTTATGACTTAATCCGCGCTCTGAGCCCATCTACATCTGGAACACATAGCCTGTCTCTATATCTCAAAGTACCATCATCTCCCCCTTGTTCAAAAGCCATAATCTTGTTGTGAATTTCCACCTTCAGCTGCAATAAGTAGGTATTACTGAACTGTTTTTCTTTTACTTCGGCTACTAAGGAGGATTCAGCCAGTTCTGGAGAATAACGCCACCATCTTTGGAGTCCAAAAGTCAAATTCCTTGACTTGCTAAATGGTGGACTTCGTTCATAGCTCGCCTGTCTGCCTCTACATGAGCTAAGCTGCCCATAGAACCCCGACTAAGAGCATCGGCTATAATATTTGCTTTCCTTGGATGGTAGAGGATATCAACATCATAATCTTTACGTAATTCGATCCACCGTCTCTGAAGTAGATTTAATTCTCTTTGCTTGAAGATGTACTGGAGACTCTTGTGATCTGTAAAAATGTCAACATGTACCCCATACAAATAATGGCGTCAGATCTTAAGTGCAAACACCACAACTGCTAATTCAAGATCATGAGTTGGATAATTCTTCTCGTGAGCCTTGAGTTGCCTCGATGTGTAAGCTATGACTTTACCATGTTGCATTAATACACACCCAAGGCCAACCCCTATAGAATCAAAATAAACAACCAACCCTTCGGTTCCTTCCAGTAGTGTCAGGATTGGAGCTGAAGTCCAGCCTCTTCTTTAAATCCTCAAAAATTTTCTTGCACATGTCCAACATTGAAACTTGACTTTTTTTCTGAGTTAATCTAGTCAAAGGGGACGAGATAGAAGAAAATCCCTCTACAAAACGCCTATAATAGCCTGCTAGACCTAAGAAACTTCTTATATCAAATACTGAGGTGGGTCTAGGCCAATTCTTCACTGCCTCTATTTTCTGAGAGTCTACCTTCACGTATTCCCCTGAGATGACATGGCCCAAAAACACTACCGATTTCACCTAGAATTCATACTTAAATTTTTTTTCATATAGCTTGTGATCCTGCAGTGTCTGCAATACAAATTTGAGATGTTCTGCATGGTCAGTCTCGCTACGGGAATAAATCAAGATGTCATCAATAAACACGATAACAAACAAATTAAGATAAGTCTTGAAGACCCTATTCATAAGGTCCATGAAAGCTTCTGGTGCATTCGTTAAACCAAATGACGTTACCAAAAATTCAAAATACCTATATCGAGTCCTAAAAGCTATTTTGGAATATCAACTTCCTTAACCTTCAACTGATGGTATACCGATCTGAGGTCAGTCTTGGAATAACACTGGGCACCCTGAAGTTGATCAAATAAATCATCTATTCTGGGAAGAGGGTACTTGTTCTTGATGGTGACTTTATTCAACTGAAGATAGTGAATGCACATACGCTGAGACCCATCCTTCTTTCAGACAAACAAGACCAGTGCGCCCCAAGGTGAGACACTTGGCCTTATAAATCCCTTATCTAGAAGATCTTTCAAGTGGACTTTTAACTCTTTCAACTATGTTGGATCCATTATACAAGCCAGAATAGATATCAGCTTCGTGCCTAGAAGTAGATCAATTCCAAAGTCAATCTCTCTGTCGCGAGGGACTTTAGGGAGATCTTCGGGAAACACTTATGGAAACTCATTTATAATTGGTACCGACTGGAGAGTGGGGATTTAAGCATATGTATCCTTAACTCGAACCAGGTGATAGATATATCCCTTGGAGATCATCCTTTTAGCTTTAAGATAGGAAATAAACCTACCCCTAGGTGTTATTATGTCACCTTTCCATTCTAAGACTGGTTCACCATGAAATTCAAAACTTACTATTTTGGTTCTACAACCCACTGTGGCATAATAGGACTCTAACCAATCCATGCCCATGATCATATTGAAGTCTACCATCTCCAATTCTACTAAGTCTGTTGCAGTAAGACGATGATGCACTTTGACTGGACATCCCCTATAGATACGCCTTGCTATAACTGATTCTCCAACTGGAGTGGACACTTCAAAGGGTTCACACAACTTTTCTGATTCTATCCCAAATTTCTTAGCAATATATGGGGTTACGTAAGATAGGGTGGATCCTGAATCTATAAGAGCATAGACATCAAAAGTGAATATTGTTAGCATACCTGTGACTACATCTCAACGAGCCTTTATATCCCGACGGTCTGCCAGTGCATACAAGTGGTTTCGACCACCGCCTGCATTATTAGACTTTGTTGCACTGCGCCCCTGCTGAGCTAGAGAGCTACAATAGGTTGCTGAATTAGTCTATATTGCCTCAATTATTCTGCTTTATCGATGGACGATCCCTCAAGAAGTGGCCCTGCTGACCGCATCCAAAGCAACCATTTGTGCCCAAACAACACAACCCCAGGTGCCTCTCACCACACGTGTTGCAAATAGGGTAACCAGGGACTCTGTAGCCCACATTAGCCTATGACTGTGAGTCTGTTGTTCTGAAATTATGATCTTTCATGTTAAACTTTGACCTCTGAACTGGTGCACTAGCTGAAGATGGACCAGGTCCTGATTTTGATTTCTTAAAAAACTGGCGATTGCCTCCTGCTTGAGATCCCCCGTAGTTGAAATTTCCTTCAGACTTAACTCTCTTGCTGAATTGCCTCTCCTTCTTTCTCAGTGGACGCTCTTCTTCCTTTAACCTATATTCGTTCCCTCGAACAAAGGCAACCATCTTAATGATAGTCATGTCATTATTCTGAGCAACTATATTAGCATGAGCAAGCAAATCATTTGAAAGCCCTAACACAAACCGCCTTACTCTGGCCCTCATATCACGTACCATTCCCAGAGCATACTTGACCAGAGAGACGAACTTGAGGTAGTACTCATTCATACTCATATCATTCTGTCCGAATCTCTCAAACTCCAAATCTTAGCTTCCAAGACCTCAATGGGTAGAAAGTTCTCAAAGAACATATCTCTAAACTCTTTCCAAGTCACATGATCCGCATCCTGCCCTCGGGACTCTTCCCATGTTTCATACCAAGTGTTGGCGACATCCTTAAGCTGATACGTAGCAAGCTTTGCTGCCTTAGTGTCTGTAGCATGCATCACTCGAAATATCTTTTGAACCTCATCAATGAAATTTTGCAGACCCTCATCCTTTTTGAACCTTGTGAAGATGGGTGGTTTCATATTGAGGAATTCCCTAGACCTGGAACTACTCATCTTATGAACATCACTTGTTCCCTGCTTTTAAGCTTGAGTAGCAACAATTTGGGTGAGCAACTGGATAGCTCCCCTAACATCCTTGTCTGAAGCACTAGTCACTGAGCCCCGTGCAACCCCCTGGGCTGAAGTTTCCTCCTCCTGAGCAGCATTAGTTGTGCCCCCTGGCTAGTGGCTGAGGCCCTCCCGGTGTACTTTATTTTTGCATCCATTTTTCTAAAATACGCAATTCGCACGGGTTAGAAAGATTCCTGAAAGCATAGCCCTAACTGCATGATCTAGAGTATGAAAGAAATAGAACAATCCTAGATGTCTTGATGGTCAACTGTTTACATGTGTGGCGCGCACACACACATAAAAGAGAACCCACTGGACACGGCTTCATAGACTCCCTAGGACTCTTGAACCTAGGGCTCTGATACCAAGCTTTGTTAAGCACTGAACCATTGTCTGGGCATAACACGACACTCGGTTCCTGACTATATATGACCGAGCGAACCAACTGTATGGCTGGATCAACATGTGGTATAACTATGAGCTAGAGGCAAATATAAAACATGATAATCTACTAAAGAGTCTGACTGAAATATCATAGATGCTGAAAATACTAAAAGGCTCTGCAAGTATAAACAAGTAGCCGACAAGGCTAACACATAAAAGCATGCGAATATTTGACTAACTGGGTTATAGTCTACGAAGCCTCTAATGAATACTGAAAATGTAAGCTGTTTACCGGGACAAGGTCCCCGGCATACCTTATTAACTAATATTCTATAATGACTAAAACCAAATAGAGATAAGGCCCCAAAAGACTGGGGCTCACCAATAGTTGATACGAGATGTCCTAGCAAGCAGAATTGTTAACCTGAAAATCGTTACCTGCATCGCGAGATGCAGGCCCGGGAAAAAGGGACGTCATTACACTTGAATTGTATTGGTATGCAAAATAGCTGAACAAAATAACTATAAATACTGCTAGCTGATAAATCGATAACCGAACAAGGAAGTAAGGATATGAATACTCCCTCTTCTGAATGATTATACACACACACACACACACCTCCGTCCCAAAGATGCACAAAGCATAAACTGCGGCCTTAGACCCAATTACAAGTGTTCAACATTCAAGAATATAAAATCAGGAACTGAGAATCATATTACAATACATGATACTGAAATAATGAGCCATACTGAGTTACATGATACTGGGATAGTAAATAGGATTAGACTGAGATGAATATTCATAATAAGTTGATTTTGTCATAACTAAAACACATAGAATATCAAATGATTATGAGATTATGTCATCTACAGAATAGAAGTTCTACTACTATTTAGGGAACTAAGGCATAGTTTCTTTATGAGAAAACTGGTAATGGTCATAATAAATGGGACGTAGGAGAATCATAGACATTCCCAAACATAAAGAATTAGCCTTACAAAGCTTAACTTCCTTCCCTTGAGCGTAATACGAAGTTTGTCAACCCCTTTCAACTTTGATATATAGCACTACAAGCCAAAGGGATTCCATATTAGCTATGGTGTTTATGTTTTGGTCACTTAAATATTTTATCAACACTTGGTGAAAATAAAGCTTCATAGTCCTTATTAATGGTGTCTCTACACCCAATAACCCATTCTCTTATTCCTAGATAAATTCTAAGTCTCAAATTATTATATTAATATTATTCTTCATCACCCATAAGGTAAACAACACCATTAACCAATAATCAATGCTCAACACCCCAACCTTATAATCGTTCATGCTTTTCTATCAAACCCATCAACTCATATCTCAAGAACTAGGGTTTATAATCATTAAATCAATGTTAGAATCAATTAGAGGGTAAAGACATTACCTTTTTGAAGTTCAAACCCTTTGAATTCGAGTTCTAGGCTTCCTTCTCTCAACAATGATGTCCCAATAGAATACCTAAGGATATGGACAGTTTATCTGTGTTAATAAGATGTTGGAAAATTGAAATTAACTTAGAATCACCATTAAAACTTACGTTGGATGGTAGAGGGACCCTTAAGGAGTTAGGTTTTTAGAGCCTTTCTTTCTAGAGCAAGTTTTTATGTTTTGGGTTTGTGGGGAATGAAATAAGACTAAAAAAAATGACTTTCCAAGTCGTTCACTGCGTCCCAATTGGCGTGGCCGCGGTAAATCGCTGGGACACTGCCTCACCACCGCGGTCGCGGTGAAAACGCATCAGGTCCGCGTGGTTACACACTCTTATGTAAAACGGGCATAAACTTTTGCACACAGCTTTGTTTAGGCTCCACAATATATCGTTGGAAAGATATTTTAAAGGCCTACAGTTTTCATGCTTTTAGTTTTTGAGATTCCTTATAAATGTTTACTAAATCCTGCTGGAAGACAAACCTTTTACAAACTTAAGCGATTTTGTCAAATTTTATTTACCTCACTTTCTATCTTGATTTTGAAACAACTTTTTTCACCCATAATCATCTCGATGGGACTTCACATATTAAAAATATATAATTTCTACTCCTTTAACTCATTCATAACTAAGCCGAATATTATCGGGTGTTACTTATGAGATGCTCCTCCACCAACCCAACGGTAAAAATTTCTTTGTTCCGGGCTCTGGTGACTTTTGCAAGTAGAATTAGAGTTCATCTATATTCCTGCTACTGGTTTGTTGATGCTATCTTAGTATAGACCAAATCAAACTATCTTAAATACCTCATTATCATCCAAAGCACCAGTCCCAGATATTGAAAACGAACCTGAAAGAATATTTGCATCTACAGTAGCAGAACCATCAACAATGTTATCACAATAATTATATAAAGTTTGTAAATTTTTGTGTTCATTAGAAATACAAGTTTCAATATTAGGAGCTTCAGATGGTCCAATATCCATATAAACGTATAAAGTGTTAGGATTTATGCCCGTCACTAGAGGGGGGGTGAATAGTGCGGCACGAGAATATTGATAAATATTGCGGAATTAAATTTGCAGGAATAAAATAAATTCGGTAATTAAAATAACAAGGAAAGAACGCACCGAATTTATCCTGGTTCACCACAACTTGTGGCTAGTCTAGTCCCCGAGAGACTCTCTCGAGATTCCACTAACTCCGTTAAGCTTACGGGTGCCTAACAAACCGTTACAGTTGCTCGTAGATGTACACTCTACAAGACTTCAACTTGCTCGAGGATACCGCACCTCAAGACTTCACTTTGCTCGTGGATACCGCACCACAAGACTTCAACCACTAAGACTTAGGGTACTTAGCGAACCCGACAATCAATGAGAAGATATGTTCTTCTCAAACACCTTTCTCTTCATACAACAAGACTCTCTCAAAAGAGTAGATAAAGAGATACAAATTTAGCTCTATGAACAACACAAAGTTGTCTCTCAAATGGCTCAACAAAAGCTCTAAAATGATGCTCAAATAATGTCAATATGTATATCAATATTGGGAGGTGTCGTGTGTTTAAAATCAGCTCAAAAGACCTCTTTTTATAGGTGAAAAAGGGTGCATGACCGTTGCTTAATTGACAATTAATTATGCTGATTTTGTGCTGAGATAATCGATTATTTATATCACATAATCGATTATTTGTTAACGTTACAAAATCGGAATCAGATTCTGCTCACATATAATCGATTATTTCATCCATATAATCATTATGACTCTAACGTTCCGAAAATCAGAATCCCCGATTTTCTGCCAAATAATCGATTATTTGATAGAGATAATCGATTATGTCTCTAACGTTCCGAAAATCAAAAGCTGATTCTCGCTGGATAATCGATTATCTAATTGATATAATCGATTATATTGAGACAGTGTTTCAATCACTTTGGCAACGGTAATCACATAATCGATTGTGCACTTTGTATAATCGATTATTCTGTGGTAGTGTTCAAACACTTTGGCCACTGTTATAACATAATCGATTATGCTGATTTGTATAATCGATTATTTTAGTCCAGTTTTGAAAACTTACTTCAAAAACCATTTTGGTTAAAATGAAAACTTTAACATCATTTTGTTTGAAGTATTTAAAATATGTTTATGATAAATATGATTGAATAAAATATGTTTATGATAAATATGATTTAATAAAATAATTTTATGCATATTTATGATGAGCTATGTTGAGCCAAAAGACGAGATAACTTAAACGTTGCTCTTACATTGGTTCTACCTAACGACCTACGCCTTGGGTCTTCGGTCTTGAACATTTGAGCTCGTCTTTGGCTTGTCTATGCAATTCCGTCATCAATATTCTTCTCGCCATTCAATCTCGATTGTTTGTCATATAATATCGTTGTTTGACACTTGACTTCGTTGTTTGTCATTCATCAAAACCTATACCTGAAAATCATGCTCATACAACCAAAGCGCACATATCATAGATAGAGTGATTTTCTACAATTTCCCCCTTTTTGATAATGACAAACAACAGGAGATATGCACATTTGATTCCCCCTAAATTCATGCTATATCTCAACATACAATTTATGCAAACAATTCAATATAAATAATTCAATATGATTCCCCCTTAATTGAATATTCCCCCTCAATTAAAGCATGCATATCGCCTAAATTCTTCCCCCTTTTGGCATTAGCAAAAAGAGTATACCAATTGTTAATTAAACTATTGACGATATCAATGGTTTGAAACAAAATCATATCAACATCAAATGATACTAAATGTTAGTAAAAGCATACTAATCATAATAACGGTCATTTTTCGCAAATATACGAACTGTTTATTTAAACTCAAAATATTCATCAAAACATGAATCAATCATTTAATATAAAACTAATTGATACCAATTGTTATTCAAAATAAAACTTATCGAATCATGAATCAATCATTAATATCAATTGTTAGCACATATCAGCTATTACGTTTTTATCGAAAATACGATAACTAACCGACGTTCCCCCTCGATGCATTAAGGTTTCGTGCTTGGTGCATCTACTACAATATTGTAGTCTTCAAGCACACCTACAAAAGTACCTAAAAATAGGTTTTTGGTACCCAACTTCTTTTGGGTCCTTGGGGGTTAGAATAATAATAATCATAATCAACACATAAATCTCTATGTTTAGCAAAACATACGGGTGCAATGTGTCCTACCCAGTTACAATAATGACATATAACATTAGGATTGTGCATATGTCTAGGTTGAGCCAAATGCGTTCTAGGTGATCTAAATTTGTTGTTCCTAGACGCGTTGAAATTCCTAGAGTCATTTCTAGGTGGTCTAAAATTATTCATTCTAGACTCATTAATCAACTTCCTAGAATTATGTCTAGGTGGTCTAAAATGATTAGTTTTAGACTTATTAACAAAATTCCTAGAATTGTTTCTAGGTGGTTTAACCTCATTTCTAACATCCTTTTTAATTTCTTCACTTGTTTTATCAACACTACGTTTTTCTAGTGTGCTCCTAAGTTCTATGTTCTCTGTTTTCAAAGAACTACAAGAAGAGCAATTTGAACATTGATCAATTGAAGAGGCTTCATTCAATTCCTTGATCTTATTTTTAAAATCAACATTGTCATTTTCCAAAAATTTATTTTCTTTTTCTAAAACTTCAATTTTATTTTTAAGAGCACTAATGTCATTTTCAAAATCTTTTTCTTTCAAAGAAGGTCGTTTTTCAAAATCTTTTTCTTGCAAAGAAAGTGTTTTCTGAAAATCTGTTTCTTGCAAAGAAAGTGTTTTCTTCAATTCTTTTATGGTTTTGGAAGCTTTAACAAATTCACCATATAATTCATCATAGGCATTTTGTATTTCTTCAAGCGAGTAAGAGTTAGAAATACTTACCTCTTCTTCTTCGTTGGCCATGAGGCATAATGCGGCAGTTTCATCGCCCGAGCTGTCTGAATCCCATGTCACGCGCCGATGATGTTTCTTCTTTTTCTTGTCCTTGGGTTTTGGACAATGTGATTTGGTGTGGCCAAGTTTTCCACAATTTTGGCATGAAGGACTTGGTTCTTCCTTCTTTATTTCCTTCTTCATAAACTTATAAAACTTTTCAATTATATCATTGGAAATAATATCATCATCGCTTTCCGAATCACTTACCTCTACTCTTTTAGAAGTTGATGCTTTGAAGGCGAAATTCGAACTTCTACTTCTAAGATAGGGATTAAGAATTATACTTTCATAAGTTTCAAGGTTACCTTTTAGTCCATCAATTGTGATATCCGTGATTCCTATCGACTCTTGGATGGCATCGGCTTTGGAACGCCATTTGGGAGTGAGGCTCCGTAGGATTTATCGAACAAGATCTTTGTTCGTGTACACTTTCCCGAGAGCATGAAGGTCGTTGACGATTTTTGAGAATCGTTCGAACATATGACTGATGGATTCCTTCTCCATTTTAAAGATTTCATATTCATGTGTTAGAAAATCAATTCTAGCTTCTCGGACTTGAGACGTACCTTCATAAGTAATCTCGAGTTTATCCCACATTTCCTTTGCGGTTGTGCAACAAGAGATTTTCCGGTAGTCATCCGGATTCACCGCACAATATAATAAGTTGACGGCCTTTGCGTTAAGTTCAACCATTTTGATGTCCTCGGTGTCATATTCATCTTCCTCCTTTGTTGGCATTTGTTCTCTATTCTTGATGATTCGCCACAAGCGAAAATTATGTGATTGGATGAAGATTCTCATCCGCTCTTTCCAATATGTGTAATTCCTTCCATCAAAGAGTGGAGGACTATGGGTGGAGTGTCCTTCGCTCATCATTCCTGCGTTCAATATTCTCAACAAAAAATATATATCGCTCTCAACCGGTTAAGGCTTTCAGAGAGTTAGGCTCTGATACCAATTGTTAGGATTTATGCCCGTCACTAGAGGGGGGTGAATAGTGCGGCACGAAAATATTGATAAATATTGCGGAATTAAAATTGCAGGAATAAAATAAATTCGATAATTAAAATAACAAGGAAAGAACGCACCGAATTTATCCTGGTTCACCACAACTTGTGGCTAGTCCAGTCCCCGAGAGACTCTCTCGAGATTCCACTAACTCCGTTAAGCTTACGGGTGCCTAACAAACCGTTACAATTGCTCGTAGATGTACACTCTACAAGACTTCAACTTGCTCGAGGATACCGCACCTCAAGACTTCACTTTGCTCGTGGATACCGCACCACAAGACTTCAACCACTAAGACTTAGGGTACTTAGCGAACCCGACAATCAATGAGAAGATATGTTCTTCTCAAACACCTTTCTCTTCTTACAACAAGACTCTCTCAAAAGAGTAGATAAAGAGATACAAATTTAGCTCTATGAACAACACAAAGTTGTCTCTCAAATGGCTCAACAAAAGCTCTAAAATGATGCTCAAATAATGTCAATATGTATATCAATATTGGGAGGTGTTGTGTGTTTAAAATCAGCTCAAAAGACCTCTTTTTATAGGTGAAAAAGGGTGCATGACCGTTGCTTAATTGACAATTAATTATGCTGATTTTGTGCTGAGATAATCGATTATTTATATCACATAATCGATTATTTGTTAACGTTACAAAATCGGAATCAGATTCTGCTCACATATAATCGATTATTTCATCCATATAATCGATTATGCCTCTAACGTTCCGAAAATCAGAATCCCCGATTTTCTGCCAAATAATCGATTATTTGATAGAGATAATCGATTATGTCTTTAGTGTTCCGAAAATCAAAAGCTGATTCTCGCTGGATAATCGATTATCGAATTGATATAATCGATTATATTGAGACAGTGTTTCAAACACTTTGGCAACGGTAATCACATAATCGATTATGCACTTTGTATAATCGATTATTCTGTGGTAGTGTTCAAACACTTTGGCCACTGTTATAACATAATCGATTATGCTGATTTGTATAATCGATTATTTTAGTCCAGTTTTGAAAACTTACTTCAAAAACCATTTTGGTTAAAATGAAAACTTTAACATCATTTTGTTTGAAGTATTTAAAATATGTTTATGATAAATATGATTGAATAAAATATGTTTATGATAAATATGATTTAATAAAATAATTTTATGCATATTTATGATGAGCTATGTTGAGCCAAAAGATGAGATAACTTAAACGTTGCTCTTACATTGGTTCTACCTAACGACCTACGCCTTGGGTCTTCGGTCTTGAACATTTGAGCTCGTCTTTGGCTTGTCTATGCAATTCCGTCATCAATATGCTTCTCGCCATTCAATCTCGATTGTTTGTCATATAATATCGTTGTTTGACACTTGACTTCATTGTTTGTCATTCATCAAAACGTATACCTGAAAATCATGCTCATACAACCAAAGCGCACATATCATAGATAGAGTGATTTTCTGCATAAAGCAGCGATTAATTGGTGACAAGTGGTCATTTTTGATAGAAGGGTTTAAAATAGCTCTAATTAGGTAAATAGGGGGAATTAGGTATAACTTATCTAGCATAGATTCAACAACAGAAGTTTATCCTTCTTTCTTTTTCAAATTATGGAGTAATAGAGAAATTTCAGTAATATTAACTTAACCATTTGCAATAGTAGGATAATAAGTTCAAGAAAACTCAAGTGTAGCCACATAAAATTTTGTAAAATTTTTACATCTTCAATGACATCTCAAGTTTTAGATGTTAACAAACGGTTAGGATCAGTATAATGAGAATTAACAACTTCAATTATAGGCATTTTATATTTATAACAATATATTAAGAATAAATAAGTATATTCCACTTAGTAGTTATTTCTTCAGGCATGAGTGTTGGTTTTAGTCCATACTGTATATATTTTTCCTTAAATAGATCTAATTTAGCAAATTTATTATTTTCTTGAATTACACCAACTTCTCTTCCAACTAAAGTGATCTCATCTTTAAATAATTTAAGGACACTCTTCATAATTAAATTATAAATATGATATCTACCTCTAACATGAAATATTTCAGAAATTGGTGGGTGAAGATGCAATTTCAATATTGTAATAGCATCATTGTTGTTAAAAGCATTATCAAATCACATACACAAAACGTTTTTGTAAGATTATAATATATAGCATCTTCATGGATAGTATTACTTATAAATGCACTAATATGAATTTGATATTCAAAATTTAAAAGAAATAATACGTTTTTGCATACAAAAATTATCATCTATTTAATGACATGTAACAGTCAAATAATCATTTTCATTTACAGCACGACCAATATCAGAAGTAAGAGAAACTCTATAAGAAAGACTGGCGAATAAATAATGGATATATGCCTAATATTGTCCAAAAAGCCTAAAGATATCAGCTTTACAAGTACTTCTAGGAATACCTTTAAACAAAGGGTTATAAATTCTTTGAATATAAGTAATATATATAGTGAAGCAGTAAACTAAAAGGTAAATAACTTAAAATAATTATTTTAGCTAATTCGTCCCGATTTTTCTTAATATTATAATTACCTATTAAACCGCAGTACCTGAATTAAGTTTTTGTTACCCACCTCCCTCATCACCACCCCATGCAATAGGGTGATTTTCTAACATGTTCTACGAAGTTGACTCGTTCCCCTCCCTTGCCTCCGCTCTCATGTTTATAAACTTCCTTACGAATTTGATATTTTACTTAATTTTTATCTTCTTCTAGTCTTTCAAAAAAATTTCAACACTTACTTCTTAATTTCCGGTTCCTCTTAATAGGGAGGGGATGCCTACTTGTATTACCATGACCTCTACCCCTAATATTTTGTATTTGACTAGCATTACCAGGTGTAGCTGGTGGTGTTTCAAGACTATCAAGTGATTGAATATCATCTAAATTATCATCTATACTATAATTTTCTTGAAGTCGCTCATAATCTATTTTTAAATTTTCAGGTGAACTTTCAAAATTATGTAAAGCTACTAGAAGAACCAACATCACCTCTTAATTTAGAAGTTTTACACTTATAATCACCCCTACTAGTGCACGCTTCTTTGCATGCTCTTAATATATCCAAGTAAATTGAATTAATAATCCTAAATAATAAAATAAAAATATACACCAAAAAAAGAAAGAGATGAAACGAGCGTACCGGGATTCTAGATGCTGCACTAAATTTGATATCAAACTTCAGTTGATAGAGTGATACTTGATACCACATTTCACTTGAATACTTGATATTTGATAATAATAATAATTTTGTGGTGACTAAACTAAATATTTGATAAAACTTGAATTAATAAGTAATTGAGAATTTAAGAGCAATATAATCAATATATCAAGAGAGAATTGAGAGAGATTTAGAATAGTAAGAGAGTAAATTGTGAGAAAAAATAAAGAAGAAGAGGGGCAATTTACAGTTTTAAAAGGTTAAAATTATAATTTATCAATTACTAGAGGTGGAGGGACTATTTTCTTAAAGGATCCTTCTTTGTCGTACACTACTTGTCTTCTAATTGGCAACAGCTAAAGAGCTAAATGGACTGTCCCCAAGGAAATTTCCTCCCAAAAGGGGAAGACAAAAGAAGGAAGAAATATGTAAATATGATTGATTAGTCGATAGTATATTTTTGTAAGATATTGTTGTTCAACAATTTAGTTAGAACAGTTATTGTAATTAGATGCATGCACGAGGGGGAAGAACAAAGCCAGTCTGGTGCTTAATTAAATTATTTTTTCACTGGGGTCCCATTAATTTGGGTTCGCTAGCATAGGGCTCACTAGTTAAAAGGGAAGCGTTCCTCATCAGTTTTCAATTTTAGGATTCAAGGTGACTGTTGATTAAAGGTGGAGAGATCGTATTCATCCCACTATAATTTTTGGTGGTGTGATTAATTAAATTATTGCATGCAGACAAATAAATGTGTTTACGAAAATATTGAAGACTACATCCGGGGCATTATTCTACTATCTATAAACGTGTTGCACGTTAATAATAACACGTGATGATTTAAATATTTATTTATATGAAGGAATAATAAAATTTTATTAATAAGAGAAATTTATGTATACTAATACTAATACAATAATCATCTAAATGCCGAAAAATAGTATAGCATTAGTATAAGCATGAATTTAATATAAAAGGTCCTTTCTCAAAACTTACACAAATTATCAATTTTATCATGTTAGTTAGATAATTATGTATTATAATTTAAAAGTATTTAATATGATGGTATCTTAACGAATACTTCTTTTTGGATAATATTTTTTTGTGTATGTTTCATTCTAATGCTTTGGTTGCTCTGTCTTAACCCGAACTTTTGTTGTCGATCTTGATATCCCTCTTGAAAGTGCAATGTATAGTTGTTCATGAAAGATAATAAATTTTGGTAAATATAGTCTAATATTAGGATGTTTATCCTTGTACTTTATTTGTTATATTTGCAAAACATAAACATACTAAAAAATTATTTTTACAAATATTTAAAAGGATATTCCTTAGTTTCGAAAGACGAAAGTTGAATTCAGAGATAAGAATATACTTAGAAGCACATCGACAAGTATCATAATTTTTGCATGTATGATGTTATTGTCAAAAACTTCTATATACCATCTGTATGCTATTACATAAGCTATTCGGCGTATTTAAATTTTTCAGTAGCATGACGGCATATTTTTCTTCAAAATCAACCTATATAAAAGGTTGACAAAACAAAATAATTTTGTGTTTTTGACTCAGCAAAAAATGATACCAATAATTTCAACCAAGAAGAATACTTTAATACCAAACGGCCTTCTACCATACCTGTTTGTTATCAAATTTATTATTTCTTACGTATGTTAGTGTTTATTATTTCTTACGTATGTTAGTGTCATCATATATATATATATATATATATATATATATATATATATATATATATATATATATATATATATATATATATATATACTAAGTAGATCTTCCATTGTTGATTAACATAGTCATTTCTGCTAGCTAAAATGTCCTTTTAATTCTATCATGCTGTCACGACCCCAAATCCACTAATGGTCGTGGTGGCGCCGGACATCGCTGTCAGGCAAGCCAACTGAAATACTTAATTAAATTCTTGTTTTAATAATTTTTAAAATACTTCTTTTATACGATTAAGACAATACTCAGTATATTCCTCCGAATGAATAATGAATTATTTAAATAGCTTTTAAAATTTCTGAATAAACCCAAATACATCCCAGAACCCGGTGTCACAAGTACATGAACAACTACTAAGGAATCGAATAAAGTACAATAGCTGTCCGGAATACAAGTGGACAGAAATGAAAATACAATACAATACTCTGAAGGAGACTTTGCTGACTGCGAACGTCTCGATAAATGCAACTCACCTAAGTTTCCGTATCAACCATGCCGCTATACCACTAAGCCACTAGCCACACATAAACCTGTGCAACAAAAATGCACAGTAAGTGTAGTATGAGTACGAAAACAACGTGTATCACACCTCCTTTTTAACTACACCCAGTGTAGGGTATATATAACAGAGTTTTTTCCAATTTAAGTGACAATCGACACGGGATTTATTTAATTAAAAATTAGAGTCGCCACTTGGGACAATTTATGGTGTCCCAAGTCACCGGTTTAAAATTCCTAATCGAGGAAGTTTAACTCTATTATACAGTATGTGAACACATAAATTCGGGTTAGAAATTCTTTTAACCCGGGAGAAGGTGTTAGGCACTCCCGGATTCCGTGGTTCTAGCATGGTCGATTTGATTATACTTGGCTTATTAAATTATTTAATTACTTATTTTAGAACCTATGTATAATTGTCTTTTACTGCTTTTTATTTAAGAAAATTATCTTGAAACGGGTTACGCGTACACATTTCCCATTTGTTTGGCGCGTCACAAAATCATATCACGCGAACGTGTTTACAATTAATAATGCTTTTATTATTATTAGATAGTAGATGGCACACCTCAAAACTATATAAACTAAAACTAACTAGTGGCCTATCAAAACAAAGGTTATGCCAGAAGCAATGCAACTCAGTGAGCGCTGTTTATCTTTTCTCGACTAGGCACATCGGACCAGTCTTGCTTTCTCTTTGCTCGCATAGGAGAATGGACATATATGACTCCAAGGCATTCTAAGAGTCGGTAATACGCTCTTCCTTGGAGTGGGTTGTGCCCTTTCCTTGGTGTAGAAAAATAGCTGAGTCCATTCTGTGCGACCAGGATCAACAGTGAAACCATAAATCATAAATGTCAACAATGTCGCACATGGAAAGTGCTAGTTCTATTGCTCTCATCCCAATTCCTTTGGTACTTCTGCGTAGTACGATACCTAGGAACAGATAGACCAGATTCCAGATTTTCTTTATCTTTGCAGTGAAGTCTCTATGGATGACACTTTTAATTATAAGCACCTCATTGTCAGAACCATTGAGAATTTTTATCATGTTTCGGGAAACACCTCGGGCTATATGAACTAATTAATTAGTAGCTTATGAAAACCAATCTTATTATCAAGAAGGTTTGATCGAAGTTCCGCGAACGCATACTCCGAATTGGGTTTTAAAATCGTAATCATGTTACACGAACGTATACACAATCACGATGGTAGATTTATGTTATCGATTGTCCGTGTTCAAAGCAATGAGAAACTGGAAACCAGTAAGAAGAAGAGACACAAAAAACAGAACGTATGTAACGTTAAAAAAAAAAAAATCACAGAAATGAAGAAATCCGAGACCACAGAATTCACTGTGTGTCCTTAAGGAATTTAACCCCCTCACTGTACCCGAGGTTGTGGATTATTTCCTCCCAGGATATAACGGATATACCTGTCGTAGGAGTGGCGGTACCTCAAACGCCTACGACTTCGACGAACTCAAATTCGGGAACGAAATCACACTATGACTCGATATGTTTCAGTTTGCAGAAAAGAATGCAGAATTTTTAATGCACGAATATTTTTTTTTTCTCCAGTACTCGAAAATGAGGCATTGCCTCAGTTTATATAGCCTCGAATTGTGACTGTTCGGAAAGGCTTGGTGCCTGTTCGGGAAAGGCCATGCCTTTTTTCTGAAAAATAAGAACGTTGGGAAGTTTACAGTTAACAAATTAATATTTTTCCCGCGGGAATTAAAAACAATTTCAGAAAATGAAGATTGACTTTTAAATAAATTTGGTCCAAAAAGATTATCAATCAATCAGATCATTTGACCAAATCCAAATCCAAATCCAAAGCCGAAGCCGAGCCGAGCGACGACGACGGCGCGAGGGGAGTCCCTCTTCTTAACCCTTTAAGAGCTAGAAGAAGTGCTTTCTAATATAAGCACATAACTTTCCCTTTCTACCACCAATGTGGTACAAAGCTTCTTTTCAAAGGAACTTTGCTTTGAAACTTCATTTTCCTTCTATTGTCTTCTTCCCTCCATTTCTCATTCACACCAACTTAGCTAGCTTTAATCATTAACTAGCTTTAACAATCCCCCACATGAATGGGGAATGGCTATATGATGAAAAACATGCATGACAAAAAACTGTGTGATTCGTAAGCAAGGATTAATTGCATCTGGATAAGTAGATTTCTCTTTGAACTTTCCGTAGTGAGCATATGTCGGATATACTCGGTCAATCGGTAGATTTGATATCTTTGAACCGTCGAGCTTTGGTGTATACCTAGACAACCACATGTCACACAATTAACCCTTTAACCGTTTTTGGTTCTCATTGTTTTGTTCGTTTCAGCCATGAACACTTCCTGGTTCATAAGTGCGTAGAGAGCTGGCCTTACAGAGTTCTCCTTGAAGCGGCTTACACTTCACACTTACATAGGTGATTCCTAAATGTGTCATCCCGTAGATACACTATTTGATATACCCCGTATCAAACTTAGAAACCATTAAAAAGCCTTAATGCTTTATCCTGGTACTGAACATTGTCTCATCACGAGAATGGACCAAAAAGTTATTGTGACAATGTTGAACCGTCATCAATGACTTTGTTTGATCTCTTTGAACCTAGATCTTGGGATCTCATGTCTTCTAGGTAGAGTTACCGCCACGATGACTTGTCCTCGGCCATAGTCCCATTCCCCTCGATGATCTTTCAACCACTTCTCTAGTTAGGCCTTTAGTTAGTGGATCCGACACATTATCTCTTGACTTAACATAGTCAATTGTGATAATTCCACTAGAGAGTAGTTGTCTAACGGTATTATGTCTTCGTCGTATGTGACGAGACTTTCCGTTGTACATAACGCTCCCGGCTCTTCCTATTGCCACTTGGCTATCGCAATGTATGCATATAGGAGCCAACGGTTTGGGCCAAAATGGAATATCTTCTAAGAAATTCCGGAGCCATTCAGCTTCTTCACCGGCTTTGTCTAGAGCTATGAACTCAGATTCCATTGTAGAGCGGGCGATACATGTCTGTTTGGATGACTTCCAAGACACTGCTCCTCCACCTATAGTAAAAACGTATCCACTTGTGGATTTAGTTTCAGTTGAACCGGTGATCCAATTTGCATCACTGTATCCTTCAATAACTGCAGGATACCTGTTATAATGCAAAACAAAGTTTTGAGTATGTTTCAAATACCCCAAAACTCGTTTCATTGCCAGCCAATGATTTTGGTCGGGATTACTCGTGTAGCGACTTAGTTTACTTATAGCACACGCAATATCAGGTCGCGTACAGTTCATAATATACATCAAACTTCCCAACACTCTGGCATAATCCAATTGAGAATGACTTTCACCTTTATTCTTTGCAAGAGCAAGGTTCATATCAATTGGCGTTTTTGCAACTTTAAAGTCCAAATACTTGAACTTTTCAAGTACTTTTTCAATATAATGAGATTGAGACAATGCTAGACCTTGAGGAGTCTTATGGATTTTAATTCCCAGAATTAAATCGGCAACTCCTAAGTCTTTCATATCAAACTTACTAGCAAGCATGCGCTTAGTAGCATTTATGTTAGCAATGTTGTTACTCATTATTAACATATCATCCACGTATAAACAAACAATGACGACGTGGTTCGGAGTGTTCTTAATGTAGACACATTTATCACATTCATTTATCTTGAATCCATTTGACAGCATCGTATGGTCAAATTTTGCATGCCACTGTTTTGGTGCTTGTTTTAGTCCATAAAGAGACTTAACAAGTCTACATACCTTCTTCTCTTTCCCTGGAACTACAAACCCTTCGGGTTGTTCCATGTAAATTTCTTCCTCCAACTCTCCATTTAAGAAGGCTGTTTTCACATCCATTTGATGGATTTCAAGACCGTACACGGCGGCTAATGCTACTAACACCCGAATAGATGTAATCCTCGTTACCGGCGAGTATGTATCAAAGTAATCAAGACCTTCTCGTTGTCTAAACCCTTTAACAACTAGTCTTGCCTTATATTTTTCAATAGTGCCATCAGCTTTCATTTTCCGTTTGAAAATCCATTTGGAACCTAAAGGTTTATTCCCTGGAGGAAGATCAACCAATTCCCAAGTATGGTTGTTTAATATGGATTCTATCTCACTATTGATTGCCTCTTTCCAAAATTGAGCTTCCGATGAAGACGTAGCTTCATTGAACGTTCGAGGCTCATTTTCCAACAAAAATGTTAAAAATTCTGGTCCAAAGGAAGTAGTCGTCCTTTGACGTTTGCTACGTCTTGGATTTTCCTCATCAGGAATGTTTTCCTTTATTTCTTCCCGAGGTCGTTTAGATTCTTTGCTAGACGACGCACATTCCTTTTTATACGGATATATGGTTTCAAAGAAGTCAGCATTATCTGATTCAATTACCGTATTCACCTGAATGTCGGGATTTTCTGATTTGTGAACCAGAAATCTATATGCCTTACTATTTGTGGCATATCCTATAAAAACACAATCAACGGTTTTAGGTCCTATTTTTACCCTTTTGGGTTTAGGAACTTGCACCTTGGCCAAACACCCCCACACTTTGAAGTATTCCAAATTGGGCTTCCTTCCTTTCCACTTTTCGTATGGAATAGATTTTGTTTTGCTATGGGGCACTCGATTGAGTATTCGGCTAGCTGTTAGAATGGCTTCCCCCCACAAGTTCTAGGGTAAACCAGAACTTATTAACAGGGCATTCATCATTTCTTTCAGTGTTCTATTTTTTCTTTCCGCAATTCCGTTTGATTGTGGCGAGTAAGGAGCAGTTGTTTGATGAATAATGCCATATTCCAAACATATTTGTTCAAAAGGAGATTCATATTCACCGTCCCTATCACTCCTTATCATTTTAATCTTTTTGTTAAGTTGAGTCTCAACTTCAGTTTTGTATTGCCTGAACGCTTCAATTGCTTCATCTTTACTATTAAGTAAATAAACGTAGCAATACCGCGTACTATCGTCAATAAAAGTTATGAAATACTTCTTTCCACCGCGAGATGGAATTGACTTCATGTCACAAATATCTGTATGGATTAAGTCTAAAGGACTTGAATTCCTTTCAACTGACTTATAAGGATGTTTAGCATACTTAGATTCAACACAGATTTGACATTTTGATTGATTGCATTCAAACTTAGGCAATACTTCCAAACTAATCATTTTTCGCAAGGTTCTATAATTGACATGTCCTAAACGTGAATGCCATAAATCATTTGACTCAAGCAAGTAAGACGAAGCAGAAACTTTATTATTATTAGCAACAACCATTACATTCAGTTTGAAAAGGCCCTCTGTGAGGTAGCCTTTTCCTATGTACATTTCGTTCTTACTTATTACAACCTTGTCAGAAACATAAACACATTTAAAACCGTTCTTCACTAGAAGTCCGGTAGATACAAGATTTTTCCTAATTTCAGGAACATGACAGACGTTGTTGAGAGTCACCACCTTGCCAGAGGTCATCTTCAGCAGTATCTTTCCATAACCTTCAATCTTGGCCGTTGCAGAATTTCCCATATATATTGTTTCGTCAGGCCCGGCGGGAGCATATGAAGCAAAGGCTTCTCTAACAGCACAAATGTGGCGAGTGGCGCCAGAGTCAATCCACCACTCTTTCGGACTTCCCACTAGGTTGCACTCGGACAACATAGCGCACAAGTCATCAACCTCCTCGTTTGTTTCAACCATATTAGCCTGACCCTTCTTCTTTTCCTTTTTTCGGAGCACGACAGTCTGCAGCTTTGTGTCCGATTTTTCCACAATTATGGCAGTTTCCCTTGAATTTCTTCTTGTTGGGATAGTTCCTTGGTCCCGATGCCTTTTTCCTCTTTTTCATATTAGTTGGGGCAGTTTCAACTATATGTGCTCCCCCTATGGTTGATCTCCCATTTGCCTTTTTCTCCGCTGCCTTGTTATCTTCCTCGATTCTCAACCGGACGATGAGATCTTCCAATGTCATCTCCTTTCGCTTATGTTTCAAGTAATTTTTGAAGTCCTTCCATGAAGGAGGCAACTTCTCTATCACTGCCGCAACTTGAAACGCCCCACTAATCACCAAACCTACAACAAACAACATGTAAGTGACGGGGCACTGAATACTTTTGACAAAGGCATTAATTAAATTTATACCTTCAGCGAGGAGATCATGGATGATAACCTGCAACTCTTGAACTTGAGTGACAACAGACTTGCCATCTACCATTTTGTAGTCCAAAAACTTGGCAGCGATAAACTTCTTTAAGCCAGCATCTTCTGTTTTATATTTCTTTTCCAACGCATCCCATAGTTCTTTTGATGTTCCCACATTACTATAGACGTTGTAAAGATCATCCTCCAGTCCGCTAAGAATGTAATTCTTGCACAAAAAATCTGAGTGCTTCCACGCCTCAATTACAAAAAATCGTTCATTTTCAGGTGTTGATTCCGGCGGAACCGGAATATCCTCCTTAATAAACTTTTGAAGGCTTAAAGTAGTTAGATAGAAGAACATCTTTTGTTGCCATCGTTTGAAATCAATCCCGGTGAATTTTCCGGGCTTCTCTGCCGGAGCCGGTGCTGGTGCAGTACGACTGGAGGACGCACCATTGCTCGTAGAACAAACCACGAGGGCTGGTGTGGCAGTAACAGTAGCAGTAGCATTCAAATTTGGAGTTTGGTCTCCCATTTCTGTCGTAGGAAATAACAGAACACTTTAATAATCGGTGAAGATTTTATTTCTTCAAACCGAATCAAATTTACACAAACAGAATTAAAACAAACTTCAAATAGAATGTAATAAACTGTATGTAGTATACTTGATGAAGTTTTTATATCTTCAAATCAAGTACCCAAATGAGTAGAAAGTTCTGAAAACTTTAATCTCAACCGGAGTAGAAAATCCGAAGATTTAGTCTCCAAACAACATACAAGTTCGTTACATGCAAACAACAAAATTACAAGTTTCTTTTATTTTCTGGACAGTCACAATTTTATGTTAGGAAAAACTGTATGTAGTTTTTTCTGTACTGTTGTATCGTTCTGTAACGTTTTAATCAACAGCAGATGAACACGGAAATAATAACTTAAATTCCTTAAGCTTGTTATCGATTGTCCGTGTTCAAAGCAACGAGAAACTGGAAACCAGTAAGAAGAAGAGACACAAAAAACAGAACGTATGTAACGTTAAAAAAAAAAATCACAGAAATGAAGAAATCCGAGACCACAGAATTCACTGTGTGTCCTTAAGGAATTTAACCCCCTCACTGTACCCGAGGTTGTGGATTATTTCCTCCCAGGATATAACGGATATACCTGTCGTAGGAGTGGCGGTACCTCAAACGCCTACGACTTCGACGAACTCAAATTCGGGAACGAAATCACACTATGACTCGATATGTTTCAGTTTGCAGAAAAGAATGCAGAATTTTTAATGCACGAATATTTTTTTTTTCTCCAGTACTCGAAAATGAGGCATTGCCTCAGTTTATAAAGCCTCGAATTGTGACTGTTCGGAAAGGCTTGGTGCCTGTTCGGGAAAGGCCATGCCTTTTTTCTGAAAAATAAGAACGTTGGGAAGTTTACAGTTAACAAATTAATACTTTTCCCGCGGGAATTAAAAATAATTTCAGAAAATGAAGATTGAATTTTAAATATATTTGGTCCAAAAAGATTATCAATCAATCAGATCATTTGACCAAATCCAAATCCAAATCCAAATCCAAAGCCGAAGCCGAGCCGAGCGACGACGACGGCGCGAGGGGAGTCCCTCTTCTTAACCCTTTAAGAGCTAGAAGAAGTGCTTTCTAATATAAGCACATAACTTTCCCTTTCTACCACCAATGTGGTACAAAGCTTCTTTTCAAAGGAACTTTGCTTTGAAACTTCATTTTCCTTCTATTGTCTTCTTCCCTCCATTTCTCATTCACACCAACTTAGCTAGCTTTAATCATTAACTAGCTTTAACAATCCCCCACATGAATGGGGAATGGCTATATGATGAAAAACATGCATGACAAAAAACTGTGTGATTCGTAAGCAAGGATTAATTGCATCTGGATAAGTAGATTTCTCTTTGAACTTTCCGTAGTGAGCATATGTCGGATATACTCGGTCAATCGATAGATTTGATATCTTTGAACCGTCGAGCTTTGGTGTATACCTAGACAACCACATGTCACACAATTAACCCTTTAACCGTTTTTGGTTCTCATTGTTTTGTTCGTTTCAGCCATGAACACTTCCTGGTTCATAAGTGCGTAGAGAGCTGGCCTTACAGAGTTCTCCTTGAAGCGGCTTACACTTCACACTTACATAGGTGATTCCTAAATGTGTCATCCCGTAGATACACTATTTGATATACCCCGTATCAAACTTAGAAACCATTAAAAAGCCTTAATGCTTTATCCTGGTACTGAACATTGTCTCATCACGAGAATGGACCAAAAAGTTATTGTGACAATGTTGAACCGTCATCAATGACTTTGTTTGATCTCTTTGAACCTAGATCTTGGGATCTCATGTCTTCTAGGTAGAGTTACCGCCACGATGACTTGTCCTCGGCCATAGTCCCATTCCCCTCGATGATCTTTCAACCACTTCTCTAGTTAGGCCTTTAGTTAGTGGATCCGACACATTATCTCTTGACTTAACATAGTCAATTGTGATAATTCCACTAGAGAGTAGTTGTCTAACGGTATTATGTCTTCGTCGTATGTGACGAGACTTTCCGTTGTACATAACGCTCCCGGCTCTTCCTATTGCCGCTTGGCTATCGCAATGTATGCATATAGGAGCCAACGGTTTGGGCCAAAATGGAATATCTTCTAAGAAATTCCGGAGCCATTCAGCTTCTTCACCGGCTTTGTCTAGAGCTATGAACTCAGATTCCATTGTAGAGCGGGCGATACATGTCTGTTTGGATGACTTCCAAGACACTGCTCCTCCACCTATAGTAAAAACGTATCCACTTGTGGATTTAGTTTCAGTTGAACCGGTGATCCAATTTGCATCACTGTATCCTTCAATAACTGCAGGATACCTGTTATAATGCAAAACAAAGTTTTGAGTATGTTTCAAATACCCCAAAACTCGTTTCATTGCCAGCCAATGATTTTGGTTGGGATTACTCGTGTAGCGACTTAGTTTACTTATAGCACACGCAATATCAGGTCGCGTACAGTTCATAATATACATCAAACTTCCCAACACTCTGGCATAATCCAATTGAGAATGACTTTCACCTTTATTCTTTGCAAGAGCAAGGTTCATATCAATTGGCGTTTTTGCAACTTTAAAGTCCAAATACTTGAACTTTTCAAGTACTTTTTCAATATAATGAGATTGAGACAATGCTAGACCTTGAGGAGTCTTATGGATTTTAATTCCCAGAATTAAATCGGCAACTCCTAAGTCTTTCATATCAAACTTACTAGCAAGCATGCGCTTAGTAGCATTTATGTTAGCAATGTTGTTACTCATTATTAACATATCATCCACGTATAAACAAACAATGACGACGTGGTTCGGAGTGTTCTTAATGTAGACACATTTATCACATTCATTTATCTTGAATCCATTTGACAGCATCGTATGGACAAATTTTGCATGCCACTGTTTTGGTGCTTGTTTTAGTCCATAAAGAGACTTAACAAGTCTACATACCTTCTTCTCTTTCCCTGGAACTACAAACCCTTCGGGTTGTTCCATGTAAATTTCTTCCTCCAACTCTCCATTTAAGAAGGCTATATTCTTTGAAGACCAAACTGAGGTAATTATAAGCACCTCATTGTCAGAACCATTGAGAATTTTTATCATGTTTCGGGAAACACCTCGGGCTATATGAACTAATTAATTAGTAGCTTATGAAAACCAATCTTATTATCAAGAAGGTTTTATCGAAGTCCCTCTTCTTAACCCTTTAAGAGCTAGAAGAAGTGCTTTCTAATATAAGCACATAACTTTCCCTTTCTACCACCAATGTGGTACAAAGCTTCTTTTCAAAGGAACTTTGCTTTGAAACTTCATTTTCCTTCTATTGTCTTCTTCCCTCCATTTCTCATTCACACCAACTTAGCTAGCTTTAATCATTAACTAGCTTTAACAATCCCCCACATGAACTCCAGAAACATTAATACTCGCTCAAACTTTCACGGATCTAAGTTAATGAATGCGGAAACTACCACAAAGATTGATGCCATATGAAAATTCAATTAAGGGATAAAAGTCGACCATAAGAAAGGGTAAAGGCTTCAGACTTAACACAAGAAGCTAGCAGAGAATCATCTAATTGAAATAAGCTACAATTTTGGTTTGACAAACTGATAGGCAGATTCTAATGACCATATGGAACAGATGGTCTGAAAAAAAACTCATTCAGACGATTAAACTAACTAACAAGAACAGAGAGGATAACAAATACTAGGACATCATCCAAACCATGAAGTAACACTTTTGCGAATGACTCTTTATGTTGTTTATCAAATTAGTTAAATCCATATTCTCAACTGATGTGACTTCCTGATGAAGGAACAAAATGGACACAATTTCTAATGAAGCAAACAGGAATAGTCGAACCACTTAAGAAGATACCTGATGCTGCATAAAAGCCACTTGGTTATAGCCACTAAAGTAGTTACTGTAGAATGGTTGCAACCTAATATTATTTCTACAAATCTGAACCGATTGCTACTGGTGCTCATTGTAGTACAAACGTAGTAATGAAACGTTAACATTCAACAAAACAAGGCAGATTTTTCAGCAGGCTAATAGTTCAAACAAATGTCCCAAAATACTGCACGCTATCGGCTCAATTTACTGCTAAAATTGACTTCTTCAGTAGTTCGAAGGAGCAAAATTATTATAGCAGTAACAAAGCGGACAAATTTTGGACAAAAGAAGGAAAATAGAACAAGTATGAGCATATACAATCAACGAAACAATTTAGCTTCAATATCCCTTTAGACCAACGCAAATCTAAATCAAACACGACAAGAATGACCCAAACCTTATTCAAAAACAGAAAACAACCCCTTCTCTTTGCCTAAATCTGATGTTTTATCTTTTAGCAATTACTGCTACCATACAAACAACCACCACAATGCTCACTTACAGAGCGACAGCTAAGGCAAGATGGACAGACAAATTGGACTATCTTTACATGAATCTTAATAAACCACACCAAATCATGATAATTAGCTTATATGAGCATGTGATTTTTGCCTAGCCTAAATTTCTCCTATAAATTCGTAAAATTAGGATTGTTCTTTACCCATGTGATATTTAGAATTTAATTGCATAAATTGTGTGTTTGTTTACATGTTGAGTGCATTTTAATTCACAAAAAATACAAAAATAGCATTTTTGCATTTAGGATTAGTTTTAACATTTTAAGTAAGTGATTAATTAATAGCATGGGTAAACAAAAAATATATGATCGGTTCCTTTTGCATTTTACTTTTAAAGTCCAAAATTCGTTGTTAAAATTAGGAATTAGTTAATTAGGAATTTAATTAGCCTAATTTTGGATTTAAAACACGTCTTTGCTATTTTAATGTTAATTTGGTTTTAATGAAATAATTTTAGAAATTAAAACAAATAATAAAAGATTTGGAAATATGGTTTTGAGTTAAAGGGCCAGCTTGAGCCATTCCTACAATTAAACCAGTCCAAGCGGTCCACCCCAAACCAAAATCCAGCCCAGATATTAGCCCATCCTGCCTCAGGAAACCCGGTCCAGCCCCCTTGTAACGAAACGACGCCGTTTAAGACGTTTGAATCCTGACCGTCTAGGTTTTTTAATCGAACGGTCAGGAACTGTGGAATCATTGGTATATATATGTCCTAAAGACCCTCACCCCCTGCCTGTCTCTAAACTTCCACCCACAGAAACCCTAATATCACCACCGCCCTCCGCCGGCGACAAGTCTACAATCCCTCTCATATGGTTTATGACATGTGAGTTTATTTCTTGTTTTGAGATTTCGAACATATGACTGAAATGACTCCTTCTTTTATATGTTATGTCTCATTAGTTTTGGTTAAATTTGTTAATTTCCTGTTTGATAGACATGACGGATTTATGTTTATTGAAAGTTATCCCATGTGATTTTGTTTAAGATAAGTAAGTAGATTTACTGGCTGTAGTGAACTCCATATTCCTGCAAGTTCTTGTAACTATCTAGGAAAAACATTTCCACTGAATTTATTCTACGTTTAAGGATGGTGTTAGGTTTATTTGCTTGGCCCAAATGTCTTGTGAGTTTGATGAATGATCGTTTCTCTATTGTTTGCTTTTGTTGTGATTAAAATGGATTGGCGTGTACATGTTAAGTTAGTTTTCTTGAATTTAGTTTCACATGCCTTGTTGAACCGAAATTGGGATTAGTTCAGTAATGGTTTATAAAAAATTAATATTCGTAGCAAGCCTTTCGGGCCGAAAAATATACGATTGTGGTTGCGTATATATCCGCGTAATATGGTCACAATTCTAAAAATTAATTTGGAGTATGCGTTTGTGCTAGTTCGCTCAACTTTTTCTTAATAATAAAATAGGTGGCAAGACTATAATTATTCTAGTTCGTAAGTTTATTAAAATCAGACATGGCTTTTAGTAATTTCGTAGGCTATATAAAATAATATTTCGTAGAATATCCTTCAAGACCGTTTAAAAATACCAAGTGTGGTTGCGTATACGTTCGCGTAACATAACTACTGGTTGCGTATACGTTCGCGTAACATAACTACATTTCTAAAAATAAAATCGGAATATGTGTTCGCTCAACTTCGGCCCAAACACTCTTAATAATAATTAAGTGCTATCAATTATGGACACGTTCGTGTGATATGACTTTTGACGCGCCAAACAAGAGGGTATATGTACGCGTCTCGTTTCAAGATAATTTTCCAATTAAGAGTAGTAAAAGGCATAAGAACATAGTTTTAAAAAAATAGTAATTAAAAAATTCAGTCAAGCCAAGTAGGATCAAAGCGATCGTGCTGGAACCACGGAATTCGGGAGTGCCTAACACCTTCTCCCGGGCTAACAGAATTCTTTTCCCGGATTTCTGATTCGCAGACCATAATTAGATTCAAATTTCTCCTCGATTCGGGATTTAAACCAGTGACTTGACACCATAAATCTCCCAAGTGGCGACTCTGATTTTTAACTAAAATGAACCCGTTTCGATTGTCATTTAAATTGGAAAAACTCCCTTTATTACGCTCTTTCGGGGGTGTATTAGTTAAAAGGAGTTGTGACAGCTCTGGCGATTCTGCTGCGGATCGAACCCATAATCTCTGGTTCAGGGTTCAAGAATTCGAGCTTGTTTCATGATTTTTACTTGGCTTATTTATTGTGAATATTATTGTATTTTATGAACCTTTGTGCTAAATACTATATGTTTACCGCTTTAATTTTGTTGAATTGTATATAATTGTCTCCTTACGCTACCCCTCCAAGTCTTCTGAAAATGGTGCATACGTTCGCGTAGCCCGCTTTTTCTGTAGAAATTATACCAAATAGATCGGGGCTAGGCAAGCGACAAGGCCGGACAGACTTTAGTGCTCCCGGTACGTCGCCCCTTCCTCGGCCCCAGTTGTCAACTCGAGTACCCCATGTCTAGATCAAAACCCCAGGATTTAAACTTGGAAAAAACATAGCCTCATGTAGGATCCCTAGTAGGAGCGCTTGTTTGCATCATGTGCATTTTGACTTAGGGGTCTCAACACAGGGGTTGGGTCCGTCTAGGACAGGTGTACAAAAAACAACAGACCATCATGATGCATCCAATGTGCTATGTGAACATTCATTTGTTTTGGCTTGCATGCTCACCGGCTAAATAACAAAAGAAGAGTAAGGGAAAGTCCCAATAAAAGCAAGAATAGGGAAAAAAGAGAGAGAAAAAGACCAAGAGTGATCTAGGAAAGGATCAAACCCGGTTCCAAAGAAAATCCAATGCTTGAAAATACCTCGAAACTTTGCTGATATTTTTAGAAAAATAGAAAAAAAATGTATAAAAAAAGAGAAGAGAAAGGAAAAGAATCTTATTCGCCAATAAAAAGAAAAACAAGTTTTGTTTTCAAAAATAACTTTTTTTTTGCCAATAAAAGTTTTGTTCTATTTGCCAATGAAAAAAAGGAGAGAATTTTATTTTCAAAAATAGTTTGTTCTATTTGCTAATGAAAATAGAACAAGAAAAGGGGAAAAAGAGAGAGAAAAAGACCAAGAGTGATGTAGGAAAGGAGCGAACCCGGTTCCAAAGAAAATCCAATGCTTGAAAATCCCTCGAAACTTTGCTGATTTTTTTTGGAAAAATAGAAAAAACATCTATAACAAAAAAAGAGAAGAAAAGGGAAAAGAGTCTTGTTCGCCAATAAAAAGAAATACAAGTTTTGTTTTCAAAAATAACTTTTTTTTGCCAATAAAAGTTTTGTTCTATTTGCCAATGAAAAAAGGAGAGAATTTTATTTTCAAAAATAGTTTGTTCTATTTGATAATGAAAAGAAAAAAAGTCTTGTGTTCCAAATTAGTTTGTTTATTTGCATGTGAAACAAAAAGAAAAAGATTCTTGTTTCAAAAGTAGTTCTGTTTGCCGAACTACGCGCGTTTTATTCCCATCGAATATGGGATACGTAGGCAACCTACATAAGGTCCGGCCTTATTTTGAAAAATAGAGAAAAAAGAAAGAAATAAGCCGATTCAGTGTCGGTAGTGTTTTAAGCCGTTCATACCGAGAAGCCTTAGAATATTCTCCCGTTATCGAAGAGCTATCTTCGTAAAAGAATGGACAAAGTTCAGAAGTATCACAAAATAAGCCTCAAAAATTATATGGAAATGGGAAAGGGCCGTATTTGCAAAGATAGCCATTTGGATAAAATTGGCATGTCAAGAAGGGAATCGCGATTTGTTTTAAAATTAGAAACTTATTTTCAAAAAGGGGTCATTAGAGTCAACTCTAACCCTACCTTTCTACAGGAATGAATGAATATTGTCCAGGACCCACCAGGAGTGATCAGGGAGCAAGCTCGAGTAAATTTGCATATGTGGTGGAATGATTTGGATCAAGATGGCCAGGAATGGGTAAGACGTCAGTTGGGCGCTCTTATAGACATTTGGGTGATCAAACCACCGGACGATCTGATCAAGGCTATGATAACTTTCTGGGACCTTGCTCGTAATGTTTTTCGCTTCTCAGACTTCGAGATTACCCCTACTTTGGAGGAGATAGTCGGGTACATTGAGTTTGGACGAGATCTGTGGAAGCAACAACTTATATTTCCAAGGACCCCATCGGTGCACAAGTTTTTTGACCTCCTGAATATCAGCAAACGGACAAGTAAAAACTGCGTAAGCAATGGGTGTTGTGATTTCCATTTCTTATACTTCAGGTTTGGGAATTCTAATGGTTTAGAGACACATGAAAAGGGGTTGAGCAACAATAACGATAAGGGTCTTCGGAAACTTCATCACCGGTTCTCATTTATTGTGGCATTCTTGGGGGTAATGGTTTTTCCAAATGAGAAAGAGAAGTGGATATTCGTATGGCTAGAATTGCAAAAATCTTCACCACCATGAAAAATCATACACTTGCCCCGCTGGTACTGGCAGATTTCAACCGTGCGTTGACTTCATGCAAAGCTGGGGCTCAGTTCTTCGAAGGTTACAATGTCCTCCTACAAATGTGGATGATCGAGCATCTCCGCCAACATCCAAGATTCCTGAGTTATGGCCTGAACCCAAATAATTTCATCATCAATTATGAAGAGAAGGTAAAGGATTACAACGTGCCAAGGGGGTTTGAGGCATGGGTGTCTCATTTGAAAGATCACAAAGCAAGTCAAATTGAATGCTTCATAGGATGGCTCCCTAAGACAGAAGCCATATACATGACTGCTGCTAAGGGCTACTTGAGGATAATGGGTGTGAAAAGTATTCAACCATATGCACCGCAGAGGATCTCGAGACAATTGGGACGGTATCAAGTTGTGCCCGAAGATGAAGATCTAAGTACTCAAGTTATAGAGTTGCACCCGGAAGCCGCACTGCACGAAGCTTTAGTTCAACAGGATTGGAATGGCTGTCGATATCTTAAAAATGGCACCCAAGTACCAGATGCCACGAAAGGAGAAATGGATCCACACTATGCTGCTTGGTTTGGGAAGAGGTCCTGTATGAGCATTGAGCCGGAACTCGAACCTGAAAGACCCATCAAAAGACCTCATGTTCAAGCTTTCGAAGTCAAAATCCAAGAAAGATTAGCATGGGGAGAAAAGGATAAAGTATATCAAGCTGAGATTGATACCTTGAAAGAAAAGCTGAGAAACATGGAATTCAACAATGATCTCCAGGCTCAGGAAGCTGAAGGTGAGAAAAGAAGATTGATCCAAGAAAATGAAGCTCTCACAACACAGATCCGGAAAATGAAAATAACAATTGATAACCCGGGAAGGAGTAGAAAAGATGAGAATCTCATCTACAGCCTTACCCAAAAGGCATGTGATTTCGACGATGATTTACGGAAGATTGAAAAGGAGTTAGCAAATGCTCGGGCCAAGATAGCCAATGATGCAAGAGAACGAGCTAGTTTTATCCGTCAGTTGAAGGAGAAATACGACTAGGGGATGGAAAGTATAAAGAGAAGGGTCAAGATCGTTTAAAATGAAATGGCCAAGTAGGGAAGGGATTTTGAAACCGAAAGTGAGCACTATTATTCTTTGATAGCCAGCTAGAAAGGGATTTGTAACACCTTAAAAAACAAAGCCATATGTAGCCAAACAAACTGTGGAAGCAAGAACCCGGCAAATTTGAGATTTATTACGGAAAAAGGGCAGGATTCGTGAAAGGGTCACAACAATTGCATAGTATATTGTGGTTAAATGCCAAATATGTGAAGACATGACCCAAACCAATTTTCTCGCAGCAGTCATGACGTTTTTTCCAGCAGGTAATGATAGATTTGGAAAGGCTCCACTTGGATCTTGTAGACGAGCCCGTAACAAAACCAAACAACACCTTGAGAGCTCCAGGAGTGTTTAAGGCTTTAACGTATTAGTGATACTTGCTTGATTCGGTACTTTTGCTCTGAGTCTGCTAAGTTGTTTTGGAGTCTGTTAGGTCTTTTGAACTGATCTTTTCTAAGCTTGTTAGCTTATTTCGAGTCTGTGAGTCTTGAGTTTTTGTAGTCAAAGTGTTCGTTTCTATTGAAATACTAATAATAATATTTTGTTGTTTATTTTTTCATATCTGCCAGAACTACGCCCGGTATGATTCATGCGGGGTCATGATACGTAGGCAAATCGTATCCAAATTAAAGAAAAAGAAAAGAGAAAAGAAACAAAGAGGGGGAAAATAGGTGAGGCAAATAAGGGAAAGCAAGAAACAAACAAATGGAAAAACAAGAGGAAAGAGTAAGATGATAAGCCAAGAAAAGGCGTTGCAAATAAAGAAAAGGGAAACCATAGCATACATCAAGATAATACCTTAATATCCATTTTATTGCATAACAATGTTCTTGAGCATGTAGGATGAGTTCATCAGATAGATCAGTTATAGATATCAGAGTCTGTATAACAAAAAAGTTCAGGCTTGCCCTCGCCAAATCACAACTTCAAAACTGTAGTACCTTTTAAATACTTAATATCCATTTTATTGCATCACAATGTTCTTTTCCAGTATTAGAAAGGAATCTACTAACAGTACCAGTGGCATGTACAATATCTGGTCTAGTGCAAACCATAGCATATATCAAGCTACCATGGCAGAAGAGTAAGGAATACGTGATATCTTCTTTTTCTCTTCATTAGTAGATGGACTCTACTAATACTCAATTTGAAGTATTTAGCAATGGGGGTGCTAACCACTTTTGCATCTATCATATTGAACCTCTTGAGTACCTTCTCAATGTATTTCTTTTGAGACAAAAATAACTCCTTTCTATCTCTGTGTCGGTGGATTTGACTGCCCAAGATTTTCTTCGTTGGCCCAAGTCCTTTGTCGCAAACGATTTGCTCAACTGCTTCTTAAGGACTGCAATTCTGGATTTATTCTTTCCAACAATAAGCATGTCATCCACATAAAGCAATAAAATAATAAAATCATCATCAGAGAACTTCTGGAAGAATACATAGTGGTCTGAAGAAATTTTCTTGTACCCTTGTTCTTCTATGACATATTCAAACTTCAAATACCATTGCCTTAGAGCTTCTTTCAATCCATACAGGCTCCTTTTCAATTTGCAGACATAATTTTCTTTTCTCTTAGTTACAAAACCCTCAGGTTGCTTCATATAAATTTCCTCATCCAAATCCCCATGAAGAAAAGCAATCTTGACATCCATCTGCTCAACCTCTAAATCTAGACTTGCAACTAAGCCTAAAACCACACGAATAGAAGACATCTTCACAACAGGGGAGAAAATTTCGTCAAAGTCAACTCCCTTCTTCTGGTTGAAACCTTTAACAACTAACCTCGCCTTTTATCTATTCACAGAGGTATGTTTATCTTGCTTTCTGAATATCCATTTGTTAGATAAAGCTTTCTTACCTCTCGGCAATTTCACTAACTCATATGTGCTATCCCATGGAGTGACGTCATCTCATCTTCCATCGCTTCGACCACTGATCTTTGTGAGTATCTTGTATGGCTTTATCATAATTCTCAGGTTCTCCCATGTCAGTCAAAAGTACATACTCATCAGGAGGATAGCACATGGACTTTTTCATCTCCCTTGTAGATCTTCTAAGAGAGGTTTCAGGAGCATTCAGAGTAGTTACCTGTGCAGGAATTGGTTGCTGATCAACCACAACTTCATAAACTAGAGTATCAATAACATCTACACCATGATGATCATTTTGATCTTGATCACTATCTCCATCATTGTTTTGGGTTCCTTCATGTGCAATAGGTGTCTTAGCAATTGAAACTGGATCAATATCAACTAAGCTCTCATTACTCTGAGAATCTATCTTCTCAGCTTTGTCAATATCTTCAATAGTTTGGTCTTCAAAGAATATTGCATCATGACTTCTAATAATTTTATTGTCAAGTGGATCATAAAAATGATACTCAAACTCCTCTTGACCATAACCGATAAAGATGCAATGTTTATTTTTGATATTTAGTTTCGATCTCTCATCTTTAGGAACATGCACACAAGCTTTACACCCAAAAACTCTCGGGTGATCATAAGAAACATTTTTGGCAAACCAAACTCTGTTTGGGATATCACCATCCAAAGCAACTGCAGGAGACAAATTGATAACATAGACAACAGTATTAAGTGCTTTCGCCCAAAATGTATTTGGAAGTTTAGCCTCTGAAAGTAAGCATCTAACCCTCTCAACTAGAGTTCTATTCATCCTCTCTGCCAAACCATTCAATTGAGGTGTCTTGGACGGGGTTTTCTGATGACGAGTTCCTTTTTCCTTGCAATAGTTATCAAAGGGACCACAAAATTCACCATCATTGTCAGTGTGAATACATTTTAATTTCTTCTCCGTCCGTCTCTCAGCTAAGGCCTGGAATTACTAAAACATGCTAAGTGCTTGATCTTTAGATTTCAAAGGATACACCCAGAGCTTGCGAGAATGATCATCAATGAAGGTCACAAAGTAAAGTGCACCACCTTTTGACTTTACTTTAAAAGGACTACACAAATCAGAGTGTACTAGCTCCAATAAATCGGGCTTTCTTGACGGAGGATGGCTTTTCTGTTTGCCAGCTAAACAATGTATGCACCTTTTTTACTTTGCTTTTTTCACTCCAGAAAGTAAACTTTTCTTAGCCAAATACGTAATCCCCCTCTCACTCATATGACTCAATCTTCCATGCCACAATTCTGACAAAGTATCACTTTCCACCAGATTTATTGAGTCATTAAGAATAGAGCCATGTGTCACATATAAATAACCAGACTTGACTCTTCGAGCCACTACTAACGAGCCCTTGGTGAGCTTCCATTGGCCATTAAAAAGGGCATTATGTTAACCTTTATCGTCTAATTTTCCTGCGGATATCAAATTGAAAGGAAAATCTAGAGCATGCTTTACATCTTGAAGAACTAACGTTGAACCATTATTAGTTTTCAAATAAACTGTGCCAACACCAAACACCTCAACTTCACTGGCATTGCCCATTTTTAACACTCCAGAATCTACAGGAGTATAAGATCAGAAAAAATCTTTTCTTGGTGTGACATGTGAGGTAGCTCCAGAATCTACTATCTAGCTCGTCTCATGGGATACCAAATTGATGACATTTTCATCATAAGCAAAAAGAAGGTCATCTAGAAAAATAGCAGCAACATTATTCTCGTTATTTTCAGCTTTCTTTCCTTCTCTAGTATTTTGATTCAACTTGCGGTAAAACATTTTGATGTGTCATTTCTTGCCACAGTGGTTGCATGTAATATTATAGTATTTGAACCTTGACTTACTTCTACTTTTACCTCTAATCCTTGAGCCTCTTGTTCTATCTCTCCCCCAGTCTTCTGTAACCAAGATATCTGCTTGTGAGGAAAAACCCTGAGATTTTCTCCTTACTTCCTCGTTCAACACACCACTCTTGGCATATTCCATGATCACCTTACCTCCAGGAGCTAAATTTGTCAAAGAAACACGAAGAGCTTCCCAAAAGTGGTAGAGTATTAAGAAGCTAAAGTCTTTGTATCTCATCATCAAAATTAACTCCCATTCCATATAGCTGATCAAGGACTTGAAAATCCTTTATATAATCAAGGATAGGTTCGCCTTCCTTGTATGTTGTTCCCGGTTTTTGAAGCATAAAGAGTCTCTAGCTTTTCCCACAATGATCTCACATGTATCTCGTTCACAATATAGTTTTGAACATTATTTTCAATCCATTCTCGTATATATCAACATACTTGTTGGTGCTCGAAATCCCAATCTTCAACGGATATATTCTCGGGTTTATGAGCTGAAAAAACGGTTGATGCATCTTCTTCACGAACAACAAGTCTTTCATCTTGCTTCTCCAAACATTATAATTTCTCCCATTTAAATATACCATCTTGATCATATTCGCCTCCATTCCGTATCAACCCAAATAAATAACCAAGGCTCTAATATCACTATTATGTTGATGAAGAGGCAAACCCAAAAATAAAGAATATAAAGAACACCAAATTTTAACGTGAAACCCCTTCAAATCGAAGGTAAAAACCACATGATCACAAAGATCCAAAACTCCACTATAATAATAAGAGAGTTACAAAGTTTTCCAAATTGACTACACAATAAGTTCCAAACACAGAGCAACAATAGCAACAAGAGCAACAACTAATCAATTGAAAAAAGAGTATAATCTACAAACGCTACTAGTCTCTAATGCGATCTTCACCATTCAAATCCAAGATCAATATGTTACTAACACTCAGTTAAAATTTCAGCCCGATCCAACGGTAAATGAATCGAAAAAACGTAATTTGAATATTGGCCGGCCGGAATAAAAATTTGCAGCAAAATAAATATTTTTCTTCTCTCTTCTCTCTTCTCTCTTGACGAAAGCTCTCTCAAAAACCACTCTTATGTGCTTAAGTCTTTCAAAGACTTGTATCAATGAGCATAGAATAATTCTCCAAGGTTGTCCTATTTATAGATCAAGAGTGGTGTTTTCTCTTAAAAGATAAAACCCACTCAAAATAGGAATAAATCAAATCCAATTCTAAATAGGATTGGAAAGTAAAAGAGAATAGAATTAGACCATTGGACCTTTGGCTGGACAATATGGGCATGAGCCCAACATTCAATACTAACAAGTTAATGTTAAAAATCTTGAGTGGTTCAAAGACATTGAGAGAGAACCACAGAAGCAAAGATGCGAGAACAATTTTATGTACATTTCCTTGAATTCTCTATGATTACAGTAACAGTAGTATTAACAAACACTGAGATACATGATTAGTGGTTGAGAAGGTTGAGGAGGGAAACTCTGGTTTTTACTAGGTGCCTAAATATGGTTGCTAATCCGTCCTGCAATTCTTGAATGCTCGATTCAAATGTCTCGAGTCTTTTAAGTACACTTTGCAGTTGTGAATAATCTTTCTGTTTACTTTGAATAAGAAGTAATTCCATGTCTATAACTTCTGAGATATCAGCTCCTTCATATGACACTCTCTTTGGTTTCAACAGCTTAGAGAACAAAGACAAACCGCTTGCCTTTGATCTTATTTTTGGACTTGAAATGAAAGATAGAGTTGATTCCAATACTGTAAGACTAACTTCTTCAACTCCTTTGATTAAGCTAATCGATCATGCTAAGTCCGAGTCGTCTATCACTGTTGTGTAATTCTTATCTGTGAGAAAGCATCTTTAACGATGCTACAGGTATCATTTGTTAGGGATATAGTAGATATGCCCTAGATCCAATATCATATTTGATAACTTGAACATAATTTTGTGACTGTCATTTGATATAAAATATATAGCATTTGATATTCTTTTATCATTATTATCAATTGTTTGATTATTTTGATAAGGTCCTTGATTAAATTTTGAGATTTGTCATCGTGAAAGAGATCATGATAATGAGAACAAAGTCTTATACAGTTTAATCTAAATTTATTCTTGATTGTAGGATTATTAATTTGGAATTAGTAATCCGGTTAGATCAATATTTATGTGATCGTCTTTATCGGATAAAGATTAGTTGATCTCATTAACTAAATCGTATAGATAGATGATGCATATAGAGATATGATCATTGAACCGACTCATTGGATAATTCTTAATGGTTAGAATTACCATAAACTGTCAATAGGATATTTTCTTGAAGAATGTGATGTAACTGTTTCCTTTGACTTGAGATCGTCATAGTAATTGACAAGTTATTTATTGTGCTTTGATACTAGACACCTATGGCCCTAGGGCGATAGTTGAAAGGATATTGGGTACGATTAAATACTTGTAGAATTAGTGATTGATAAAGACGGAATATGTCAACTCTTGGTAATGAGTTTAAGCTCCATGTTGTCATGAATTATAAACGACCAAACAAAGACCTTGGCCAGGCCAATTGAATGAAAGAAGAAATGAGTTTCTTAGGGCATTCAATGGTCGATTATATTTGACGTGAATACATAGTTGATCGCCTATTAGGATTTGACAGTTGAACGATATCCTAAGCTATAAGGACAGAAGGAACTACTACATTATTCTTCTACTGGTTCTTGAGAGTAAATTGTATACTTCATGCTATCCGGTCGTTAAGGAGTGTTGCTAGACGCCACCCTTGATTAGTATATTGATATGACCAATTTACGACCGGTTTAGTATTGAACCTATGGGCTCGCACACTAACGAGTGTTCTGATCTTTGCTAAAGGATTAATTAATTTATTATTTGATAATTAAATTAATGAATTTAATTAGTCAAATAAATTTAGTTATTAGTCCAAATAAAATATTATTATATTCTTTGCTAGCACAAAGATTATAATTAATATTGTGAATAAATTGAAGTTTCTATTTGGAATAGAAATTAAATAATATCTCTTGGTTGAAATATATGTGATACATATAATTAATATTATTTTGTATAATTGATGTATATAAAATATAATATCAATAAAGACTAGTTAATAAATCTAATTTTGAATTGGATTATTAATTGAAATTTTATCCTATTTGAAATGGGATTAATATTTTCAATAGGAAAATATTATATTAATATAAAAGTTTATATATTATAATCCAATTTGGTGTTGGAATTTATGAAAAGTCCATAAATAAAAAAAAAGTTCATAAATTTTCCTTAACAGAGAAAGGAAAATTCGGTAATTCCTTACAAATTTTCCAAAGAAAGTATATTTGGAATTTTATACAAAATTTTCCATGAGTTTATTTTTGGAATAAAGTTTACCCTAAATAAATTATTACCTCAACCAAATAGGAAAAGATTTCGTAGGTGATACTATATAAAGGGCGATGGAGAAAATTTTGAAAAGTTTTTTTTGTTCTTTCGATTTTAATCTTTTTCTTGAGAAGAAAAACCTTACTTTGTGAAAGTGAGAGTGCAATACAAATCCAAGAGAGAAAATACAATTACAAGAAAAATGTTTCTTGTTCTTTTAATTAGAGTTGAGATTTTTGAGAAAAATATCAACACAATATTCTTCGTTCAATTTGTTCACGGGTTTCATTGATCAAAGAGTTGATAGCAAGGATCGGTCTCGGTGTGGATACGCATAGAGTCTTCGCACTATCGAAGAAATTCTGAAAAAGAAACTCTCTTCACCAGGTACGTCTTAGATCCGATCTTTGACACGTAAATAAATTTTAAACATGAAAAAATCTACCTAGGATTGTTATTGTCTTCCGCTGCGTGTTACGAACACATACACGCAATCCTTCAGTGGTATCAGAGCCGTGGTTTATTGTGTCTAAAATTTATTTACAAAATATTTTAATATTATATTTGAAGAGTTCAAACAACAATAGATGTACCTTGTGCAATAGTCAAATCGTTTGCATGTTGATGTTATTTTATTGTGGATAAAATATGCATTCATGTAACTATTGAGATCGTTCATAACTTGTATTTGAAATTTTGTATTAGATACAACGGGAATCTATAATAGGTTACATGATTCTATTGTTATTTTAATTGTTATTAGTTCATGAGATGTTAATAAATAATAATATTCTTGCATGAATTCTTTTTATGTGATATATAAGATAAATATGTTAGAGGATGTTGAATTGTGTTTTATGCCATCTGCTTGTCCATTACATAATTTAGAATTATTTATTACATATGATGTAAATTAATTTAGGACTAAGCATGTAGACAACTTAACCTTAATTCACATGCTATAAAAGATTTGATCTTGGTGTTATTAAAAAAAATATTTTTGTAACAATTCCCTCTTACTAAAATTTGAGTTCGTAAATAATAAAATATAAGATATTTTATTATAGAGCTATCCATCAAGGTAATTAATTTTACTTATTTCTTGTTTATAAGGAGCGGCCTGACTACCAGGAGACTTATAGTTCGAGAGTATGTAAAAATTATTTATTGTATTAGATGTATGGATTGAAAGAATTATTCAAATTTACACTAGACGCCTGGACTACTCGGGGGAGAATAAAATTTAATAAGTTCTTTTCTATCATTATGGTTGAACTCAACTATGCCAATAGGATCGACCTGACTACCAGGGGACTATTTGATATAGAGCTATTTAAGGAAATTATATGGGGATACAATTGGTAAGAGTACCTACCATTAAAATATATGTGAGAAACGACTTGGTAGGACCAAACTTTGATGACTGGTATAGAAATTTGAGAATTGTTCTCATGCATGAAAAGCTTATGGATGTGATCGATAAGCCTGCAAAGATAATCCCTCCAGAGAATGATGTTCAAGGCAACAAGGTTTATCATAAATAATTGGAAGAAAAATTGCAAGGAGTATCTTGCAACTCTAAAGGACAAGAAACAAGGTGAGACATTAATGAAAAATGTATTCAAGGTTTCCTTAGCTACTACTAATTCTTCACTGTGGGTATTAGATACTGGCAGTGGTTATAAGATCTGCAATATGATGCAAGGGTTCAAGATAAGTAGGAGGCTAAAGAAAGAAGAAATTAATCTACAAGTTGAAAATGGTGCAAAAGTTGCGGCCGTAGCTATAGGATCAATTTTATTTATAATACCTACGAGCAAAGTACTTATGTTGGATGATTGTTATTATGTTCCTAAATTTGTTTCGAGCATAATTTCAGCTTCTATGTTAGACAAACGTGGTTTTCGCATTGATATAGGCAATGGTATTTGCTCTATTTAATATAGTGATAATTTATATGTGAATGGCTATCTCCAACATGATGTTTATGTCTTACCTAGTATGAATGCTAATTCGATTATGCATGTTTCAAGTCTTAAGAGGAAAAGAGATGATCATGTAAATCAAACATACCTTTGGCATTGTAGGCTTGGTCATATTGGAGAGAAAAGAATTAACAAGCTGTACAAGGAAGGGTATCTTAACAAGTATGATTTTGATTCATATCCAACTTATGAATCTTGTCTCAAAGGAAAAATGACCAAATCTCCATTTAATGGAAGTGGAGAAAGAGCTTCTGAATTATTAGGACTAATTCATACAGATGTTTGTGGGCCCATGAAAATTCAAGCTAGAGGTTGATATTCTTACTTCATCACCTTCACTGATGATATGTCAAGATATGGATTTGTGTATCATATGAAACATAAGTCTGAATCTTTTGAAATGTTCAAAAGGTTCCGTAGTGAATTTGAGAAGCAGACTGGTAAAAGTATCAAAGTATTAAGGTCTGATAGAAGTGGAGAATATTTTAGTGAAGATTTTACGAGATATCTCAAAGAGAATGGGATTCTCTCACAGTGGACACCTCCAGGAACACCACAACATAATGGTGTGTCTGGAAGGAGAAATAGAACCTTATTAGATATGGGGAGATCTATGATAGGGTTCATTGATCTTCCAATAAATTTATGGGGATATGCTTTGGAAGCAGCAATATACTTACTTAATAAAGTTCCCACTATTTAATAAAGTTCCCATTAAGTCAGTCTCTACAACACCATATGAGATATGGAAAGGATGTAAGCCTAACCTTAAACATATTAGGGTTTAGGGTTGTCCAGCTTATGTTTAGAGACTACAGTCTGATAACTTGACTCAAGATCTAATAAGACTAGGTTCATTGGGCATCCCAAGAAAACAAGGGGATATTATTTCTATCACCCTTCTGACCATAAAGTGTTTGTGGCTAGAGGAGCAACCTTTTTGGAAAGGGAATTCCTTTTGGAAGGAAATTATAATGGGGAGATAGAACTTGATGAAGATCAAGAAACTAATGAGTCAACACAATATGAAGATCATGAGACCCAAGTTGAAGAACCTTTATTGGATGTTTTGAAGTTGCCAAGGAAAATGCCATCTTCAACGGTTGAAGTTCAAGAACTAAATGAAGTTCAAGAACAGGTTAATGAACCAGTTCCAAACCAAATTGAGCAACAACGAAATCCAACACAAAGTGAACAGGTTGTACAAGTACCTCTTCGAAGGTCTACACGAGAACGTCATGTACCAACTGGATTAAATTTATTGGTACAAGATGATTTATCAAATGAGGTTGATCATAATGATGATGACCCTAAGACCTATGAAGAGGCTATACAATGTTCTAATTATGAGAAGTGGCAAAAGGCCATGGAATCCGAAATGGAATCCATGAAGGAAAATAAAGTACGGACTTTAGTTGAACCTTCAAAGGATATAAAACCTATATGTTGTAAATGGGTTTTTAAGAAAAAGATTGGAGCAGACGTAAAGGTGGAGACCTATAAAGCACGTCTTGTTGCCAAGGGATATCGTCAGAGAGAAGGAGTCAACTATGACGAGACTTTCTCTCCCATGGCAATGCTCAAATCTATTCGCATTTGGCTTGCTATAGCAGCATACTATGATTATGAAATATGGCAAATGGATGTGAAAACAGCTTTCCTTAATGGTGAGCTAGAAGAGGATGTGTACATGACACAACCTGAAGGTTTCACATCTTCGTCTGATCATAATAAAATTTGTAAGCGACAAAGATCTATCTATGGATTAAAGCAAGCTTCTCGAAGTTGGAATATTCGATTTAACAAAACAGTTGAAAAGTTCAATTTTGTTAGATGCGAAGAAGAACCTTGTGTGTACAAAAAGGTTAGTGGGAGCACAGTTATATTTTTAGTGTTGTATGTTGATGATATATTGCTTGTCCATTACGTTCCGGTATTACAAAATACCAAGATTTGGCTATCTGAACAATTTTCCATGAAAGACTTGGGAGAAGCAGCGTATATATTAGGAATAAAGATCTATAGAGATAGATCTAGGAAGCTGCTTGGACTTTCTCAGTCTTTGTACATTGATACTATCTTGAAGAGGTATAACATGGATAATTCCAAAAGACGCTATCTACCGATAGGCAGTGAAATTTCTCTCAGTAGGGAGGATTGTCCTAAAACACCTGAAGAGAGAGAACGCATGAGTAGGATCCCATACGCTAGTGTAGTGGGAGCTATCATATATACCATGACATGTACACGTCCTGATGTGGCTTATGCACTTGGAGTGACTAGCCGATATCAGGCAAATCCTGGTGAGGAACATTGGAAGGTGGTGAAGGTTATTCATAAATACTTAAGAAGGACTAAAGACAAATTCCTCATCTATGGGGATTCTGAGTTGAAACTTGAAGGTTATACTGATGCAAGTTTCTCTTCAGATAGGGATGATAGCAAATCTATTTCTGGTTATGTATTCACCTTAAATGGTGGTGCAGTGAGTTGGAAAAGTTCCAAACAAGCTACAGTAGCTGATTCAGTGACTGAAGCAGAATATATAGTAGCTAGTGAAGCTGCTAAGGAAGCTGTATGGATGAAAAAGTTCTTAATTGAACTTGGTGTGATTCCTTCAATAGAAGGTGCGGTTCCATTGTTGTGTGACAATACTGGAGCCATTGCTCAAGCAAAAGAACGAAGATCACACCAAAAGTCCAGACACGTTCTGCAAAGGTATCACTTGATAAGAGAAATCATTGAACGTGGAGACGTCGAGATTCAAAAGGTTGATGGAAAGGAAAATGTTGCATACCCATTCACTAAAGCGCTTGGCACAAAGGAGTTTGACATGCACAAGTGGAAATTGGGGATGAAGTACAAGAGCAATTGGCTCTAGTGCAAGTGGGAGATTGTTAGGGATATAGTAGATATGCCCTAGATCCAATATCATATTTGATAACTTGAACATAATTTTGTGAATGTCATTTGATATAAATTATATGGCATTTGATATTCTTTTATCATTATTATCAATTGTTTGATTATTTTGATAAGGTCCTTCATAAAATTTTGAGATTTGTCATCGTGATAGAGATCATGATAATGAGATCAAAGTCTTTTACAATTTAATCTAAATTTGTTCTTGATCGTAGGATTATTAATTTGGACATTAGTAATCCGGTTAGATCAATATTTATGTGATCGTCTTTATCGTATAAAGATTAGTTGATCTCATTAACTAAATCGCATAGATAGATGATGCATATAGAGATATGATCACTGAACCGACTCATTGGATAATTCTTAATGGTTAGAATTACCATAAACTGTCAATAGGATATTTTCTTGAAGAATGTGATGTAACTGTTTCCTTTGACTTGAGATCGTCATAGTAATTGACAAGTTATTTATTGTGCTTTGATACTAGACACCTATGGCCCTAGGGCAATAGTTGAAAGGATATTGGGTACGATTAAATACTTGTAGAATTAGTGATTGATAAAGACGGAATCTGTCAACTCTTGGTAATGAGTTTAAGCTCCATGTTGTCATGAATTATTAACGACCAAACTAAGACCTTGGCCGGTGCAATTGAATGAAAGAAGAAATGAGTTTCTTAGGTCATTCAATGGTCGATTATATTTGACGTGAACACATAGTTGATCGCCTATTAGGATTTGACAGTTGAACGATATCCCAGGGTGATCCAGAGCTATAAGGACAGAAGGAACTACTACATTATTCTTCTACTGGTTCTTGAGAGTAAATTGTATACTTCATGCTATCCGGTCGTTAAGGAGTGTTGCTAGACGCCACCCTTGATTAGTATATTGATATGACCAATTTACTACCGGTTTAGTATTGAACCTATGGGGTCGCACACTAACGAGTGTTCTGATCTTTGCTATAGGATTAATTAATTTATTATTTGATAATTAAATAAAATAATTTAATTAGTCAAATAAATTTAATTATTAGTCCAAATGAAATATTATTATATTCTTTGCTAGCACAAAGATTATAATTAATATTGTAAATAAATTGAAGTTTCTATTTGGAATAGAAATTAAATAATATTTCTTGATTGAAATATATGTGATACATATAATTAATATTATTTTATATAATAGACGTATATAAATTATAATATTAATAAAGACTTGTTAGTAAATCTAATTTTGAATTGGATTATTAATTAAAGTTTTATCCTATTTGGAATGGGATTAATATTTTCAATAGGATAAAATATTATATTAATATAAAAGCTTATATATTATAATCCAATTTGGTATTGGAATTTATGGAAAGTCCATAAATCAAAAAGTTCATAAATTTTCCTTAACAGAGAAAGGAAAATTCGGTAATTCCATACAAATTTTCCCAAGAAAGTATATTTGGAATTTCATACAAAATTTTCCATGAGTTTATTTTTGGAATAAACTTTTACCCTAAATAAATTATTACCTCAACCAAATAGGAAAAGATTTCGTAGGTGATAGATACTATATAAAGGGTGATGGAGAAAATTTTGAAAAGTTTTTTTTTGTTCTTTCGATTTTAATCTTTTTCTTGAGAAGAAAAATCTTACTTTGTGAAAGTGAGAGTGAAATACAAATCCAAGAGAGAAAAATACAATTACAAGAAAAGTGTTTCTTGTTTTTCTAATTTGAGTTGAGATTTTTGAGAAAAATATCAACACAATATTCTTCGTTCAATTTATTCACGGGTTTCATTGATCAAAGAGTTGATAGCAAGGATCGGTCTCAGTGTGGATACGCATAGAGTCTTCGCCCTATCGAAGAAATTCTGAAAAAGAAACTCTCTTCACCAGGTACGTCTTAGATCTGATCTTTGACACGTAAATAAATTTTAAACATGAAAAAATCTACCTAGGATTGTTATTGTCTTCCACTGTGTGTTACGAACACATACACGCAATCCTTTAGTTGTATCAGAGCAGTGGTTTATTGTGTCTAAAATTTATTTACAAAATATTGTAATATTATATTTGAAGAGTTCAAACAATAATAGATGTACCTTGTGCAATAGTCAAATCGTCTGAATGTTGATATTACTTTATTGTGGATAAAATATGCATTCATGTAACTATTGAGATCGTTAATAACTTGTATTTGAAATTTTGTATTAGATACAACGGGAATCTATAATAGGTTACATGATTCTATTTTTATTTTAATTGTTATTAGTTCATGAGATGTGAATTAATAATAATATTCCAGCATGAATTCTTTTTATGTGATATATAAGATAAATATGTTAGAGGATGTTGAATTGTGTTTTATGCCATGTGCTTGTCCATTACATAATTTAGAATTATTTATTACATATGATGTAAATTAATTTAGGACTAAGCATGTAGACAACTTAAACTAAATTCACATGCTATAAAAGATTTGATCTTGGTGTTATTAAAAAAATTGTTTTTGTAACAATTCCCTCTTACTAAAATTTGAGTTCTTAAATAATAAAATATAAGATATTTTATTATAGAGCTATCCATCAAGGTAATTAATTTTACTTATTTCTTGTTTATAAGGAGCGGCCTGACTACCAGGAGACTTATAGTTCGAGAATATGTTAAAATTATTTATTGCATTAGATGTATGGATTGAAAGAATTATTCAATTTTACACTAGACGCCTGGACTACTCGGGGGAGTATAAAATTTAATAAGTTCTTTGCTATCATGATGGTTGAATTCAACTATGCCAATAGGATCGAGCTGACTACCACGGGACTATTTGACATAGAGCTATTTACGGAAATTGTATGGGGATACAATTGGTAAGAGTACCTACCTTTAAAATATATGTGAGAAACGACCTGATTTCCAAGGGGCTCATACATATTGTTAAAGGATTCCTTTACTCCACTAAAAGAAATAAAGATTTCGTAAACTATAATGAGGGTAAATAGTTTAAAATAATTAGTGGAAATATAATTTAGATAAAGTCCATGTCTTTATGATATATGCAAATATGTTCTTATATTACTGCTTTTTCTTTTTTATATTTTAGATTTGTCAATTTGTCTGTTATATCACTGTGTGAAATACTTGAGACCAACAAATTGGGAGGACTAAACTTTGATGACTGGAATAGAAATTTGAGAATTTTTCTCATGCATGAAAAGCTTATGGATGTGATCGATAAGCCTGCAAAGATAATCCCTCCAGAGAATGATGTTCAAGGCAACAAGGTTTATCATAAATAATTGGAAGAAAAACTGCAATGAGTATCTTGCAACTCTAAAGGACAAGAAACAAGGTGAGACATTAATGAATAATGTTTACAAGGTTTCCTTAGCAACTACTAATTCTTTACTGTGGGTATTAGATACTGGCAGTGGTTATAAAATCTGCAATGTGATAGAAGGGTTCAAGATAAATAGGAGGCTAAAGAAAGGAGAAATTAATCTACAAGTTGGAAATGGTGTAAAAGTTGCGGCCGTAGCTATAGGATCAATTGTTTTAATAATGCCTACGGGCAAAGTACTTATGTTGGATGATTGTTATTATGTTCCTAAATTTGTTTCGAACATAATTTCAGCTTCTATGTTAGACAAACGTGGTTTCCGCATTAATATAGGCAATGGTATTTGCTCTATTTTTTATAGTGATAATCTATATGTGAATGACTATCTCCAACATGATGTTTATGTTTTACCTACTATGAATGCTAATTCGATTATGCATGGTTCAAGTCTTAAGAGGAAAAGATATGGTCATGTAAATCAAACATACCTTTGGCATTGTAGGCTTGGTCATATTGGAGAGAAAAGAATTAACAAGTTGTACAAGGAAGGGTACCTTAACAAGTATGATTTTGAATCATATCCAACTTGTGAATCTTGTCTCGAAGGAAAAATGACCAAATCTCCATTTAATGGAAGTGGAGAAAGAGCTTCTGAATTATTGGGACTAATTCATACAGATGTTTGTGGGCCCATGAAAATTCAAGCTAGAGGTGGATATTCTTACTTCATCACCTTCACTGATGATATGTCAAGATATGGATTTGTGTATCTTATGAAACATAAGTCTGAATCTTTTGAAATGTTCAAAAGGTTCCGTAGTGAATTTGAGAAGCAGACTGGTAAAAGTATCAAAGTATTAAGGTCTGATAGAGGTGGAGAATATTTTAGTGAAGATTTTACGAGATATCTCAAAGAGAATGGGATTCTCTCACAGTGGACACCTCCAGGAACACCACAACACAATGGTGTGTCTGGAAAGAGAAATAGAACCTTATTAGATATGGGGAGATCTATGATAGGGTTCACTGATCTTCCAATAAATTTATGGGGATATGCTTTGGAAGCAGTAACATACTTACTTAATAAAGTTCCCACTATTTAATAAAGTTCCCACTGAGACAGTCACTACAACACCATATGAGATATAGAAAGGATGTAAGCCTAACCTTAAACATATTAGGGTTTGGGGTTGTCCAGCTTATGTTAAGAGACTACAGTCATAAACTTGACTCAAGATCTGATAAGAGTAGGTTCATTGTGTATCCCAAGAAAACAAGGGGATATTATTTCTATCACCCTTCTGACCATAAAGTGTTTGTGGCTAGAGGAGCAACCTTTTTGGAAAGGGAATTCCTTTTGGAAGGAAATTATAATGGGGAGATAGAACTTGATGAAGATCAAGAAACTAATGAGTCAACACAATATGAAGATCATGAGACCCAAGTTGAAGAACCTTTATTGGATGTTTTGAAGTTGCCAAGGAAAATGCCATCTTCAACGGTTGAAGTTCAAGAACTAAATGAAGTTCAAGAACAGGTTAATGAACCAGTTCCAAACCAAATTGAGCAACAACGAAATCCAACACAAAGTGAACAGGTTGTACAAGTACCTCTTCGAAGGTCTACACGAGAACGTCATGTACCAACTGGATTAAATTTATTGGTACAAGATGATTTATCAAATGAGGTTGATCATAATGATGATGACCCTAAGACCTATGAAGAGGCTATACAATGTTCTAATTATGAGAAGTGGCAAAAGGCCATGGAATCCGAAATGGAATCCATGAAGGAAAATAAAGTACGGACTTTAGTTGAACCTTCAAAGGATATAAAACCTATATGTTGTAAATGGGTTTTTAAGAAAAAGATTGGAGCAGACGTAAAGGTGGAGACCTATAAAGCACGTCTTGTTGCCAAGGGATATCGTTAGAGAGAAGGAGTCAACTATGACGAGACTTTCTCTCCCATGGCAATGCTCAAATCTATTCGGATTTGGCTTGCTATAGCAGCATACTATGATTATGAAATATGGCAAATGGATGTGAAAACAGCTTTCCTTAATGGTAAGCTAGAAGACATAGTTGATCGCCTATTAGGATTTGACAGTTGAACCATATCCTAGGGTGATCCAGAGCTATAAGGATAGAAGGAATTACTACATTATTCTTCTACTGGTTCTTGAGAGTAAATTGTATACATCATGCTATCCGGTCGTTAAGGAGTGTTGCTAGACGCCACCCTTGATTAGTATATTGATATGACCAATTTACTACCGGTTTAATATTGAACCTATGGGGTCGCACACTAACGAGTGTTCTGATCTTTGCTAAAGGATTAATTAATTTATTATTTGATAATTAAATTAAAGAATTTAATTAGTCAAATAAATTTAGTATTAGTCCAAATGAAATATTATTATATTCTTTGCTAGCACAAAGATTATAATTAATATTGTGAATAAATTGAAGTTTCTATCTGGAATAGAAATTAAATAATATCTCTTGGTTGAAATATATGTGATACATATAATTCATATTATTTTATATAATAGATGTATATAAAATATAATATTAATAAAGACTTGTTAATAAATCTAATTTTGAATTGGATTATTAATTGAAGTTTTATCCTATTTGGAATGGGATTAATATTTTCAATAGGAAAATATTATATTAATATAAAAGTTTGTATATTATAATCCAATTTGGTATTGGAATTTATGAAAAGTCCATAAATCAAAAAATTCATAAATTTTTCCTTAACAGAGAAAGGAAAATTCGGTAATTCCTTACAAATTTTCCAAAGAAAGTATATTTGGAATTTCATACAAAATTTTCCATGAGTTTATTTTTGGAATAAACTTTTACCCTAAATAAATTATTTCCTCAACCAAATAGAAAAAGATTTCGTAGGTGATACTATATAAAGGGTGATGGAGAAAATTTTGAAAAGTTTTTTTTGTTCTTTCGATTTTAATCTTTTTCTTGAGAAGAAAAACCTTACTTTGTGAAAGTGAGAGTGCAATACAAATCCAAGAGAGAAAAATACAATTACAAGAAAAGTGTTTCTTGTTCTTCTAATTTGATTTGAGATTTTTGAGAAAAATATCAACACAATATTCTTCGTTCAATTTGTTCACGGGTTTCATTGATCAAAGAGTTGATAGCAAGGATCGGTCTCGGTGTGGATACGCATAGAGTCTTCGTACTATCGAAGAAATTCTGAAAAAGAAACTCTCTTCACTAGGTACGTCTTAGATCCGATCTTTGACACGTAAATAAATTTTAAACATGAAAAAATCTACCTAGGATTGTTATTGTCTTCCGCTGCGTGTTGCGAACACATACACGCAATCCTTCATCAACAATATTGAGGGACACATCAGAGACTTGTTCAAGTAATTTGACATGTTTTTCAAGGGAGCGAACATGTTGGTTGATTGGCAAATGGAGGACATCATCAACACATTCGTACAATTTTCTAAGACCATCCAAATTTTGGCATATTGTAGAGTGAGAAGATGTGGAAGTTAATTCAGATAACTTCAACCTTTGCAACTGCTTCTCTGCACTTAAAATAAGAGGATGAGTTGTTGTAGGCAAACTCGTCGAACGAACATGGATTGTGGTCATTTGATTTTCCATTCTGAAGAATGTGGCTGAGGAAAGGTTGTGTCTTTAGTGAATGGTTTAGAAATCAAGATGTTATCAATTTATATATAGCAAGTTGAAGACAAAGATAATATTCTTACCTGTTTAGCCAAGTTGTCATGTCTCTGATCCTCTGAATGCTCCTTCTTTTATGTCAATATTGTTTTCTCTCTCATGTACATTGTTGTGATAATAAAATACTTGAATATTCTTTTAACCACCAGGGTTACCACCCAGTTTCCGAGCAAAAGATTGCAGCATTACTATCTGTTCAATATGTTTGTGAGCTGATTTTTGAGATTTCAGGGAGCAATAAGAATCTTGACAGACTGTCATATTTAATTTATATCAATATCACACGTTTGAGATATATGTAATCTGCTCATATGCCAAGGGGCTAGATTTGTGTACGGTTCTGTGTACCACTCCTTGAATCTATTCATTATATGCAATAGTAAGCTTGCGCGACTGCAAATAACAACAACAAACCCCGTGTAATCCCACAAGTGGGATCTGGAAGCTTGTGCTACTGTTTTTGGAATGTCATTATAACATGCTTTGGGGGAATGTGAAGTCTGATAAAATTGGAATTTTGTTTTTTCTTTAGGATTGTCAAACTTACAGTGGAAGGTCCGTTTAGAATACCTTTTGAAGAAGCTTTGCAAGACAGCCATCACACAGAAATGACAAGAAATGACTGTGCCATTGTTCTACTTGTGAGGAAACAAGTGGAATCCTTTCAGTTCAGTAACAAATGACAAACATTAATTAATTGATCTTTATGTTTTAGCACTAAGCATTAGCATACAACTAGTCAAATTGCTCTACAACAGTCTTGTTTGTTCCAATATTATTTGATTACTATGATGAAGTGTTGTTATAGAAGACATATAATATAACATAACATAATTACCGGTTCCAAGAAAAACTTGGCTTTTGTAGAGAATTACTATTATATAGGGATGTTATAAAGAGGTCTGATTATAATTCTACGGTAGTTTGATTATAATTCTACGGTAGTTTGTTTTCAAAGAGAAGGTTTGAAGATAGTAAAAATTTAAAATAGACTATTGATGAATATTATCTGTATAATATTGAAGAATAGTTGCTGACAAAATTTGTTACACTGCTGTATTCCATATGAAAATTGTACATCCAAAGCTGAAAATTGTAACATTTCTTGCACTCTCTAGGATAAATACTATATACTAATCATAGCACAAATTAGTGACTGAGAATGTTGAGAAGGGAAACTCTATTTTTCAATAGAAGCCTAAAAATAGCTCCCAACCCATCCTCCAGTTCTTGAATCTTAGCCTCAAATGCATGCAGTTTTTTAAGTGCACTTAGTATCTGTGAATGATCTATCTTCTCGTTTCGTAGAAGAAGCAATTTTATGTCTATCTTCTCTATTCCAGATATATCAATTCCTTCACATGAAACTCTCTTTGGTTTCAACAGCTTTGAGACTAAAGACCAACTATTTGATCTCATCTTTTGATGGGAAATGAATGATGAAATTGACTTCAATACCATAAGAGTAACATCTTCAACTCCTTTAATTAAACTAACCAATGATGCAAGTTCAGAGTCCTCTATTACTATTGTCTGATCATTTTCTTTCTTGTTCAAATCTTTGAAACATTTGCAAATCACTTTGTTCAGTTTCTTGTTAGATGCTATGTATGCGTCGACTTCATTGGATAAGCTGAATTCTCCACCTCTTTTTCTACGGAGAGATGATTCGAGTAGTTGAACACGTCCCTTCATCTGTGATAAAGCGTCTTTAGTGATGCTACAAGTATCCAAAACCTTGAGGGAATTGTTAGAGACATGTTCTAATAAGTTAACATGTTTTTCATGGGAGAGAACTTGTTGGCTAAGTGGCAAATGGAGGACTTTGTCAACACATTCGTATAATTTTCTGAGACCATCCAATTTTTGGCATATTGTTGAATGAGAAGAAGAGGAAGTTCCTTCAGATGACTTCAACCTTTGCAACTGCTCCTCTGCACTGACAATGAGAGGATGAGTTGCTGCAGGCAAGCTCGTGGTACGAACGAGGTTTGTCGCCATTTGATTCGTCATTTGAAACTGTTATCTTAACTTTGCTAGTGCAGATCAATGACTGTGTATAAATGTGGATGAGGGAAGGTTGTTTCTTGTTGAATGGTTTAGACCAAGATGTTGGAAGTTTATTTATATACAAACTGCAAAGGCAATAAAACAAAGAGTATTATTCTTACCTGTTTAGCCAAGTTGTCATGTCTCTTGATCCTCTGAATGCTCCTCCTATTCCGCCTTTGTCTCATCCATGTACTTAGTTTTTAATAATGTCGTACTTTAATATTCCACAACCACTATGTTTTTGAGATTTCATCGAAGCAATAAGGGAAGCTTTGGCCTAACTGGTAAAATTGTTGCCATGTTATCATGAAATTACGGGTTCGAGTTGTGGAAATAGTCTCTTGTAAAAATACAGAATAAGTCTGCGTACAATAAATCCTTATGGTCCGATCCTTTTTCGAACCCCGCACATAACCTATGCTTAGTGCACCGAGTGCATTTTTATTTTAGGGAGCAATAAGGATCCTTGAAGCCTGTCATATCTAAATTATATCAATTGCACACGTTTGAGATAAATGTGATCAGCTCACATGTCAAGGGGCTAGATGTTTGTACGGTTCAGTGTACCAATCCTTTAATCTAATTCATTACTCCAATATACAACAGTTAGCTTGTGAGACTGTTTCTTGGAAATGGCATTAAAACAGGTGTGATTCAATTGGATTTTTTTCCCTTCATATCTTCACACTTGCAGGTGAACATTGTCCCTATGCACTTATTCCGAAAATCGTATAGTCTATATTAATGACGAAGTGCACAAATAGCTGTTTTTAGGACCCCTATATAAAGAATTGTGATGATCCGATAGGTCGATCATCTTATGTTATAGAATTTAATTCTGCGCTTTGAAGTTTTGAAAACCTCAACTCTCTTCGATTTGTGTGCGCAGTCCATGCGTGTTTTCAGAAAGCTTTTAAATTAAAAAAAAGAGAAAATATGAAATTTTTGGTTTAAAATCCATTTGAGTTGACTTCGGTCAGCGTTTTGAGCAAACCGATCGGGGTTCGTATTTTGACAGTCCCGATGGGTTTGCAACATGATTTGGGACTAGGCGTAAGCCCGGAATTGAATTCAGAAATTCCTAACCCGAGTTATCAGACTTTGTTGAAATTCGAAAGTTAAAGGCTTAATGAATTTGAAATGTTTGAACAACAGTTGACTTTTTGGATATCAGGACGGTATTTTGGTTCCGAAATCCGGTATATGTCCAATGCCATATTTATGGCTTGTCTGTGAAATTTGGTGAGAAACGAAGATGGTTTGACGTGATTCGGACACCCAGTTGTGAAAATAGAAGTTTCAAAGTTTTCTTGAAAATTTCAATTGATTTGGTGCTCAATTCGTAGTTCTAGGTATTATTTTGGCGATTTGATCGCGCGAGCAACTTCATATAATATTTTTAGAATTGTGTGCATAGTTGGTTTAGAGCCCCCAAGGTCTCGGGTAAGTTTCGGATATGCTACGGAGTGAAATTGGACTTAGAAATGTTCCTGGTATTTTCAGTTCTGGTGCAGGCATGTGATCTCGCATTTGCGAGATCAGGCATCACATTGCGACCTCTGAGGGATTTGCATTTGAGAGCTACTGATCGCATTTGAGAAGAGTAGTTGGGCCACATTGAGTTCGCATTTGCAAAACATTCTTCACATTTCCGAAGTGAGTCAGGAGGGGCAGTGTTCGCAAATTCAATCATGTAGTTGATAACTAGGGATTTTGACACATTTCATGCTCCTTCTTGCTTACCCTTTGGTTATAAATTCATACAAAATAGTCCCACAAGGCTCATAAGTTGTTCTTGATTGCAGGTTTGATCAACAAAGTGATGGGATGTCAAAGATCGGCTCAAAACGAGTGAAATCGGTACAAGTACCAATGACAAGACAAAAATCAGAAGAAACAGGCCTAGTGCGGCCGCACTACACTTTATGCGGCCTGCACTAAGGAGATTGAGAGAACTTGCAATTTAAGTATTAAGGCATTGCGGCCGCAGAAGATATTGCACGGTCCGCACTGAAGCCACTGCGGCTGGACGACTATTTTATGCAGTCCGCGGAAGCAATGTTAGAGAGATGACAAGTGCCAGGGTTCAAGCATGTGCGGTCTGCGGTCCATTCTGCACGGATCGCATTAGAAGCCTCTGCGGTCGGGGTCCATTCTGCGTGGTCCGCGGAGCCTTGGTTCAGAGAGTTGAAATTGCAGTTTCAAGAGCCTAGTGCGGCCACTACGGTCCGCACTTACCCCGCAAAGGTATTTTTGTCCAGTTTTTTCAACTTAGTATAAATAGAATATTTCTCCATTTTTAAGGTATCAGTTACTACCAGACTTGAGTTGCGCTCAGGAGATGGCATTTTGTAGCCATTTTGGGCACTTTAACATAGTTTTAGTTGTTGAATCATTATATTTACTTCAATAATTTAATATTATGTCTTTCTCTTCATCTATTTATCATATTTTCTCTTCAAGCATGAGTAGCTAAACCCAGTAGCTAGGGTTATGGCTCAACCCTATTATGGGTAATTGATGGTTGTTGCAATTTGCGCTAGATTGGCTATAGATGTTTGTTAATTGGGTCAATTTTATGATTTCATTTATAAATTAGTGGTTGCAAACATTGGTTTGTGCTAAGTTGACTTGGGCACTTCTTGGGAGAGCCTAAGTCTCCAAAATTGACCCAACAAGGAATTGGAATGGGCTAAAAAGATTTGATAGTCCCAATTAAAGGGTTAAACCTCGAGAGAGTAAATACTCGACTTGAACCCTAGTGGCTTGAGCAAACTTTTCCTACCTAATTGGTCTTGAGAAAGTCTATTGGGAAAAATTACTCTCTCTACCGAGAGGTGTAGGAGTGAGTAACACCGTGCAACAGTTATATTTCTCCAATCATGTCAATCATGCCTTAAAAGCAATTACCCGTCAATCAGTCACCTAGGTGAAAGTCACTACTCTAGTGCCTTTTCATCTATTAGATATAACTTGTAGCAATTCTTGCTTAGCATAATCTTGTTGCAGTTATAATTAGTAGTTGATAATAGTAGATTATTAAATAAAAAACCCAAGAATAATTGGAAGTGATATTTGGAACACGTACACCATTTCACTCTAAATAGATACTTGACTCCATTCCTAGATCTCTGTGAAAATCGATCCCGACCAACAAATCAGATAAAAGCTATTGCGACACTCTCTTCCTACTTTTTAGTAGTGCGGAGTGGGCAACGATCAGTGGTTGCAATTGCGGAATGGCCAATGTTCGCATTTGCAAACAACTCGCCGCAAATGCGATGAAAGCATGGATGTGAGAGCTTCGCATTAGCGATAGGTTATTCGCATTTGCGAACCTCAGATCACAAATGTGACATCTACGACCGACCAAAACTTGACTTAGACAAGATTTTGCTCATTCTTGAAAATTTTCAAAACAAGAAACCCTAGAGGCGATTATTCAAAGAACGTTTCTTCCCCAAATCACTGATAAATGATTCTAAACTAGTTTCTTTCAATCTTTCATTACTTATCTAAGATTTTAACAAAAAAATCTTGTGTTTTCATAGTGGAAATTAGGAGTTTGGGTAAAATTAGAGATTTTGTAAAATTGGAATTTATACCTCAAATTAAGGTCGGATTCCAAAACAGATTACATCATCGAGCTCGGGGTGAATGGATAATTGAATTTTCATCCGAATTTCGGGTTTGGATCAAGAAAGCCCGAGAGTTGACTTTCGTTGATTTTTTTTAAGAATGACCTAGATTTAATATTTTACAATCTTGGATTATTCGTAAGGCTTATTTTGAATCGTTTGGTTGGTATTTTTCTAGATATTGTTGGTTTCGAAGTCTTATTTGAAAGGCAAAGTTGTGGTTGAGCTTTGAGTGATTTCTGGAGCGAGGTATGTGTTGTGTCTAACCTTGACTTGAGAAAATTAGGAAACCTTGGACTATGTGCTATGTGAATTTCATGTCAGACGGCATATATGCGAGGTGACGAGTTCTTATACGCCATCGAATTTTATTTTCTCCCTAATTTTCAAATTTTCCTTTATTATTTCCTTCACTTTCTTAACTGTTACATGCTCTAAATGTTTTCTATACTTAACTGCTATGTGTTAATCAATATCTTCTCATGTAATGATGCTAGCTCTTCTATAGTTTCATAATTACTCGCTATTTGCATAAATTAACCTACTTGCACCTTCTAACTGTCAATTAATGGTTTGGTCTCGCTGTGTAGTATCACTCGTGCAGATTTCTACATTTTACAAGGTTTCCCTTTTTGGTTTAGTTTGTTATTTATTGATCGTAAAGGTTGTGTGGTTCGAATGGTTCATTTGACTGTACATTGATTATTGGGAAAATGGTCAGAACTGCCCCCATCGTATTGACTCCAGGTTAAAAATGCCCCCCATTAACCTATTTTGAAGAAAATGCCCCTACCATTAAAAATGTGGCATATTTGTGCCCCTAAGTCTAACAACTGATTGTACTTATATTTAAAACGGTAGGGGCATTTTTTTAAAAATAGGTTAACGGTAGGGGCATTTTAAAACTGGAGTCAATACGTTAGGGGCACAAATATGCAGAATTTTAACTGTAGGGGCATTTTCTTCAAAATAGGTTAACGGAGGGCATTTTAACCTGACGTCAATACGTTAGGGGCAGTTCTGACCCTTTTCCGTTGATTATTTGGTATTGATATGGTGTGATTGGGCTGCACGTCGTAGCAAGTGTAATAAGGGTTGATTGATATAGTGGAATAAGGGTGATTATGTATTATACGGTAGTATCGGGTTGCACGCCCCCAACAAATAAAATAAGGGTGGATTGATATGGTGAATTAAAGGTGATTTATGATACTGATATTGATACATGGTGGAATCGGATTGCGCACCACAATATTTACATATTAGTTATGTTTTTTTATATTATTACGGTGAAATAAAGAAGGACTTTGTGTTGTGTGGTATCGGGTTGCGCGCCGCAACAACCTATCTGTTTCCATTTCTTGATCTGTGATGGTTTTCAGTATTTTTACATATCTGTGATGGTAATTCTAGACGACATTGGTTTATTTCTGGAGACTATGGTTATTATTTTTAGTTGACTATTTTACCATGTCCTGCATTGCTATTTTCTATCATTATTATATACTGCGTACAGGTTATAGTATAAGTGACCCGCCTTAGACTCGTCACTACTTCATCGAAGTTAGACTCAACACTTATAGAGTACATGGGGTCGGTGGTACTCATACTACAGTCCTCACTTTTTGTGCAGATTTTGGAGTCGGTCTCAGCGACAAATATTAGTGTGCTTGGATCGGGCAGCTTTGGAGATTTGAATTACGACTGCTCAATGCACATAGCCCCTGGAATCTCTTTCCCCTTCTATTTAGCTGTGTATTTTCATTCAAACAGCTTGTTATTTATTTCAAACCCTTGTAACTCTAGTAGCTCGTGCACTTATGATACCGTATTCATGGATTTCGTAGCAGATGTTTTATAGCTTTAGCTTCCGCATTTATACTTTGAATTCTTTTGAGTTGAATCGGTTATTCTTTATTAATTAATTCTAAACTATGAAAAAAATGATAAAATGTTCTAATGTTGGCTTGCCTAGAAAGTGAAATGTTAGGCGTCATCACCGTCCCGACAGTGGAAATTCTGAATCGTGACAAGTTGGTATCAAAGCACTAGGTACATAGGTCTCACGAGTCACGAGTGAACTTAAAAGAGTCAGGAGGATCGGTACAGAGACGTTTGTACTTATCTTCCAGAGGCTACGGAGTTAGGAACAGTTTCACTTCAATTCTTCTTTGTCGTGCGATTTAATTCTATCATTGCTGATTAGACCCTCCCATTCTGTTCTCTTGCAGATGGTGAGAACACGCACTACATCTTCAGTTGAGCAGCAGCCGGAGCTCCCACTGGTAGTACCTACAAGGGGCAGAGGTCGAGGCCGAGGTCGTGCCATAAGCCGAGGCAGGGCTCAGCCAAAGCTCGAGCAGCAGCAACAGCACTAGAGCCTCAGGTAGAGTTTGACGAGGAGGTTCCAGCCTAGACTGTTCCTGTCGGACCAGCTCAGGTCCCCGAGAAGTTCATTTCCACCCTAATACTTCAGCATGCCTTGGTCTGTTTAGAGGGCCTTATGGAGAGTGTGGGCCAGGACAGTACATTCCCTATGGCACCGACCATCTCTTAGGCTAGGGGAGGAGCACAAACTCCCGCAATTAACACTCCAGAGCAGATGGCTCCCAGTTTCAAACTCCAGCAGCCTAGCCAGTTGAGGTAGTTCCGCCGGTTATTGTGCCACAGGTCGTTGATGGACCAATTATGTCTTCTGAGGCATTATAGAGACTGGACATGTTTATTAAGCTCTTCCAAGTTCACTTCAGCGGTGCATCTTTAGAGGATCCCCAAGATTTTCTTGACAGTTGTCATGAGGTGCTACGGAACATGGGTATAGTGGAGACCAATAGGGTCGAATTTGCTGCATTTCAGATGTCGGGTTTCACCCATAAATGGTGGAGGGATTATGTGTTGACCAGACCAACCGGGTCGTATGCTCTTACTAGTGACTGGTTCTCTCAGCTATTTCTTGAGAAGTTCCTTCCGATCACAGAGAGAGAGAGCTACCGCAGGCAGTGCGAGCGTCTCAAGCAGGGCAACATGTCAGTCACCTAGTACGAGACCCATTTTGTGGATTTAGCTCGTCATGTTATTTTTCTACTTCCTACCTAGAGAGAGAGAATGAGGAGGTTTATTGAGGTAATCGCTCAACCTATCAAGTTGCAGATGGCCAAGGAGACCGGGAGTGAGTTTTCTTTTCAGACGGCTGCCAATGTCGCCAGGTGAGTCGAGTTGGTACTAGCATAGGGGGAGGTCAGAGGTCTGACAAGAGTCTTCGTCATTCTAGTGGATTCAATGGTGTCTCATCTGGAGGCAAGGGTAACTTTTGGTAGAGGCCATCCTCCCATATCGTTTTATTCAGCACTCTAGGTAGGGGTGTTCATGGTTCGATTTGGCTCGATTTTTTCTTAAAACTAAACCAAACCAACTAAAGTGCTTTTTTTAATATTCAAACTAAAAGCAAACCATTCTAGTGTAAATTTTATCAGTTTATCGGTTTGGTTCGATTTTTGCGAATCTTTTCGATTTTTATTGATATAATTTATAATGCAAAGAAATTGATATAAGTGAGATTCAAAAATAAAAATAAAAACGAGACCTGGGAAAGTGAAACGTAAGGAGTATGTGACTACTACACTGATACAAAAACTAGCTTGATATTATGCTATTGTCATTCTCATTCCATAGAAAATAACCACAGTTAAATAAGAATCAAAACACCTTACAAATTGAACCTCAATTGATATCATAGCAAAATTAAAAAGTTACTACCAAAGTGAAAAATATCCTCAATTGAAGTTACATCAAATAAGTTCATCAAATACACTACTACTACTACTAGTTGCATGCATTACCAGTTCCAGTTGGAATCTCAAAATTAATCAATACTGTCTTATTAAAATAATATAAGAACAAGAACAATATAGAGAAAAGTAGAGAGAGGAGTATTCTTATTGATACTTTGGGATGATTTACAATGGGAGAGAACCCCTTTATTTATAGGGAGGTGGTGACTTAGCCACCAAGTAGTAAACCCTAGGATCTCTCTAAATATGGACATTCACCTTAAATAGAATATTTTATAACACTCCCCCTTGAATGTCTATTCAATAATGTGCCTCGTTAAAACCTTAACTAAAACAAAACCCAATGGGAAAAAATTATAGAAAAGGAAAAAGAGTACACATGTTTGAATATGCGCCTATTGGTTGCCTCGTTAAAAACCTTGCAAGGAAAACCCAGTGGGACAAAACCTTGTAAGGGAAAAAGAGTGCAACGCGCATTAACTCCCCCTAAAAAGAGCATCAATTCACATCCTTGAGCATTTGCATTCCAATCTTGTGCACCATCTTCAAAACGATCTTTTGTAGAGATTTGATAAATAAATCAGCCATATTGATTTGAATAAATATTCCGCACCTTGAAATTATCATTCTTGATAGATATGAACATCTTCATATAATGTCCTGGAATGACTCTTCAATATCTCCATAGACGTATTCTCGATGCCATCATGCTTATAGTTATAGCAAGATACAAATGTACACAGGTTGCACTTAGGATGTGGTACTTCAGGACCAAGAATTGTATATGCTTCAATCAACTTCAATCTTTCATGGATTGACATATAAGTTAAGTCATATAAGCCATATAATAGACTTTAGATGCATATCAAGTTTTCATGTCATGCTAAACAAATAAGATATCGAAAACTGATTACACATACCATTGACTTTATACTTTCAAGTATTTGAACTACATGTCCAAAACTACATGTCTTTCATATGGAATCAATTCTGCTTGAATTGTATCTCTTCCATTTAGCCAATATTTTTGTTTGTATTCGACAAACTTTAAGATCCTCATCGATATTTAGCGCTATCATAGATGTCGTCGACGAACATTTTATATCGGTTCCAGTAAATTTCATAAAGACATAACATGAAGATCTCTTTATTCATATATTCAGGTACCTGAATCTCTCATGAGATTTTATGAAGTGTTATGTCATGTCATCTTCTAGATCACTTGCCTCCCCATTATGATCACTTTGATCATTTGCTCATCTTCTTTATTAAGAAGTTATTTTGAAACCGATTTGTCTATACGCTTTAAGCGAATCAAAGACTGTCCTTCTGGGACTTAATATGAGCATTTGCAGTGAGAATATAGTTACTTTCTTTGGATCAGCAAATGCGTATAGCATGCTTTGCAATATGTTGCAATTGAATTATCCTTTTATGAACTTCAGGTTCATATTATGATATTCGAGGATCTATATATACAAATGATAATTCATCCCATGTAACCTTTTCTCAAGTGTTTATCATGTCTCCCCCTCATGTTAGAAAAGCTAACTTGTTTCCTCAACTTTGAGAGTCCATCTTTGTGCATTATGGTGTTAATGAAAATATACACTGCACATCAATAATAATAAGATGAAATTATTTGGTTCCTGACCCTAAACCACTTGTGAGGGGAGAATATAATATACTCTCGTATACAACGTATGTCAAACTGATATATATAACTTTGTTCTCATAAGAAACATTTTAGCTATTAAGTGGAGGCACTCAATAATTATCTTGCTAAACCAACTATGATATAAACCAACTTATCAAGATGAACTATCTTGAATAGAAAATCTGGAAATTATGCTCGAAGTTATATTACTGAGCAATTTACCTCGCAAGCGCCGGCCAGGCTGCAGGTTAATAACAATCGCACATGTAACCATATCATAGATGCATCATATGTGGTATACATGGCAGGTGAATGGGCCCATATTCACCTTTGATATTTCCAGAATTTATGGGATTCAACCCGAACTCTTTAGTTGGTCAATTAATTAATGAGAACAAGTAATACAAGAGAATTCGTAAAGAACTTTCTAGTTCTTTAATATTTACCCATGTGAATTCTCTATTACTGCACATCATACTTAAATTGATATGGCTAACCCGAATGCCAACTGAATAAATTATCAATATTGATAAACTTCAAATTTACACCATGACATGTGCAATTATCAATAAACTTCAAGTTTATTATGATATGGGTTTTTATATCAATAAACGTCCACTTTATTGTGGTATTCTTGTGTAGTACAAACTGGAGAATAAAGCGGGTAGTTTTTCACATACAGATTATCCCGCTACAAGTTGTAGTAATAGAAGATATCAAATCTTTCCTTTATTTATAGTCTCAATATAATCAATCGCTTTCGCATATACTTTTTGAATAATCTTCTTTGATACTTATTACAATACCTTATTGGTAATCAATTGTGTTTCTCCATCATAGTAATAATTGGCTCTTCTAGAGCTCTCAATTAATTTTGTACTACCACAAATTCATCAACATCCATGTGGTGAATATCTCTTTTAAAGATAAAGTTATACCATTATGGTCATGTCAAAATTATATGCAAGATACGTTTCTTGCATTATTATTGTCCTTTGATAATCACATTGACAAATTATTTTGGCGTACAATAGGTACGTGACCAATGACTATTCATGCCATAACAATGACATTATTTTCATATATCATCTCAAACCTCCTTCTAGGGGTGAGTGTGGTATATTCAATACCAATTTCATGTTCATATTCTTCCAATTATGAATATGTATTCGTGAATCAGATGTTGTCACATTCACTGCGGGGATATATGATTTTGTTATCCTTTTCAAATCTATAAATGCGTCTGGCATTCGATTTGCTATTCTTTGCAAATGGATAATATTTTGCACCTCTTTTTCACAAATAGAGGTATGTGGATCAAGATGAGATAATGATGCATTTTTCCACAAAATTTCCCGTTTGGTTTCACCAACTTCTCCCCCTAATTTTGGGAAAAGTGTCTCATCGAATTGACAGTCTGCAAATCGTGCAGTGAACAAATCCCCTGTCAATGTTTCGAGGTAGCGAATAATGGAGGACGATTCAAACTCAACATATATTCCTAACCTTCTTTGCAGACCCATTTTGGTGCAATATGGCGGTGCTACAGGCACATATACTACACATCCAAAAATTCTTAAGTGGGATATATTAGGTTCATGACCCAAAACTCATTGCAACGGGGAATATTTGTGATAATTCGTCGTTCTAAGACGAACTAGCATTGCTGCATGCAAAATGGCGTGACCCCAAACCGAAGTGGGCAGCCTCGTTTTCATGAGTAAATGAGGAATTCAAGATTATTCTCATCTATTGTCTCAATATGATATCCATTTTGAATGATATCTTTAAAACTCAACAAGTTCCTTTTAGACTTGGAGGAGAACATTTCATTCTCTAAAATGTTGTTCCTTTAGGCAGAGTTATAGTTGCTCTTCCGGAGCCTTTAATCAATTTACTACTACCAGAAATTGTAGTAACATCTGCCTTACACATACTTAAATGAGAGTAATATTTCTTCTCTTTGAACATCGTATGTGTGGTACATGAATCAATTAATCAAAAGAGATATACGAACATGAGATTAAACAAATTTAATCCGTTGCTTCATAATTAAACAATATTTTCAAAATCTGCTGAGGTTAGTCGATTAACTTAGTTAATAGTCGACTAACTTGGGAAGCAGTCATTAGGTTAGTCGACTAACTAAATCAGATAGTCGACTATCTTGCCTTGCGGAGAAGTCCAGTTTTAATGCAAAATATTAGTTAGTCGACTAACTAAGTTGATAGTCGACTAACTTAGTAAATAGTCATCAGGTTAGTTGACTATCTAAATCAGATAGTCGACTAACTTAGCTTGCGGAAAAATCCAGTTTTAATGCAAAATATTTGATAATTGACTAACTGTTAGGTTAGTCGATTAACTCTACTGGAAAATAAAAATATCTTTGAAATTTAAGCATATTGAAACATTCCAAAGAACTAATACTAACATTATATCATAAGCTAACTAATACGAGCTGATACTAATGACTATTAGTTTATTCACTAACTAATACAAATAAGTAAAATAAAATCAAACAATTCCATCTTCCTTCATCACAGATCCATCACCAATTAAGTGGTCTATTTTCCCCTCAGGGTGCTCAAAGAAGTCTGCCACATCCAAGTGGGTGATGTCAAAATTGTCGTCAGAGACAGAATTGGTTTCAGGGCATTTACCTTTTAGAGATGCTTGATAAAGCTCAACCAAATGTCTTGGTGGCAAATTTTCGCCCAGTGCCCTTTTCCACCGCAACGATAATATATAGTTTATGAACTATTTGCTATTGGGTTCTCATCGCATCGTGCTTGTGGCAGAGTGACCAACTTCAGGTTGTCATATCTCTCCTTTAAGCCATTCCACAAGATAGGTGGATCTTTGACTGTGATATATTCAATTTTCAAACCTTCATCAAGGTGATGGCGCAAGAAAATCAAGGCCTTAGCATAGTCTTGGGTGGATGCATTATTTCTGTCTTTAATGGCGTCTCCAAGACCCATTGCATCCAAATGGATTTCAGCATCCAACACCCATGTCATATAGTTCTTGCCCGAAATTTCAAGGGCAACGAACTTTTTTTTCATAATGTCAGACATAAAACAAAATTACATCAAGAGAGTGTCCATACTTACGGGCTTTATTACAATTATCACATTCACTTCAGGGAATGGATCATAATCATCTATATGTGCTATATAAAATCTCATGTCAAATCGATGACAGATATTACTTTCACAGAGTGAATGATTATTTTGAGAATCCTTATTTTTCTCAATATCACAATAATGACGATTATAATTTCGTCTATTGCCACGTCCACATCCATTGATACCTTTCACGGTAATAATTTTTGTCTTCTTTCAGACTTATCACATACTGCTATCACATTCTCTAAAGGGAATGAGAATGGAGCAAATTCAATTGGACGGATTTTCAATTCTTTGCCCACAATCATATATAAATTTAATCATGGCAAGGCATAGAAATTTTACCACTTCACGTGGTTATAATTTCTTACAAACTCCATAGAGTTATAATCAAACTTTGTTGTCTTTGTTTGTATATGAAATCAAATCGTAGAATTTCAAGAATTTGAAAGAGAAAAGTAAATTACTTACCTTAAATCTAGAATTTAATCATGAAGGAAGTTCATGGAACAATTGCCAAGTGATCAATCATGGTATTTCTGCTTTTATCACGACGCTGTTCATCAATGAAACCTTGCAAGAGCGCGTCCATCTTTTCATCAAGCCTGGCCAAATTCTTCACCATAATGTCTCTTTCCAGCTACCAATCATGATAATATTGTACGACATCTGAAATAACTTGGACTTAAGTTCAACAGGAGTCCCAAAAGCTTGACTTCATGTTGTCTAATGGGCTAAGGAAACCAAATTCTCATCCTATAAATTCACTTGCAAAACCTCAATGTTGCTCACTTTTCATTCAACAATGGCCCAACCTAAAACCAAACCAGCTACACTTAATTTCGACAAACACCAATTCAGAATGGCGATCCTCTCACAGACAATAAAAATGTTAGCCTTCAAAACACAACCACCCTCTACTCAATTAGTTAGAGTCTCGTGCTGATAATGTGTTATGAAATAATATAAGAACAGGAACAATATAGAGAAAAGTAGAGAGAGGAGTATTCTTATTGATACTTTGGGATGATTTACAATGGGAGAGAACCCCTTTATTTATAGGGAGGTGGTGACTTAGCCACCAAGTAGTAAACCCTAGGATCTCTCTAAATATAGACATTCACCTTAAATAGAATATTTTATAACATACTGAAAGTTGTGTATGCATATTCTGAAAAAGAACAAAGTTATCATATTAATCCTTAAAGATTTAAAAATATAAAAAAACATATTCAAAAGAGTTAAATATGAAAATTTACCTTTTTCAACTATCTCAAGATTTTGAATTTCTTCTAAAAGATCTTCAAGTTTGTATTCTTTATAAGTTGATCTTATTCATTAATGAGTACAAATAAGACGTCTACAGTCTTCTATGATAAAGAACTCCGATAAGAGTCAAGAATTCGACCACCAATGCTAAAAGCAGATTTAGATGCAATAGTAGAAACATGAATAGAAAGAACATCTCTTGCACTTCTAGAGACAATTGGATATCTAGCAGATGAAACTTTCCATCAAGCCAAAATATTTAAATCGTTTGGTCTTTTCTAAATCATCTACCAAGTACTTCTCAAGTTCAGATTTATTTTCAATGTTGACTTCATCTGCCAAATGTTTCTCCCATTGCGATTGCCACATCTCATCACTGTCCAGGTTATAAATTTCATCCATCAAGCTTGTTTGACCACCAGTTCTCTCACAAGAAGTCTCACAAAAATAACTCTTGTAATGGTCATACAAACGAGTCAAAGTATCCATCACCTTTTTTGATTGTTGGCCTCCCTCCAAACTATCATAAGACTTGTTGAAAAGAAATTCCACATATTCCAACTTATATCGCGGATCCAAAACCTTAGCAACAAATAATAACTTGTTCATACTCTCAAAAGTACCCCCAATATTTTTAAAATTTAACCTTCATCTTCTCAGCCATGTCACTCAAAATAGAATCTTCAATATGAGAATATTTTTGAATAAAATTCTGAAGATTAAAGATCTCATGGAAAAAGGAATTAGAAGTAACATATGAAGTTCCTGAGAATTTCAAAGTGACCTGATAGAATATCTCAAGGAACTTAATAAAAACTTTAACATTCTTCCAATCATCAATAGATGGATGTCCTCCCATACTATTCCCCTCTAAACAATATTTGAGGTACTTATCATCATCATCATACATTCTTGAAAATACCTTTTCGAACTTTACAGTTGTATCTAGCATTATATATGTGGAGTTCCACCTAGTCTCAATATCTAAAGTCAAAAGACCATGAGTGTCAATCTTAGCCTTCTCAACATATGACTTAAAAGAATCAAACCTTCCAGCCGATGACTTAACATATTTGACAGCATTTCTTACTCGAGAAATGGACTCATTTTTTTCAGTTAGCCCTTCTTTCACGATTAAATTTAGAATATGAGCATTCCATCTACCATGTAAGAACTCGTTTCCTAATATGCCTCCTGTCCAAATTCCCAATCCTTCTTTTCAAGTGATTAATTGCAGCATCATTGGCAATTGTATTATCTAGGGTCACCATAAATGTGTTATCAATCATCCAGTCTAACAAGCATGCTTCAATCCCCTTAGCAATTGTCTCACCTTTATGATCCGATGTTTGAAAAAGCTGAGAATTTTCTTTTTTCAATTCCAATCATCATCAATCCACTGAGCAGTAATAACCATATAAGTTAAATTTTAAAGTGACATCCATGTACCACTAGTAAGACATACACGTTGATTCTGAATTAACTTTCTAAGATTTTTTTTCCCCTTTTGATATATTTTTAAATATTGCCTAGCAACAGTTAGACGAGAAGGTAATTGAAAATTAGGCAAAGCAACTGCCATTAATCTCTTAAAACCTTCTCCTTCAACAATTCTAAAAGGCTGTTCGTCGATAATGACAAACTCAGCAATGGCTCTCCTTATCTCATTAACATTAAACACTACATTTTCTAAAGTACATGTACTATATGCTTGTTCTCCTTTTATAATTGGCCTGAGTTTCGATTGCTTTCTGTCAATAATTCGAAAGTGAGATTTAGGACAAACCTCATTTAAATGCTTCCATTTTGTTGAAGTTCCATTCTTACTATCAGAATGGTTAATGTCACATTTGCGAATAATACATCGCAAATGCGATGAAAGAATGGATTTGAGACCTTCACATTTGCAATAGGTTCTTCGCATTTGCGGGGTTCGCATTTCTGAATCTCAGGTCGCAAATGCGACACCTGCAACTAATCAAAATTTGACGTAGACAAGATTTTTCTCATTTTTCAAAACATAAAACCCTAGAGGCGATTTATTAAAGAGCCTTTCTTCCCCAAATCATTGGTAAGTGATTCTAGACTAGTTTCTTTCTATCATTCATTAATTTTCCTATGATTTTAACCTAAAATCTTGTGTTCTCATCATGGAAATTGGGGGTTTGGGTAAAATTTAAATTTTTTGTAAAACTGGGACTTAGACCTCAAATTGAGGTCAAATTCCAAAATAAATTACATAACCAGGCTCGGGGGTGAATGGGTAATCGGGTTTTAGTCCAAATTTTGGATTTGGACCAAGCGGACCTGGGAGTTAACTTTTGTTGACTTTTTCAATAATGACCTAAATTTAATCTTTTGCAATCGTGGGTGATTCCTAACGCTTATTTTGAATCGTTTGGTTGGTAATTTGCTAGATATTATTGGTTCGAAGGTTTGTTTGAAAGGCAAAGCTATGGTTGAACTTTGAGTGGTCTTTGGAGCGAGGTAAGTATTGTGTCTAACCTTGACTTGAGGAAATTTGAAACCCTCAGACTATGTGCTCTGTGAATTTCATGTGAGCGGCGTATATGCAAGGTGATAAGTGCTTGTACGACGCCTAATTTTCTATTCTCCCTGATTTTCTGTTTTTCTTTAACTATTTCCTTCCATGTTTTAATCGTTATATGCTCTAAATACTTTCTATGCTTAACTGTTACTTGTTAATCAATATCTTCTAATGTGAATGATGTTAGCTCTTCCATAGTTTCATAATTCCATGCTATTTCCTTAATTTGACCTACTTGCACCTTCTAACTGTCAATTACTGGTTTGATCTTGCTTTGATTTCCACATTGTATAAGGTTTCCCTTTTTGGTTCAGTTTGATATTTATTGATTGTAAAGGTTTTGTGGTTTGTACCGTTGATTTGACTGTGCATTGAGTATTTTGTACTGATATGATGGGATCGGGCTACATGCCACAATAGTTGTAATAAGGGAGGATTGATATGGTGGAATAAGCGTGATTATATACGTCACGGTGGGATTGGATTGCATACCGTAACAAGTAAAATAAGGGTGATTTACGATACTGATATTGACACTTGGTGGAATCGTGTTGCGTGTTGCAATATTTACATATTATTTACTGTTGTTTATATTATAAGGGATGATTTTGTGTTGTCTGGTTGGATCGGGTTGCGCGCCGCAACAACCTATCTGTTTTCATTTCTTGTGTTGTGTTGGTGTCATGACCCGAATTTTCCAGCGTCGAGACAGTGATGACGCCTAACACCGCACTCGCTAGGCAAGCCAACGTTAGAGTTATATTCACCTTTTCCTTTACATTTTTATAATTTAAAATTTACAAAACTAATTAGAACAGAAATAAAGGCGAAAGTACAAAATTAACTGATTATCCTTATACTATTAACAAAACCAAATAATTACCACCCAGAAACTAATGTCACAACTCACGAACATTCTACAGATATTACAAGTATGGGTTTGAAAGAAAAATACATATGTCTCGAAAGAAAATAAAATAGAAATGAAAAAACATAGGATGGGACTTCAGGGCCTGCGAATTCCTGCAGGACTACCTTGGGTCTCCAGAGTGAAGTATCAGCAACCGACCTCTCAATCAGCCACTACCAGCTCCAAAATCTGCACAGAAAATGCAGAATGTAGTATCAATACAACCGACCTCATGTACTGGTAAGTGTCGAGTCTAACCTCGACAAGGTAGTGACGAGGATAAGGCGCGACATATATAATGTAACCAGCAACAATATACAATACAGCAAAAAGGAAATACGAAACGAAATACAACAGTAGCTTGCAGCAAATAAATACAGAACCCAAATAATTTGTCAGTACTCGGCTATATCCAATCCTTAAGAGATTTACAATACCACAGAATAAAATCACAACAGAGGAAGAATACATAAACAACAAAATAATGCAGCGCGCATCTCGATCCTACCATATAACAAGTAATAATATGAACATTCATTGTTATTATTCCTTGTTACGGTGTGCAATCTGATACCACCAGTCCACCCTTATTACTCCTCAATATATCATCTTTATTCCTCTTATTACGGTGTGTAACCTGATCCCACCATATCAATATCAATCACAAAATAAGAACAAGTATTTCACGATTAGCTCATAATCCTCCACAACATTTATATCTCCAACCAAAATAATGGGAAATCTATACAATTATGAAACTTCATCATTTAATACTACACAGTGAGACCAACCAAAGTATACTATGAAGCACCAATAAACCAGCTTAAACCAACAGTGTAATATAATTAAACTATGAAACAATTAGTACCATCAATAGATAAAATAACATTTAACAAGAAACAACTAGACATGGAAACATCAATAATCAAGTAGCAGTTAAGTGAGGAAAACAATATACTAGGAATGGGGAAAATGAACAGACTAAACAGATAATTTGGCGATGCATAGGTGCTCGTCACCACATCTATACGCCACACATATGAAATTTCACATAGTAATTAAGTCGGGGATCCCTAATCTCTCGAGTCAAGGTTAGACCAAACGCTTACCTTAATCCAACGGGCAATTCAAATCTCAGTTACCGCTTTACCTATTGATTCCACCTCCAATCCACTCGTATCTAGTCATAATTAACTTAATAACATCAGTTATTGCTAAAGAAATAAATTCTAATGCATAATTGTAGATTTCCAAACATTTCCCCCAAAAAGTCAAATACTGACCCCGGGCTCGCCTGGTCAAAATCCGAATTCAGACCAAAACTCGATTATTCATTCACCCCCCGAGCCCGGATATACAATTGGTTTTGGAATGTAATCTCAATTTGAGGTCTAAATCCCCAAATTTTGAAATCCCTAACTTCTACTCAAAAGCACCCAATTTCACCATGAAAAACCTAGATTCTCGGATGAAATCATGTAAAAAGATGTAGTAGATTGAAAGAAATGAGTTAATAATCATTTATCTATGATTTAGGAAGGAAATGGTCTTTGGAAAATTGCCTCTTAAGGTTTAGGTTTTGAAAAAAGGGAGAATGAATAAAAGATCCGGTCCAAAATCATTTTTGAATAGTTGCAGGTATTGCATTTGCCATCAGAGGTTTGCAAATGCGAACTCACAAATGCGGACATCACATCGCAAATGCCAAAAATGGCCTGGCCTGTTAACATCGCAAATGCGAACAAATGTTCGCAAATGTGGCATGTTCACATTGCAATTGCGATCCTAAGCTTCACAATTGCGAAGGTCCCCTCCCAGCCCTTCTGATCGTGAATGTAAAAAATCTATAAATGTGATGCTCCTTTCTACGAGCCAGACTTTGCAAATGCGAAATTTGCAGACCTGAAGCATACCGACAAAAATTCCATATGTCCAAATCACTCCGTAGCCTATCCAAAACTCACCCGAACCCTCGGGACTCCAAACTAAACATGCACACAAAGCTTAAAACATCATAAAAACTTTCTCGCATGATCAAATCGCCAAAATAACACCTAAAACTACCAATTAAGTACCAATTGTATGAAATTTTCAAGATAGTTTCAAAACTTTTATTTTCTCAACCATAGGTTCGAATCACGTCAAATCAATTATTCTTTTCACCAAATTTCACAGATAAGTTTTAAATACCATAAAAACCTGTATCGGGCTCCGAAACCAAAATATAGGCCTGATACCAACAAGATCAAATCCTTTAAATTATTACATTTTCAATCTTATCAACTTCCTTCAAAAATTCATTTCTTGGGTTAGGGACCTCGGAATTCGATTTTGGGCATATGCCCAGGTCCCATATGCTACTGGGACCCTCCAGGACCGTCAAAATACGGGTCCGAGTACATTTACCCAAAACGTTAACCGAAGGCAACAAAAAACAACTTTTTAGGTCAAAAATCATCATTTCATAAATTTGTTCACATATGGAATTTTCGGATACACTCTCAGAGTATGCACATAAACCAAAAAGAGGTAAAATAAGGTTTCTATGGCCTCAAAATACAGATTTGAGTTCTAAAATAGAATATGAATCTTTGGGTCATCAGAGTTGGTTTCAAATTGTTTTTATTTGAACCGCTAAGGATTTGGTAATTCTGGAGACACTGGTTTATTTCTAGACATTGTGGTTATTATTTTCAATTAACTATTTTACCATGTCCTATATTGCTATTTTCTGTCATTATTATATACTGTATACAGGTTGTAGTATATGTGACTTGTCTTAACCTCGTCACTACTTTGTTGATGTTAGGCTCGGCACTTACAGTGTAAATGGGGTCATTTGTACTCATACTACACTCTATATTTCTTGGCAGATTTTGGAGTCGATCCCAACGACAAATATTAACGTGCTCAGATCGGGCAGTTCCAGATACTTGAGGTACGGCTGCTTAGCGCATGCAGCCCCTGGAGTCTCCTTCCCCTTCTATTTAGCTATGTATTTTCATTCAGATAGCTTTGTATTTATTTCAGACCGTTGTATGTATTACTCTAGTAGCCCGTGCACTTGTGACACCAGATTGAGGGATTTGTAACAGATGTTTTACAGCTTTAGCTTTCGCATTTACATTTTGGATTTTTTTGTAGTAGAATCAGTTCTTCTTCATTAATTAATTTTAAACTGTGAAAAAAAGGATAAATTGTTCTGACGTTGGCTGGCCTAGCAAGTATTAGGCGTCGTCAAGTTCTAATGGTAGGAGTTTCGGGTCGTGACATGAATAGCCTAAATCTAAAAATGTTTTAAATAAAGAAGTTTTTCATACCTATACCAAATTAGAAACTTTATTACCAAAAATATACATGTTTACATAATTATCCGACTTACTCATGTTTAGTCTACAAAATATATATTTCACCTTAAGAGACTCTCAATCCATTATTAATGCCTTCAATCAAGAATTTAATTATGCTTTTTTCCTTTTTTTCCTCTCCTTTTCCCCTTTTCTCTCCCGATCTTCTATCCTTGCAACAATTTAAACCAACTACTGTATCCCTTGATTTTAGTTTCTAATGATCAAAACTACGTCTTTAATTGCAACACATTAGCTTAAGGACTTCACACCTTCTGCAGAAAAATAACTTCAAACCATAACTGCACATGACATTGCAAATTAAGATCTGCGAAACCGTTCCAAGACGAATTACGAACCAATGATTGGCTAACAACAGATAAACTTAAAAAGCAAGGTAAATTTGGCATAATTGATGTCAAAATGAGTATTTAGATGAATTACATTACTATTATAGTGTTTCTGAAATATTCACTTGACCAAATACTAATCGATTATCGTACAGTATACTGAGTGTTGATGGGATAGTAGTGGCCGATATGTTTGATCTCAATGTCTATAAAATTGTGATAAACTCGGAATCAAATTACGACGCATTATTTTCATCCATTATAGTATCTATCAATTGATATAAAATTACAACTTTCATACATTATTTCTATTTAGTTGTCTACAACTACAATATCATACCACTTAAATATAATTTTTATACAAATTTTATACAATATGTCTTTTATATATTTTGTATCTGATTTATACATAGTAAAAATAAATTTCATACAGCTAATTATATATTGTACAACTTATGTACAACTTTCGTACATTATTTCCACCCAGTTATATATAACTACAATATCATACCACTTTAACATCATTTTTGTACAAATTTTATACAATACGTTTTTTGTATATTTTATATCTGATTTATACATAGTAAAAATAAATTTTATACAACTACTTATATATTATACAACTCATCTACAATTTTCATAAATTATTTCTACCTAGTGATATTGTGACGACCCGGTCGTTCGTTTTAAGAGTTACAGCCTCATTTTCCCCAACTATGCTTATTTATGTGTTGTTTGACTGTGTTGAGTTGTATCGAGTTAGTAGGTTAGGGTTCAGGGTAGTTTTGGAGTGAAATGAACACGTAGTCTCTTAGCTAGAAAGGTAAGTTAGAAAAGTCAACCGGAAGATGACTTATGAATAAACAAATTCATATTTGGATTTTTATGATTCGATTAGATTCGTTGGATTATTTTATACTTAGGAGCGTGTCCAAAATATAGTTTGGAGATCCATGGTAGAATTAGGCTTGAATTGGCAAAAGTTGGAAGTTTAGAAGTTCTTAGGCTTGAATTCAAGGTTGATTTGGTATTTTGGTGTTGTTTTGGGTGTTCCGGAGGTTTGACTAAGTTCGGCTAGGGATATATGACTTGTTGGAATTATTGGTTGAGGTCCCGAGGGCCTCGAGTGAGTTTCGGATAGATTTGGGTTGTGTTGCTCTCTTTTTCTTATGTTTCTACGTCGTTTCTTTAAGCGTAAATGATATCGTATTGAACAAATGAGCTCCTATTTCTTTTTTGATTGAAGCTTCAGATCCGTATTGTAATTACGGACCCATAGCAAAAAGAATCATCGAATTTGAACATCGTACGCGGATTTTATGGTTATTTTACTAAGAATAAAGTTGCTAGATTTTTCAGATTAATTACAAAATTACCACTGACGACGTATTTAAAATCTGTACTATTTTCAAATATTAAAACCTACATATCTCAGTTATTATAAGGTCAAATTGAGTGATTCAAATGTCTAACGTGACTAGAATTTCACAAGGAATTCGTTGGAGACATAAAATAGAGTTTCGAGATATTTTGACATGAAAAACAGCAGAATAGCTGAAAGAAAAATATATAAAACAAGGGGTTTGTTTATTCGATCATATTTTCAGTTAGGGAGCTTGGATTTGAGCGATTTTGGAGGCTATTTTCATCATATGGATTGGTCTAAGTGTTATCTACTCTGTTTTTGCTATATTCATGAATCCATCTTCGTTTTTGGATTTGATTGATCATTTCAAAGTAAAACTGAGGGAGTTAGAGCTTGAGTTTTTGAGAGTTTTAGGTAGGAATTTGAGGGACAAAACAGAGTCCATTTTGATAAATTTTATATGGTTAAACTCAATAGAGGACAAGAGTTTTGATTCTGCCATTTGTTTTACTGAATTTGAGGCGTGGGCCCGGGGGCCAGATTTTGGACGATTTCGGATTTTTGGTATATTTGTAGTTTTAATTATGGAATTCGATTCTTTAGCACATGGTGATGGTATTAATATGATTACGGTTAGATTCGAAGTTTTTGGATACCAAGTCCAGAGACGGGGGAATTCTAGAGTATGATTTTACGCGATTGAGGTAAGTAACAGTTTTAACTTTGGCTTTTAGGGTATAAACCCAGAGAATTTGATAATGTGTAACTTCTTGGAGGTGATATCCATGCTAGGTGACGGGCGTGTGAGTGTATACCTCGAGGGATGGAGAGTTTGTCTATCCTATGTGGCCTCATGGCCATCGTTTGTGTTTACGTAGTTACTTGTTGTTGGACTTGTCTGCCTTCATGTTGGAGATCATTCTTAGGCTTTATTCATGTTCAAATTATTTGTACTCAATCAGGAAAATTATTGTACATGTTTACCTCAATCACTAGTATTTGCTAATATGTTGTGATACTTGACATAGGTTGTGCCCCCTTATTTGTTGATAATGGTGAGGCTAGTGAGATACATGATTGAGTGAGGCCGAGTGCCTGGTTGTGAGGATATTGATACCATAGCGTGTGATTTGTCTGCATACCACGTGATTTGACCGTGCGGGTCCAGGTATTGATATGTCATGACCCCAGTTCGCCCTCCGTGAACATATTGTGATGTCACTTATTTCCTATAACTAGGTAAGCCTAACAATACGGAAAACAACATAACTTAGGGAATAATAAAATTAAACTGAACAACTAAAAGAAATCTGTATATAACTGTCGCTCGGCATATACAACTCAAAATAAATGCGGAAGTCCACTCTAACATCCCAAAACCCGGAAACTCACGGGAACACAAGCTAATAGAAAGTAATACACGGCTCTAACTTCAAAATGTCTAAAGCAAAAGTATGAAAGATAAACCTAATTGCTAAATCTAGAATAAGATAGCGACTCCTGGTCTGCAGATGCGGCAGATGTACTTCGAAGTCTCTGCTAGATTCCCTGCCACGAGAGTGAATACGCATGAAATGAAGCACCTGGATCTGCACATAAAAAACATGCGCAGAAGGGGCATGAGTACACCACAGCGGTACTTAGTAAGTGCCACGCCTAACCTCAGTTGGTTAGTGACGAGGAAAGTCAGGGCCCTACTGAGATTAAGCATAATAAAAGTCTCGCAATAGCATGAAATAAACAGAAGTAATGAGTACAGCTATGAAGTATGACAAGTTATACAAGGCACTAAATAACATCTAGAGAAATAGGACAACAGAGAGTGAAACAACTCAATATCAATACAAACAACGAGGATCTCCCAGGATACCGTCCTGTATTCTATTTTAATATCAATACTGACCACCATGATCTCCCAGGTTACCGTCATGTAGTCCATTCCATCAACTATTCGAGGAACTCCTGCGATACCGTCCAATAGTCCATCATATGATTATATCTAAAGGTTTCCCCAGGATACCATCCCGTAGTCCAACTATCAATGTGCAGGGGGGTCTACCGGGAACCTAACCCATAGTCCCAAAGTAAATGTGCAGGGGGATCTACCGGGAATCTAACCCGTACTCCCAAAGTAAATGTGCAGGGGGATCTATCGGGAATCTAACTCGTAGTACCGTAAACAAACAACGGGGGAGCTACCGAAATCCCACATCCATAGTCCCAATGTAAATTTGCAACCACAATCACAGAATATTCAGAAATGAAGTACAACAAAACAAAGCAACATATAGTTCCAGCCCAACATACTTCACGTAGCGCAATTAAGGCAAATTAAGCAAATAGGCAATTTGAATCAACTAAACATGTTTTTCTAAACTATCACAGGCTATAATGACAAGTAGAAATAAGCAAATACGAAAGAAACTCAGTTCAAATATTTTAAGTAAAAATTCGGGTTTTCAACAATTAGCTCAAGTATGCGCTCGTCACCTCAGTACAAGGTATTCAATTTCCAAAAATCACATCCCTGGGGGAAAGATTCCCTACACAAGGTTAGACAAGCTACTTACCTCAAACCGACTCCAAAGTCAACCCGAAACCACACTTTTGCCACTAGTGTTCGACTACAATGGCCCAAATCTATTCATTTCAATTACATCTCGTAAATAACATCTCAAGCAACTAATTCTACTATTTAATTTAAAGCTAAGACACGAATTTAGGTAAATGACCAAAATGCCCCTCAGGCCAGCGTGGTCAAAACCCGAGGTTCGAACCAAAACCCGGTTACCCATTCCCCACGAACTCAAATATGAAATTTATTTTGAAATCGTACCTCAAATTGACGTCCAATTCCCCAACTTTTAGAAAACCTAGGTTCTACCCAAAACCCCCAATTTCACCCATGAAAATCATTGGTTTTAAGTGAAAAACATGTTAAATGATGTTAATGATTGAAAGAAATTAATATAAATTAACTTACAATTGATTTGGAGAAGAAGGGTTTCTTGGAAAATTGTCTATGAGTGTTTGACTTTGAGAAAATGTGAAAAATGAAGTTCAAAATCGATTAAGTATAAATTATGCTGGGCTGCGGATATTGAAATTGTGAAATTAGGTTCGCAATTAGGTTTGGGAAATGCGAGATTTTTGTTCGCATTTTCGAACACTGGCCAAAAAGGAGGACTTCACATTTGCGAACTATGTGCCTTCGCATTTGCGAGGATCGGTGGACCTGGGCTATCTTCGCAATTGCGAGAGACCGTTCGCATTTGTTGCGAAGCCTGCAGTTCAGAAATTCATCAGTTGTGATTCAACTTCCAAAATGCTCTCGTGGCCTATCTAGAACTCACCCGAGCCCTCGGGGCTCCAAACTAAACATACACAAAACCTCAAACACATCCTACTGACTTATCCGTGCGATCAAATCGCCAAAATAACATCATAGACATCGAATTAAGTCTCAAAACTCATGATTTCTTCCAAATTTTCAAAAAACATCAAATTTCTATTTTTAAGTCTGAAACACGTCAAATGACGTCCATTTTCAACCAAATTTTACAGAAAGCGCTTAAACCATATATATGACTTATACCAGCACCGAAACAAAAATACGCGCCCGATACCATAATCTTTTAATCAAATTTCATTTCTAATTTCCTTAATTATTTCCAGAAAACAATTTCACACAAAAATTAATTTCTCGGGCTTGGGACCTTGGAATTCGATTCCGGGCATACGCCCAAGTCCCATATTTTACTGCGGACCCTCCGGGACCATCAAATAACGGGCCCGGGTCCATTTATCCAAAATATTGACCGAAGTCAAATTTATTCAATTAAATATCAAAATTTAGCATTTTTCTCACATAATTCATATCTAAGCTTTATGACTATGCACCCATATTGTGCACGCAAATCGAGGCAACCCTAAATGAGGTTTTCAATAGCTCGGAAGTACGAAATAGGTAATAAAATAAGTGATGACCCTTTTGGGTCGTCATATCATCCACCACTAAAATAACCGTTCGTCCTCGAACGCGCAAAAGAAAGAAGTACCTGAGTCGGAAAAAAGATGAGGATAACGGCTTCACATATCAGACTCGAAATCCTACACTGACAACAATAACACTGAAATACACTTCAAGCATAACTTATGAAATTTATTCTAAAATGCTAACTTCCACAATAGGCATCAAAATGCTTTCGGGTTATCCGAAACCCGAACCGAGCATACGCCCAAGTCTGAAATCATCATACGAACCAGCTGGAACCCTCATATCCTAATTTAGAGATTTTCTTACTCTAAAGTCCAAATCTTAGTTAATTCCTTCAACTTAAAAGCTTCCGATTCCCAATTCAACCCTGAACTTTCCGAAATTCAATTACGACCACGCGTACAAGTCATAACACTTGAAATAAAGCTGATCATGGCCTCACACTGATGAATAACACATTGCGGTTCAGAATGACCGGTCGGGTCGTTACATTCTCTCCCACTTAAACATACGTTCGTCCTCGAACGTGCTAAGAACTGCACCGAAGCAGTCTAAAATTATTATTTTTACACTTCACACACCTTCCCGTGCTACCAAAACCCAGTTGAGCACATTAACTCGATCAATTCTAAAGATATTTCCTTTTATTCGAGCAGATAAGCCTTAGAGCCTAATTCCAACATCCGGAATTCTATGCCCGACATGTTTCTAACATATGGTCACCATATCAATCACTACATACTGTACCCAAACATTGACTGCACAACTTTGCTGAACTCACACCTTGCATCAGTTTATCCACAGGACCAACATAACATTTTCTGATCAGCTTTATCGAAATTTCACGAATCTGATGCCCTCATTGCACCTCATGGCCCACATAGGTCTTGCTCTAATTCTTACAATACCACCATGTCGGAAGAGGTGTAGAAATTCATGACCGGCTGCTAAATAAACAAATCACTAGGTCTATACTCCTCACAAGAACCATCACCCCATTCTGAACCAAATAATGGTCTTAGCTCCATAATATACTTCATACACTCAGATTGCACTGATCCTAAATCCAATGATCTCGTCTCAACCAGCACAAACTGCTCAGGCAATAAGCCACCCGGGACATAATCAGAAGTGTCATATGATGCCACAATGTGCCAATAGGCTACCAATTCGAACGCGATACAAAAGTAAAACGAACTTTGGAAGGGACTACCTAACTCACGCACCAGTAGGGACTTTCCTTATAAAATAGGAAGAAAGGCATACAAAAAATAGCATATAGAAAACTATAGTCAGCATCACACTGTTGCGGCGCGCAACATGATACAAATATCATACCCATTGCGTCATGCCACCGTATCCACACATAACATACCCATGGCAGCGTGCCACCCGATCCTCACATAACACTCACATAAGGAGATGCAGATCGAGCTAAATTGCTCATTGCATTAAAATACTGAATTTCGATCACAAGCACGCTAGGTGCGTAATACCATCCCTCATGGGACATATAGCGCTATAAGCCACAAAACTCAAGCATAACTAAGGTGTGACATACAATCTGAATCTCAAGAGCCATTTTGCTCTTAATACATCATTTCTACGCGAATCCTCGACACATAAGCAATTCCTTAGAGTTGTCTCATAACTCACACGGTGCAATGGATCACTACATGATATATCTGACAACGAAATAACACCCTAACTACTCCTCCATAAGGAGCGCATTACTGAAATGGACACGTTTGGCCTGATATAGGGCCAATATCCACATTTCGATCAATCAACCGACCTCAAGCCGATTCTGATCGTACTGACTAGGCTAATAACCTCTCCAAGGTCCATAATAACCCTCATTTCCTTCATAACACATAAGAACAACCATCTTAACCGGATAATTCCTCCATAATTCGCAACTTAATAGATTGAGTGCCCTCCATGCATATATTCTCAAATCAACGATATTACCACAATCTTCATACTTGATTTAACTTCTTCAACCAATCGAGTGGCTACATGCCACACTTATACAACCTTCCGTGGACAGGCTCTCACGACCTTTCGCTCCAGGTAACAAGTCTGCACCACCTCCCACCCGACCATTCAATGCTATTAAGCAAATTAAGAATCCACAAATCAATACACGAAGCCTCTTGCACAAGGCACTGATCTTAGGTGACACTGAAGACCATACCAGCTTACTTTAAACATCCAAAATCCTTTCTGCTCATCTGAGCTTGTGACATCCTCGTCAACACCGAACCGCAACCTTGATTCTCACTTCAAATTCCAAACTACTCACTGCAATCCCAACATGCCAATATACGATAGAACACAATTATTTTCATCACTCCGGAACCACTAATGGACTAACACTTTATCATATAAAAGATCTTCACTTAACTCGCTTCAAGAGTATCATAGCAACACACAGGAGAATTCTCACTGTCGTGGAATTTTGCAAATCTCTAAGTAGGGGTCTAACCCTCCATAACCTTTCTGGGGTCCGCCTACACGAAACAGGCCACAACACTGGAATGCCTCTGAATAACATCAATTACGGTGGCCGACAAGCTTCATATGCACCATCACAAGTCACTTGCATAACTTGATCACGCTGAAGGAACTAATCACTACCACCAATATGCCAATTCAACTATGGCTACCCAATATATCTTCTTCCAACTTATCCTTGATTACCTTATAAATAATAACAACTCCATTCGACATATAACACCCTCCATCCGTACTCATCCCGAGTGACCTTGAGTCACGAGACCATGTTGTCTCAAATCCCATGAACCATTTCGGACCTCCCAATTGCTATATCGCAAGCCAAAACATCATAGAACATTATGTGCCTCTTCTCATAGGCTGCTATCAAGCTCGATTCTTAAGCGTACCTATAGGCTCGGAATCATTAGGCATCACACTTTATCTTTTGAATTCACTAGGACCATTGTTGGGAGCCACCCGCTCAGACTTGGCCCCGAATACAGTCAACTCCATGAGTGTTCTGAAATATGAATGACCTCTTAGTGAAGCACCTGGCGGAATCACTTCCCTTGAAACCCACATCTATACAAAGCACGAATCCTGAGTTCTTTCCATATTGGAAATGAGCCAATAAGCCAACCATAGCACACCTTTAACGATCCTTTTTCTCAATTTACCACTTGTGGTCTTTTCTTGTAGCTGAAATAGCCCATCAATACACTACTAACCAGAAACCTCACAAGTAGTTAACCATAAAACCCAACCATAGGTAATGGGGCTCTCCTACTTAGCTCGAAGCAACTATTAAACAACTCTGGAGTTCACCGGGATTCTAAATCTCTTATTGACATAACCTCGCGCAATCAACCACCAAAATTCTCGATATCTTACTGTAGAAACCTTTTTTTATCCTGTGAATCATCTACAACATTTGCACGACCAATCTCGTCACTGTATAACAAACAAAACTCTTCGCAGAAGCCTCGCCAACCACGGGAGCGCTAACTTGCTCACACGAATAACCCACCTGTAGAAATCACTCCTCGATATCTTCCAATTCAAGGTTATGTTGTATCCTTATATATTCAAGCAGCTCCTTCACGATATATCGAATCTCATACCGCATAATAGCGAATACTTCTAATTTAATCCATAGAACCCAATCACTAATTACTAAAATTCCCCAAAATCACTCCAAGCTCTTATTAAGGTGCATAGTCATCCTACCACAATGCCCATATGCAACTCTGCCACTCTCCCACTTTGGCGAAACTCATCCCTTTCATCGACTACTCGACCCTTGGCCCCATATACTCGGCCTTTTAGAATTATTAGCCACCGCCTGTGACTTCCCACATGTCTTTCTCATCCTTCGCTGCTCAGTTGTTGCCATAATATAATCTATCTTCATAGCATTTGTACCCACCATTGCTACTAATTTTAAACATTTTTGAATATCATTTTTCTCGGGTAACATGTGTCCTCACATCTGTGAGAGAATAGAAGGCAGAAGTTTAGGATATTGATGTCAAAATCTCGCACGACAGTGAATCAAATGAAGGGAAATTTTCCTAACGATTACATAGCCTCTGTATAAATGTACAGACGTCGCCGTACTGATCAACGAAACTCTAATAAACCAGCTTGTGCTCCGTGACTCATAAGAACCTAGAGCTCTGATACCAACTTTTCACGACCCCAGTTCACCCTCCGTGAACATGTCGTGATGGAACCTAGTTCCTATAACTAGGAAAGCCTAACAATGCAGAAAACAATGCAACTTTCAGAATAATTAATTAAAACTGAACAACTAAAAGAAATATTCATATAACTGCCGCTCGGCATATACAACTCAAAATAAATGCAGAAGTCTACTATAACTCCCCAAAACCTCGAAACTCACGGGAATACAAGCTAATGGAAAGTATTACACGGCTTTAACTCCAGAATTTCTAAAGCAAAAGTATGAAAGGAAAAGCTAACTGCTAAAGCCAGAATAAGATAGAGACTCCTGGTCAGCGGACGCAATAGATGTACCATCCAAGTCTATGCCAGATCTCTCTGCCTCGAGAGTGAATACGCCTGAAATGAAGTACCTGGATCTGCATATAAAAAACATGCGCAGACTGGGCATGAGTACACTACAGCAGTACTCACTAAGTGTTAAGCCTAACCTCAGTAGGGTAGTGACGAGGAAAGTCAGGGGCCTACTGAGACTAAGCATAATAATAAGTCTTGCAACAACATGAAATAAACAGTATTAATGAGTATAGCTTCGAAGTAAGACAATTTATACAAGGCAACAATTAACATCTAGATAAATAGGACACCACAGAGTGAAATAGCTCAATGTCAATACCAACAACGAGGATCTCCTAGGATATTATTCTATTGTCCATTTCAATATCAATACCGACCGCGAGGATCTCCCAGGATACCGCCCTGTGTCTATTTCATCAACTGTTCAAGGAACTCTTGAAATACCGTCCCATTGTCCATCATATGAGTATATCCGAAGGATCTCCCGGGATACTGTCACGTAGTCCAACTATCAATGTGCAAGAGGATCTACCGGAAACCTAACCCGTAGTTCCAAAGTAAATGTGTATGGGGATCTACTGGGAATCTAACCCGTAGTCCCAAAGTAAATTTGCAGGGAGATCTACTGGGAATCTAACTCGTAGTCCCAAAGTAAACAAACAAAGGGGGGGGTGGGGAGCTACCGGAATCCCACATCCGTAGTCCCAATGTAAATGCGCAATAACAATTAGAGAATATTCAGAAATGAAGTACAACAATGCAAAGCAATAGATAGTTTTAGCCTAACATGCTTCACGTAGTGCAATTAAGGCAAATTAAGCAAATAGACAATTTGAATCAACTAAACATGCTTTTCTAAACTAGAACGTGCTATAATGGCAAGTAGAAATAAGCAAATACAAAAGAAACTCAGTTCAAATATTATAAGTAAAAATTTGGATTTTCAACAATTAGCTTAAGTATGCGCTCTTCACTTCACGTACAAGGAATTCAATTACAAAAAAAGATATCCATAGGTGAAAGGTTCCCCACACAAGGTTAGACAAGCCACTTACCTCAAACCGACTCCAAAGTCAACCAGAAACCACACTTTTTCCATGAGTATCCGACTCCAATGGCCCAAATCAATTCATTTTAGTTACATCTCGTAAATAACATCTCAATAAACTGATTCTACTATTTAATTTAAAGCTAAAACGTGAATTTAGGTAAAATAACCAAAATGTCCCTCAGGCCAACATGATCAAAACCCGAGGTTCGAACCAAAACTTGGTTACCCATTCCCCCACGAACTCAAATATGAAATATGTTTTGAAATCGGACCTCAAATTGAGGTCCAATTCCCCAACTTTTAGAAAACCTAGGTTCTATCCAAAACCCCCAATTCCACCAATGAAAATTATTGATTTTAAGTGAAAAACATGTTAAATGATGTTAATGATTGAAAGAAATGAATCGAAATTAACTTACAATTGATTTGGAGATGAAGGATTTCTTGGAAAATCGCCTATGGGTGTTTGAGTTTGAGAAAATATGAAAAATAAAGTTCAAATCAGTTAACTATAAAATATGTTGGGCTGCGGATATGGGAATTGCGAAATTGGGTTCGCAATTGCGAACCCTGCAGGTATGGAAAATGCGAGATTTTTGTTCGCATTTGCGAACACTAGCATAAAAAAGAGCACTTCGCATTTGCGAATATTTAGTCGCATTTGTAAACTCTGTGCCTTCGCATTTGGGAAGTAGAGTTCGCATTCGCGAGGATGGGTGGACCCAGGCTATCTTCGAAATTGCGATACCGCATTTGCGAACCATGATTTGCATGCAGGTCAAAAATGCATCAGCTGTGACTCAACTTCCAAAATGCTCTCGTGGTTTATCCACAACTCACCCCAGCCCTCGAGGCTCCAAACTAAACGCCAAAATAACATTATACACATCAAATCAATCCTCAAAACTCATGATTTCTTCCAAATTTTTATAAAACATAAAATTTCTATTTTTAAGTCTGAAACACGTCTAACGACGTCCGTTTTCAACCAAACTTTACAGAAAGCGCTTAAACCATATATAAGACTTGTACCGGGCACCAAAACCAAAATATGGGCCCCATACCATAATCTTTTAATCAATTTTTTTCTAATTTCCTTAATTATTTCCAGAAAACAATTTCTCACAAAAATTCATTTCTCGGGCTTGGGACCTCGGAATTCGATTCCGGGCATACGCCCTAGTCCCATTTTCCTGCGAACCCTCAAAGACCATCAAATTACGGGTTTGAGTCCATTTATCCAAAATGTTGACCGCAGTCGAATTTATTCAGTTAAATATCAAAATTTAGCATTTTACTCACAGAATTCATATCTAAGCTATCTGATTACGCGCCCAGACTGCACACTTAAATCGAGGAAATCCTAGATGAGGCTTTAAGGCCTCGGAAGTACAGAATAGGTAAAAAAAATAAGTGATGACCCATTTTGGGTCGTCACATGATACCATAGTGCGTGAGTTATCAGTGTAGCACGTGAGTTGATTGTGCGAATCCAAGTATTGATATGATGGCACGTGAGTTTTTCATGCTTAACCATTAGGCTTTGGGAGCCCCTCCAGAGTCTGTACACATCTCCAGTAAGGGCAGAGTATTGAGTATATTGAGTGTTGAGTGTTGAGAGTTAACTGCGAGTGATGAGTGATGGAGTGACATTGTTGTGAGGTTGAATTTACTTTTGTTGACGCTACATTTTTCTTTAGTGTACCTATAGGCTCGGAATCATTAGGCGTCACACTTTATCTTTTGAATTCACTAGGACCATTGTTGGGAGCCACCTGCTCTGACTTGACCCGGATAGATTCAACTCCATGAGTCTTCTGACTTATGAATGCCCTCTTAGTGAAGCACCTGGCAGAATCACTTCCTTGGAACCCACATCTATACAAAGCACGAATCCTGAGTTCTTTCCATATTTGGAAATGATCCAAAAAGGCCAACCATAGCACACCTTTAACGATCCTTTTTCTCAATTTACCACTTGTGGTCTTTTTTGTAGCTGAAATAGCCCATCAATATGTTAATAACCAGAAACCTCACAAGTAGTTAACCATACAACCGAATCATAGGTAGTGGGACTCTCCTACTTAGCTCGAAGCCACTATTACACAACTCTGGAGTTTACCGGGATTCATAATCTCTAATTGACATTACCTCGCGCAATCAACCACCAACATTCTCGATATCTTACTGTAGAAACCTTTTTTTTATCCTCTGAATCATTTACAACATTTGCACGACCAATCTCTTCACTGTATAAAAAACAAAACTCTTCGCAGAAGCCTCGCCAACCACGGGAGCGCTAACTTGCTCACACGAATAACCCACCTGTAGAAATCACTCCCCGACATTTTCCAATTCAAGGTTATATTGTATCCTTCTTTATTCAAGCAGCTCCTTCCCGATATATCGAATCTCATACCACATAATAGCGTATTCTTCTAATTTAATCCGTAGAACCCAATCACCAATTACAAAAATTCCCCCAAATCACTCCAAGCTCTTATTATGGTGCATAGTCATCCTACCACAATGCCCATATGCAACTCCGCCACTCTCCCACTTTGGCGAAACTCATCCCTTTCATCGACTACTCGACCCTTCGCCCCTTATACTCGGCCTTTTAGAAATTTTAGCCACCGCATGTCACTTACCACATGTCTTTCTCATCCTTCGCTGCTCAATTGTTGCCTTAATATAATCTATCTGTTAGAAACACGTTCTCAATGCAATATACTAAACGTGTACTCTTTTGTAGGTTTTGATGAATGACAAACGAAGCAAAAATTGATATATGACGGAATTCAAGTACAAGCGCACAATGGTTGCGAATAAGATTGAAGTTCAAGATATAGCTTTTAATTGTTATTGAGTTGTTCTAAATTGTAATCTCGATCCTATAACTTGACTCATAGTATGGCCTCTCTCATAAAACTATTTTCCAAAATCATGCATATTTAATTTTGTGTCAAAAAGATTTTAAATCATGCATATTTACATTAGACAAAATGTTTTCTAAACATGCCTCAAAAATCTGGGCTAAAATAATCGATTATGTACTTATGATAATCGATTGTTTCTGAGCCAAGACTGCATGACAATCGATTATGAATTAATGGTAATCGATTGTGAGTAAGACAGTGAACATCAGGTTTTTCCAAATCTGCATGATAATCGATTGTGAACAAATGACAATCGATTGTTGTTGAGGTAAAGTTTTTCAATACTCAAAATAATCGATTATGAACTAATGGTGATCGATTGTGTTGAGTTGATGTCTTCCAGTGATTTTAAATTTAATTAAGTAATCGATTATGTCTTTAGATAATCGATTATCACTGAGACAGTAAGTTTTATGATTTTCAGAAGATAACAAGTAATCGATTGTTGCAAAGGACAATCGATTGTTGAAGCTGGCCGTTGTCAAATGATTTTCAAATACCATAAGGTAATCGATTATTGATTCTAGATAATCGATGTTCTGCTTAAAATCTGGAAATGATTTTTAGAACGTTGCTGAAGTAATCGATTATTGATTTTATATAATCGATGTTCTGCTTAAAATCTGGAAATGATTTTTAGAACGTTGCTGAAGTAATCGATTATTGATTTTATATAATCGATGTTTTGCTTAAAATCCGGAAATGATTTTTAGAACGTTGCTAAAGTAATCGATTATGAACTTAGTGTAATCGATTATCTGATTTTGAATATTGCCAGTAATCGATTATAGATTATGTATAATCGATTGTGAAGCGTTAAATTCGGGATTGATTTTTAAACTGACTGGCAGATAATCGATTGTTTGATCTTAATAATCGATTATCACTGAGTAATTTCAGCAACTCTTAATTGGCAATTAGACAACGGTTGAACCAACTTTTTCAACTATAAATACAGCTTCATTTCAGTGTTTTAAAAACAACAACATACACAAACTGATCATTACATTGCTATAAGCTTTCATTCAATTGTTCTTCATTTTCTACTCATTTCATAAAGCTTTTGAGAGCCATATTATTGCTTAAAGTTGTTGTGATCTTGAACATATTCTTTTACTCATATCTACTCAATAAGGAGTACTTTAGTTAAGTGAGTGTCCAAGTATTTGATATACTTGTAAGAGAATTGCGATTCTCTTGTTTCAAGGAACTTGCGTTTCCTTGGGTGAAGTCTTTGAGATTGCGATCTCCGAGCAACTGTTTGAGGCTTGTGTCCTCAAGTGTGTAACGGTTTGTTGAGCACCCTTAAGCTTAACAAGATAGTGAAAAATCTCGAGAGAGTCTCTCGGGGACTGGACTAACCACGTTGGTGGCCAACCAGTATACATCTTTGTGTAAGTTTATTTTTCTGCATTTATTTTACTTCCTGCAAAGTTTAAATTCCGCAAGAAAACGCTAAATTCTATTAATACGCTATTCACCCCCCCCCCCCTCTAGCGTAAAGCGTAGTTTCTAACAATTGGTATCAGAGCCCAACTCTCTGAAAACTTAACCGTTTGAGAGAACCATCCATGGCTTCTACTCTTGACTCTTTTGCAGGAATTGAAGAAGGACAATGCTCTACACGACCTCCTCTATTCAACGGCACAAACTACTCATACTGGAAGGAGAGGATGCAAATCTTTGTGCAATCAAATAGCTTTCATTTGTGGAAAGTATTCACCAATGGAAACCAAATTCCAACCAAGAAGGTGGAAGACGAATGGGTTCCAAAGACCGAAGAGGAATATACCGCGGAGGATATTCGTAAGGTTCAAAATAATGCCAAAGCTATAAATTTATTATATTGTGCTGTTAATGCTAACGACTACAGGAAGATATCATGTTGCAAAACAGCAAAAGAAATGTGGGATAAGCTTGAAGTGACATACGAAGGAACCGACCAGGTACGAGAAGCTAAAATTGATTTCTTAACTCACTCTTATGAACTATTCCACATGAAGGAAGGAGAGAAAGTAGACGAAATGTTTGAGCGATTCTCAATGATCGTGAATGATCTACACGCCTTCAAAAAGACGTTTACGGATAGAGAACTTGTCCGGAAGATCCTCAGAAGTCTCACTCCGGCATGGCGATCAAAGGCCGATGCAATCCAAGAATCCATTGGCATCACAAATGTCACAATTGACGCATTAAGAGGTAATCTCAAAACCTATGAATCAACTATACTTAACCTGTTTGTTGATGATCAAAGAAGGCAAAGGATTGCTCTAAAGGATAGCCAACCACAAATTGATGAGGAAGGTGACAACGAGTTTGGACTCGTTATCAAAAGGTTTCAAAAATTCATGCGCAAAGAGTATGAACGCAAGAACAAAAAGCAAGGCGATCAACTAAAATGCTATGAATGCGGAGAAACCGGGCACATAAAATCAAATTGCCCTAACATCAAAAAGGAGAAGAAACCCTTCAAAAAGCAACGTGCATACATCTCTTGGGGAGGAGATTCCGGAGATGAAGCAAGCGAAGAAAAAGATGATGAAGCAGCAAATTTATGTCTCATGGCTCAACAAGACGGCAAAGACGAGGTAAGTCAAATCTCTTCTCAAAATTTCTTTACTCTTGATGAAATGAGAAATGCTTTTGATGAACTATATGCTGAATTTATCAAAGCTTCAAAAACTGTCAAAAGTGTTAAAGAAAGCGCTTCTCTAAAAGAAAAAGATTTTCAAACACAGCTTTCATTAAAAGAAAAAGAATTAGAAAAACTGGTTTTCGAAAATGAGAAGCTAAAAGAGGAAAACAAGTTTTATGGAAAAAGAAGTGCTGATAAACCTGAAGGTTCTACTAGAAACTTTCTTCTTGTGTGCTTCTTAAGAATGAAGTAGCTAGACTTAAAGGCACATTAGATAAGTTTAATTCTTCGCATAAAAACTTAAATGATGTGCTTGTTAATCTAAAATCAACTAAACATGGAATAGGATTCAAAAATGAAGAAAAGGTTGGTGCTAAACCACAACAACCTAGAGCTCAACCTAGGACTAATAACCAAAATGCTTATCCTAGAAGTAGAAATCCTAGAAATAACTTGCATGTTAGACCAAATAGTGAAAATGCTAGAAGACCTAGAAATGATGCATATTTTAGGCCAAACCTTGAACAATTTAGAAGACCAAGAAATGACCCTCCACCTAGAAATAGATATTCTAGAAATGATGCATATTTTAGACAAACTTGTGAACCTCCTAGAGCTCATAATAGGAGAAACAATGGTGTTCAAAGTAGAGTAAGCAACCTTCATTCATCTAGTTACTATGTACCTAGAAAAATGCATAATCCCAACGTGACTTGTCATTATTGTAGACGTATTGGTCATATTGCTCCCGCTTGCTTTACTCGTCATAGACATATAAATCAATTGCATCATTATAACATGCCTAACCCTCAAGGACCCAAGATGGCATGGGTACCTAAAGAACATTAATTTGTTTTGTAGGTGTGCTTGAAGGGATCAAGTGTACTATGGTACCTTGATAGTGGATGCTCCAAACACATGACGGGAGATGAATCCAAATTCCTTCAACTAGAGCACAAAGAAGGAGGAAGTGTCACATTTGGTGATAACAATAAAGGAAAAATCATCGGCATTGGTTCGGTCGGTAAGGACGAAAACTCCTCTATTAAACATATACTACTTGTGAAAGGTTTGAAGCATAATCTCTTGAGCATAAGCCAATTATGTGACAAGGGAAATCTTGCTCTATTTAATTCGGATGAATGTCTTGTATTTAGACGTAGTGATTTCAAGATCATACTTCGTGGTTTTAGAATTGATAATATCTATATGGTTGATCTTGCAAACTCCTCACCCGAATATGTTGATTGTTTAGTAAGCAAAGAGGATAACTCTTGGCTATGGCATCGTAGAGTAGCACACATGAACATGCATCTTTTGAACAAGCTTCTTTCTCAAAACTTAGTAGTTGGTCTTCCCAGTTTAAAGTTTGAAAATGATTCTATTTGCGATTCTTGTCAAAAAGGGAAGCAAACCAAAGCATCTTTTAAATCCAAGAATATTGTTTCAACGTCTAGACCTTTGCAATTACTTCACATGGATTTATTTGGTCCCTCTCGTATTGAAAGTCTTGGTAAAAATAAATATGTTTTTGTAATTGTTGATGACTTTTCTAGATTTACTTGGACTCTATTTCTTGCAAATAAAAGTGATGCTTTTCAAAATTTCAAGTATTTCCTTAAGCGTGTTCAAAACGAAAAGGAATCGACCGTCACTTCGATTAGAAGTGATCATGGGGGAGAGTTTGATCACAATCTCTTTGCGGATTTTTGTGACGAACTCGGAATCGAACACACCTTTCCGCTCCACGGACACCACAACAAAATGGGGTGGTGGAAAGGAAAAATAGGTGTCTCGAAGAGATGGCAAGAACCATGCTCGACGAAGCTAAGATTCCCAAATATTTTTGGGCGGACGCCGTGAGTACCGCTTGCTATGTTTTAAATAGAGTAGCAATTCGGCCGATACTCATGAAAACCCCATATGAACTTTATAAGGGTAGAAAACCCAACATTTCTCATTTACGTGTTTTTGGTTGTAAATGTTTTGTTCATAATAATGGGAAGGACCAATTGGGTAAGTTTGATGCTAAATCGGATGAAGGTATTTTCATTGGTTATTCCTCACGTAGCAAAGCATATAGGATCTTTAACAAAAGAACCCAAATTGTGGAGGAATCCCCTCATGTTGTGTTTTCCGAAGATAATACTCGCTTGGCGAGAAAGGAATCCGGTTTTGATCTTGCAGGTATCTTGGATAGCTTGAAAGATAAAATCCAAGAAGAACCTTCAAAGGAAAACAAAAATGAAATTGGGGAACAACCAACGGAAGAAGCGCCACAATTAGAAAAAGGAATAAATACGCCTAACGAGTGGAGAACGATCAAGGATCATCCTCTCGAACAGGTAATTGGCGATGTTGGAGAAAAGGTAAGTACCCGAAACTCTCTTAAGAACACTCTAGGACACAATTCTTAAGAGTTCACAGCATTACTTGTTAACACTAGTGTAATTTATTAATTTCGCTATAAATTACTAACTTGAGCGTCGGAGACGTTTAAATCTATTTTGCAGGTACCACCCCAAAGGTAGGGGGAATTATGAAGTTTTAGCACAAAATAATCGACTATTTCAAGCCACTAATCGATTATTTTCTGTGCAGTACATCGATTATCAGTATCAATAATCGATTGTTTATGACTGATTATTACTATTATGCATCTGTGTTTAATTTTTTACTTCCTAAATTGCATAATCGATTTCCGCCTCAGTCATTCAGCAATGCTTTCTACAACAATCGATTATTTTTTCATACAATCGATTATTTGACAAATTCTGATATTCTCCAAGTTCACTGTATCAAATTAGTTCCCTAAATAATCGATTACCAAGAATTGACAATCGATTACTTCATATTAATTTTTTGTTACCGTTTGGCTCCTCAATCGATTCCTGTCAGGTCTTAAATGCTCCATAATCGATTACCAAAATTTAACAATCGATTATTTCATTCAAATTTTTTACCGTTTGACTAAAGAATCGATTTGTCAGATTCAAAATCTCAATCAAACAGTAAATACAATCGATTATTTCAGTTCAATAATCGATTATCTAACGGTCAGTAATTTTAATTCTTACCGTTTTCTGACTGCTCCTAAACCAAAATCTCAGCAAATGTCTCCATTCAATGCTTGATAATCCTTTCCTCTATAAATAGGCATCATAAGAGCTCACATTCACCCACTCAAGCACTATCTCTAGTATTCAAAAGCTAAATCTCTTCTATTTTCTTTGCCAAATTCCAGCAGTCTTTCTCCTAACATGTCTGGACGATCTTCAAAACGTTCCCGATCCAAACATGGCGCATCAGCCTCAACCGCCCCTCCTCCTTTAAATTTTCCATACCAAGACGGTTCCGTCTTGTTCTTTGAAACTGAAAATGAACTCACAAGGTTCCTATCAAAATTTGAGAAACGCACCATTCTTCCTCCTCGGTTCTCAAATAGTAAACTCCTTGAGCCTTTCACCCCTGCCGCAAATATGTTAAAGGAGTGTCAACTATATGACTTCTTGCTTCTCACTCATCCTCACATAAACACAACTCTCGTTCAAGCTTTTTACTCAAACCTCCATAAAGATGAAGATGGCGAACTTGTCACCTCCATTAATGGGGTTCAAATTCTTCTCTCTGAAGAGAATCTCCACACCATTGCCCGCCTTCCAAATGAAGGTGAAGACCTTTACCGGTATATTGATAAGGCCGGGGCTCTCTTTGATGAAACCATCCTTCTCCACCAAGCCGGTATAACCTCCTATGATCCATCTATCTCTACCCGTCGTCCTACCATAACGGGAATGGATCCAAACTACCGGTTGATTCTTTACTTCATCACCCGAGTCCTCAAGCCTAGACGGCACAATCACACCACCATCTCCCAGGAGGATACCAAACTTCTGCATGCCATTGTCACCGGAACCAAAATAAATTGGTGTCGGCTCATCAAAATTCATATGCTCGATGCCATCGGTGATGACATGCCTCTTCCTTATGCCCTCCTCATTATGAACTTCCTTGAAGCATCCGGATTTGTCACGGAAAATGGTCCTCTCAAAAGGAGTACCAAAATTTGGGAAATCTCGGAGTCTTCTTTCCATCATGATGGTGATCATGCTCCAGCTCCTTCTTCAAGTCGTCCACCCCGTCGTGCTCGTTCGTCCCAAGAGCCTACTCTCCAAACCATATCCGACCAGCTTGCTCAACTCACTCATGAGATCCATGGATACTTTGATCATGTCAATTATCCATATGCAGCTCTCGTTCCTTTTGAAGCAGCGCCGGATAACGAGGCGGACAACGACGGAAATGAATAAATTTTTTTGTGTTTTGTGTGGTTTTTGCTGTTGTTCTCTTTGGTTCCCATTGATGTACCCTTTTTTTTCCAATAAATAAACCTTGTTTATTTCATCTTTTTGCATCTTTCCTTACTATTTTTTTGCTAATGGCAAAAGGGGGAAGAAAACGGGATATCGGGTATGCACCACCTCTTAATTCATTGATTGCTTATAAGCTAAAATTGAGGGGGAACTCTTAAATTGAGAGGGAACAAGAACAAAATTGCATAATTGTTACTTGTCTTGAATTGTCAATATCTTTTGCCTAAATTGCATATCCCGCTTAATGTTTGCCATTATCAAAAAGGGGGAAATTGTTAGAAACACGTTCTCAATGCAATATACTAAACGTGTACTCTTTTGTAGGTTTTGATGAATTACAAACGAAGCAAAAATTGATATATGACGGAATTCAAGTACAAGCGCACAATGGTTGCGAATAAGATTGAAGTTCAAGATATAGCTTTTAATTGTTATTGAGTTGTTCTAAATTGTAATCTCGATCCTATAACTTGACTCATAGTATGGCCTCTCTCATAAAACTATTTTCCAAAATCATGCATATTTAATTTTGTGTCAAAAAGATTTTAAATCATGCAAATTTACATTAGACAAAATGTTTTCTAAACATGCCTCAAAAATCTGGGCTAAAATAATCGATTATGTACTTATGATAATCGATTGTTTCTGAGCCAAGACTGCATGACAATCAATTATGAATTAATGGTAATCGATTGTGAGTAAGACAGTGAACATCAGGTTTTTCCAAATCTGCATGATAATCGATTGTGAACAAATGACAATCGATTGTTGTTGAGGTAAAGTTTTTCAATACTCAAAATAATCGATTATGAACTAATGGTGATCGATTGTGTTGAGTTGATGTCTTCCAGTGATTTTAAATTTAATTAAGTAAACGATTATGTCTTTAGATAATCGATTATCACTGAGACAGTAAGTTTTATGATTTTCAGAAGATAACAAGTAATCGATTGTTGCAAAGGACAATCGATTGTTGAAGCTGGCCGTTGTCAAATGATTTTCAAATACCATAAGGTAATCGATTATTGATTCTAGATAATCGATGTTCTGCTTAAAATCTGGAAATGATTTTTAGAACGTTGCTGAAGTAATCGATTATTGATTTTATATAATCGATGTTCTGCTTAAAATCTGGAAATGATTTTTAGAACGTTGCTGAAGTAATCGATTATTGATTTTATATAATCGATGTTTTGCTTAAAATCCGGAAATGATTTTTAGAACGTTGCTAAAGTAATCGATTATGAACTTAGTGTAATCGATTATCTGATTTTGAATATTGCCAGTAATCGATTATAGATTATGTATAATCGATTGTGAAGCGTTAAATTCGGGATTGATTTTTAAACTGACTGGCAGATAATCGATTGTTTGATCTTAATAATCGATTATCACTGAGTAATTTCAGCAACTCTTAATTGGCAATTAGACAACGGTTGAACCAACTTTTTCAACTATACATACAGCTTCATTTCAGTGTTTTAAAAACAACAACATACACAAACTGATCATTACATTGCTATAAGCTTTCATTCAATTGTTCTTCATTTTCTACTCATTTCATAAAGCTTTTGAGAGCCATATTATTGCTTAAAGTTGTTGTGATCTTGAACATATTCTTTTACTCATATCTACTCAATAAGGAGTACTTTAGTTAAGTATGTCCAAGTATTTGATATACTTGTAAGAGAATTGCGATTCTCTTGTTTCAAGGAACTTGCGTTTCCTTGGGTGAAGTCTTTGAGATTGCGATCTCCGAGCAACTGTTTGAGGCTTGTGTCCTCAAGTGTGTAACGGTTTGTTGAGCACCCTTAAGCTTAACAAGATAGTGAAAAATCTCGAGAGAGTCTCTCGGGGACTGGACTAACCACGTTGGTGGCCAACCAGTATACATCTTTGTGTAAGTTTATTTTTCTGCATTTATTTTACTTCCTGCAAAGTTTAAATTCCGCAAGAAAACGCTAAATTCTATTAATACGCTATTCACCCCCCCTCTAGCGTAAAGCGTAGTTTCTAACACTATCTTCATAGCATTTGTACCCACCATTGCTACTAATTTTAAACCTTTCTGAAGATCATTTTTCTCGGGTAACATGTGTCCTCACCATCTGTGAGAGAATAGAAGGAAGAAGTTTAGGATTGTGATGTCAAAATCTCAAACGACAATGAACCAAATGAAGGGAAATTTTTCTAACGGTTACATAGCCTCTGGTAGATAAGTACAGACGTCGCCGTACCGATCAATGAGACTCTAATAAACCAGCTTGTGCTCCGTGACTCCTATGAACCTAGAGCTCTGTTACCAACTTGTCACGTCCCCAGTTCACCCTCCGTGAACATGTCGTGATGAAACCTAGTTCCTATAACTAGGTAAGCCAAACAATGCGGAAAACAATGCAACCTTCGGAATAATTAATTAAAACTGAACAACTAAAAGAAATCTTCATATAACTGCCGCTCGGCATATACAACTTAAAATAAATGCAGAAGTCTACTATAACGCCCCAAAACCTGGAAACTCACGGGAATACAAGCTAACGGAAAGTAATACAAGCTTTAACTCCAGAATTTCTAAAGCAAAAGTATGAAAGTAAAAGCTAACTGCTAAAGCTAGAATAAGGTCGGGGAACGCAGTAGATGCACCTCGAAGTCTCTGCCAGATCTCTCTACCATGAGAGTGAATACGCCTGAAATGAAGTACCAGGATCTGCACATGAAAAATATGCGCAGACTGGGCATGAGTACACTACAGCAGTACTCACTAAGTGCCAAGCCTAACCTTAGTTGGGTAGTGACGAGGAAAGTCAGGGCCTACTGAGAATAAGCATAATAATAAGTCTTGCAACAACATGAAATAAACAGAAGTAATGAGTACAGCTACGAAGTAAGACAAGTTATACAAGGCAACAATTAACATCCAGATAAATAGGACAACACATAGTGAAATAGCTCAATGTCAATGCCAACAACGAGGATCTCCTAGGATATTATCATATAGTCTATTTCAATATCAATGCCGACCACGAGGATCTTCCAGGATACCGTTCTGTATCTATTTCATCAACTGTTCAAGGAACTCTTGGGATACCATCCCATTGTCCATCATATAAGTATATCTGAAGGATCTCCTGGGATACTGTCACGTAGTCCAACTATCAATGTGCAAGAGGATCTACCGGAAACCTAACCCGTAGTTCCAAAGTAAATGTTAGGGGGATCTACAGGGAATCTAACCCGTAGTCCCAAAGTAAATGTGTAGGGGGATTTACTGGGAATCTAATCCGTAGTCCCAAAGTAAATTTGCAGGGGGATCTACTGGGAATCTAACCCGTAGTCCCAAGTAAACAAACAACGGGGGGAGGGGGGAGCTACCGGAATCCCACATCCGTAGTCCCAATGTAAATGCGCAATAACAATTAGAGAATATTAAGAAATAAAGTACAACAATGCAAAGCAATAGATAGTTTTAGCCTATCATGCTTCACGTAGTGCAATTAAGGCAAATTAAGCAAATAGACAATTTGAATCAACTAAACATGCTTTTCTAAACTAGAATGGGCTATAATGGCAAGTAGAAATAAGCAAATATGAAAGAAACTCAGTTCAAATATTTGAAGTAAAAATTTGGGTTTTCAACAATTAGCTCAAGTATGCGCTCGTCACTTCACGTACAAGGAATTCAATTACAAAAAATCTTATCCATAGGGGAAAGGTTCCCCACACAAGGTTAGACAAGCCACTTACCTCAAACCGACTCCAAAGTCAACCAGAAACCACATTTTTGCAATGAGTATCCGACTCCAATGGCCCAAATCTATTCATTTTGTTTACATCTCGTAAATAACATCTCAAGAAACGGATTCTACTATTTAATTTAAAGCTAAAACGCAAATTTAGGTAAAATGACCAAAATGCCCCTCAGGCCAACATGATCAAAACCCGAGGTTCGAACCAAAACTCGGTTATCCATTCCCCCACGAACTCAAATATGAAATATGTTTTGAAATCGGACCTCAAATTGAGGTCCAATTCCCCAACTTTTAGAAAATCTAGGTTCTATCCAAAACCCCCAATCCACCACGAAAATCATTGATTTTAAATGAAAAACATGTTAAATGATGTTAATGATTGAAAGAAATGAATAGAAATTAACTTACAATTGATTTGGAGAAGAAGGATTTCTTGGAAAATCGCCTAAGGGTGTTTGAGTTTGAGAAAATATGAAAAAGAAATTTCAAAATCAATTAAGTATAAAATATGCTGGGCTGCGGATATGCGAATTGCGAAATTGGGTTCGCAATTGCGAACCCTGCAGGTATGGAAAATGCGAGATTTTTGTTCGCATCTGCGAACACTAGCCAAAAAGGAGGACTTCGCATTTGCGAATATTTAGTCGCATTTGTGAACTCTGTGCCTTCGCATTTGGGAAGTAGAGTCTCGCATTCGCGAAGATGGGTGGACCTAGGCTATCTTCGAAATTGCAATAGGCTGTTCGCATTTGCGAACCATGATTTGCATGCAGGTCAAAAATGCATCAGCTGTGACTCAACTTCCAAAATGCTCTCGTGGCTTATCCACAACTCACCCGAGCCCTCGAGGCTCCAAACTAAACGTACACACAACCTCAAATACATCCTACCGACTTATCTGTACGATCAAATCGCGAAAATAACATCATGCACATCAAATCAATCCTCAAAACTCACGATTTCTTCCAAATTTTCATAAAACATCAAATTTCTATTTTTAAGTATGAAACACATCTAACGACGTCCGTTTTCAACCAAACTTTACAGAAAGCGCTAAACCATATATAAGACTTGTACCGGGCACCAAAACCAAAATATGGGCCCGATACCATAATCTTTTAATCAATGTTATTTCTAATTTCCTTAATAATTTCCATAAAATAATTTCTCACAAAAATTCATTTCTTGGGCTTGGGAACCTCGGAATTCGATTCCGGGCATACGCCCTAGTCCCATTTTCCTGCGAACCCTCCAAGACCATCAAATTACGGGTTTGGGTCAATTTATCCAAAATATTGACCGCAGTCGAATGTATTCAATTAAATATCAAAATTTAGCATTTTACTCACAGAATTCATATCTAAGCTATCCGATTACGCGCCCGGACTGCACACACAAATCGAGGCAATCCCAGATGAGGCTTTTAAGGCCTCAGAAGTACAGAATAGGTAAAAAAATAAGTGATGACCCCTTTTGGGTCGTCACATGATACCATAGTGCGTGAGTTATCCGTGTAGCACGCGAGTTGATTGTGCGGATCCAGGTATCGATATGATGGCACATGAGTTGTTCACGCTTAACGCTTGGGCTTTGGGAGCCCCTCCGGAATCTATACACATCTCCATTGAGCGCAGAGTATTGAGTATATTGAGTGTTGAGTGTTGAGAGTTAACTGCGAGTGATGAGTGATGGAGTGAACGTGTGTTATGAGGTTGCATTTACTTTTGTTGTTGCTACATTTATTTATTAAATTTATTTGTGGAATTTGTTGGTTTTATGGAATTTAGTTATTTATTTTTGTTTATTTTTTAATTGTGAAAATAAATAATTTGACTGTTTTACTTAGCTCGTCACTATTACTCAGTTCCTTAGTTACTTATGTTACTAGTGAGGTGGTTGTACTCATACTACACCGTGCACTTTATGTGCAGATCCAGGTTTAGAGCGTGGCAATCGTTGAGTCCAGGTCGGCAATATGTGCACATTGCAAGATAGCTGCTAGTGTCCACATGACCTTGCTACTCCAGTCATTTATACTTTTGGACAATTAGACAGTTTATATATCTTAGTTTATAGTTTTAGATGCTCATGACTTAGTGACACCCTCATGGTTGGGACTCGTTTCCATATTTTATATTATTTATATTTAGAGTTGGTTTAGTTTAACATGAATTAAATTATTTGAAATGTTTTATTAAATTCTTATCACCAAATTGTTGAAACACGTTATCAAGTCGCTAAACTAAATGTGTGTTCATATTTGTAGGTTTTGATAAATGACAAACCGACGTGAACGGAACATTGACATATGCCGAAGTCCAAGCACAAGAGAAACAAAGATCAAGATTTAGTAAAGCAACAAAGTTATACATGAGTCATTCTATAATTGTGATCTTGATCCGACAATTGATTCAAGACTTGGCTTTTCTCGTAAAATCATTTTTATCAAACCATGCATCTTTATTATAAAGCAAAATGATTTTCAAACATTTCATTTTAACCAAAATGAATTCTAAACATGTCTTTCAAATCTGGACAAACAAAATCGATTATGTACTTTATGATAATCGATTATGTTATAGCAGTGTACACCAGATTTTACAAAGCTGTAAGATAATCGATTATGTACCTTATGATAATCGATTATGTTAAGGCAGTGTACACCAGATTTTACAAAGCTGTAAGATAATCGATTATGTACTTTATGATAATCGATTATGTTAAAGCAGTGTACACCAGATTTTACAAAGCTGTAAGATAATCGATATGTACTTTATGATAATCGATTATGTTAAAGCAGTGTACACCAGATTTTACAAAGCTGTAAGATAATCGATTATGTACCTTATGATAATCGATTATGCTAAGACAGTGTACACTTGATTTTACAAAACTGCAAGATAATCGATTATGTACCTTATGATAATGGATTATGTTAAGGCAGTGTTCACCAGATTTTTCAAAGCTACAAGATAATCGATTATGTGCCTTAGACTAATCGATTATGTTGAGACAGTGAGCATCAGATTTTACAAAGTAGCAAAATAATCGATTATGGCTTTTCTGATAATCGATTATATTAAAGACCGTTGCCAAAGTATTTTCAACACTGAAAGATAATCGATTATGTACAATCAGACAATCGATTATGTTAAGCATAAAATTGGGGATTGATTTTTGAACGTTGTCAGGTAATCGATTGTACGATTTGGATAATCGATTATTCTGCTTAAATTCTGGGATTGATATTTGAACGTTGGAAGATAATCGATTATGCAGAATCAGATAATCGATTATCCTAGCACAAAATCAGCAATTTGTGATTGGCAATTAAGCAACGGTCTTGGGTATTTTGAGCACTATAAATAAAACTCAAATTCACTCTTCTAAGTACAACAACTGATTACATTCTTGCTAAAGCTTACATACTCTCTTTGCAATCATTTTATATTCATTTCATAAGTTTTTGAGAGCCAAACTCTTGACGAAGTTGTTGTGTTCTTGAGCGTATTGTTTTTACTCATATCTACTCTATAAAGAGAGTCTTGTCTTGAGTGCTAAGTGTTTGTACACACTTGAAGGATAAGTCTAATCCCTTGGTACGAAATGGGTTTTTCGGAATAAATTAGATGAAAATGGTATAATCACTAGAAACAAAGCTAGGCTAGTTGCTAAGGGATATAATCAAGAAGAAGGCATTGATTATGAAGAAACCTATGCACCCGTTGCACGCCTAGAAGCCATTCGCTTATTACTTGCTTTTTTCATCATCTATGAATTTCAAATTATTTCAAATGGATGTCAGAAGTGCCTTCCTCAATGGGTTTATTCAAGAGGAAGTGTATGTTGACCAACCCCCGGGCTTTGAAGATTTTACATCTCCCGACCATGTCTTCAAGCTTAAGAAAGCTTTATATGGTCTTAAACAAGCCCCTCGAGCTTGGTATGAACGTCTAAGTAAATTTCTTTTAGAAAATGAGTTTGAAAGGGGGAAAGTTGACACTATACTGTTTATCAAAAATAAAAACAATGACATTCTATTAGTTCAAATTTATGTCGATGATATTATTTTTGGTGCTACTAATGATTTTTTATGCGAGGAATTTTCTAAGATAATGACTAGCGAATTCGAAATGTCAATGATGGGTGAGCTAAACTTCTTCTTAGGGCTGCAAGTGAAACAAATGAAAGAGGGAACTTTCATTTGCCAATCCAAATATTGCAAGGAGTTGCTAAATCGTTTTGAAATGAGCAACGCCAAAGCAATGGCCACCCCAATGAGTACATCCGACCATCTTGACAAAGATGAGAAAGGTAAGGAAGTAGACACCAAGAAGTATCGAGGTATGATCGGATCTCTTCTCTATCTTACTGCTAGTAGACCGGACATCATGTTCAGCGTATGTTTATGCGCTCGATATCAATCATGTCCGAAGGAGTCGCACCTAACTGCGGTATAACGGATAATGAAGTATCTTATTGGAACTATAAATATGGGATTATGGTATCCCAAAGGTTCTTCATACCAACTTGTTGGCTATTCCGATTCCGATTTTGCGGGTTGCAAATTGGACCGCAAGAGAACTAGTGGCACTTGCCATTTGCTCGGTAGCTCCTTAGTTTCTTGGTTTAGCAAGAAGCAAGTTAGTGTTGCGTTGTCCACAACCGAGGCTGAATATGTAACCGCGGGGAGTTGTTGCGCTCAAATCCTTTGGATGAAACAACAACTCTCGGACTATGGCCTTAGTATCGATCATATCCCTCTTCGATGTGATAATACTAGCGCCATTAGCTTGACGAAGAATCCTATTCTTCACTCAAGAACGAAACACATAGAAATTAGACATCACTTTATAAGAGATCACGTTCTCAAGGGCGATGTTGAAATTGAATTTGTTGAAACCAAAAATCAATTGGCCGACATCTTTACAAATCCTTTAGAGAAAGAGTCCTTCTTCCGAATTCGTAGTGAACTCGGGATTCTTGACTCCACATTGATCTAATTCATGCATTGCATTTTTATGTTTTAACGATTACTAACTTGAGCGTCGGAGGCGCCTAATTCTTCTTTGCAGGTATCGCCCGAAAGACAGGGGGAATTATCAGACACCGGTGCAGAATAATCGATTTCTCTAAAGTCAATAATCGATTATTCCCCATTTACGTTTTATGTTTATTATGCTGGAAAATTGACATAATCGATTATACAACATCACAATGGATTATCTAACAGTTTTGGCTTTGCAGGATTTTAGCTGTTAAATATGAAAATCGATTATCACATATCCATAATCGATTATGTTGACCTTTATTTTTAGGTGTTAAGTCATTGTGTGACAATAATCGATTACTTAAAACAGTGTAATCGATTTTCCTATTACTGTCTCGGATGTCCGTTACTACATTTCTGAAATAATCGATTATCTCAAAAGCACAATCGATTATTCCCCGAGTCAGAAAATCACTGGGCACACTGTGTCAGAATAATCGATTACCATAATTCCATAATCGATTATTCTCAGTCAGTATTTCAAAATAGTTACCGTTTCTGACCGTTAGCTTCTTAAATTTTTGCAGATTTTGTAACTTTAATGCCATTTCATTCTTCACATTATAAATAGGTGCATTATATCTTCAATGTCTTCACTCAAACATCAATCTTAGCTCCCAAATTCTCAAAAATCTCTCAAAACTCTTCAAAGGCTATTACTATTTATTCAAAATGACGGGCAAAACTTCCAAACGAGCTCGTTCCGGCAAAAATGTTGCCTCCTCTTCCGTCACTCGTCCACTAGTTCATTGTTATAAAGATGGTTCTTATTTAGGATTCAATAGTGAAGCCGAACTTATGCGCTTCATGGAAAAATTTGAAAATCGAGAAATCCTTCCTCCTTGATTTTCCACGGATCGTTTCCTTAATCAAAGCGCCCCTCCATCCACAGCAAATATGCTTATACAAAGCCAACTCCTTGAATTCCCATATCTTCACACTCCTTACATTCACCCTCCTCTAATTCGGGCCTTCTATTCAAATCTCGAGAAGGACGAAGATGGTGAAATTGTCTCGAACGTCAATGGAACTTCAATTCTTCTATCTGAGGCAAATATTCAAGCCCTCACTAAAATCCCGCGCAATGGGGAAGACATTTCTCTCTATACTAGGGAAGAAGGCACGTTATTTGATGAACAACTTCTCTTCACCCAAATTGGCATCGGTGAATTCATTGCAACTCCGGACCATCGTCGTCCAACCATCACAAACATGCTCCCGGAATATCGTCTCATTTTTTATTTCATCACCCGCGTTCTAAAACCGCGAAAATTCAATCACACCACTATCTCTCATGAGGATTCAAAACTCATGCATGCCATTATCACCGGGGCTCGCATCAATTGGTGCAAGTTCGTCATGACTCACTTATATGATGCAATTGGGGAAGATAAGCCACTCCCCTATGCTTTTGTCGTTATGACCATTCTTGTTGCTTCCGGTATCAACACCTCCGTCGGTCCTCACAAAAAGGCGACAAAACATTGGGAAATTCAAGAATCTTTATTTCCCAATATCGGTGAGCATCCGCCTCCTCCTCCACCTCAAAGACGTCATCATCCGGCCCCGTCTGATGCATCCCTCCAATCTATTTCCGAGCAACTTGCCTCCATGTCCACATCCCTAAATCGTATTGATATGAATGTCAATCGATTGACTCACGAACTCTATGGATATTTTGATCACATCAATTATCCATATGCCCAAATTGTCCTTCGCGAAGATGTACCGGATGTCGAGACGGAAGTCAATGATGATAATGAATAATGTCTTGTCTCTTTGTTTTTCTAGTTTGCATAATATTCTGTCTTTTATTTTTATGTATTTGCAATATTGATTAATCAATAAAGAGTTAGTTATTTTTTTGCTAATGTCAAAAGGAGGAAGATATGGGCTATGCACACTCTATGCACACTAATACATATTGGCATAAATTGAGGGGGAATTCATAACTCGAGGGGGAACTTGTTGCATATCTATATACTTGTCTTGGATCGTCATTATGAATTAATTAATATGCATATCTCGATATTGGTTTGCCATTATCAAAAAGGGGGAAATTGTTGAAACACGTTCTCAAGTTAACGTGTGTTCATATTTGTAGGTATGACAAACCGACGTGAACGGAACATTGACATATGCCGAAGTCCAAGCACAAAAGAAACAAAGATCAAGATTTAGTAAAGCAACAAAGTTATACATGAGTCGTTCTATAATTGTGATCTTGATCCGACAATTGATTCAAGACTTGGCTTCTCTTGTAAAATCATTTTTATCAAACCATGCATCTTTATTTTAAAGCAAAATGATTGTCAAACATTTCATTTTAACCAAAATGAATTCTAAACATGTCTTTCAAATCTGGACAAACAAAATCGATTATGCACTTTATGATAATCGATTATGTTAAAGCAGTGTACACCAGATTTTACAAAGCTGTAAGATCATCGATTATGTACCTTATGATAATCGATTATGTTAAGGCAGTGTACACCAGATTTTACAAAGCTGTAAGATAATCGATTATGTACTTTATGATAATCGATTATGTTAAGACAATGTACACCAGATTTTACAAAACTGCAAGATAATCGATTATGTACCTTATGATAATCGATTATATTAAGGCAGTGTTCACCAGATTTTTCAAAGCTACAAGATAATCGATTATGTACCTTAGACTAATCGATTATGTTGAGACAGTGAGCATCAGATTTTACAAAGTAGCAAAATAATCGATTATGGCTTTTCTGGTAATCGATTATATTAAAGACCGTTGCCAAAGTATTTTCAAACACTGAAAGATAATCGATTATGTACAATCAGACAATCGATTATGTTAAGCATAAAATCGGGGATTGATTTTTGAACGTTGTCAGGTAATCGATTGTACGATTTGGATAATCGATTATTCTGCTTAAATTCTGGGATTGATTTTTGAACGTTGGCAGATAATTGATTATGCAGAGTCAGATAATCGATTATCCTAGCACAAAATCAGCAATTTGTGATTGGCAATTAAGCAACGGTCTTGGATGTTTTGAGCACTATAAATACAACTCAAATTCACTCTTCTAAGTACAACAACTGATTACATTCTTGCTAAAGCTTACATACTCTCTTTGCAATCATTTTATATTCATTTCATAAGTTTTTGAGAGCCAAACTCTTGACGAAGTTGTTGTGTTCTTGAGCGTATTGTTTTTACTCATATCTACTCTATAAAGAGAGTCTTGTCTTGAGTGCTAAGTGTTTGTACACACTTGAAGGGATAAGTCTAATCCCTTGTTGTAAGAAGGAAAAGTAGTTCCTTGGATTGAAGTCTTGAGGTGCGGTATCCTCGAGCAGGTTGAAGTCTTGTAGAGTGTATATCTACGAGCAAGTGTAACGGTTTGTTAGGCACCCGTAAGCTTAACGAAGTTAGTGTAAAACTCGAGAGAGTCTCTCGGGGACTGTACTAACCACACGTTGTGGTGAACCAGGATAAAATTCGATGTGTTCTCTCCTTATCATTTTAATTACTGCACTTACGTTATTTCTGCAATTTTTAATTCCGCAAATTTACATTGTTTTTTATTATAACGCTATTCCCCCCCCCCCCCCCTCTCTAGCGTTAAGCGTATATTCTAACACAAATTAGTAGTAATTTTTTTTTTTTGAAAAATAAGCTTGCCTTGTAACATGATAGTCACCACCACAACATGATTAGATTTTGGTTGGTGACATATATACAAGTACAATATCATATAATTTAAATATAATTTTTATACAAATATTATTCAACTTTCATGTAATATATATATATATATATATATATATATATATATATATATATATATATATATATATATATTAACAACATAATACAATTTTTCTATAGTTTTACTACATTACTACAATTTCGTAAATATAATGTATGTCATGTCGTCGTCTTCTTCTTCTTCTTCTTCTTCTTCTTCTTCCTCTTCTTCTTCTTCTTCTTCTTCGAATTTTAATCTGAAGTTTAGCTACAATCAAGTCTATTCTTCACTAAAATATTTCAAAATTGAGATAGAAACTTCAAACCATATTCCCAATTATTTGTAACAACGCCTAATCAAAACAAATAATGATTTTTAAAAATCTAAATTTGAATTCAAAGCTTCAAAACTTTTTAATGGTTGTTAATGGTGGAATTGCTGCTCTCTTTTCCTTTGCTTTACATTACTAGAATTAGGATCAAGAGATAGAGAGAGACATAGAGAATTTTTACTTATTTGCAACAATACCTAATTCAAACAAATAATATTTTTGAAAACCCAAATTCAGATTCAAAACTTCAAAGCTTTTAATAGTTGTCAATGGTAGAATTGATGCTCTATTGTGCAAAATACGTAGGGGAAAGGAGGTGGGATGTGGAGAGATAAACGGGGGTGGGATACGGAGAGAGAAACGTAGGGGGGATTTGTACATTACAGTGATTGTATGAATTGATTAATTATCCTTAAATCCTAAAAATGTATATAATTGGAAATTTTATATATAAAAGGTAACTAAAGCAAAACTTGAATAGGGACGATAATAAAGTTTCTAATAGTAAAAATCTCTTTAAATAATTTAGCTACCTTAGAATCTAACTTTTGGACATATAGATATGAAGATTCAAGTTGAAATTACGCGTTTGAAGTTTTTCAAATTCAGACCTTCAAGTCTAAAGTTGGGTTTATTTGACTTTTCAAACTTAGGATATGACGTTAGGATTTGGCTAGCCCAACGTCAAGTGGCTTCCTCATGTCATTACTACTACATGAAGACAAGAATTATTAACTAGGATGTAACACAGATCCATTCCCTTGGACTTGGGCCACATTCTTATGAATGATCTAATGGGCCTTGTACAAATAACATAGAGATGAGCATCTTATGGGCCTTGCAATACATGCCCAAACTAGTAAAAAAGGCGTGTGGTAGCCACTAAGTAAGGTGGTCTTTATTTTTTATCTACTAATTTTAATGCTCAGCAAAAATAGCCACTACTTTATTAAATTAATTTTGAAAAGATAGTTTTATCCTTTTTTCAATTCTTATATTTCCAAACCTTTGTTTTATTCATTCAGAGGGAAAATTTGAGAGCGAAAATTTCAGAGGCAAGTTTCATGTGCTCCTCAGTATCTGTATCGTCCTCGCATGCAAACCAGCTGCACTTAATCTTTCTCCTTCTTCATCTTCTCTGTCATCTTCTCTGCATCGAACGATCGAACTGGTATTTTTTTTGTTTTTATGCATTTTTGTTTTTGTATATGTGTAATCGCGATCAATGCTATGTCAAGTATGTATGAAATTTCAAAAATAATGATTATGAGTCGATTCAGTGTCGAATAAGTAGTGTATTTTTGTGTGTAAGTTATTCTAAAATTTTTGGTATTGAGATGTGTTTGTGGTTTAATCGATATATTTGATTATGTAAGGACATTTCATAAAACTAGTTGTACAAATTCATAAGCTAATTGTGTTTATGAATTTGTAGTTAACTGTGTTCATAAAAGTTAAGGAACAAGTGACATTAACTTTTAAACTTGAAACTCAAAGTTAAGGAATAAGTGTCCTTAACTTTTGAACTTGAAATTTGATGTTCAGGACCAGGTGTCCTTAACTTTGGAACCTAAAACTTGAAGTTTAGGACCAAGTTCCTTAGCTTTTCAACTTGAAACTATAAATTAAGGACTGCTTGTTCTTAAAGTTTTAACTTGTAACTCTAAGTTAAGGACCAAGTGTCCTTAACTTTTGAACTAGTAAGTCAAAGTTCACGACTAAGTGTCCTTAACTTTTGAACTTGGAATTCAAAGTTAAGGACCAAATTTTCTTTACTTTTGCACTTGAAACTTGAAGTTCAGAACCAAGTGTCCTTAACTTTTCAACATGAAATTATAAGTTAAGGACTGCCTATCCTTAACTTTTAAACTTGAATAAGTTTACCACAAAACTTCACACTTTTTAATCAGAAAAAAATTTCCAAAAATACCATCCCTCAACTTCTTCCACTGCCTGTTTGACAAAAGAGTTTTGATTATTTCCTTATACTGTAAATATCATTTCCAATAGATCATAAAATTACGCTAAACATCAAACTCAAACACACGATCTCCTTCCATTTGCACATTACATAGAAGGAAAAAGAACATAAAAGATTAACACTAAAAGATTAGGACATATAGTTACAACTTGAAAAGTTTGAGGCACTTGATCCTGAACTTCAAGTTTCTAGTAAAAGAAGTTAAGGACATACAACCTTAACTTAAAGTTTAAAATTTAAATGTTAAGGACAATAGGTCATGAGCTTCAAATTCAAGTTCAGAAGTTAAGGACACTTGGTCCTTAACTTCAAGATTTCAGAATTGTAAATAATGACCCCGATTTGATGACATTAAAGGTTTTTTACCGTGAAATTAAGTTTACATCTGAAGCATTTCATATAATTACTGGTTTGAAGTGTTATTTTTCACTAGACATCAAAGGTTTGCATGAAAAAGAGAATAGTCTTTCGAAAGTCTATTTCCCTGAAAATGATAGAGTTGAGTTGGGTAATTCATTTAATTTTATTATTAGTCATCCAAATGGTACAACTGCATCATTTGTAGGCAGCGATGATGATGTTGTGAAGTTGGAAACAATTATTTTGTTGAATGGGGAAGTGGAAGAATGAGAATGTGTCCGAGCAAACAATGAAAATTGTAGATGATGATAAACCCTGCTCTTCTTTCGAATGGGGTCCTCTTTCTTATGAAACATTATTAAATCATTGAAGAGTTGTTTAAAGCCCAATAAGAATGAAAATGAGAATGAGAAAGACAAAGATAAAGACAAGGATAGCTACACTATACTTGCATTTCCTTTTTCTTTTTGTGTTTGGATTATGGAAGTATTGCCTATTTTTCAGGAAACAAAATTCGTGAACTTTTGAGAATGTGGTTTTCCTTAGATGTTATGTTATTTGAAAATGAAATCTCCACCGCATGATTCTCTGTGTTAAAAATACTTGCATAATGAAAATGTAAGTTAATTTAATTACTAGCTATTTTTTTGTTTATTTATTTTAGTTGTGAAAACTTATGTTTTTTTGTTATATAGTAGTTGTATAAGTTGATCAAGGTGGCAGCATTTATTCCTATTGAAGAAGATACAAAGCTTATTAGTGTGCATGAGCCAATTGATGAAGTCATTCTTAAGGAAATTCTTAATGTAGGTTTTCTTCCTTTGAATAGCATTAGTTTTTATTTGATTATTTTTTGCTTAAGAGCCTTTTTTGTTTTTATGGTTTTTGTTTCAGAGATTATCAGAGAGTTTTAAAAATGATCTGCATGCTGAAGTTACTAGAATAAATCACAAAATATTTGTATCAGAAAAAAAGATTAAAAATGAAATCAAGGTAATATCACTAATTTCAGTTTGTCGAAGTTTAGGACCTTGTATCCTTAACTTTTGAACTTGTAACTCAAAGTTAAGGACCGCTTGTCCTTAATTTTTTTTACTTGTAAGTCTAAGTTCAGGACCATCTATCCTGAACTATTGAACTTGAAACTTGAAGTTCAGGACCATTGTCCTTAACTTTGAGCTTGGAATTCAAAGTTAAGAACTGTTTGCCTTAACATTTGATATTGAAACTTGACGTTAATGACCTATTTTCCTTAACTTTTGATCTTGTAACTTTGAACTTAAAACTTGAAGTTTATGACCAAGTGCCCTTAACCTTTGAACCAGTAAGTCTAAGTTCATGACCATCTGTCTTGAACTTTTGAACTTGAAATTTGAGGTCCAGGACCAAGTGTCCTTAACTTTTTAAATTGAAACTTGAATTTCAGGACCAAGTCTCCTTATCTTTTTAACTTGGAATTCAAAATAAAGGACTGCATGTCCTTAACTTTTGAACTTGTTACTCTAAGTTAAGACTGCTTGTCCTTAACTTATTTACTTGTAACATGAAGCTTAGGACTACTTGTCCTTAATTTTCTAACTTAGTTTCTTTCAAAGGATTTAAAGAAAAGTCTAGGATCAAAGCTTAATACTTTGTTGAAGATTTATGTGAAACTTGATGAAAGGACCACTAAATTATATGGAGTTGATGATCATTTTCATGCTACAGAGCCTACTGTTACTATTAACAAAGATGCAGGTGGTGATGAACGTGATGATATAGATGTGCATGCAGAAGTTCAGTACGAAAGCAATTTAGAGATGCACATCTAGATGATGAAACTGAAATCAGCACTGAAATTGGGAAAGATTAGATATAGATTCTGAATTTTTTTCATTGAAATTTATATTCAACGGCGTAATACATATAAACATTTTTGTGATTATAAATATTTGTAGAATCTATGGATGAGTGGAAGTTCAAGATGTAGTAGAATGTCAAGAGCAGGAAAATCCAAAAGAGACAGGAGTAACAGAAAAAATTTGTAAATGTGGAGTACAATCTCAGGATTTAGAAAGTCCATTGGGAACAAATATCAGTGAGATTGTATGACATATTTTAGAAGGAACATATGATATGTCTACATCTCTCTCATATAAAGATAAATTTGGAATTCAAAAATATGCCAATCAAGGTTAGATGAAATTTCATGATATGTTGAATGTTAGTTTTAGTGAACTATTAGAATGGGCATTAATTGTAAATGTTACAGAATGTCTTGAAGTTGCAAGGGAAGAAACTGGAGTGGAGTATCAAGATAAAAGTAGAGTACAATGTCATAAGTGAGATTGTTTCCAAATGCATAGAGGGAACATATGATCTCTCTACACCTTGCTCTCTTATCGACAATATTGGAAGCCAAGAAAATGCTAGTGAAGATAATGATTTTACTGGGATGATCTTGACAATTGCAAACAGTTAGACAGCATTTCTTTAATTTTACACATGTTTGTTTTAATCAAAGATTAATAATAAGGACTAATTGTGTTAGCTCTTGTAAATATTTTGCAGAATCTTGTGAACTTGCAACTGAAGAACATGGAGAACAGTTGCAAGATAAAGAAAATGTGCAGCTGAAAGATAAAGAAAATGCAACCTATATGTCAGCTCAATTGTCAAATGAAAAACAAAAGAAGGCAGTGTGAACAATACAAGTATTGGTTGTGTCTTAGTTTTTGTCTCTTCATTTGATGAATTGCAGCTATTCAGGGTTCTTATGTTTGATTGTGAACAATTCAGATATTGATTGTGACTATTCAGGGTTCCTCCGAGGGTATTCTAGTTATCAGGATTCTTCTAGTGCTCCTTTTAGTGCTTTGCCAGAGAGTTCCTATTGCCTGCCAGCCATCCAGGGTTCTTCCAGTGGGTATTCAGGTCAGCACGCCTAGACTCCAGGGCAACAGGCTACGATGCCGAGAGTGTGCTATGAATGTGGAGATCCGGGTCATCTGAAGAGGACCTGCCCCAGGATTCGAGGCATGTCACTGCAGCAAGGTCAGCCTATGATTTCAGCACCAGCTGCCCAACCACCTAGAGGTGGAGGGCAGGCGGGTATGGGCAGTCCTAGAGGCGGAGGTCAGATAGGGAGAGATCAGCCAGCTACTGCTTAGTCAGGAGGGGTCCAGCCAACTACTATAGGCCAAATGCATTGACCTCAGACGCTGTCATCACATGTATTATTTCCGTCGATGGTAGTGATGTTTCGGTATTATTTGGCCCAGGGTCTATTTATTCATATGTATCATTTATGTTTGCTCGTTTCCTGGTTATTTCTCGTGAGCCTTTGGACACTCTTGTTCATGTGTCCAATCATGTGGGTGATTCCGTGGTTTTGGATCAGGTCTACGATATTGTGTGGTTACATTCTGTAGGTTCAATACTAGAGCAGATATCCTGCTCCTAGATATGATCAATTTTGAAGTCATCCTGAGCATGGATTGTTATCTCCATATCACGCCGTCTTAGATTGACATGCCAAGATTGTTTCACTAGTGATGCCAGGATTGCCGAGGTTGGAGTGGAAGGGTTCCACGATTGATAAAGCTAGTAGGGTTATTTCTTTCTTGAAGGCTCGGTGTATGGTCGAGAAAGGGTGTTTGTCCTATCTAGCTTATGTTCGAGACACCACCCAGAGTCTCCGACGATTGATTTGGTCCCAGTAGTATAATAGTTCGCCGATGTTTTTCCTTCCGATCTTCCTAGCACGCCTCTGGATTATGATATTGATTTGGCTCTAGGCACTCAGCCTATATCTATTCCACCATATGGTATAGCCCCTAAAGAGTTGAAGGAGCATCTTGAGGAGTTGTTGGTGAAGGGTTTGTTAGGATGTTGCTTTGGGTTGCACCAGTATTATTTGTGAAGAAGAAGGATGGTACCATGCGTATGTGCATTGATTACCGCCAGTTGAATAAAGTAACCATCAAGAACAAGTATATGCTACCTCGTATCGATGATTTGTTCGACCAGTTGCAGGGTGCGGGTGTTCTTGAAAATAGATCTGAGGTCAGGGTATCATCAACTGAAGATTCGAGACTCAGATATTCCAAAGACTGCATTGCAGACTAGATACGACCATTATGAGTTTTTCGTGATATCCTTCGGCTTGACTAATGCCCCAGAAACATTTATAAATTTGATGAACAGAGTATTCAGGCCTTATATTGATTCCTTTGTCATCGTCTTCGTTGATGACATCTTGATATACTCGTGTAGCCTAGAAGAGCACGAGCAGTATTTGAGAGTAGTGCTTCAGACCTTGCGATAGCAAAAGCTATATGCTAAGTTCTCCAATGAGTTTTGGATAGAGTTAGTGGCATTCTTGGGACATATTATGCCAGGAGAGGGTATTAAGGTAGATCCCAAGAAGATTGAGGCAATTCAGAGTTAGCCACGTCCTGCTTTAGTGACCGAGATCAGGAGTTTCCTGGGGCTAGCAGGTTATTACCGGTGATTCGTGTAGATCATTTCATCTATTGCATCACCGTTGACTAGATTGACCAAGAAGGGTGCTCCATTTCGTTGGTCCAATGATTGTGAGGAGAATTTTCAAGAGCTCAAGATAGCTTTGACTACAACACCAGTTCTTGTATTGCCTTCCGGCTCGGGTATGTATACGGTATATTGCGATGCTTCACACATTGGTTTGGGATGTGTATTGATGTAGGAGGGGCGAGTTATTGCATATGCTTCACGTCAACTGAAGATTCATGAGAAGAACTGCCATGTGCACAATTTAGAGTTGGCGGCGATTATTCATACTCTTAAGATATGGAGGCATTATCTGTATGGGGTATCATGTGAGGTTTACACCGATCATCGCAGCTTGCAACATTTATTCAATCAAAGGGATCTTAATTTGAGGCAGCACAAGTGGCTTGAGTTACTAAAAGATTATGACATCACCATTCTTTATCATCCGGGCAAGGTGAATTTGGTCGCGGATGCCTTGAGCAGAAAGTCGGAGAGTATGGGTAGCTTAGCATTCATTCCAGCAATGGAGAGACCACTAGCTTCGGACATTCAGTCCTTGGCTAACAGGATAATGAGGTTGGACATTTCAGAGCCAGTCGAGTTCTTGTCAGTATTGGGGCAGATCAAGACCCGGCAATTCGATGATCCATATTTGGCGATTCTCAGAGAGATGATGCTTCAGGGAGGTTCCAAGGAGGTTTCTATTAGCAGGATGGTGTTTTGCGACTCCAGGGTCGTCTATATGTTCCTAATGTTGATGGTCTGAGGAAGAGGATCCTAGAAGAGGCACATAGTTCGCGGTATTCTATTCACCCGGGAGCTATGAAGATGTATCGCGACTTGAGTTGGTGGCGGAGGATGAAGAAAGACATAGTGGAGTATGTGGCTAAATGTTTGAATTGCCAGCAGTTCAAGTATGAACACCATAGGCCGGGTGGCCTACTTCAGCAGATGTCTATCTCGGAGTAGAAGTGGAAGCGTATCACTATAGATTTCGTAGTAAGGATACCGCGGACCTTGCAGAAGTTTGATTCAGTATGGGTCATCGTTGATAGGTTGACCAAGTCGGCTCACTTCATTCCAGTGGCAACTACTTATACGGGGGAGAGGTATGCTCAGATTATCATTCGATAGATAGTCCGATTGCACGGTGTGCCTATTTCCATCATATCAGACAGAGGCCCTCAGTTCATTTCCTATTTCTAAAGAGTTTTTTAGAGCGAATTGGGGACCCTTGTAGAGCTTAGTATAGTGTTCTATCATCAGACCGACGGGCAGGCGGAGCGGACAATTCAGATTTTAGAGGATATGCTTAGAGCATGCGTGATTGACTTTTGAGGCAAGTTGAGCCCAAGGTTTATTGGCCCCTTTGAGGTGTTGAGGAGAGTTGGGGAGGTTGCCTATGAGATTGCGTTACCCCCAACTTATTGGGAGTTCATCTAGTTTGTCATGTGTCGATGCTTCGAAAGTATTATGCGAACTTTTCCTGCGTATTAGACTTCAGCACTACTTAGCTAGATGAGAGCTTGGTTATAAGGAGGAGCTAGTTTCCATTATTGATAGACAGGATCACCAATTGAGATCCAAGAGGTTTTCTATGGTAAAGGTCTAGTGGAGGGGCCAACCAGTAGATGAGGCGACATGGGAGTCCGAGGAGGACATGCGGAGCATATATCCCCATTTATTCAGCAGCTCAAGCACTTTACTATGGCCGTTCAAGGAAGAACTTTGTTTAAGAGGTGGAGAATGTAACGACCCGCCTAGTCATTTTGCCAATTAGAAACCTGTTCCCCTAAATAAAACTCTATGTGCTTGCTTTAGCTAAATTACGACTTGCAGGGATGGTTGGTTCGGGATTTAGAAGAGTTTTGGGTGAATGATTCTCATTTGATTCCTTAAAATTTTTCTTAAAAGACTAAGTTTAACTTTAGTCAATATTTTGAGCAAACGGACCCGGATTGGTGACTTGACAGTCCCGATGGTCCGTAGGAAAATATGGGAATAAGCATATGCCCAGAATTGAATTCTGAGATTCCTAGCCCGAGTAATGATTTTTTATTAAAAATTGTTAATATAAAGTATTAAGGATTTAAAGAAACTAAGTAATCATTTTTTTGCTAGGAGTTGGGATCGTATTTTAGCTCCAAAGCCCGGTACAGGTCCGAAATATCATTTCAGACTTGCCGGTAAAACTTGGTGTCAAATCGAGAAGTTTTAGGGCGTTTTAGCCCGTTGGAGGAAATTTTATGAACTTGAACTTCATAAGTTTGATTCATTTGGTTTTAGCGGTGAATTCTAGATTTAGCGTATTTTGGGGGTTCTGAAGGTTCGAGTAGGGCCATCTCGTGATTTCATACTTGTCGGTATGTTCGGGAGGGGCCCAGGAGCCCCGAGCGTCAATCGGACGAGGCTCAAGTGAAGTGGAAATTTTGGGAAGGGCCTGAAGGATAGCTGCTTCTGTCATAATCACATCTGTAGTTCTTGGACCGCAGATGCGGGATCGCAGATACGATCTTTCCATTGCAGAAATGGTCCAGGTGGCCAGGCCAAGAACCGTAGATGTGGCTCCCAAGTCGCATATGCGGCCTGGAGATCGCAGATGCGGTCCCAGCCTTCTCCCCCATTCTCACAGATGCAGTCCCCTCACCACAGATACGGAAATCGGTGAGCAGTGGGCTTATTTAATACTAGGGGTGCACTATGGGCCGGACCCGGGACCGCGGACCAAACGGGCCTAATGGTCCGGTCTCAGTGGGTTGGTCCTAAATGGTGCACTAAGCCCGTAGTGGGCCGGTCCTACACATTAAGCCCACGAGCCCGGGACCGGCAAGCGGGCCTGGGCCGGTTCAACCAGGCCTAACGGGCCCAAGCAGTCCTACCGGCTATTTTTTAAAAAAATTTAAAAATGACCAACAGTCAGATTTTAAAATCTAGCCGTTTGGACTTTAAAAAATAGCCCCCCCCCCCCCCCTATTCTTGCATTTTTACTCACAAATTCATCAATCTCTCTCTAATTTTCTTCTATAATTACTTACTTTATTATAACAATTTCGTGAAAAATTGTGAAGTTGGTGAATTGAAGTATTCAAGTCTTCAACGATATTCAATTTTCAAGAAGTTGTTCGTCAATTCGGTAAACTCGTTCCAAATCTTAAGTTTAATGTTATAATTTTATTTTTTAGCTTGTATAATTATAATTAATATGGTATTTTCTTAGAAAAAAAATATTTGGTGGTAAGGGAAAAGCTAAAATTGGTGAATTTAGTCACCAATATACTACTCTTCCCCTGGCTCCTCGACCCAGACCTGTTGCTTGTCCTCCTCCACCTGTTATTCTTGATAGTGATAACCCTTGTTTTCAATTTTTCGATAGTCAAGTTTGTCATGATGTTGCACCGGGTCAACAATTAAATGAAGAAGTTATGAATTCTTTTTATCCTAATGAAACTATCTTAGAAAACGATGAGAATAATGATGATTTAGATGAAACGCAACCGGATTTAGATGATACACCTACTAGTCCTATTCATAACCCAACCAATACCCCCGCCTGACCCCCCTGTAGTAACCCCCACCTTTAATAGACAACCTTCTAAACGGCCGGAAATATCTCTTTTTGGCACTTTTTTACTCAACAAAGAGAACAAAATACCGCTAAGTGCAATACTTATAGGGCTTTGTTAGTTCATAAATTTACTGGAGACCGTAGCGGTATGGGTAATTTGACTAGACACATAAATACACACCCGAGAGATAAAGCTAAATTTCTTCAAATAAAAGCTGCACAAGAGTGGAGAAGTTCAGATACTACGGTTAACCCTAGTACAGGTTCAAATGTAGTTCAACCGAGAATTAACACTGTTATCGGTGGCATTTTATATTATGATCAAAATAAAGATCGTGAAGAATTTGCAAAAATGGTTACTGTTATGTGCTTACCATATAGTTTTCCTTCTAACCCTCATTTTGTGTATTATATTATAACAGTTTTTAATCCTACGTATAAAGGATGGCCTCGCGCAACTGTAAAGAGCGATATTTACAAATGTATACATGAATATGAACTATATTTGCACTATTTATTTACTCATATAGATTGTCGCATTGCTATTACTACTGATTTGGTAGAAGTGATAATGATTGTGATTATCTAACTATCACAAGTCATTAGATAGATGAGGAATGGATAATGCAAAAGTGCATTATTGCTTATAGAATAATTAATTCCCACCACACAGGTAAGTTTATTGCTTACACAATTGCAGATATCTGTAGATATTTTTGCCTTAGAGATAAAATTATGTCGGTTTCAATAGATAGTGCTTCTAGTAACACTAACTCTGTTGGCAAACTTACAACTACACCAAATCCTGCATTTAGTAATATTTTTCATGTTAGATGTATTTGTCATATTTATCATTTAATCGTCAGTGCTGGTATGAAAATTTTAAATGTAAAAATTGAAAGTTAAAATGGCTCTTAATTGGCTTTTTTATTCAAATCGTAGAAGTAGACTTAGAGAATATTTTAAAAAATATGATGAATTTGGCCTTAGAGAAAGAAAGATTCCTAAATCTTGTCCCACTAGATGGAACTACATGTATGAAAGTTTAGTAATTGCATATGAATATTGGAACCCAATAAGTGCAATATATAATGCTCGTGTACGTGATGGTGATGATTGTGATGATGAGCACCTTACAAATCAAGATTGGAGTAACGTTAAAATGCGTGTAGACTTTTTAGAACAATTTCATATTGCTACAAATGAATTATCTGGCCAATATTATCCTACCATTTCCAACTGATTAGTTTATATTGCAGCACTTGTAGATTTATTTACAGCATTTTCATAGGGTGGAGATATTTATCAAGAAGCTATTAATTCTATGAAAGCTAAGTTTAAAAAAAGATTCCCTATCCCCCCTATTTTTGTTGTTGCTGCAGTTATAAATCCTAAAATGAAATTAGGAGGTCCTCAGTTTTGGTATTCAAAAATTTATAACGCTTTACCACTTTCAGCTGAGGGATTTTCTACACTTGGAGATGCAAAATCCTCAGTTAAAATAAATTCTCAAACGATCTATAATGCTTATCAACTTGATATAGATCATGCTAGACCAAATGTTCTAACTCCTACTTCGTTTAGTTCGCAATCATCTAAAAGAACTGGAGGCCTAAAAGCCCTTAGTTTTTGGACGGAGTTCAGGGGTTCTCAACGTGATAATTTTGGTGATAGTTCACAACTAATGGGCTTCAAGTTTATTTGTCGCAGGGCCTTGAAAAAGAGAATCCAGACGGCACCTTTGATCTTTTGGAATGGTGGAAGGGAAAACAAAAACACTTTCCGGTTCTTTCAAGGATGGCTCGAGATATTTTAAGTGTTCAAGCTTCAACAGTAGCATCGGAGAGCGCTTTCAGTCAAATGATACTTCAAATTGGTGATCATAGAGCGTCTATGAGGGAGAGCTTGGAAAAATCAGGACTTTTTAGAGATTGGATCCGTTCGGAAAGAAGAAATTTTGGACTTGCAGTATCACAACCGGAGATAGACGAAACTTATGAAGAAATGCTAGCGAAACTTGCGCAAGATGCTGCTTCGCTCGGAAGGGGTGATGAACAAGCCTCTTTTCCACCACCACCAACGGAAATTCCTTCGAACCTTGAAGGGTTTATGAGATTTTTTAGAGATAATACATAGACTAATATGTAACTTGTATATTAGCACATCTTCCTTAGTTTTTTTTTCCTTTAAATAGTGGTATTAGTACCTTGTTGTGCCCATTCCATTGGTGGGAGGAAGACTGCGAAAGATATTGTCATTCTTTGTTAATGTCGTAATAATAAAAATTATAAGACATTCCTTGAATATTTCTTTTGCAATTTATTTTGTGTTTAAATATGATATATATATATATATATATATATATATATATATATATATATATATATATATATATATATATATATATATATAAAGACAATATGTATATATTGCATTATATATATTATATATAATGCAATATATACAATATATATATATACACAATACACTTTACCTTATATATACATACTATATATATATATATATATATATATATATATATATATATATATATATATATATATATATAAGCAATTTATAACAGTATATACATATATACTTTACAAGAAATTGCCTTAGAAAAAAACTTTAAAAAAATAGCCCGAAAAGAAAAAAGCCTGTTAGGCCCGTTTAGTCCCGTGGTTCCGGCCCATTAAGCCCGGGACCATGTGGGCTTAGGCCCATGTCGTGTCGGTTCCACCCATTGGGACCGTTTGGCCCGGGACCGCCAAAGACTGGATCCGCCAAAGCCCGAGACCGTTTGGCCTTGCCCAGAATACACCCCTATTTAATACAGGTTCTAAGTCATTTTATCACATTTTCCACTCCTCCTTTGGGCGATTTGGGAGCTTTTGAGAGAAGGTCTTCACATAGCATTGTGATGTAAGTTTATTTTACCCATACTTAGTTTAATACCAGCATATTAGTTAGATTAAACACGAGAAACTAGGTAAAATCAAAGGGTTAGAGCAAACCTGGGGTCTTGGTAAAACTTGAATTTAACCACGAAATTTGTTAAGGAATCAATTAAAAAACACATATTATTGATCCTTAGGTCGTAGAGAATAACTTCCTTTGACAAATCTCGGAATTCGAGCTTCGAGTTGAGGGTTTGGACTCGTTTCCGGTATTAGAAGTGAACTATGGAGCAAGGTGAGTCTCCTTTCTAACCTTATAAGAGAGAATTGCCCCCATAGTTGAGTTAATTAGTTATGCGTTCCTATTTGTGGGGTCTACATACGCACGAGGTGACGATAATCCGTGCGTAGCTACTATTATGTTATTGTCCGGGTAGTCTAGGACCCAAAAGCATGCTATACCTGAAAATATTTGTAGTCTTATTGTCGATTTGAATTTCTTAAATCACATCGGATTAGTAAGTGAATTTCTAAAAGATTGAGCCTCATTTGCTTGAATTGTTAAAAGAGAATTGGATTTTCCTTGGATAGTTTTTCCTTGATAAAGTCTTGATTAATTGCTTGAGCATGTGATTCTATGTGTACCCGCGTCGCATGTATGATTCGCAAGCAGGTGTGTGTTTATTTATGTTTACCGCATCACATGTATAATTCGCGAAAAGGGTAATAGATGCATCTATGGTTCGGGCCGTTCGACCATCGGCAGTGCACAATTTATTTTATGTTGGATCAGGTTGTACATCGCACGGTGATTATTTGCGCATGTTTACTTAGAAATTCTCCGAGGAATGAATTTCATATCTGCTTAAACTATAGGCAAACATCCATGTCAGTGCTTGGGAAAGAACTATCACTCCATGATTATCAAATGTTAATGATTTGTGACATCCATGCTTATTATAAACTCTTCTCACATTATTTGACCCTAGTAAGTATCGAGTCGACCTCTCATATCTACTTCTTCAAGATTAGATGGGATACTTCGGGTAAATATTGTTTATGTACTCATACTACACTTCTGTACTTAATTGTACAGGGCCTGAGGCAGGTACATCTGGCTATCAGTCGGGTGCACATCACGGATCAGATTCGAGACTCCTACGGTGAGTTGCTTCCTTTATGGGTCGTTCAGCAGCTTGAAGGAGTTTTCTCAGGTATTTATGTTGTCTATTGTTCCAGACAGTAGGATAGTGTGTTTTGTTGTATATTCTACTAGTTGCCCACTACTTGTGACATCGGATCTTGGCACACACGTTAGCAGATTGTATTATTTTGGGGTTGTATGATCATCATGATTTTATTAGCTGTTTCTAATTTATTTTCCAACTTAAAGTATTATTATTTCAACTATTTTGGGGTCAAAATGATCGAAAGTTTAGCTAGTATTTTCCGTGTTGGCTTGCCCGGCAATAGCGTTGGGCGCCATCATGACCTGTTATAGAATTGGGTCTTGACAGTAATTCATCAAATTGAAACTAAAAACAATCATATGTTCTTTATTTAAGTCCAAGAAGAAAGTTATTCCGTTTTCTTCAACTCTAGAACGCCATGAACCAACAGGGAAGATCTTCAATGTTGAGAAATTATAAGTTAGTACATTATGTTAAATTATATTAAAATCATAACCTAAATATAGAACATAATACTTACACTCAAAGTAAATGCTAAATCTATCTTTTCTTCAATTCCCTATCTACCCAACAAGAAACATCATAAAAAGTTCCTTCTGCTTCATTTCGTTTTTCATAAAACCAACGGTATAGCCTCACTCGAATGAAATCCATCCTTCTTAATATACGTAACTTCCTTGATTCTAATAGGACAGAATTCATTAACTCAACTATGTTTGTTGTGAGCATGTCATATCTTCATCGTGGACTACAAGAATGTGCCCACCTTTCTGGTGGTTCTTCTGTCAAGTAGTCATAAGTATTCTTACGTACTTTTGATAATTTGACATGTATAGATCAAATTATTTGCGCATCTATACTCTTGCAACACTTTGAAAAAGTTTTATGACCTCACTTTTCACTTTCCTTCACTTTAGGTTCTGCTCCAAATGATAGATACAAATCATATGATGGCTTTCAGGATATACCTTTACAATGCCATATGCAAAAGCTTGGTGCATATCTGATAAACGAATTAAATTCTCACGACTTCTAATTGCATTGCGAAGCTGACTAAAGTACCATTCATAGGACTTGTTATTTTCAGATTCTGCTATTCCAAAAGCTAGTGGGAAAATTCGGTTATTTGCATCCTTTGAAACTGAAAACATTAAAACACCATGAAACTATGACTTCAAAAAAGTTACATCAACAACAATCACTGATCTACAATAATTCCAACCAGATATTGATGATCCATATGCATAAAACATATAAAGAAAGTTGAAAATACAGTATAAAACAAGGTTAACAGAAGTTAAGGACAGGTAGTCCTGAGATTCAGGTTACAAGGCCAAAAGTTAAGGACAAGTAGTCATGTAGGTAAACTAACAAGGTCAAAAGTTAAGGACGGACGTCCTTAACTTAGAGTTACAAGTTATAAAGTTAAGGGCATATAGTCCTTAACTTTGAGTTCAAAGTTCAAAAGTTGACTTTGAGTTCAAAATTCAAAAGTTAAGGACAGGCAGTCCTTAACTTTGACTTAAAAGTTCAAAAGCTAAGGACAGTCAGTCCTGAACTTCTAGTTACAAGCTCAAAAGTTAACTGCTTAAAGGCTGCATGTCCTAAATTTTATAAAACGAACTAATTAACTTTTTTTGATTGTTTACCTGTTGTTGTCATCTATCTTTATGTTAGTATATGTTCCCGAATTTTACTTCTCATCATATACAAGTATGAAGACAATAATTCATAATTCTCTTCAGGAATTCCTCCTATTAAAGCAAAAACAAGTTGAATAGCACGCCACGCTTAGTGATACCCAATGTCTAGTCTATGCAATTTTTGCATTTCTGCCATGACAAAAGCTGGTGTAACTTCAAACTTTGGGTCTCGAAGATTGTCGATAATGTAACCACTAATCAACTTTGAAGCTGCATGCCTTTGATCAGCTTTTATAGTGTTAACAGAGCAGTCATGATTTTTCTCAATCTTTACTATCTTGAACAGTGTTGAATCTTTAATTCTTAAAGCACGCATACACCACCCACACCTATCATCATTGCATTTCAACGAATATCTTGTTGAGCTTGATCTAGCAACCTTGAATTTAAAATGTTCTTTAATTGATATTGTAGTCAATAAATTTGCGCTGAGGGAATAAAATTAAGACCAAAAAATATCGCAACAATCGTAGTATTTTATTTTGAATATTTGAGTGTTACGATTCCTATGAATCCTCTGATTCTTCTTTCCAACAGTAAATAAATTCAAGGGCCTTTGAGCTTGATCTTGAATCTATATTTGTGGTGGTCAAAGATGATCTTGTTCTTGAGCTTGAGCTTGATTGATTGAACTTGACCTTGTTTTGTTCTTCGTTCTTGAGCTTGAACTTGATTTCTTCTTCGTTCTTGAGCTTGAACATGGTTTCTTGAACTTGAACTTGAAGCTTGAAACTTGTGGAGGAATTTGCAGCGTTTGATCCACGAGCTCTTTCTTGATTCTTGTTATAACTTTTGGTGTCTTTTCTGAGTTATGAAGACCCCTATGTATAGTTGTGGAAGGGAAGAGTTGTGATAAGAACAGGCTCTTTCCGACCAATCAAATTAAAGTATGACATGACCGCATTTGATTGGCCAGAGCATGTCACTTGCACATGGCACTATTTCATTGGCCTTTTAGTGTGACTAGCCATGTATTGCCATTTTGACACATGGCATGATCCTGTTGGCTATTCCATTTGATTTGGCGTGCCACGTCATTTGACATGTGGCACCAAACTGGGCCTCTAGGAAGATGTCATTTTGGGTTTAATGAAGTGGACTCACCCCTTTAGCCCAATTAAAAAGGGCTAGCCCAATGGATTAAGACTTATTTATTTAATCCATATATATTAGACTTATATAATTAATTCAATTATATTAGCTCATAATATTTATTTAGACTAATATATCTTGAATTTAAAATATAGTCCAAATTATTTTATGAATTTAATTTAAGTAAAATTTATATGCTTACAGCTATATTCAAAAAATAGTTAATTATACTCTTCTTTTTGTCAAATACTGATCCCACTTTTATTTCATCTAACGAAGCATTTTCTCTTAATATTGTAGTTGGGGATTCTTTTTTTAAAAAAAATTTTGACCTTCGTCTAGTTAGTTGAGTAGAGGTTTTTTAGTAACTTCTTCGATTATCGGTGAAATCTCTAAGACTTGAATACCCAAAGCTTGTTCGTTGTCAATCTCTATAACGCTTTATCCTTCTACTTAAATAGAATCAAATGTTTGAAGCACCTCTTCAGTTATTGGTTGAGCTTCAACCATATCAATTTCCATTATCTGTTGGTATTTATTTTGATTGTTATGTTAAGTTTCTCTGTTGACATGTGTTTGAAGCACTTATTTAGTTATTAGTTGAGCTTCAGCCATATCTATTTCCATTATCGGTTGGCACTTGTTTTGATTGTCATGTTGAATTTCTCTGTTGACATGTTCAAAGGTGCTTGTTGATCCAAAAACTCTTTCCGAAATATCAATAATGAAATGACACCTTGAAGAGTGAATGAGTTTTTAGTAACTCTATGCATATGTGAAGATCAAAATCTTTGGATACAAGAATTCCCTTGCTTGTTCCAATGTTGATATCAAACCATATCACTGCTTCAAACTTGTATCTATCCAATACAATAACTTCAAAGATCTGTTTAGTGAAATCTTCAAACCGAATAGCCTCTTGTACTAGAACAAGCTTTGTTTGATGATCAAGATACTTATAGTTAGGGGTATTCAAAACGAACCGAAAAATTGTACCAAACCGAAAAACCAAATCACATCGATTGAAAAACTCAACTAGGTTTGGTTTGACTTGGCTTGGTATTGAGTAAAAACCCGAACCAAAACCGACATATAAATATATAAATTTTATTTATATTTTTAAGAGTTTATAGTGATTTTTCTTTAGAAAATGTAGAAATATTTGGGATCCTCTCATGTATATAACTCCGAGAGCGTAAATTAACAAAAAAATATTGTTAGACGGTTAAGAAAATAACTATCATGTGTTACTAAAAAATTAGAATATTTTAATAGATTATATGTTTGTCAATTTTTTTCCATAATTACTAAACATATATTCACTCATCAAAGCTTTATTTCTAATTTTAATAAAGTAAGATTAAAACAATATTTATGTAACAAAAAAACCTGAAAACCCAAAAAATCCGACAAAATCGAACCAATCCAAATCGATATAGTTGGTTTAGTTTGATTTTGGTAAAAACTGAACCAACCCGGTCCATATACACCGCTACTTATAGTCTTCAGTCCATCTGCTATTAAAAGCAACTATAATGTATATTGTTTTCATCCTGCAAGTCAAGAGAATGGGAAACTTAGGACATATTTTATAGAGCAATCATTGTATAATTAAGAACAAGTACTGTAAGTTCAAAACCAAGTTAAGGACCAAGTTTTCTTAATTTTTGAACTTGAAATTCATATTTCAAGACCAAGTATCCTTAACTTATGAAATTGTAACTTAAAGTTCAGGACCAAGTATCGTTAAGTTATGAACTTGGAACTGTAAGTAAAGGAAAAAGTGTCCTTTGCTTTTGATTTTGAAATTCAAAGTTAAGGATCAAGTGTCCTTAACTTTTGAACTTAAAACTTGAAGTTAAGGACTCTTTGTCCTTAACTTTTTAACTTGGAACTCTAAGTTAAAGTCCAAGTGTCCTTGACTATTCAACATGCAAGTCAAAGTTCAGGACAAAGTGTTCTTAACTATTAAATTTGAAACTTGAAGTTAAGGACATTGAACATGTAACTCTAAGTTCAGGACCAAGTGTCCTTAACTTTTGAACTTGAAACTTGAAGTTAAGGACTTCATGTCCTTAACTTTTTAACTTATAACTCTAAGTTAGGAATCAAGTGTCCTTAACTATTGAATATGTAAGTCAAAGTTTAGGACCAAGGGTCCTGAACTTTTCAACTTGAAGCTCAAACTTCAGGACCAAGTGTCCTTAACTTTTTCAAAATAATTTACAAAATTATGATAGTATGTCCTTAATATACAGAAGAACAACAAAAAAGTTAAGGACATTGTGTCCTTAACTTTTTCAATTCAATTCGTAAAATCAGGATACTACGTCATTAATATAATGTGCTTAATTTTTATAGAATTATCACATGACGCGACATCCTTAACCTTTCAATCCAGAAATTCAAAAAAATCAAATTTATACTTACTGTATAAAAATCAATAGAAATCGAAAAAAATATTATTATGTCGAAATAAAAATCAATAGAAACACACATTACTGTAAATTTATATCGATTTATGGACGAGAAAGTTGAATTCTATAGTTTGAAATCGGAAGAGAAGCTTCTGCAATTCTACACGTTGAAATTGGACAATCACAGTGAAATTAGTCACTTGCGCTGCTGCTGATCGTTAATAAAAACGTAGGTTAAATTATAGTAAAAAGCTATTTTCGTGCAGTCAGTTATAAGTTTATTAAATCAGTAGCTAAAGACGGAAGACATTTAAAATACTAATTTTAAAATAATAACAATTGCTTTTAGTGGCTATTTGTGCACATCGCACAACCACTGCTTCCTTGTACCCCCGAGCCCAATTTCTTGCTATTGAGCAGTGAAGGTAAAAGCTTGAGGTCTCTTTGCATTTCGAAGTAACTGTTCTGTGAGTATTTGCGGGCTCTTTATTTTCCGACGCAGACAGCATAAATATCAAAGACTGACTGGATAACATTTATAACACGTACAACTATCCACGCAACATCCAAATCTATGGCCTCTATTCAACACATGTCAAAGAATTACTTCATATTCAACACCTCAAAGAATTGCATAAGTATATAATTGCTTTTTACCCCACTGTTTTAGAAAGAAAAAAAATCGCCATATTCCCCAAAATTTAAGAACAAGAATTGATCAGCAGTACAACTAAGACCAAATCAAACAAACACCTTCCAAAAATTGGTTATGGCCAATTCTCTCCTCTCTTCCAACTTCATGGGTTCTCAAATCTTTGTCTCTCCTCCCACACCTAAAAGCACAAAATATTTCCATTTTCACTCCAAAAGAAAGTCTTTAATCCCTCAAACAATTCTCAACAAGAACCCCAATTCAGATAATTTAAACAACATTCCTTCAAAAGCTGCTTTAACTGCTTTACTCTTTTCTTCAATCACTCCACATGCCTTTGCTCTTGACAATACTACCCCTACAGTACCACCACCTCAGGTGATTCAAGCTGAAGCAGCCAATCCCACCACTTCAAATCCATTCTCTCAAAATACAATCTTGAATGCTCCAAAGCCTCAAGCGCAGACCAATCCTGAACTTCCAGAAGTTTCTCAGTGGAGATACAGTGAGTTCTTGAATGCTGTTAAGAAGGGTAAAGTTGAAAGAGTCAGATTCAGTAAAGACGGGACTACCCTTCAGCTAACTGCTGTAGATGGCCGTAGAGCTAGTGTAGTTGTGCCAAATGACCCGGATTTAATTGACATTTTGGCTATGGATGGTGTTGATATATCAGTTTCTGAAGGTGATTCTGCTGGTAATGGGTTGTTTAATTTAATTGGAAGTTTATTCCCTTTTATTGCTTTTGCTGGATTGTTCTATCTTTTCCAGAGATCTCAAGGTGGGCCTGGTGGGCCCGGTGGTCTTGGTGGGCCCATGGATTTTGGTAGGTCAAAGTCCAAGTTTCAAGAAGTTCCTGAAACTGGAGTGTCTTTTGCTGATGTTGCTGGTGCTGATCAAGCTAAATTGGAGTTACAAGAAGTAGTTGATTTTTTAAAGAATCCTGATAAGTATACAGCTTTAGGTGCTAAAATACCAAAAGGGTGTCTTTTGGTGGGACCACCTGGTACAGGAAAGACACTTTTGGCTAGAGCAGTTGCTGGTGAAGCTGGTGTACCATTTTTCTCATGTGCAGCATCAGAGTTTGTTGAGTTGTTTGTTGGTGTTGGAGCTTCTAGAGTGAGGGATTTGTTCGAGAAGGCAAAGTCGAAAGCGCCTTGCATTGTGTTTATTGATGAGATTGATGCTGTGGGAAGGCAGAGAGGTGCAGGAATGGGAGGTGGGAATGATGAGAGAGAGCAGACTATTAATCAACTCTTGACTGAAATGGATGGGTTCTCTGGAAATAGTGGAGTCATTGTTTTGGCTGCAACTAATAGGCCTGATGTTCTTGATTCTGCATTGTTGAGACCTGGGAGGTTCGATCGACAAGTGACTGTCGACAGGCCTGATGTTGCTGGTAGAATCAAGATTCTTCAGGTTAGTATATTCTTCTTCTTTTCGCTTCAACTTTATGCTTGTTCTTGTCTAGTGTTGGTTTCCTCATTCATTATCCTTTGGAAAAAACTCAAAAGTAGTGATATGTAGTGATTGAAATTAGCAAAGTTGCAATTTCATTATGAACATACTTCATACGGTAGACAATTATGTGATATGATGTACCTTGAGGTAATGTGAGTGTTAAAAATGTATTCGCTTGATATAATGAAAAAACGTCGTAACTTGGTAAATGTGTTGCTGAACAAGCCCGAAGAGTTCCAATGTGAAAAGCATAGTATTTTTTAAAAATATTTTTTATTAAATATGGGGACGGGGAAGGGGAAATGGGGGAGGGGAATATAAGGCGGAGAATTGAGCCCTCACCAACAAGGTGAAAATTCAGGTAGCCTACCAACTATGCTCCTAAGATATCCCCTAAGGTGTTGTTTGGTTGGAATACGCCTTATGCCGGTATAAGTTATGTTGGGATAAGTTATGCTGGGATTAGTTTTGCTGGAATTATTGTTTATTCGCTGTTTGGTATGTTGTATTAAGAATGACAATTGCATATTTTTTAAGAAGAAGGTTTAAATTATACCAGTGCTAATTATCCCGCCCTCTATAAGGTATAAGTTATCCTGGTGTTAAAATTAACACCGGGACAACTTATACCTGATTTGCTAACCAAACAGAATATTAAGGTGGTATTAAATTTTTATATCACCCATATACCTTCTTATACCTCATACCAACGACTCCTAAAAGTGTGGTTTTTACAGGTGCTATATCAGAAACTGAGTATACTAGTGTTAAACACAAGTCCAGTCCCCATATCTGGAAAACCGACTTCTGCTTTATCGAAAAATATTTTCTGTTTGTTGAACTGCTTGTCTTACCATTATGCATGACAGGTGCATTCTAGGGGAAAGGCCCTTGCAAAGGATGTGGACTTTGAGAAGATTGCCAGGAGAACACCAGGTTTCACTGGTGCAGATTTGCAGAACTTGATGAATGAAGCAGCGATCCTTGCAGCTAGGCGTGAACTAAAGGAAATAAGTAAAGATGAGATATCCGATGCTTTGGAGAGGATAATTGCTGGCCCAGAGAAGAAAAATGCTGTTGTCTCAGAGGAGAAGAAGAAGCTGGTAGCTTATCATGGTATGAAAAAAACTAAATAACACAGTTAGTAGTCACTCTTTTTGATGGTGTGTTTACATTTGGATTACAGAGGCCGGCCATGCCTTGGTTGGTGCACTTATGCCCGAGTATGATCCTGTTGCCAAGATATCTATTATTCCTCGTGGCCAAGCTGGTGGTCTTACCTTCTTTGCCCCAAGTGAAGAAAGACTTGAGTCGGGCTTGTACAGCAGGAGCTACCTAGAGAATCAAATGGCAGTTGCACTTGGTGGAAGGTCAGATTTACCTATTGTGCAATGTTTATGTTCATCCTTTTGCACCTGTTTAGATGTTTATTACTCCAGTGTAGCTTGAAGTTAGTTATTTGCCCCTTATAATATGACTGAAGTATCAAACTGCACGCTATTTCCTCCTTGTATAGTTGCTTCTAATAGATCGGAGTGCTGGGTTCTTAGGGTAGATGATCTTATTAACTCATCCATTTCTCGACTTCCCCTGCTCTTCCAGGGTTGCTGAGGAGGTTATTTTTGGGCAAGACAATGTAACAACTGGGGCATCTAACGATTTCATGCAAGTTTCACGAGTGGCAAGGCAGATGGTTGAGAGATTAGGGTTCAGCAAAAAGATTGGACAAGTTGCCATTGGAGGAGGTGGAGGAAATCCTTTCCTAGGTCAACAGGTACACTCATCGTGCAGGTTATCTTTTTCGTTTCGGTGCTGCAAGAATTGTTAATCATGCCTTAACATTTTCATCATTTAATTACAGATGTCAACCCAGAAAGACTACTCCATGGCAACAGCCGACGTGGTTGATGCTGAAGTAAGGGAATTGGTTGAAAGAGCATATGAAAGGGCAACACAGATTATCACAACACACATTGACATCCTACACAAGCTTGCTCAGCTGTTGATAGAGAAAGAAACTGTTGATGGTGAAGAGTTCATGAGCCTTTTCATCGATGGCAAGGCCGAGCTATACATTTCATGACTTCACCAATATATCCTCATCATTCTGTTGTATTAACAAAAAAATATATACATACAATTGTACACATTGAGAAATTATTTTCATATTTTGACAAGTTAGAGTGAAAAACTTGACATGCGCATTTACCAACCAAGCAAATGATTCCCTTCCTTTGTCATACATAGTTCTAAGGCAATTACACTCAAACAAATGATACAAGAACTTCAGGCTAATTTTGTGGTGACAAGAATAAATGATAGGACCAAAAGAATGATACAAGTCGGGTATTATCAAGATCCTCTTCCACCTCGTTTTTTCTCTTCGAGAATTGCAGCCTCATTCAACATGTCAGCTGCATCTTTGTGCATGTCTAGCTTGGAAAGTGCAACTGCTTGCATGTAAAATGCTGTAGACCAATCTGGGTAGACACATTGTGATTGCATTGCATCTCGAAGGGCAGCATCCGGTTGATCACACATGAGATAACAAAGACTTCTCCGTGCATAGACAGTTGGAGACACCATTGTTCCCACATCTACGAACTACAATGAGAAATGAAATTAAGCAAACTGCCCTAATGTATATGCATTCATCTTATCCAAATAAATAAGCCAAATAAAAGCACCCTGTTAACTAAAATCAGCTTTAACCTAAAATCAGCTAGATCATCATTTACTAGCTAATAACAATGACGTATAACAAGAATTCAAGAGACCTATACTATTGCTGAAAAGGTGATTGAGTAAAACTGTAAAACATCAAATGGAGCTGCAAATATCTCCCTGCCAAATCTGCAGTAATCTCATTCTCAAAAAGGCAGTTTACGTCGTGCTACAATATTAGCATAGAATGGGCCTCTACATTGGATGTCCCATTTAACATGGCAGATTTTACCACTCACTCAAATAACCGACATGTCACAACCCGGTGAGCTAGATCAGCTAGAGCCCAGAGTATAGAATTACATGTCAAGAATGCATTGTGTCTATTACTTGGATTATTGGCCAAAGATGACTCACTGGTCATACAAATAACCAAAATGTCACCAACTTGGTGAATGAGGCCACATACCGTATGGAGTTAGATGTGGAAAAGTCACCATAAATACCGGCCCCATTCAGATATTGGTCTTCTGTTAAATGGTTGAATTTAGATGGCTCAAAAGGAAACAGAAACTTCAAGGAGATGCACCAAGTTTGAAATTCTAAATCAGATACATAATAGATTTGGGGAATATCAGTGAACCCAACTAAAAAGTGGCACAAAACCTGTCATTCCCACCCAAAAAGGAGACTCATGTCTCTATCAATCAAGGGAGTACTAGTTATGGCATCCAATTGTATAAATGGCTTTCAGGAATTAGTATGAATCATATTCCGGTCTAAAGTCTCGACTGCGTCAAAGTATTTTTATTGCCGATAACGACCTTACCAGAATGAATGAAAATACCTGAGAATAGCAATCTATGGCCGTTTTAAAGTCCTTGTCCCGAAATGCCAAGTCTCCCCGCTTTCTTGCCTCTAGCATATCCCTCATCTGTTGAGTCCACTCTTGGAAAGACAACTGCATCATTGGGCGTCCAGCATTAATATAAGGATGTCAGAGACAGACACTTCTGCTGTGGCAGTTTGGGTCAAAAGAATTACCTCATTTGTCCCTTCATCGTCTTTATAATGTGTCATTACCAAAAGCTGATGAATAGCTGTGAGATCCATTCTCGAACAAGCATCACCCATTGCAGAAAGAGGGTGCTGTGGAGTTGGTGGAGCTTCCTCAGGCTTAGGAATACCCAACATTACATGAGATGCGACCTGCAACCAGAAAACCAGAAACTCCTTTCAACCTCTAATTGAATAAGACAAAGAAATCGATAAGAGTCTAGACTAATGAAAACAGAGTCAAAGTTCCTGTCAGATGCAGTTGCTCATAATTGCCCATGACAAAAAGAACAGAACATGTGCATACATTCATACAGAAAGGCGAGGATGTGGGGGCATCTTAAGATAGAGAAGAAATGAGGAGGCAAGATTACATTCACAACATTCAGTAATTCTGCTTGACGAAAGACCAACAAAATTCAACGACAATATGAGCTTTTTCGCATATCTTTTGGAAGGGGGAAGGATAGAAAACAAGACATCAAGAAAAATAGAGTACATTATGGCGGTATGACTAACATCAGGTTTACTTTGCAATGCACCAAGTGTTGAAACAAGGTCTTTGGTATTTGGTCGCTCCCTGGGTTCATACTGCAAGCAGCGTGAAGCCAGATCAAATACAACGGTTGCCTCTTCTGTCGAGAAATTTCCCTCCAAATGTGAATCCATTAATAGAAGAATGTTTTTGCCCCGTATCATATCAAGTGCCTGAAACATAAAAAGAATGAACTGAGCACATAAATTTCAAAGTTGATATTTAAAACAGTTGCATAAAAAGGGGGAGAAATTATAAAACAAAAATAAGGTAAACACAGATAAGGAATGCTCTTCTGAGAGAAAGTGAAAGAAGTATACTCAACATGAATGTTAACCTCAAACGAATTTCTTCCTCTTCAGTTAAAAAATTAAGCAAAGGTACATAAAAAGTATGTGGATGTTTAGCTCAGTCAAAACAGTTTCAAACTCCATTCCCAGCCTAATGTCCAACTGCCCTCCTATTGCTCGTCCAACAACAAAAGTCATATATGGCTTGTATCAAATAATTTCCAGAGCACCAGCACATAAATGCAGCATGAAGTGTTCCCATTATCACGAAGTGGCACTCCCCGAGACTTGCAGCAAGAAGAAATGGATGTACAACTAACAAACAGGCTCTCAGAAACTTACATGACCAGGAGGAATATGTTTTCCACTTAGCAGATCCAAAAGGACAGTTCCATAGCTGAAAACAACACTTTCTTGAGTAACTCTTCCTGCAGATAGACAAGAAATTATTCCTCCCCTAATATAAGTTAACAATGAGAAAGATGAAAAATAGAAAGCGTTAGATATCAATAGAATCACTAATGCAGCTCATAATGGCATCTTGCCTTTTTCAATTGTCAAATTAAGTTCCATCTCCCCCTTCTTCAAAAATAAAAATAAAAATGTACTGAAAGCAGGAACGTAATAGAACTATCACCAGCATCCCAGGAGTAATACATGGTTATGTAGGATTGGAATTCCAAAATCGCTCCAAGGGTCTGAGATACATGAAAATCTCTTCTTCGTGAACTACCCTAAGGGACTATAGTCACATCCCCATCGCCACCACCCATCTACCAATTTCAAGTATCAGACTAGTGATAGTACTTGACCATCAAGTAAAATCTTAAGTGATCATCTGTCAAAGAGAAAATGAAAACTCAAACGGAATCCGCATATATAACATACATGGAATCCTCATCTCTTTTTACATAAGTGCCAACTTCCAGCCAACTTCAGAAAATGATTGTATCGTGTGAGGAGATTTAGCCAAGCCCCAAAAGTTCCGATCCCACATAACATCAGTATCCAATACATAGGAGGTGTATAAGCTCAAGTAAGAAAAAGTTAAAACTCAACCGAGAAAGAAGTTAGAAACTTTACCATTTCTTAAATACTCAGGAGGTGTATAAGCAAGGTTTGTGCTATAACTTTTACCATCCCTGCTATTTTTCATCAGCCCAAAACAAGAAAGACGGGGATCGCCATTCTGCCAAATCATTTACCAAATTAACACATTGGTACAAGTAAACTCAGAAGTCCAGATTACCTCTTTTATTCACCGGGGGAGGGGGGGGGGGGGGGGGTAGAATGTAAAGAGGACAGTTCAAGCTCAAAAAGAAGAGGTCCATCAAAACACCTCGTCGAAGAGAACTCTATATGCGTTCAAGTCATGGTATAGTGGTCGACCTTCAGTGCTACAGTAATCCAATGCTTCAGCAATATATAGAGCCACTCTTAAACGCATTGCCCATTCAAGGGTTTGATTCTCCCCTGCAGTGAAGGAAGAAGCAAATGTAGTTCGCAGAAACCATGAGATGAAGGAATATACAAATTGCATCATATTAAATAGGAATGAAACTGCATGCTAAAACAAGTACTTAACCAGGAGGTATATCCCGAAACTTGTGTATCAAAAAATAACCACACACGAGACTATACAGATATAAAGCTCTTCAACACCCTTCTAGCATTTCCATGCTTAAAAATGGAAATGTCGTGCTCATAGATACGCATCAATTTTCCAAGTAACGTCTTTCATAACAAAAATATAAGTTTTTAGTGCCCCAAACAACCATCTGCCTCTCTAATGCGCAAACGGAGATGATAACTATTATCTACTAAGATACACGTTAGTCGATAAATCATAAAACAAGGTTAATATCTCCCAACACTTATCAGAGTATGCAGTTAATGTTAACTTAAGCTTTTCTTCAACTATGAGCAATCAAATTATCTTGAATTTCTCTCTTCATTCCTATTGAAAAGCAGCAAGATTGAAGCTAAAAAAACAGAAGTAGCAGTAAAAGATAAAAGCATACAGTGAAACAGATGTTTAGCAAGTGTATCATTTGGCATGTACTCAGCTACAAGCAGCCTCTCATCCCCGTCAGAACAGTACCCAATCAAATTAGCCAGCCGTTTATGCCTCAATTTCCCAACACCTGATGCTTCATCCTATAGTTACAACAAACAAAAAAATCAAATAAATTCACATTAAACCAACAACAAGAATTAAACCTCAATCTTAAACTAGTAGAAGTCGGCCATATCCATTCCGCTCTATTTGGGTTTATTTCAAATAGACATTAAACCCTAACTTTAGAAAAAGAATAAGCAAATGACGACTCCAAAAAAAACAAATATATTGAAATAAAGTCCAATACCGCAAACTGTTTAGGATCAGGCCAAGCCGTTTTAGTAAATTTCTTAACAGCGATCCAACGCCGATTCTGCAAACGGCCCTTGTAAACCATATTAGGTGCCTTTTCACCACTTTCAGAAACTATAAATTCTGAGCTGAAGTTATTCGTAGCTGCTTTGAGCTCAGAGAGTGAGAACTCCGAGAAAACCGGTACACCACCATCACCCACGGCGGCGCCGGTGCCGTTGGAAGCGCGTGGGTGGCTCACTCCTCCATGGCGCTGATCCTTCTCTGAGCTTAGCTCTTGCAGGATTGAAGATTGACAACAGCCCATTGATAATTCGTTCGAGTTGACTCAGTAATAACTCACTCACGAACTCCTTTCAATTAATAAACACCATAACCAAATAACAAAATACTAGTGCTATGCTACCAATCTTATTCCTCAAAAGAAACCCCAAAAAAGAAAAAAGAATACAGCTTTATATGAATAAATTAATCAGATAATAGCTTGGCTTTTTGTTTTTTTTTTTGTTTTTTGTTTTTAATATACAGCTAGGAAAAAGGAGATTTGAGCTATGGAAAGGATATGAAATGGAAGTAAGCAAAGTGAAAGTGAAAACACAAAGCTGCGATTTTTCATTGACCCATTTGTCTTTCTCTTACACCTTTTCTGTTCTGACACAGCTTTCTGTGTTCATTGTGTACCTTGTTTTGTCCTGAAAATAATTCATGAGGGTATTTTGGTCCATATATTACTGTTTAGATTGTAAAAATCCCGCGGTGAAGAATCTTATAGATTATTGTACTGTGTTTACATAAATAGCACAGTTATCAGATTTTGTAAGGGTCATTGGAAAAAAGTTATCCAGCACTAATTATTAGTTATTTTATTCTGGGGATAAAAAATACTATAATTCTGAAATTAATTATTTTTCTAACAATTAAATATGAAATAAATTTTTCTTAAATTTAATCTTAAAATTAATTATTCATTATCCCTCGTACCAAACGAGCACATAGAGTGCAAAAATTTTTTGGCATAATTCTCGATTATACAGTTATATTTATCAAATAAAGAATTTTTGTTTATCAATCTTAGTGGGCATTTGGAGATAAGAATTGTAAAATTCCGAAAACAGTAAATTTAATTAAAAATAATATTTAAAAATTAAATTGTATTTGAATATAAATATAATTTTAAGTTTTTTTAAATTTTAATGAGCCATCTAAGTAAAAATTATGAAAAATAATTTTTGAAGTTTTTAAAGTTTCAAAATTTATTTTCAGGTGAAAATTAAAAAATTTATGTTCAAACATTCATTTCAAAAAAATTAAATTTTTTTTTAAAAAAATGAATTTTTTTTATGGCCAACCGGAGGCTCTTATTTTTGAGAATTCTTTACTTCATTACACTAGTTAAAGTTAACACCACGTGGGTCAGAAATTTTGCGTTTGCATGAGTCACAAGGTCAAATATGTAAAAGGAAATACACGTGAAGGCACTAGAATATAAAATGGTTTGACGTGTCACGTGTGAATTTCCCAAAAATATGTAGGTGATAGGTGGAAAAATGTAAAAATTCACTCGTCGCCAAATCAAAATTAGGATTTTGATTAATTAGATAGAGTTAAGCATTATTAAGTGAAAGTTAATACGGTATAAACTATTAACTCAACTTAAAATAAATAATACCATATAATAAAAATGGACGCTAAAAGCTACCACTTCATCGTCACTTGTCAACACACGTTTATGAAATGGTAACATTTTCCATTTATTTTTAAAGTTTTGATTAATACCTTAAACCGCCCCTTAAATAATTTTTTTCGAATAAAATTTATAATAAAACTTGAATATAATTATATTATTTAGGTCAAAATAATAAAATTTTAGTTTAATTTGATTTTGAATTTGATCATAAAATAAAAATTTATACAATTGAAATAAATAGTCAAGGCATATAAAAAGTTATAAAAAAATACATAGTTGAAATAAATAGTTATTGCATCAAAAGAAGAAATAAAATGAATATACAATTGCACCTGTAATTTCTTGCAATTATACACTCTTTTTTTTGTAATGATCATTTATTTCAATTATGTATTTTTACTTATTTAGGTAAAATCTATCAAAATAAAATAAAAAATTAAAGCTGTATTTAGAGCTGTATAAAATATTATAGCCAAATTAATTAATTTCAAACTATGTATTTTTATAATTTTTTAGATGTCTTGACTATTTATTTTAATTGTATTAATCTTTATTTTCAGGTCAATTCGAAAAAAAATATTAACTATAACTTTTTATTTTTGGCCAAATAAAAATATTTATCATAAATAATATAGTTCTATCTAAGTTTTATAATAAATTATATTCCAAAAAAATTATCTAAAAACTAATATTCTTAAAAAGGTAAATGAATATTTTATTTTTAAAAAATCACCACATAGACAAAAAAAATCACGTGACAGGCATCTACACTTTTTGCCACAATCTTTGGGGCGGGGGAAGGGGTGTTAATGCTCTCAAAAAGGCCAAGTTGAGAGAATTAATTAAGATCAGGCATAATTTAATCTAAGCTAAATTTAGGGATGATTTAAGATATTTTACCTTTTTAAATTGTTCCACCTCAAGAAATTAATACTAAAGGTTTTTTACTTACTTTTCTTATCTAGCCTGACATTGATTATAAGTACAAGATAATCAAACAAAATCCTCCCATCTTAGCTATACAACTAAATTTGCGTTTAAGGAAACATTAATATATTATGTTTCACTTTACGCAATAAATTGAGTGATAATTTGTCAATAAATTTGCTTGTCATTACTAAGCAAATAATGTGCTGGAAATTTATACAAATGTGATTCAATTTCTAGTATATTTTGTTAAAATTTTCTGTGTAACAGCAAAATAATAATTATTTTTTAATAATTTTACAAACTGTCAACTATTTTTGACCGTAGGATCTATGTGCAAAGACAGCATTAGCAGTTTCCGATTTTCCCCTCCCCAATAGATCTAATTGTTCAATTCATAAAATAATTGGGCTGAATATTTTGGTCAGAGTATGGGTCTACGCCTAGTCCAGTCAAATTACGCCTTACCTCAACCCAATACTGAAAACAAAGACCATTAATCTTTCTTTTATGTTTTAGGGAATTTGACATTTTTTATGTTATATAATAGACTATATTACCTTTCATATTTAATTTTTAATATAATTATCTTCTATATATATAATTAATATTTATGTATATTTTAGAAGTTTTAATGCTATTAATTATCTCTTGATTTAACTCTATCGTATATTCTCACTCCCCAAGTTTCTCTTTCTAAATCTCGCCTTCTCACCCCATATATCAAATCACACCCCATAATTCCCTCTTCAAACACCCTCTGTTTCCTCTTCTAAAACTAGCGAAAATCTATAACCCCTCCACCGTTGACAACCATTAAAAAGTTTTGAATTCGAATTTGAATTTTTAAAAGACATTGTTTTTTGGATTGGATGTTGTTACAAATAATTGAGAATTCTCTCTACGTCTATCTCTATTTCTCAATCCCAAATTTTAATAATATAAAGAAAAGGAAAAGAGAGCAGTAATTTTACCATTGACAGCCATTAAAAAGCTTTCAAACTTTGAATTCGAATTTGGGTTTTCAAAAATTATTATTTATTTGGATTGGGTGTTGTTGTAAACAATTGGGAATATGATTTGGAGTTTATGTCTCAATTTTGAGGGGTCTTGGTGAAGATTAGACTTGATTTTGGTTGAACTTTATATTGAAACTCGAATAAGAAGAAGAAGAAGAAGAAGAAGAAAACATGACATACATTATATTGCAGAAATTATAGAAAAATTATATTCTATTGTTTATTTTTTTTATTCATTTAACTATTGTATAAAATTTGAACAACATTGTATGAAAATTATATTTAAGTGATATTATATTATAGTTGTATATAGCTAAGTAGAAATAATATATGAAAATTATAGATAATTTATAGATAAGCTGTATAATATATAATTAGTTGTATGAAACTTATTTTAGTTATGTATAAATCATATACAAAATATACAAAAGATATATTGTATTAAATTTGTATAAAAATTATGTTTAAATTATATAATATTATAATTATATATAACTAGGTATAAATAATATATGTAAGCAGTAGATAAGTTATATATAACTACTTGTGTCAAAACTATTAACATAAACTTTTTCATTTGTCTTTTGATTTTAATATGATACTTTTTATTGCAACGAGTACGAGTGATATATACTCGTACGTCACTCTTCTTCTGGTTTGAGGTAGAAGGTGATGACAAGAATAGCGTCCAGTCTGCATCTGTTGAACTGCCACTTAGTTAGTTAACCTATTTTCTTTGTGTTCTGATTGGTCATTATCCTTTCATCACCAGTCTTCATAAGGAGGAAAGCGGTGTGAGGGGGTTACTTTAATATATTTTTCTGATTACATTCAGTTTTTAATAAATAAATGTCTAAATTCTTGGTTCTTTGATAGTTCCCAGATAAATAACGTTTTTTATGAAATAGCTTTTCTTTGTAGTTTTCATTGTAAAAAGAACATTGTTTTCCAAAATTGAATCTCACAATATATAACTCGTTCAACGATCGCCAAAGTGTCAAGTAACTGCAATGCTAAAAGGAAATGAACCGTTGGAAATTTTGTTACGGGAAAACATTTTGTATTTTTATATTAAAAGAAAAGAGCCAAAAAAGAAAAAGGGTATGACTAAATCCTTGATTGAGGGCACAAATAAGGATTTGAAAGTCTTTTAAGGTGGATTGTATATATTTTTTAAACAAAATCAATTTATATCGGACAATTAACTAAACATAAGCATTAAAAGTAATAAAATTTCAAATACTGTATAGAATTAAAAATTCCCTTTTAGAAAAGCAACGATAATTGTTTGGCTAAACCATCATTGTGTACTTTCTACCTTGACTATAGCCTCCAAATTAATTTGTTAAACCAGGGAATATGCTTATTCATTTTCTTTTTTCCTTCATATTTCTGTTTTCGTACACGTAAAACTTTGAGTTTTAGCAAATTAATTTTGTTTTCTCATATTGTATCTTCTTAGTAGAACAATGACGGCTTGCATGTGGCAATAATATGCTCGTCTTAGACTTGGTCATGTCTTTTGATTGATTAGACTCATATAACACATAGTGCCGTGAGGAAATGTAGACTAAAATGAGCCTAAATAAAGGACATGAACAATGAAAGTTTATATAACTAACTTCAACTTGTTGGAAATCAAAATATAATAATAATTGTTGTAATAACTACTTATCTTCATGGACGTTGCCCTTTTCGCAATTAAATATTTGAATACGAGCTATACTCCGCGAGAAGCCAAATGGGCGTATGGCCTCTACTTGTTCAAGTTCCACGGTCAACGGTTGATGAAAGATAACAAAAAGGGAAAGGGGGAGTTTATGTCAGTAGTATGACTACAACCTTAGAATGAACTATATATACTTGAAAATAAGACTGCGTTTAGAAAATGTCTTTCATATTTGAATGAAGAACTATGTTTATCATCAAAATGAATAACAATTCAATTTATATTCAGTTTTAAGATACGTAATTTAATTTGATATAAATTAAAAAATAAATGCAAACCACATAAATTAAACAGTTTTATCATTGAAGGTTGGTCACCCTCGAGCCAGCAATAGCAAGATATTAAAAACTAGAAATAATAATGTATTGCCTTTGGATGTGTGTTACAATATGTATTTCAAATAATCGGATTCCCTTTATATAGTTGGAGAGTCCTATTTTAGATACAATTCTACAAAAGGTAAGAAATCTCATGATTTGCTAATTAGTCGGTCTCGCGTTGATACGTGCCGAGATTCCCGCTGTGATATCCGACCGGTTACTTGACCCTTCGTTATATGGTCCGATAATATTTCCTTGAGTTTGATTGGAGTCGGGGTCGGTTCCGGAGCTACGCACTCGATGAACTTGAAAATGCATGTTCTAACTTTGTACCTTGGTTCGATATAATCCAAGGTTTATCTTCAACCCATCACGTTTAAGCATTGATCTGTCATGCAATAGATGAGTCCAGTTTCGGCCATATACAAATAGTCGTCTCATTTTTCGGAGAGTAATCGACGAGCAACCATATGAGCTCCCGATCTTTGTTGTCTTTGCGCCAAAAACGAAATTGACGAAATGTCTCGTCAGTCACGTCTTTACTGACATTTAATGTTAGCTAGTTGTTGGCCGACCATTATGGGTTTTGAACCGTCGTTTGTAAACTATAAATACTCCAACTTTCATTCATTCAAACTTTACGTTTAAACCTCTTCTATTCTTGCTCTAAAAAACCCTTTGCATTCTCGACACTTGCACCAAATTTGTTGAGGCTTTTGAAAGAATTTTCGCTTATTTTCATTCCAAAATATAAAGCGTGACCTTTTAACTTCCTCTTCTTCATCTCTATTCAAGAGAAAATTAGGCCTATTACTAGCAATATAATGTACTCTTTTTCATATTATGTCTATAATAATGTATTTGTAAAAATTGAAGTTTCATTTCATATAACTATTTTACGTTGAAGTTCAATTAAACTTCATTTAAGGATGACATTCCAAAAAGATTTTATTAACGTACTTCTATTGTATTGCATTCATTTATATGTGTATTTATCTATGACTCAGACGGCGTTATATATATATATATATATATATATATATATATATATATATATATATATATATATATATATATATATATATATATATATATATATATATATATATATATATATATATATGGGGAGGGGGAGGGGGAGGGGAGATATGGGAAAAAGTTACAGCGTTATATGCGCGTTACCATCTGATTAGTTGGTATATGTTGATGATGTTGCCCATAATGGTCGAGATGATATGATGGGATGCCCTCAGTGGCTTGATGATTCTATGTACACCTATACTCATGCATGACACGACATTTATATACATATGTATAACATTACAAATGTTTCAGAATTTATAAAGTTATTCAGATTTACAGATGGATTACTTTATTTCACGTTTCATCTACGCCTTTTACGTACAGATTTTCATGTCTTACATACTCAGTACATTTTTCGTACTGACACCCTATTTCACGGGGCCTGGTTTTATGCCGGCAGGAGTAAATGGGCAAGTTGACGGACCCCCTTCTTAGGATCCTTAATTAGCGAGAATTGGTGTGCTCCACTTGATCCGGAACAGCTTTTGATCTTGGTACGATATGTTTGTATATATATGGGTATGACATGGATCAGTCCCGTCTATGTACAATTATATTTCTAGTAGAGGTCTGTAGTTAATATTGTCACATCCCTTTTTTCAACATTACTAACCCTCTTAAAAATATAAAATGATTTCGTAAAGCCCGAAAGGGTTTTCAAATTCGAAAAGTGACAAAGAATTGTGTTCTAAAGGAAATATCTCAGAGTCGCCGCCTGATAATTTTTTCGGTATGCCAGGTGTCACGATCCAAAACCTTGCTCCAGTCATGATGGCTCCTTTCGTGAAGACAAGGCCAGCCAGACCATTACGTAATACCTCGTTTAAGCAGTTAAACAGTTCATAAGCAATTTAAAAATGATTTAATGATATTAATTAGAGGACGTACAACCCAACACAGCCTAAACAGGGGTGTCACAAGTCACGAGCATCTATGAATATATGAATACAACTATGGAGTCTGAAAAATAAAAAATAGGACAAATAAACAAAGGAAGAAATGTGATACTGCGGACGTTGGCAGTCACCTCGCTAAACTCCGATAACTTAGCCTCCGATCAGCTCAAAACCCGCTAACGGGTGAACAAATACCTGCATCTGCACATGAGGTGCAGGAAGTAAAGTGAGTGCTCCAACTCTGTGAGTAATAAAGGTAAATAATAACTAAGCAGTAAGACATCATGTAAAGCAAACCACCATGTTGTATAGAAGCAGTACAAAACCCTTTGAGAAAAGCGGTGAAGCTGTGAAAACTTTTAGAAATCATCTTAACCCAGTTTAAACCTCTTTTGAAAGTGACTTTTTCAAACAGTTATGCAATTGAATGCAAACAATTAGTGCAGATAAGCACAGGAATCTGCCCCTCGGGTGCAACACTTACTCAACAGAGAATGCCAGGCAATCAGGTAGATACCACATGAAATAGCACAACAACAGATAATGGCAAAAAAAATAAATAAGTAAACGCATAAAATAGTACCAGTACCACTGCAGCGTGCAGCCCGATCCATATACCGCTACGGCTTGCAGCCCGATCCATTTATCATCGACGACGCTCACTGTGGTGTGCAGACTCCGGGAGGGGCCCCTTACGACCCAAGAGAAATATCAAGCCATCTCGTAGCATCAAATCTAGGCCCCCGACCTCATATCAGTATCAGTATCTCATTGTTGCGGCATGTATCCCTATCCAAAATTATCCTCACTACACAGGCCCTCGGCGTTACTCAGTCAAATATCACATAAGCCCCTCAGGAAACAGTAAACACATGATGCTCAGCCCAAAAATATTGTTAAAAATATCATTTCAAGTATTAAAGCAAAGTAAACTTGGCTGAGTTTTGAAAACAGTGGAAAATACATGACTGAGTTCAAGTATTAAATCAAAACAGTAAGAAAATATCAACAGTCATCCCCAAAGGGGTTCAAATAGCTGGCACGAAGTCCAAATATGGCAATCAACCCAAGTCATGATGATAACAAATAAGTTTTATTCAAATACATGGTAAGATCATCAATTGGGGCGGACCAAGTCGCAATTCCCAAATGTGCTCTACCCCACGCTCACTATCCGGCATGCAAGTCACCTTAATATAGCACTACGATGTGCAATCCGGGATCTCAAACCCTCAGAACCGGCAAAATCTCTGGCTTGAGACACCTTTGCCCCTCAAGTCGACCTTTACGGGTGTTGAATCTATCCAAAATAAGAACGGATACATCATAATATGCTAAGGGAACAAAGCCCAAGCGAAAACAATAAATAACGGGCATAAATCCCGAAATTACCAAAACCCGAGTCCTGGACCCATTTCTTGAAACTCAAAATTTTTTACATTAACGGGTTCCTCATCTCGCCACGAGTCTATGCATATAAAGAACACCAAAATCGGAGTCCAAATGACCCCTCAAATTCCAATTTAAAATCTCAAAATCCCAAGTCCTAACTCTTCCATTTTTTTGGCTAAATTTCCATGAATTTCCTGGTAAATTTGACATAATAATTACGTTTTTAGTTCATATAACTTACCTCCAATCAATCCTCTTCGAATACCTCTTCAATTTCTCCCAAAGAGCTCTCAAGATGTTCCAATATGGAGGAAAAATGACTTAAGCTCGCGGAATAAAATGTTTAAACCCCTCTGCCCAGCTACATGACTTTCTTCTATGTGAACGCGGTCAAACCTCCGCGTTCGCAACGAATAAACATTCCTTGAACAAATATTACCCTTCACGAATGCATCTGTACACCCGCGAACGTGAATCTTTAAGCCTCTGAACCTACGCGAACGCGATACCTTATACGCGAACGCGAAGAAACAAATATGTTGGCCCCAGATCCTTTTATGCGAATGCGGGCTTCACCACGCGAACGCAAAGTTCCCCTTCCAATACTACGCGGATGCGACCCTATGGCCGCGAACGCGAAGAGGACCCAAATTCCTGCTACGCAAGTGCGGCCCCCGGCACACGAACGCGAAGGCCAAATTAGGCCTGCACTGCTGCAGCATTTTCTGCTATCTTTTCCAAGTTCCAAACTTCCCGTTAGCCATACGAAATTACTCCGAGGCCCCCCGTATCTTAACCAAAAGCACCAACGCATCCTAATACATCATTCAAACACCTCAAACAAAACCAAAACCATCAAATTACATCGAATTCAAGCCTAAGTTCTTCTAAAACCTCCGAAATACGCTTTCGATCATAACCTCAACCAAACGATGTCCGAATGATCTAAATTTTTGCACACACATCCCAAATGACATAGAAAAGCTACTGAAACTCTCGAAATTCCATTCCGACCCTCAGATCAAAATCTTACCTACCAATAGGCATTCGTCAAAATACTAACTTCATCAATTCAAGCCAAATTCCACACCAGACCTCCAAAACCAATTCTAATCGCACTCCTAAGTCATAAATCACCTAACGAAGCTAATCAAATCATAAAAATTTCAATCCAGGCTCATATACAAATAAGTCAACTCTTGGTCAAATCTTTCAAATTCCAAACTTTCAACTGAAACTGGTTCTTCCAAATTCATTTCGACTTTTCCTGAAATCAAAGCGAACAATCTATATCAGCCATAATATATTACACGGGGCAAGCCGTGCCCGAGAACTGGCGATCAAAGCGCAAACGCTCAAAATAACCTGTCGGGTCGTTACATCCTCCCCCACTTAAACACACGTTCGTCCTCGAACGTACCAGAGTTGTTCTAGAATCCAACCAATAGCTGAATAACCTTACCATGTATATACCCGGGGGTGATCCCACGTCACCCTATCTCATACAGGCCCGATAACACAATATAATTGGAATTTCACAATCCATCCTAATCCATAAACCATATAACCACATTTCTGCTTCTAAAATCTGCAATGCTTTCAAAATCTCACATTTATACTCTGAATAAGCCCGAACCAGCTGTAATAACCCATACCTGCAACCTCAGGTTCAATTACGAGATCAACCATATAACTCTAACACTCGCAACAATAACTTCTATTCACAGCAGGTGTACACAACAACCAAACACCAATAGAAAAACTCTTATCAACTAAAGTCTCATTCCAACACTTTTATATACTTCCAATGATAAATGAAACACACAATAAACCTTAACCATTTCTCTGATCAACCATTCATGAGGCCATTTCTACTCTGGCAATTACCATAGCAAATTTTTGAACTGAACCTTGATAGTTACCCATCAACATGCTGAAATCGAATTCGTTTGTATTCATTAATAATCCCAACAATCTCTTCTGACCAAACACACCACCCTAGTGACATGACACATTAATAAGGGCCTAAGCCACAACTTGCATCACTACACGCACCAATAAGCTACAATCTGAATGTACTCACATCATGAAGCTGACTCAAACTAAAGAGCTGTACCTCAAGCTTACCAGTATCATCACCATACACGAATTGAACCCGCAAGGTAATATCTCTACATAGCTTCACTGCAGATGCACTATCCTATCCAAACACTGTTCCATATGAAACACCTCAAGTCACTATGCTTGAAATTGACAACCACGCACAATCAGATGTCTGAAACCAAGGCAAATCATTACACCCCCGGTGAAATAAGCAACATATACCACGCTAACCCCATAGGACATAACCTATACGTCATCCACCGGGCAACACCCAACTACTTTTCTCGTCGACTCCCAGTATGACCTCAATAGAACCGCACTATATGTGCCCACAACCAACAAATCATAACGTCTCGAAATACAAAAAGGCTACTCTTAGATCTCCCATATCTCTAGTAAGCTTAATAATGATTGAATCACCGTCCCTCAACTGTACAATTTGGGACCAACCAAGCCGACTCAAGCTAGAACATGCATCCACATTGGCCTGCCAACAAACTCATTATCAAGGAAGCCTGAAGATGCTCTTTCCACTACTATAACTCCTGCCAGCCATACGATACGGTGCAAGACACCAAATTAATACTGAAATTAATAACCTTGTCCGGCGACATGCCTGGCCACAAGAAACATATCCGAAAAGTCCCTCAACACCGAAACTGAATCAATATCAGGGCCTCAGCACTGACACTCATCACAAGAGCCCAAGTAAGAAAGACAATCCTTCCCAACTGTCACACCTCCTTTTTAACATCTACAATCTGGAGAAGGCGTAGATAAGGGAGTTTAATTAATCAAATGACAATCGAGACAGTATTCAATTTTGAGAGAATTTCAGAGTCGCCACTTGGGATATTTATGGTGTCCCATGTCACCCGTTAAAATCCCGAATCGAGGAAAAGAATGTCCCTTTTTACAGTCCGCGAACCAGAAATCCGAGTAAGGAATTCTGTTAACCTAGGAGAAGGTGTTAGGCCTTCTCGGGTTCCGTGATTCTAGCACGGTCTCTCAACTATTTTATTTGGTTTAATTTATCTAGTTTATGCAATTATGGACCTATGGGCATTTTTAATCTTCTAACAACTGTTATTTATTTTGAAAGAGAATTGCAACGTCGCAAAAACATGTCTCGAGCCACGTCACATAAATGCACCCGCGGTTTTTGACACATTTCAACTTCGTTGAGATTTGGATTTGGGTCACATAAATGCGCATCCGAATTTAAGAAAGGAAAATTATTTAACTCGCGTGCCTAAAAATGGTTGTCGTGTTATTATCTTTGCGGGAAACCGTGAAATTTGCTAAATGGCACATCCCGAATTCTAAATATTAAATCACTTGATTGAAACGGGGGTCATAAACTAATCGTTCACCTATCATGGCTCTGCTTAGTTATAATACGGTCATGATCCATTTAAATGCAAATGAACTTCCCACTAAGTGACATTCAGTTTTGCATTGTTCTATTCCATATATACGCGATGCCTTATTCACTAGTGGGCTTAGGGAAATGGACTTAGCTTTTGACCTTGCTCTGAAAACCAAGATCTCTCTTAAAAGAAACTGGGCTAGAGGGACAACCCGATCATCGAAATTCCCACAAGAAGGCATCAAGGGCTTGGCTGGGCCAATAAGTGTTTGGACCCAATATGGATCCCGGTGTTATGCTAAGCGTGTCCTATCATCCTAAGTTAATTTAATGTGGGAGTAAGAAGAAGAGGCAACGAAACTAACAATCAGTTGGAGTAAACTAACATGGAGCAAAACTTATTTTTAATCGGAGCCCTGAAGACATATGCACAGACTCCCATTCGATCAGTCATTATCTTAACAAGAAATAACACATAAATAATTGGATCAAATGCTTCCAAAATCAATCATCGGTTCATCATGCTTAAAAATTAACCCTTTAACTAACTTTGCTAGCACTGTGGTTTACAAACTTAATGCTCATAACAACCATGCTTACAAAACAACATTTATATAAACCAATGCACAACAAGCCAACACCTAGCTCTTCACATCAACAGAAACTAAACAAACATCTAACCCAAAATACAAAATTAAGCATGAAGCTGAAGTTAAAGTCCACAGTTCACTTGTCATAAAACATATACAAAACCTACTTTAATGTTGAAATTAAGCACTGTACTGCAAACACAAATCTAACTTTATAATGTGCAAGCTGCGACCTATTTAAACCTATCATTGCAAACTAATACACGATAGGGAACATCAGAATAAATAGAGAATGGAAGAGAAGGAAAAAAAGAACAGGAAAATTGAATTAGCTACAACTTGTATTCCATCAAATTCGTTGAACTACGCAATCAACCTTAGTCATTGTTCATTGAGCTAAGAAGGATACCTGGCAAACAAAGTAAGAGAGAAGTGAGGAAATCAACAGTAAGCAGCAGCAAACAAGCCCAGATTTGATAAATCAAACAATGGTTAGCTCAGTAAAACCAATAGAATAGTAGACGGATCCCAAAACAAAACAGACTTTAAACCAAACTTAAACCACTTCCCTCACCCAACATTCAATTTCAGTGATTTTTTAGTGATTCTAAATTTAGAGAATGATTCAGAGAATTGAAATAGATAATCTAGACCAATTCAAGTAACTTTCAACAGTTTTATTGGATTTTTAGAAGGAAATCATTGAATATCAGCATCAGTATATCTTTCTATTTTTTGTGCTTCCTGGTGTTCACTCCTTCTGCCTTGAAAGGCAAGTTTGCCATGCCTTTATGGACAAGCAAACTAGGGTATCCCTCAAGTATTAATTTTGCATTTTTATCCTTTTGAATTTTCATTTTTGCCTGAAGGACCTTAGTTAAAAATCTGAATACCACTATAAACCCTTCACCCAGCTTCTAGGAAACTTCCTAGTTGGTTATTTGAAAGATTCTTTCAATCAGTTACCTAGATTACCCCTCAAAGATCCTGAAATTACCTCTCACCTCAAATGGGCCTATTGGCCAATCTCAAGATCACATGGATCAAATCTGCCCAAGGCCCATATCAAAAGGAACTGGTTTCTTGAAATGGTCCAATGGTGGCCCAAACGAACCCCATATCCAGCACTTAAATCAAACAATTTTGAAATTCCAACTGGCTCCGACTATATTAAGGGTGAATTTAAGAGGAAAAATATTTCTGACAACCGCCATAAAGCTGAGCATTAGTTTGAAATTGACGACTAAACCAGCAAAATGAGAATCAAGTGGAACAAATCATGATGAAATAATTAATTCTAATAATGTGTCCAAACAGTTTTGAGATGACTATTTTAAGCAAGCTAGAACTAGTCTACCCCAGACAAACAAGAATTAGAATGATGAGCACAAAGAGGAGAAGGAGTGATACTGGTTTAGTCTGGAACAAATCGACGAAGGCGACGAACTTGGCCAGCGTCCATGGTCTGGTTGAAGACTGGTAATTCCAGAAGTGAACCAAAACTACCCTTAATCTACTTATTCGGAGCGAGAATGATCAACAAATGTAGGTCTTGAGTAAACTCAGGCCTTGGATACATGAAAATCAGCATTTAGGGATGGCTTAGGATTTTTGGATTCTCAGATTCGGAGTTAAAGGGAAAAGATGGGGGTTCTGGGGAATTTTGTGTTATCACCATGTTCAGTGGGACTTGAAGGTTATGAGGAAGAGATTTGAGGTTGTTTGGTGGTGTTCTGAACCCCGCCGCCGGCCGGAAATGGTGAAGAAACTCAGGGCGGCGGGTCTAGGGTTAGAGGGCGTGTCTCCTAAGGAAAAAGGCAATTGATAAAGAGAGAGGAGTGAATTTCGAACAGTTGTGTATAAAAATCCCCACAGTTCCAGAACCGTCCGATTATCATAGATCAGTGGACACGGCCAGTCTTTACAAAACGACGTTGTTTGAATCAGACTTGGGCGGGTCACTGAACTGGACTTGGGTGAGATCCCTTTAGGCTTGGGGAGGCTGATTTGAAGTGGCCCAAACTTGGTCTATTAATGAATTAATTTTTAGACTTTCCTTCACTCACTTTTTTTTTCATTTTCTTTTCATTTTTAAAATTCTAAATTAAGACTTAATTCCTTATAAAAGTGCTAAAATAACTTTGTATACTTATTAATAAACATACTTAAAGTAAAAACTACTTAAAATTCCAAAATCTAAAACTAAAAGAGCGAATTAAACCATTTTTTATTTTCGTTATAATATGACCAATTGCTAAATAATGCTTGAAAAAATGCCACATCTACTTCTAAATGCACCTGCAACATGCTTTTTTATTTTTGATGAATCTGTGTTAAATTAAAATGCACACCAATAATGCTACGAATACTTACAAAATAAAGGATATAATTTTGTTTGAATTTATAGGAGTAGTTCATGAGGGCAAAAATCACGTGCTCACAGCTGCCCCTCTTTGTGTGAAAACCTGAAGAGTTTTCGTGCAAATATAAGTGAGCAAATACGAGCGATTTTTTCCCGTTTGAATACTCCACAGGAAGAATTTCGAAAAGATCTCGCGCCCTTCTTCAGAGGTTGCCTACATATCCTCGGCTAAAGAGGAATCAGTTTAGTGTAGTTCAGGAGTGTTTGATAGCTATGACTACCAGAAGCTGTAATTGCACTGCTGATCCTGCTGTTTCTTCGTACTGACCTCCTTATTATACCTTATGCATAATAAGAAGAAAACTAGACTAATCTATGAGCTACGGATACGAAGAAAAGCCTATCTATGTCCTCAATCTCGATCCTTTTTGCTTTGTTGCCTTGTATTTCTTTCTGCGAACTCCTTGTGGCCTTGCTGGCTGCTTGCCTTTTCTTCCTTCATGTCTGATGCCAAATTGTTGGACTTTGACATGTATTTCGTTGAAAGTATTCCCTCGTTCTACAGGTGGGCGTCTGACTACTAGAGCTTGAAATTTGAAAAGTATTCCCTTGTTTTACAAGTGGGCGCTTGATTACAAAAAACTTGAATTTTTAATAAATATTTCCTTGTTCTACAGGTGGTCGCCTGATTGCCAAATCTTGAAATTTTGAAAAATATTCCCTTGTTCTATAGGTGGGCGCCTGATTACAAAAACTTGAAAATTTGAAAACTATTCCCTTGTTCTACAGGTGGGCGCCTGATTGCCAAAACTTGAAATTTTGAAAAATATTCCCTTGTTCTACAGGTGGGCGCCTGATTGCCAGAACTCAAATTTAAAATTTTGAAAAATATTTCGTTGTTCTACAGGGGGGTGCCTGATTACAAAAACTTGAAAATTTGAAAACTATTCCCTTGTTCTACAAGTGGGCTCCTGATTGCTAAAGCTTGAAATTTTGAAAAATATTCCCTTGTTCTACAAGGGGCGCCTGATTACAAAAATTTGAAATTTTGAAAACTATTCCCTTGTTTTACATGTGGGCTCCTGATTGCCAAGACTCGAATTTAAAATTTTGAAAAATATTCCCTTGTTCTACAGGTGGACGCCTGATTACAAAAATTTGAAATTTTGAAAACAATTCCCTTGTTCTACAGGTGGGCTCCTGATTGCAAAAACTTGAAATTTTGAAAACTATTCCCTTGTTCTACAGGTGGGCGCCTGATTGTCAGAACTTGAATTTAAACTTTTGAAAAATATTCCTTTGTTCAACAGGTGGGCGCGTAATTACAAAAACTTGAAATTTTAAACTATTCCCTTATTCAACAGGCGGGGGCATGATTACCAAAACTTGAAATTTTAAAAAATATTCTCTTGTTCTACAGGTGGGCGCCAGAACTCGAGTTTAAAATTTTGAAAAATATTCCCTTGTTCTACAGGTGGGCGCTTGATGACCAAAATTTGAAATTTCGAAAAAAAATTCCCTTGTTCTACAGGTGGGCGCCTGATTACCAAAACTTAATTTTTGAAAAATCTTCGCTAAGACTGCTGCCTGTGTACCTTATCACACAAAAAAACAAAACACAAAATCCTTCCTGCCCCAGCTTGGTGCTGGGCGGATCCATGAGTGTTAATCAAATCGCCTTCTCAAATATGTCTAAACCTAAGCTAAGTCTCATTATCCAGGAGGGTCCTGACAATTTTAACGATGACAACTTTAAGACTATGTTATGTTTCTCAAAAAGGTATTATTTTCCACTATGCCTTGTTATGAGTTGTATCTGCTGGGATCTGCTGGTAACTGGTGATTAGAACTACTTTCCATTATCCAGGCAGGTCCTGACAACTCTTAATTAAATGACAAGAATGTGCCAGGTGGGGGGCTAGTAATTAGGGCTACATCCCATTATTCAGGAGGGTCTTGATAACTCTTGTTGACTCTTGCTGGGGAAGTATCTAAGCTAAGTCCTATTTTTTTAGGAGGGTACTGATGACTCTCGTTGACTCTTGTTGGGGAAATATCTAATCTAAGTCCCATTTTTCAGGAGGGTCCTGATGATGCTTGTTGACTCTTGTTGGGGAAATATCTAATCTAAGTCCAATTTTTCAGGAGGGTCATGATGACTCCTGTTAACTATGGTTGGGGAATTATTTGGGTTTGACCATGCCACCCGACTGTTTATGTTCTAAGCTAAGTCCCATTTTCCAGGAGGGTCCTGAGGGTTCCAACTCAAGTGCTAATCCTAACTTCTGGTTGTTTCTACTAGTGATTATTGCCCTGGAGGTTTGCTGCAATTCTTACTGGGAAGGTGTTGGTGCTTGCCCATGTTACCTGTGCCTGTCTAAGCTCCAAACTGCGTTCCATCTCAACTTCCATGCTTCTTTTAACTCTCAGTTGTTCCTACTGGGGTTCGCTAGTTAAAGTTTGTTCCGTTATGCTCTTAGCTGGGAGGGTGTTTATGACGGACTATGTCCCTTTTGAGTTTTAACTGAGTCCCGGTTTCAAATGGGCCGGAGGTTTTGATCATACCTGCCATGTGCCTGCTTTCCCCTGTGGATGGCCTCCTTCATGCTCTTCTAGAATTTTCTGCCCCTGTGTCAATCAAAGAAAACTTGTCAGTTTGAAAAGTGGTGGTTGGCTCGTAACATTCTTGTTGAAGACAGCCTCATGTCATCGTGCTCTGTTGTGTTCCATTGTCCATGTTGGTGATGAGTTGCTTGAACTACTCAGCTGACCCCACAAACCTTTAACAACTATACTTTGCTTCCCATTATTATGTTACATTTCTAACTCTTGGCCGGAATTCTTTATGTCCTTCCCCGACGACTGATGAATTAGTGTATTATGCTTTGTCCAACCCTCTGAACCTTGTGGATTTACTTTGTTCTTTATCTTGTGTTACATTTTTCCTCCTTTGCCAAAATCCTTACACCCTTTTTGAAATCACCCGATTTGTCTCTGATGTTTTGTTGATCCTTGTCCTTTGTGTCTTTACTTTTCTCTCCACTTTGCGTTGCACTTCCGACCCTTTGCTAAAAAATTTTATGTCTTTCCCTGATGACTGGTGAATTTGGCTCGATCAAAATTTGTGACCTTGCGACCCTTCCCCATCTTTGCATTGTTCCAAGTTTGCTTCCTTCCTGAGATAGCCCACCCGGTGTATGATGCTTGGCTGACCCCAGAACCTTTGTGGTTTTACTTTGCATGCCCTTTTCCGTGTGGTACTCCTTCACTTTGCCGACTCTTGTCCCCTATATCAATTGCAGTTTTTATGAATCATTCCTTTTGTTGTTCCGCACTTGTTATCTTTATTACACCTTTAGGCGTCATGCGCTTTGTCCTTTTGGGAGTTGAAAATCGACTTTGAAATTCCTTTCGTTCGCTTAAACAAATTATATTAGAGTCGGAAGAAAAATGAAATGCAAAGACTCCAAACGATATTTAGGATGAGGAATTCCAGACTTGCTGACTATGGAAAAGACAAGAAAGAAGACTTATCGTAAGAGGAACTGTTGGCTTTCGCGATCATGACATGCACTTTGGCCTAGTCGACCCAATCCGTTTCGATGACCGTCCTTCTGTTGCCGTGCTTTTGATATGAGTCCCTTCTAACCTAATTCTTTGAACCAAACCCTAGCTCGGTCTGCCTGCAGTGTTCATCCATCAATAGCCCCTTTCTGAGTTTTGCTTTTGCCTTACCTTTTCCTCACGGTGCCTGTGAAGGTTTTCACCGATAAGACTTTCTCATTTTATTTTCTCTCAAACTCTCGTCGCCTTATAGTGCCCGTGAGGGTTTTCACCAACAAGACTCTCTCATTTTATTATCTCTCTCGTCTGGCTCAGAGTGTTGTCCCTGTCATGAATCCCCTCTACTTGCTCAACTTGGCATCTTTTGAAGACTGATCAGAAGGTCTTTCTTTGGACCGTAATGTGGGATTTTGGATAGGGTTAGAAAGGAAGTATATCAAAGGCTCAAGAGCAATTTAAAAAGGTCCAGAATTACAACTTTCGGAATCAACTTCTTACAACCACAACTTCTGCTCCAGTTTCTTGCTTGGGGGCTTTTGCATTTTTATTTTTATAAGACCGAATCGTGAGGTTGCCTACGTATCCTTTAAAAAGGAATCACGTCAAACGTAGTTCATAGCAATTCCTTGATTTTTGTTGTTATTTTCTTCTCCCTTTTTCTTTCTGTTTTTCTTTTCTTCCTTTTCTTTTCTTTGTTTTGTTTTCTTTTCCTTTTCTCTGTTCTCTTTTCTTTTTTCTTTTCTTGTTTTTCCTTTATTTGTCTCTTTTTCTCTTTTCTTTCATTTTTTTTTCATTCTTTCCTTTCCTTTTACTGCCTTCTCACACTTGCGTTGCTGACTTTTGTTACTGATTCCGAAAGATGGGTATGAAGAGAAAATAACTAAAGCTCAAAGAGGTTAGCAAAGGATAGAGTGTTTAGATAGTAGAATAAAATGCCTTCGCCATTCCAATTTTCAAAATATGCCAAGTACTACAAATGTTGAGCATAGACAATGATCTAAAAGAAAATCCTACATAATATCTTGTGACATCGTCTGAATTGATAGCCATTTCCACATATTTTCCTTCCACATCCGTCAGATACAATGCTCGGTTGGACAACACTCTTGATACGATGAATGGTCCCCCTTTTTGGCCTTTCTTAAGTGTGGCCCAGACATGGCCAGGAGGAAAAGAAAAGGGGGGCCTTAGCCCTTAGAATCGAATTCTAAACCGGCGTGGTGCTGCTGGATGCTTCTGATCAATAGAACAAGAAGAGGACCAAAAAGAAAGACCACCAAAAGTAACGACCATCAAGATAGGCATAGTAATTCGATCTTTTGATCACCCATTTTTTGAAAACCATTTTTGGGGGCTTCTGCCTTACACACGAAAGATTGGATTGCCTGAATCACGAGTCTTATTGCCCGTTTGGAGCAAACTTTCCTTTTGTGTCGGCCTGGTGAGGGTGGATGGACTTTAATACCAGTTGACCTGCTTTGAGCTTTCTGGGGCACACTTTCTTATTATATGCCCTGGCCATTCGCTGTTGATACAATTGGCCGTGATAGACCGCCGCCAGCCTTTTCTCATCAATCAGACTCAATTGTTCCAAACGAGCTTTGACCCATTTTTCCTCGTCGATTCCTGTTTCGGCCACGATTCAAAGAGAGGGGATTTCAATTCCAACCGGGATTACCGCCTCTGTGCCATACATCAACAAGTATGGGGTTGCCCCTACCTAAGTGCGGACAGTGGTGCGATAGCCTAACAACGCAAAAAGCAGCTTCTCATGCCACTTCCTGGACCCTTCCACCATTTTACGTAGTATCTTCTTTATGTTCTTATTGGCTGCCTCAAATGCTCTGTTCGCCTTGGGGCGTTACGGGGTAGAATTTCGATGTGTGATCTTGAACTGCTGACATACCTCTCTCGTTAGATGACTGTTGAGATTTGCCCCATTGACAGTGATGAGAGTCTTTGGGATCCTGAACCGACAAATGATGTTTGTGTGCACAAAATCGACCACGGCCTTCTTGGTCACTGCCTTGCAGGTTTTGGCTTCAATCCATTTGGTGAAATAGTAAATAGCCACCAAGATAAATATGTGCCCGTTAGAAGCGATTGGCTCAATATGCCCGATGACATCCATTCCTCAAGCAACGAATGGCCATGGTGCCGACATCGTATGCAATTCAGACGGAGGAGAGTGAAATAGGTCTCCGTGTACCTGACACTGGTGGCATTTGCGCACAAAGCTGATACAATCCCGCTCCATAGTAAGCCAATAATATCTTGCCCAGAGAATCTTCTTTGCCAAAATATATCCGATCATGTGTGGCTTGCAGATGCCAGCATGCACCTCATTCATGATGGTTGTTTCTTACTTAGCATCTACGCATCTTAGCAAACCAAGATCTGGTGTTCTTTTGTATAGTATTCCTCCGCTGAAGAAAAACTCAATGGACAAACGACAAATTGTTCTCTTCTGGTCATTCGTGGCTTGTACCGGGCACACACTTCTCTTGATATATTCCTTGATGTCATGGAACCAAGGCTCGCCATCAAGCTCTTCTTCCACCATGTTTCAATAAGCATGTTGATCATGAACCTAGATATGTATCACGTCAATGTAAGCGTTGTCTGGATGATGTAACATTGACGCCAAAGTAGCCAGGGCATCAGCAACCTCATTATGAATTCTGGGGATGTGCCTGAACTCTATTTACCGGAATCGTTGGCAGAGGTCATGCAAGCATTGCCGGTATGGTATAAGTTTTAAATATATTGTTTCCCACTCCCCTTGAATCTGGTGTACCAGGAGGTCCGAGTCTCCCAAGACCAAGACTTCCTGGACATCCATGTGTGGTGCTAATCTCAGAACCAAAATGCATGCCTCGTATTCTGCCACGTTGTTGGTGCAACAGAAGCGGAGTTGAGCTATGACTGGGTAATGATGCCCTTCTTCATAAATGAACACCGCTCCTATCCCAACACCTTTCATGTTGGTAGCCCCGTCGAAGAACAATTTCCATCCTGACTTCTTATCCCGTTCCATTTCATTGATATGCATCACTTACTCGTCCGGGAAATATGTGTTCAAGGGCTTATATTCTTCATCTATAGGATTCTGTGCTAAATGGTTCGCCAATTCTTGTGCCTTCATAGCAGTCCTAGTCACGTAGACAATGTCGAACTCAGTGAGCAAGATTTCCACTTTGTGAGCCTTCTTGTGGGCATGGGCTTCTGGAAAATGTATTTCAATGGGTCCAGTCGTGAGATTAGATAAGTGCTATATTATGACAAGTAATGCTTCAACTTTTGGGCTACCCACGTCAAGGCACATCATGTCTTTTCAAGATGAGTATACTTAACCTCATAGGCCGTAAATTTCTTATTGAGGTAATATATGGCCTGCTCTTTTCTTTCGTTAATGTCGTGCTGACCTAACACGCAGCCAAATGAGTTGTCCAGGACTGTCAAATATAAGATCAATGGCCTTCCTGGTTCTGACGGGACCAATACCGGCTGACTATGAATCCTAGCAACTTTCCCGAGAGGACCCCAAATGTACATTTTCCGGGTTGAGTTTGAGATTATATCTGCGGAGCCTTTGGAAGAATTTCCTAAGGTCTTTCACATGATCGGATTGCTTTTTGCACTTGACATTCACATCATCCACATAGACCTCGATTTCTTTGTGTATCATATCATGAAAAATGGTTGTCATGGCCCTCATGTATTTCCCGGCATTTTTCAAACCAAAAGGCATGAATCTATAACAATATGTCCTCCACGGTATGATGAACGCTGTTTTCTCCCCATCTTCTTCGTCCATTAAGATCCGGTGGTATCTGATGCAATAATCCACGAATGACCCGATCTCATGTTTTCCACAATTTTCAATCAATATGTGGATATTTGGAAGGGGGAAGTTGTCTTCTGGACTTGCTTTGTTGAGGTCACGGTAATCGACACACACCCTGGTTCTACCGTCCTTCTTTGGTACAGGCACAACATTAGCTAACCAAGTGGGATATCGTGTGTCTCGGATGTTTTTTGCCTCAAACTGATTCATCACTTCCTCTTTAATTTTCACACTCGCATCAAATTTGAATTTTCTCAACTTTTTGTTGATCGGTGGGCAGGCTGGGTTAGTGGATAACTTGTGGACCACCAAGTCAGTGCTCAATCCAGGCATGTCATCATAGGACCATGAAAAGACATCTTTGTAATCAAGCAACACTTCAATTATTTTTTCTCTAAGTTGTGTCTCCAGATGGACACTTATTTTTGTTTCACTGATGTTATCTGGACTTCCTAGATTGACTACCTTTGTATCATTCAGGTTTGGTTTGGGTTTCTCTTCGAATTGGGTAAACTCTTTACTAATCTCATCCCATGCCCCTTCCTCATTATACCCTGGTTCATTCTCATGTTCTATTTCCTGAATTATTATTTCTGAACTAGACATGTTCTGAAGACTAGGTCGAGCAGTCCTTATGCATGTCAGATCACTGGAACCAGCATAAAAATAACAATACAAAAGAGAAAAGAAAGAAAAGTAAAGAGAAGTGGAAACTATTAGCGTTGTTGAAAAGGCAATTGCATTTCATTAGAATCAAAGATAACAGGGTTTACACATCCAAACGGAGGGAAATAACAATTGAATTAAAAATTCTTACGCTAATGCAAACTAGAATGAAAGGAAAATCAAAGCCGACTACCACAACTCTCTCCGAGTGGGAAGAGGAATAGCTTCCTAGTTATTGATTTTTTCGCATGCTCCTACAAACTGCACATCCGCCCTGCTTGATTCTTCTCCTTCCTTGACCATATTCACCTCATTGAATAGTTTTTCCAATCCTTTATCAAGATCTCCGTCTGCGCCGATCAGCAGGCTAGAAATCTTTGGTCTGGGGCCATTGCTAGCACTAGATTTGACAAATGATTTAGACAACCTTGAGATTGGTCTTGGGAGAACCCAGGCCTTCTGTCTCAGCTTCTTGGCTCGTCTTATGTCTGCGGCTGTGGTCTTGAACCCTAGGCCAAAAGTGTCCAGATTTTTGGAAGGGACACTGGTTGCACAATACCTTGCAAAGAACCCCCCCAACCCTTTGCCGGGCATAAAACCATTTTTCAACATTTCTGAAGCCACCATGATGGACGTAGTTACTATCTTTGGGTTTTGACAACCTCAACTTCTGGGATTTTCTCTACTGACACTGTACCAAACACCTGGTAGACCCATGGCCCTTCGCTGTCCTCAGATTCAATGAAAGGTACGATCGCGTCCCTGAAGTACACTGATTGTCTTCACCATGCACCACAATCTCTTGCCTGCCCCATTGAAATTTAACCATCTAATGCAGGGTAGACAACACTACTTTGGCTGCATGAATCCAGGGCCTAAACCCAACAACAAGTTATAGGAAACTGCTACATCCAGCACTTGGAATTCCATGGTGAACTCAACGGGCCCTATAGTCACTTCCATCGTTATATCCCCTATGGTGTCTTTGCCTCCGCCATCGAAGCCTCGACACAAATGTTATTCTTGCAGACTCTTTCATTTTCCACCTTCAACTTGGTCAATGTGGATAGTGGTACAATGTTTGCACTGGACCCGTTGTCGACCAAAACTCAGGTGACCACATCATCTTCACACTTCACGGTCAGATAAAGATCCCGGTTGTGCTCAGTGCCTTCCATGGGCAATTCATCATTAGAGAATGTGACCCGGTTTACCTCAAATATCTTGTTTGCAATCTTTTCCAAATCACTGTTATCTTGTCTGGGACATGGGCTTCATTCAAAATCTTCATCAACGCCCGGTGATGTTCATCTGAGTGGATTAGTAAGGACAACAAAGAAATCTGAGCTGGTGTCTTCCTTAACTGCTCTATGATGGAGTAGTTCTGCATTTTCATTTTTTTCAAGAATTCCTCCGCCTTTTCTTCTAATACGGCTTTCTTCACTAGTTCTGGGTTATATTTAGAGATTCTACCCTTTCTCAATTCTTCAAGGGCAACCTCCCTGACCGAGTTAAACCCCGTGCCTCACACACTTCCTCGCTAACTTCTTTCCCCTTGTACACCACTATTGCTTTCTCATATCTCCAAGGAACGGCTTTGAAGTCGATGACTGGTGGCTGGATCACTGGTTTTACAATAATTGGCTCGATGCGAACACCTCCCACAACCACGATAGGTTCTCTAGCTGCCCCATGTACCGTTAGTTTCGCCTGTTCCTGCTTCGGCACAACCGTGCATGCTGAGCGACCCTAAACTATGACAGGTTTGCTACCTTTTCCTTTTGCCTTGGATACCTACTTCTCACTGCTTACAACCTCAGCCGACTTACACTCACTGGCTTTGATCATCATTACCGTTTGTGAATACCTTTTGGGCTCTCCCCTTCTTTCCATAATTTCGATCATGTTAGTTTCCTGATGGGCCAACAATGGGTTCTGGTCAATATTGGGCACATCTGGGGTCTGCACCTCAATCCTGTGAGAGTTAATAAGTTCTTGGATAGCGTTATTTAAATGCCGACACTTCTCAGTGTCACGTCTGGGTGCACTAGAACAGTATTCATAGCTGACTGAATAATCTAAATTCTTCGGGGGAGGATTTGGCAGTTTCGCTTCGATTGGTCTCAACATATCCAATTGTCGCAGCCTTTGGAATAAGCTAGTGTAGGATTCTCCCAATGGGGTAAAATTCTTCTTTTTCTGCACCCTCTCATTTCTCAGGATTGGATTGGCTCGGAAGACGGGCCTCGGGGGTTGTTGGAAACCTCTTGGGGGTGGGTAATGATTTTGTGGAGTTGTGTATATGCTTTGAGGGGGTGGTGCATGCCATTATGCGTGAGGCTTGCGCATGATGGACAGAGAAGCAGGGTTCTGATGGCGAGTCGTAATGCTGTGGTGGGCCATATGGAGTACATGGGTAAGCTTGGTTGTGAGGACGGGGGTCGACGTAATGGGATACTGCCTGAGGTCGGAACCAGGTTCTCGACTCCACTGTCGCTACTTCCTCCTTCTTCTTCTTTCCGAATGTTCCCCCAGCTCCACCTTGGATGGCTTGAGTAGTTGCCTTAATTGCAGAGTAGCTCATGATTTTATTGGATTTGAGGCCTTCCTCAACCATACTTCCCATCTTGACCACTTCGTTGAAAGACTTTCCCACTGTTGAAACCAGATGCCCAAAGTAGGTAGGTTCCAAAGCCTGTAGAAAATAGTCAACAAACTCACTCTCCTTCATGGAAGGATCAACTCTGGTTGCTTGTTCCCTCCACAGGAAACCGTATCTCTAAAACTTTCGTTGTGTTTCTTATCCAGCTTTGTCAGGGATAGACGATCTGGGAAAATCTCGAGCTTATATTGAAAGTGGCAGGCAAGTGCTTATGCCAAATCATCCTAGGTATGCCACCAATTGGGATCCTGCAGAGTATACCACTCCAGCGCTGACCCACTTAAACTATGGCTTAACTATGCCATTAGCAATTCATCTTTTCCCCCAGCTTCTCTCATTTTGCTACAAAATCCCATTAGATGCGCAACCAGATCGCCATGACCATCATATAAGTCAAATTTAGGCATCTTGAAACTTGGAGGCAACTGCACGTCTTGGAATAGACAAAGATACTTGAACGCCACACTCACCTGGCAACCTAATCCCCGCATGTCCCTGAAGGATTGTTCTAGACTCCGGACCTTTCTAGACATCTCTTCCTGCTCACGATGTTTTATTAGTTTTTCAACTCCCGTTGGGATTTCGGGACGGGGAGCATAGGAGTAAGGTTCCTGGGTTTTGTAAGCGGGTTCTGGTGGATAGTATTGAGGGTTATAAGCTTGTAGCAGGGGTTCGCTTGACGACCTATGGAGTGGGGGAGGTGGAGGTGCCACATAGATAGGAGCGATTGGCGGGGGAGGGTGAGGAGTGACTTTGGGTAGTGGAGCTGGTGCTGGTTGAGAGGTAGTACCCTGATGTTGTGAATAGATAGGAAAAATTGAGGGTGGATCCGTAGCAGACTGGTCAGGTACTTGGGCCAGTGGCGGGATGAAGATTGGATTAACAGGATAGGTCGGGGTGGCTGTCCTCTTGCCCATGCCTGGGTTCATCTCAGCCATTCAGTGCTTAAGCTTATACATATCCTCCTTCATAGCATTAACGTCCAATTTCTCTGCTTTCTTCGAGGGGTTAATAATGCTGACATCGGCTTCCTGATTGACCATGAATTGCTTGCTTTTCGACCCCGTGTTGTAGGAGTGGATTGCCTGAATGCCGCGAGTACTGGTCACCTATCTAATTTGAAACTGGAATTACACCAAAAACTTGTTAATAGTTAGGTTTTGACACATAGGCAGTACATATTGGGTATGAATGTGCATAAATGACAGTCAATCCCTACATGCCTTGGTTGCTTGTGTCATCCCGACTTTTATTTGCGAAGCTCCTTGTTGTTTTAGCCTTATTCTCTCCCTCTTTCCTATTTCATTCTTTCTCTTTTATCTTATTCAATTATGGTCGAATCCTATGTAGATTGCCTACGTATCATGTTCCTGTATGAATCAAACCGAGCTTAGTTCTTGCAAGTAAAAAGCGTAGCATAAAATATTTGGGAAAGTTTCCATTTTCATAACAACAAACTCCAATTACAAGGACTTGAAAGGTGACAGATTAAACAAGAAACTAACAATCCATAATAAAACGAACTACAGACTTGGAAAAAACTAACTACGCATAAAGAAAATACAGACTCCTGGTTAAACTAAGTAGGATTTAAAATATATTTTGACAGAAGGTAATACAATCTTTATGAATACATTAATGCTTCAAGTTCTTCTGGGCCTCGCGTGGCATCATTCGGCCTTGCCGCTGGCTTGCGTGCTAAACTCCCTTGGAGGTGGTGGAGGTCCTAAATCACTTGCCGGATAAAGGCCATGGCAGTGGCAAAGAACATGGATCTTGTCATATTCTCGCAATGGTTGCCCTTTGTGGAAATGTAGTCTGCGATCACCCGTACTCTTTCCCTAATAACACCCTTTTCTTGCAACAAATGCCTAATTAGTTCAGCCCTTGCCTCTAGAGTTCGCTTGGCTACCTGGTTCAGTTCCTCGAATTGCTTCAAATCCATCTCCAATCTTGCTATCGCTGCATAATAATGCCTTGTCTCAAGACCCGATGCGGGGCATAAGGCTGGATACTCCTAAGACCTATCAAGAGGAAATAAGGTTCTGTTGCCGGCATTTACACAATCTCATCCACAGATATCCATCCTGGTGTCCATTCTATTTGACTGGCAGTGAGGGACTGGAAGTAAGAAGTCCATCTTGCTACACCTTCGGTAAGCTGCGCCTTTCAATTCTCGTGTAAAACTCCTCTATGCATGTTTTCTCTGTGGACCCATAACTCATGAATTGAGGATGGTGGCATAGATGCTCAGTCATCCACATTTGCAATAATAGATTGCACCCCTCAAAGAAATCATTTCCGGCCTTGTAAGCTGTGAGAGCGCGGAAGAACTTGGTTACTATCATAGGCGCGAGTGTGCACTTGGCCTGCGTGCGTATAGTGTTGCGACCCCTGCTATCTTTATGTCAATGTTCCTATCCTTTCTTGGAAATACCAGAAGACCTAGAAAAGCCACCATAAAAGCAAAGCGTCTGTGTTCCTCCCATTTAACATGGTTTCCCTTGCTGCAGATTTTATTTTCTGGATTGTTGAACCCTCCTATGTGACCATATCTGGTATACAGGAATGAAAAAGCGCAAAACCCTGCCGCCAAGTTCGAATCATGTACCACTCTGCTTATTTTCAAGGTATCCAAGAATTTATGCATCGCTACCACTCTTGGAGCAACCAGATACTTGTGTCTCAAAGAATTATAGACCTATGTGCATTTTTAATCTTTTAACCACTTTTATTTATTTTGAAAGAGAATTGCAACGTCGCTAAAATATGTCTCGAGCCACGTCACATAAATACACCCGTGGTTTTTGACACATTTCAACTTCGTTGAGATTTGGATTTGGTCACATAAATGTGTACCCGAATTTAGGAAAGGAAAATTATTTAACTCGCACGCCTAAAAGTGGTTGTCGTGTTATTATCTTTGCGGGAAATCGTGAAATTTTACTAAACGGCACATCCCAAATTCTAAATACTAAATCACTTGATTGAAATGGGGGCCATTAACTAATCGTTAACCTATCATGGCTATGCTTAGTTATACTACGGTCATGATCCATTTAAATGCAAACGAACTTCCCACTAAGTGACATTCAGTTTTGCATTGTTCTAATCAATATATACTCCAGGCCTTATTTACTAGTAGGCTTAGGGAAATGGACTCCGCTTTTGACCTTGGTCTGAATACCAAGATCTCTCCTAAAAGGAACTGGGCTAGAGGGACAGCCCGATCATCAAAATTCCCACAAGAAGGCGTCGAGGGCTTGGCTAGGCCAACAAGTGTTTGGGCCCAATATGGAGCCCGCTGTAATACCAAGCGTGTTCTATCATCCTAAGTCAATTTAATGTGGGAGTAAGAAGAAAAGGCAGTGAAACTAACAATCAACTGGAGAAAACTAACATGGATCAAAACTTGTTTTTCATCGGAGCCCTGAAGACATATGCACAGACTCCCATTCGATTTCAGATTAGTCATTGTCTTAACAGGGAATAACAGATAAATAATTGGATCAATTGCTTCAAAAATCAATCATCGGTTCATCATGATTAAAAATTAACCCTTTAACTAACTTTGCTAGCACTGTGGTTTATAAACTTAATGCTCATACAACCATGCTTACAAAACAACATTTATATAAACAAATGCACAACAAGCCAACACCTAGATCTTCACATCAACAGAAACTAAACAAACTTGTAATCCAAAATACAAAATCAAGCATGAAGCTGAAGTTAAAGTCCACAGTTCACTTGTCATAAAACATCTACAAAACCTACTTTAATGTTGACATTAAACACTGTACTGCAAACACAAATCTAACTTTATAATGTGCAAGATGCGACCTATTTAAGCCTATCATTGCAAACTAATACACGATAGGGAACATCAGAATAAATAGAGAAAAGAAGAGAAGGAAAAAAAGAACAGGAAAATTGAATTAGCTACAGCTTGTATTCCATCAAATTCGTTGAACTACACGATAAACCTTAGTCATTGTTCATTGAGCTAAGAAGGATACCTGGCAAACAAAGTAAGAGAGAATTGAGAAGATCAACAGTATGCAGCAGCAAATAAGCCCAGATTTGATCAATCAAACAATGATTAGCTCAGGAAAACCAATAGAATAGTAGACGGATCCCAAAACAAAACAGACTTTAAACCAAACATAAACCACTTCCGTCACCCAACATTCAATTTAAGTGATTTTCCAGTCATTCTAAATTTAGATAATGATTTAGGGAATTGAAACAGAAAATCTAGACCAATTTAAGTAACTTTCAACATTTTTATTGGATTTTTTAGAAGGAAATCATTGAATATCAGCTTTAGTATATCTTTCTATTTTTTGTGCTTCCAGGTGTTCACTCCCTCTACCTTGAAAGGCAAGTTTGTCATGCCTTTATGGGCAAGCAAACTAGGGTAGCCCTCGAGTCTTAATTTTTCATTATTACCCTTTTGAATTTTCATTTTTGCCTGAAGGACCTTAGTTGGAAATCCGAATACCACTTTAAACCCTTCACCCAACTTCTAGGAAGCTTCCTAGTTGGTTATTTGAAATATTCTTTCAATCAGTTACCTAAATTACCCCTCAAAGATCCTGCAATTTTCTCTCACCTCAAATAGACCAATTGTCCAATCTGAAGATCACATGGATCAAATCTACACAAGGCCCATATCAAAAGGAATTGGTTTCTTGAGATGGTCCAATGGTGGCCTAAACAAACCCCATATCCATCACTTAAATCTAACAATTGTGAAATTCCAACTGGCTCTGACTATATTAAGGGTGAATTTAAGAGGAAAAATATTTTTGACAACCGCTATAAAACTGAGCATTAATTTGAAATTGACGACTAAACCGGCAAAATGAGAATCACGTGGAACAAATCACGATGAATTAATTAATTCTAATAATGTGGCCAAATAGTTTTGAGATGACGATTTTAAGCAAGCAAGAACTAATTTACCCCAGACAAATAAGAATTAGAAAAATGAGCACAAACGAGGAGAAGGAGTGATACTGGTTTAATCTAGAACAAATCGACGAAGGCGACGAATATGGCCAGCGTCCATGGTCTGGTTGAAGACTGGTAATTCCCGAAGTGAACAAAAACTACCCTTAATCCACTTATTCGGAGCGAGAATGATCAGCAAATGTAGGTCTTGAGTAAACTCGGACCTTGGATACATGAAAATCAACGTTTAGGGATGGCATAGGCTTTTTGGATTCTCAGATTCAGAGTTAAAGGGAAAAGATGGGAATTTTGTGTTATCACCTTGTTCGGTGGGACTTGAAGGTTATGGGGAAGAGTTTTGAGGCTGTTTGGTGGTGTTCTGAGCCCCACCGCCGGCCGAAAATGGTGACGAAACTCAGGGCGGCGGGTCTAGGGTTAGAGGGCGTGTCTCTGAAGGAAAGAGACAATTGATAGAGAGAGAGAGGAGTGAATTTTGGACAGTTATGTATAAAAATCCCCACAGTTCCAGAACCGTCCGATTATCATAGATCAGTGGACACAGCCAGTCTTTACAAAACGACGATGTTTGAATCAGACTTGGGCGGGTCACTGAACTGGACTTGGGTGAGATCCCTTTAGGCTTGGGGGGCTGATTTGAAGTGGCCCAAACTTGGTCTATTAATGAGTTAATTTTTAGACTTTCCTTCACTCACTTTTTTTTTTCATTAATTCCTTATAAAAGTGCTAAAATAACTTTGTACTTATTAATAAAACATACTTAAAGGAAAAACTACTTAAAATTCCAAAATCTAAAACTAAAAGAGCGAATTTAAACCATTTTTTATTTTCGTTATAATATGACCAATTGCTAAATAATGTCTGATAAAATTCCACATCTACTTCTAAATGCACCTGCAACATGATTTTTATTTTTGATGAATCTGTGTTAAATTAAAATGCACACCAATAATGCTACGAAAACTTACAAAATAAAGAAATAATTTTGTTTGAATTTATAGGAGTAGTTCATGTAGGGCAAAAATCACGTGCTCACTGCAGCCATCCGCTGGATCTTCGAAATATAAAACCACTTTACCAGGGTATACTCCGACTCATCTCACCACTCAACTTGTGGCATTCCCGACAGAACCTGTAGCGCAATAGTCTAGAATAATCCAACACGGAGACAACTAGTCTAACCTCAATATCATATCTAATATCTAACATACGTAGCAATAAAAGATACACTAGGGCCTCCCAAATTCCGATAGTCGCCAATAGTGCCGACAGAAGCAGTCCGCAACCATAACATAGCCTGAATATAAGAACTTCTGTCTCCAATCTACACAGAACATGAATCACCACATCTGATCCCAATTCCACCATCCGAATACATGCCACACCTCTAATACCTAGTCACTTCATGAGAGATACTAAAAAATTCTTCTATGCCACCAAGCAAACTTGAATTTTAGCAATTGATCCAGCCTGAAAGTGCCGCAATACTACCGAAGTTTTATCAACTTAATCACATTGCCCTTTTTATGAAATATATACCATCGTAAAATCACTATGATTAGAAATACCATTTTCTTAATCACCCGAAGATCATTTACCCTAATTATCTGAAGCTCGTTTCTCTAATCACTTAAAGCTGTGCTGCATAAGAATTTCCTGACTTTTCATTCGGAACTGAACCGTAACCTTGCGCATGCAAATCCTAATCCTCCACAACATATCGCATATACCATACCATCCTAGGATAACATGAGAACTGCATGTCCTTTCCGAGCCACAAACACTTATGTACTCAACTAGTCAAGAACTTCCATTGATCCCATCTAGAAGAAAATCATTACACATCCCATGCCTCTCATATTCGTAGAAAATGCACCTCTCTAACCACGGTAGAAATAGACAAGAACTCTCCCAATTCCGTTTGCACAAGTTAAACAGCTAGGATTGAATCCTTCTAACTAGACCAAGCTAAACAAGCCATCAAAACCCAAGAGCATTGCTGCAAAAAACCTGTAAGAACTCATCAGTTCGAACACACATGAGGAATTAATCATATCCTTACCATACTGGTCCAGTCTACTATCAAGCTACCCCGGCTATCTAAGTTTCCTTCTGATTTGCCTTCAACTTGATATCCCCTCTTGCTGTAGCACCACAATTTCTCACCCTAGACTCACCACACAAGACCCAAGCATAAAACCACATCGTCTGAGACTCGTAAGCCGCTGAATACTCTCTTAAATACCCCTATTAACACCACATTTAAAATACTTTACTCTGAAGAAACTTCATACGAATCTAAATCCGTTATCTTTACCTTCCTGATACTAATACATATAATCCCATAACTAACATAGAACTACAACAAGTCTCGACCTCTTCCAATGAAAACAGGAGTCTCTAAAAATATATGCAACCTTAGGATACCCGATTGTTACATGTAGAATCTCGAACACATTAGAACCATTCTCGCAAGTCATTCAATCTTATTCAAACTACAAATTACCCGACTCAACGAACAGAACCTTCCGTGCCTCATTGGCACTCCGACACCGCAGAATGAAATCCTGATCCCATTACAACCAAGCAACTTCCTGCTCTATGCACCGAGCATTCTTTACCAACAACCACTTAAGACATCCCTTCCTTACTCTATGAAGCATAATATAACCTTTGTCAACATTTTCCTTTGCTCAAACCATCCTCGGTCTCTATTTCCGCGAACCATAACTGGTTCACCTGCACACCTCAAATTGGAATTAACATAGCACCTAACCGTCAATCAAATGCTCACAACAGACTCCCCCACTTTTAATCGAAGCCATGGATCAAGATACACGCAATAACTCACAAAGTTTTTACTCTGTTAATGCCACAATAGCATAGTGAGATTAAACTCAAATCATTTGTAAGCTTGTGAAAACACAGATTGTCTAGTATTGTAAATCTTTTGCAAATCTCGTATTCATCCCCGCAATAGATAAGCCCACTCTCTTAAGAGACCCGAAATTCCAAATTTCAACACGTACTTTTCACTTACACATTAGGTCTCCTAATAACCACATAAGGATCACACCACTTCAGAATACTCCGTAAGAGATAACCCACCTGCTTTGCCTTAATATAACTTTTCTGCATACCTTTCACCATCATACACATCACACAACCACTTAGTCTTCCTTAGTTTGAACTCGTACCGCAACCTGAAATTTACTTCACTCCTAGTTAGGAGACATGAAAAAAATCCTTCACGCGCCCATAACTTGGGGCTGCACATCCATTGACAATGGAAATCAAATACTTAATAGTTCATCTATCCTTCATCATGCCTTTCTTGTTACTCCGACATCATATAGATACATCTCACAGTACTAACGTACTCATAACTTAGCTATCCAGCTGTCATTCCCACTAACATGGGAAATACTGAACAGATATAAGTTTCAAAACACTTGCTTAGCCAATTAGCACGTCAGTGCTCAAGCCATAGGCAAAGACCCGACTTCAAGTCCTCTAAATTGGCCCAATATCAAACTCACAAAGATCACATCCTGCCCCTTGATCGGGGAATCACAAGCCATTAAGACATATCTGATACTAAACACTCAATGCGCGCATGCAAACGCGTGGAAGGAATTGCAAGAGTTACCGTTCAAGCTGAATCAAGGACGCACGATAAGAATTCAAGAATGTGAAGTTTTCCTAAAGGTTTTGCAGCCTCTTGAGGATAAATACAGATGTCTCCGTACCGATCCACGAGACTCTACTAAACCTGTTCAGGACTCGCGAGACCTAGTAACCTAGGCTCTGACACCAACTTGTCACGACCCAAACCCCGCTCCGGTCATGATGGCGCATTTCGTGAAGACAAGGCCAACCAGACCATTACAGAACACCTCTTTTAAGTAGTTAAACAGTTCTTAAGCAATTTAAATATGATTTAATGATATTAATTAGAGGAAGTACAACCCAACACAGCCCATACCCAGGTGTCACAAGTCACGAGCATCTATGAATATATGAATACAACTACGAGTCTGAAATATACAAAATAGGACTAATAAACAAAGGAAAAAATGGGGTGCTGCAGATGTTGGCAATCACCTCGCTAAACTCCGATAAATTAGCTTCCGATCAACTCAAAACCTGCTACCGGGTGAACAAATACCTGCATCTGCACACGAGGTGTAGGGAGTAAAGTGAGTACTTTAACTCAGTGAGTAACAAAGGTAAATAATAACTGAGCATTAAGAAATCACGTAAAGCAAACCATCATGCTGCATAGAAGCAGTGTAAACCCCTTTGAGAAAACCGGCAAAGCTGCAAAATCTTTAGAAAACATCTTAACGCAGTTTTGAACTCTTTTGAAAGTGACTTTTTCCAATAGTTATGCAATTAAATGCAAACAAATAGTGCAGATAAGCACAGGAATCTGCCTCTCGAGCACAACATTCACTCAGCAGAGAATGCAAGGCAATCAGGTCGACACCACATGAAATAGCACAACAACAGATAATGGCAGACAAATAAATAAGTAAACGCATAAAACAGTACTGGTACCACTGCGGCGTGCAACCCGATATATATACCGCTGCGGCGTGCAGCCCGATCCATTTATCATCGACGATTCACTAGGGGTGTGCAGACTCCGGGAGGGCCTCTAACAGCCCGAGCGCAATATCAAGCCATCTCGTGGCCGCAAATCTAGGACCTCGACCTTATATCAGTATCAGTATCTTAATGCTGTAGTGTATAGCCCGATCCAAAAGTATCATTACAACACCGGTCCTCAGCTTTACTCAGTCAAAAATCACATAAGCCTCTCAGGCAACAGTAAAATATGATGCTCGGCCCAAAAATATTGTTGGAAATATCATTTCAAGTGTTAAAGCAAAGTATACTTGGCTGAGTTTTGAAAACAATGGAGAATACATGACTGAGTTCAAGTATAAAATCAAAACAGTAAGGAAATATCAACAGTCATCCCGAAAGGGGTTAAAATATCGGGCATGAAGCCCAAATATGGAAGTCACCCTAAGTCATGATGATAACAAATAAGTTTCAGTCAAATACACGGTAAAATCATCATTCGGGACGAACCAAGTCGCAATCCTCAATGGTGCTCTACCACATGCTCGCTTATCGTCGTGTAAGTCACCTAAATATAGCACTTACGATGTGCAATCTACGGTCTCAAATCCTCAGAATATCATTTACAATCATTACTCACCTCGAACCGGTAAAATCTCTGTCTCGCGACGCTTTTGCCCCTTAATTCAGCCTCCATACACGTCGAATCTATCCAAAATCAGAGCTGATGCATCACAATATGCTAAGGGAGCAAATTCCAAGCGAAAACAATCAATAACGGGCATAAATCCCAAAATTACCTAAACCCGAGCCCCGGGCCCACTTCTCAAAACTCAGAAATTTTTATATTATCGGTTCCTTATCTCGCCATGAGTCTATGCATATGAAGAACACCAAATTCGAGTCCAAATGACCCCTCTAGTTCCAATTTATAATCTCAAAATCCCAAGCCCTAGCTCTTCCATTGTTTTACTAAATTTCCATGAATTTCAAGGTAAATTTCATATGATAATTACGTCTTTAGTTCATAAAATTTACCTCCAATCAATCCTCTTTGAATCCCTCTTTAGTTTCTCCCAAAGAGCTCTCAATATCTTCCATAATGGAGGAAAAATGACTTAAGCTCGCAGAATAAAATGTTTAAAACCGTCTGCCCTACTAGAGGACTTTCTTCTATGCGAACGCGGTCAAACCCTCACGTTCACGATTAAAAAACTTACCCTTCACGAACACTTGTGTACACTTGCGAACGTGAAGCTTTGAGCCTCTGAACCTACACGAACGCGATGCCTTATACGCAAATGCGAAGAACAAAATATGCTGGCACTAGATCCTTTTATGTGAACGCAGGCTTCACCACACGAACGAGAAGCCTCCACTTGATATACTATGCGAACGCGACCCTACGGCTGTGAACGCGAAGAGAAAAAGCAGGCCACCCAAATTCCTTTTACGCGAACGCAACCCCCGGCACGCGAACACGAAGCCAAATTATGCCTGCACTTCTGCTGCATTTTCTGCTATCTTTTCCAAGTTCCAAACTTCTCGTTAGCCATCCGAAATCACCCTGAGGTCCCCGGGACCTCAACGAAAAGCACCAACGCATCCTAAAACATCATTCAAACTTGTTCCAATCATCAAAACACCTCAAACAACACCAAAACCATCAAATTACATCGAATTCAAGCATAAGTTCTTTTAAAACCTCTGAAATATGCCTTTGATAAAAAACGCGACCAAACGACGTCCGGATGATTTGAAATTTTGCACACACATCTTAAGAAAAATAACTAAGCTAATGCAGATCAAAATCTCCGAACAACCGAAATTCACCAAAATACTAACTTCACAATTCAAGCTAAATTCCATAACGTACCTCCAAAATCAATTCTGATCACACTTCTAAATCATAAATCACCAGACGAATCTAACCAAATCATAAGAAATTCAATATGGGCTCATATACAAATAAGTCAACTCTTGGTCAGACCTTTCAAATTCCAAGCTTTCAACTGAAACTGTTTTTCCAAATTTATTCTGATTTTTCATGAAATCAAAACCAACAATCTATATCAGCCATGATATATTACATGGGGCAAGTCGTACCCGACAACAGGCGATCAAAGCGCAAAATCTCAAAACGACTGATCGGGTCGTTACACCATGTCACTTTTTTTTAAAAATAATTTTCCTTTTAAAATACTTTAGACTCCAAAACTAAGGCTGCGCTAGAGATTAGAGTAAAGGAGTTCATTTGACTCAGGGAGAATGTGTTAGGCATTCTCCATGTCCTGTAACTAGTACGGTTGCGTACTCGATCAAGTTGGCTTTTAAAATATTCAATTGAGGTAGAACACACAAAAATAGAATAAACATACAAAAGGCTAAAGGTCGTCCCCACCTAAAAAGATAAAAATAAATAAAAGAAAATATTAATGTTCTATTCTACCCTTCCTCACATCATCCAATTTCTGGCTTTCATTTACATGTACTTCGGGACATAACCCGGATAAAATATATACAAATCTTTGGGGCATTCCTAATTAAATTTAACTAAGGGAACGGCCTTGCGCTTCAAAACTAACAAAAATCCTAAAGTTTGCCTACCCAGGTGATGACAACCTAAACATGATCCTAACGAGTAAAGTAATAAAATTATACAAACGAAAAATCCATTTTTAGAGTCCAACCTATTTAATTTAAGCGCGACATCCTCATTCATTAACTAATTCATTTCAAACTTCTGTCTCTTAGTGATTAATTGAAATAAGCAATTAAACTCATCTAACCATTAAATTCGTCAGAAACGGAAGCTAACTAGTTGATAAGAACAAATAGAGCATCAAATAGCAATAAGTCATTGAAACAGAGCAATGAAAAATTAACCTTCAGCCAAATAGAGCAACAACAAAATGATAACACAATGGAAGCAAAATATTAAGCAAAACAACATAAAGAAGAAATATACCCCAAAAATATAGAACCTCATCCGACGTCACTCGAATCGGAATCAATCTCGACGTAAATTGAATTGGCATCGAAACTGTAACTAAGCGCCAATGATTCAAAACGGCAAAAAGTAAATCAAATTTGCCGACGAACTCGAATTTAGCTCAATAATCTGGAAAAAATGAGAATGGAGATTGATTCAAATGGAATCACTTTTCTTATATCCATAGTGATAGCTCCAGATAACAACGGTTGGAAGCAAATACAAAGCTGACTAAAAACTAGACGATGAAGATCAGAACCAAAATGCAAAACTGACTTTGATCAAACAGAGAAATCAAACTTCTTAACTAGGTCGAGGGATGGCCATTGGACGTTGATGTTTGGTCGTCAACAGAATTAGGGTGGAACTCGACGACTGACCTCTTGGGTTGAGGTGTGTCTTTGGGTAGTGAGGGTGGTTGTTAGGCTACTAAGGTTTTTGTTTTAGTTTCTTGGTGTAAGAAAAAAAGGGGATGGCTAGTGGGTTCTAGGGTTTTTGTTGAGTCCTAGCTGAAGAAGGAGAAGAAGGCAGCCATGGTTGTTGATGGAGCTCGTTTTGGAGTTAGAGGCTGAGAGGGGTGGTCGAGTTCTATCACTGATGTTTGGAGAAGATGGAAGAGGCGGCTTGAGGTGATGGGATCTCCGACGAGTTTGGTGGTTTCCATGTGGGGTGGGTGGCGCTGCTTGTGGTCTAGGGGTTCTAGGGTCAGTTGTTGTAGAGATAAAGAAGAAGCCAAATCTGATTGGGAGGGGGGATCTGTATTGATAAGAGGAAGGGTTTTAAACATTAGGGAAAGGTTAGTGGATACTGGGTATTGGGTTTTATGTTTGGGTCTTAAAATTGGACTAAAAGAAAAATGTTCAAATCTTAGCTAAATATCTTTAATATAAGCTAAATATACTACACATTGCAAAAATCTATCTAATTAATTAAATTAATTTATATACAAAATATGAACTATTTTGGTATTTTTAAAGAATATATTAAAGTAAAATAGGTTCAAAGTAATATATCCTTCTAAAATACCTAATGCATGAATTAAATAAAAAATATGGAACTATTTTTGTAATTTTTAATTTTATGATAAAAATAATGTAAAAGAGTCAAAACTAATTGAAATAACTATATTAGGCCTAAACTAAGTATTTAAGTGCTAAAATATGTAAAATCTTAGGGAGAATCAAAAATCACATGTTTACAGTTGCCCCTCTTTGACCGGAAATACAAAGTATTTTCAGACAAAGAATAACCAGACAGATTTTTGACCCGATTCTTATTTAGAGAGACCAAAAACTAAGAGACCAAAAACTAAGAGGAAGGAGAATATGACCGATCCTTGGTATCTGAGCTGCCTACATATCAAAAGTAAAAGAAAAATACAAGATCCTATCTACTTCTTGTCTTGAATCCTCCGCGAATCTCTACTTGATTTTCAACATGAGATTGGAAAATGGACTGTATTCTTCAAGCGGGCTCCTGATGCTTCTTAAATTTGCGAATTTAAAGTAACTCTGAAATGAATTACCTTGTCCTCTAGGTGGGTATCTAATTGCCAAAGCTTGAATTGTATACCCTTGTTATCCAGGGGGGCGCATGATTGCCAAAACTTAAAATGTATTCCCTTATTGTCCAGGTTGGCCCTGATTTCTAAAACTTGAATTGTATTCCCTTGTTATCCAGGTGGATACCTGATTGCTAAAACTTAAATTGTATTCCCTTGTTATCCAGGTGGGCGCCTGATTTTCAAAAACTTGAATTGTATTCCCTTGTTATCCAGGTGGCCCCCTGATTGCCAAAACTTGAGTTGTATTCCCTTGTTATCTAGGTGGTCGTCTACTTCCCAAAACTTGAAATGTACTCCCTTATTATCCAGGTGGGCGCTGATTTTCCAAAAACATGAATTGCACTCCATTACTATCCAGACGGGCACCTGATTTCCAAGACTTGAATTGTATTCCCTTGTTATCCATGTGAACGACTGATTTCCAAAACTTGAATTGTATTCCGTTGTTATTCTGGTAGGCGTCTAATTTCCAAAAACTTGAATTGTATTCCCTTATTATCCAGGTGGGTGCCTGATTTCCAAGACATAAATTGTATTCCCTTGTTATCCAGGTGAGCGCTTTATTTCCAAAACTTGAATTGTATTCCCTTGTTATCTAGGTGGGCGCCAGATTTCCAAAACTTGAATTGTCTTCCCTTGTTATCCGGTTGGGTGCCTGATTTCCAAAACTTGAATTGTATTCCATTGTTATCCAGGTGGGTGCCTGATTTTCAAAACATGAATTGTATTCCCTTGTTATCCAGGTGGGGACTTGATTTCCAAAACTTGAATTGTATTCCCTTATTATCCAGGTGGGCGTCTAGTTTTCAAAAAATTTAATTGTATTCCCTTGTTATCCAGGTGGGCACCTGATTTCCAAAACTTGAATTGTATTTCCTTGTTCTCCAGGTGGGCGCCTGATTGCCTAAAACTTGAATGTATTCCCTTGTAATCCAGGTGGGCGCTTGATTGCCAAAACTTGAAGTGTATTCCCTTGTTCTCCATGTGGGTGCCTGCTATTACAACAAAACAGACATAACAAAAAAAATTTATCTGCCCCAGTTTGGAACCTAGGCACATCTGTGAGTGTTAATCGATCATGTTACTGTCACGACCCAACCCGGTTGTGGTGGCACCCAGCCTACGGCTAGGTAAGCCTGACCAAAATTCGCTTTTAACGTAACATTTAAGTCTCAAACCGCGAATTTAACAAAATAATAATCCAAGAATATTAGTAAAGTGATATAGGTAAAATACGAAAAAATCAAACACACCCATGTGATCTGGGGGTCACGAGTCTAGAGCCTCTAAACAAAACTGAGTAATGATAGTAGAATCTGAATACTAAAACCAAAATATCCGGGAAAATATATAATGATAATCATATGGAGAAAAAAATAAAGAGCAACCAGGTCCTGTGAACGTCATGCACTTACCTCAACGACTTTGAATTATCTATGGAGACTGCGAAAATCAACTAAGCCTCCGGTGTACCTGAATCTGCACACAAGGTGCAGGGAGTAGGGATGGTTACTACCGACTCAGTGAATAATAAGTATAGAAAATGACTGAAAGCAGGAAATCCACAAAGTAACACAACGCAAAGCTATAACTAACAATCCTATAACTTCGCTACACGTTAACAGAATAACAGTATCACAACAACAACCAAGTATCAGATAAAGATGCAATGCAATGCACATGAATTCGCTGCGGAACGTGCAGCCCAATCCATTTAACGTCGACGATGCTCACTGGGGGTGTGTACAGACTCCTGAGGGGCTCCTTCAGCCTAAGCGCAACATCAACATATATATCCACTGCGGATCGTGCAGCCCGACCCAAGCTCAATACACAATATGCATATGTGTCACATAAACAGAATCAATTTAAATTCCCATTTTTCCAATTATTACCGTGAATATAATTTAATTAATCAATTTCAGAAATAAGGTGACTTGGCATTTCATTTCGGTGATTAAACACAGGACTAAGATCCATGGTTATGCAATCATGTTATCACACAAATATTTACCCTAGACGGGTACAACAGATCGGCACAAGGCCCCAAACATGGCATTAAGCCCAATTATCAACAACACAATGTGCGTATCTGATGCCAATAATTTATTCAGCTCTCGGGATGGACCAAGTCACAATCCCCAATCATTTACAACCCCGCACCTGCCATGAGGTACGAGTCACGCCCTAACATAGCGTCACGATGTGATAAGCCGGGGTTTCAAACTCTCAGGACATCATCTATACTAATTACTCACCGCTAACTGGTCGTAGCCTGGTCTGCAATGCCCTTTCCCTTAAAATCTTCTCCTACGAGCGTCGAATCTATTCAAAACCACAACGTATATGCTATTATAGGCTACACAAACATAACCCAATTGAAATTATTCAAAATACATTAAAAATCGCGAAGATGGTAAAACTCGAGCCTCGGGCCCACTTCTCGAAAAATTCAGAAAGTTATATTTTTTGATTTCTCGTCTCCCGAGGTGTTTGTACATATAAGGTTTATAAAAACGGAGCTCGTTTACCCTCTCAAATCACCATTTTATTCTCTCTTAGGTTTCAAGCCCTAACCACCATTTTTGGCCTCAAAACCTTGAATTTTCATTGTTTAACCTACTATTTTACACCATAAAGACATAATCCAAGGCCAAGAATCATTACGTGAAAGAATCCCTTGAAACCCTCTTCAAAATCGCCTACAATCGTCTCTCACCGAAGTCCAAAAGTGTTTTCTTAACTTTTGAAATTTGATAACACTGTTTTATTAATGCACTGCGATTTCCGCTTCCGCGATACAATGACCGCTTCCGCGGTCAATAGACCGCATTTGCGGTCTCCCTTGTGTCGACTGGGACCGCTTCTATGGTCCTTAGTCGCTTTCGCGGTCTCCCCCTACGCGTCAAATTGGCCGCTTCTGCGGTCGCCCAGCTGGCCCAAGGCCGCTTCTGCGGTCGATTTACCGCATTTGCGGTAGCCGCTTTCGCGAAAATTCTTCCGCTTTCGCGGAAATACCTGAAGCTTGGCCAACAGATTTGCTGCATTTCCAAAAATCCTCGCTTTCATCATCCTATTTCACCCCGAGGCCCTCGGGCCCCCAAACAATTGCATAAATATGTCCTATTACTTCATTCAAACTTGCTCGCAACCTAAAACGCTATCATAAACATCAAAATCATCCAATTTCCACAGATTCAAGCCAAAATTAAACTAAAACTTCTGAAACTTGCATTTGCTCATAAACCCGACCTAAACACGTACGAATGATCTGAAAATTTGCACATATATAAAAAATAACCTAACGGAGCTATTGCAACTGTCAGAATTTCATTCCGACCCCCTGATCAAAATATCACCTATCAACCAGACTTTGGCAAATTTCTAACTTAGCCAATTAAAGCCTAATTCTACACCGGATTTCAGTTCTGCTTTCTTTTCTAAATCAAAAATCATCGTACGAAACTAGACGAACCATCAAAAATCCATTCCGAGCTCTCTAACTCATAAGTCAACGTTCGGTTGACTTTTCCAAACTAACTTCCTCTTAAAGAGACTAATTGTCTCATTTCTATCCAAACTCCATCCTAATTACTCCAAACTCTCCAAATACACATATTGAAACATATAACAACATAAAAGGGAAAACGGGCATAAATACACGGGATGACGGGTCAGGTCGTTACATCCTCCCCAACTTAAACAAACGCTCGTCCTCGATGGGGTCAAGAAACATACCTGGAGTATCAAACAGGTGAGGATATCTGCCCCGAATCTCCTGCTCGGTCTCCCAAGTGGATTCCTCCACGGGCCGACCTCTCCACTGCACCTTCACAGAAGCTATGTCCTTTGATCTCAACTTTCGAACCTGACGACCCAAAATAGCCATCGGCTCCACATCATAGGTCAAGTCTTCGTCTAGCTGGATCGTGCTGAAGTCTAACACATGAGACGGGTCCCCAACATACTTCCAGAGCATAGAGACATGAAACACGGGGTGAACTCCCGACAAGCTAGGTGGAAAGGCAAGTATATAGGCCACCTCCCCAATTCACCTAAGTATTTCAAAAGGTCCAATGAACCTTGGACTCGGTTTCCCTTTCTTTCAAAACCTCATAGCGCCTTTCATAGGTGAAACCTTCAGTAATACTCTCTCGCCCACTGCATAAGATACATCTCGAACCTTCCAGCCCGCATAACTCTTCTGACGCGACTGAGCTGTGTCTCCTGGATTACTTTCACCTTCTCTAAGGCATCTTGAACTAACTCCATCCCCAATAATCTAGCCTCGCCGGGCTCAAACCAACCAATCGGAGATCTAAATCGTCTCCCTGATAAGGCCTCGTATGACACCATCTGAATGCTGGATTGATAGCTGTTATTATACGCAAACTCCGCAAGTGGCAAGAATTCCGCCCAAGAACCCCCAAAATCAATAGCACATGCACGTAACATGTACTCCAATATCTGAATCGTACGCTCGGACTGTCCGTCCGTTTGTGGATGAAATGTTTTGCTAAACTGTACCTGTGTGCCCAGCTCCCGATGAAAAGTCCTCCAAAACTGGGAAGTAAACATGGTACCTCCATCTGATACAATGGAAACCGGGACCCCATGCAACCGTACAATCTCTCGAATAAAAATCCCTGCTAACTTCTCGACCGAATAGTTAGTACATACTAGAATGAAGTGCGCGGACTTAGTCAGCCTATCCACAATCACCCAAATAGAATCAAACTTCTTCAAGGTACGAGGAAGACCACTCACAAAATCCACAGTAATGTTTTCCCATTTCCACTTCGGAATATCCATCCGTTGGAACACACCACCGGGTCCCTGATGCTCGTATTTAACTTGCTGACAGTTGAGACACCCAGCCACGTAATTCAAAATATCCTTTTTCATTCTCCTCCACCAGTATTGTTGTCTCAAATCCTGGTACATCTGCGCGGCACCCGGATGAATAGAATACCGCAAACTATGAGCCTCCTCTAAAATCAACTCCCGGAGACCATCCACACTGGGCAAGTAGATCCGGCCTTGGATCCGCAATACGCCATCATCTCCAATGGTAAAATCTCTGGCATCATCATGCTGGACCCTTTCCTTCAGGACAAGCAAATGCGGGTCATCGTACCTCTCCCTGATGCGGTCATACAAAGAAGACCGGGAAATCAAATTCGCCAATACCCGACTAGGCTCGATAATATCTAACCTCACCATCTGATTGGCCAAGGCCTGAACATCAACCGAAAGGGGCCTCTCCTCAACCGGAATGTACGCCAGACTACCCATGTTGATAGCCTTCCGGCACAAAGCATCGGCCACCACATTGGCCTTCCCGGGATGATACAAAATGGTGATATCATAGTCTTTGAGTAACTCCAGCCACCTCCGCTGTCTAAAATTAAGATCTTTCTGTTTAAACAAATGCTGAAGACTGTGATGGTCTGTATATACCTCACAAGATACACCATAAAGATAATGCCTCCAAATTTTCAAGGCATGCACAATCGCAGCTAACTCTAAGTCATGAACAGGATAGTTTTTCTCATGGGCTTTAGCTGACGAGAAGGATACGTAATAACGAGAAGCATCACAATACACTGCGTATGAGCCTGAAGTTGATGGTAATACTAATATCGGAGCTGTGGTCAAGGCCGCCTTGAGCTTCTGGAAACTCTCCTCGCATTCATCTGACCACACAAAAGGAGCATTCTTCTGAGTCAACTTCGTCAAAGGCGAAAAATAGATGAGAAACCCTGAACGAATCTGCGGTAAAAACCCACCAAACCAAGGAAAATCCGAGTCTCAATAGTTGAGGACGGTCTGGGCCAACTCTGCACCGCGTCAACCTTCTTTGTGTCGACCTGAACACCATCACTGGACACCACGTGTCCTAGAAAAGTCACAGTATTAAGCCAGAATTCACACTTAGAGAATTTTGCATAAAGCTTCTCCTCTCTCAATCGCTGCAAGACCACCCTCACGTGTTGTGCGTGCTCCTCCTGACTATGCGAATACACCAGGATATCATCAATAAACACAATCACAAAAGAATCCAGTTAAGGCCGAAATACACTATTCATCAAGTGCATGAACGCGGGTGGGGCATTAGTCAGCCCGAAAGACATCACTATAAACTCATAGTGCCCGTATCGTGTCTTGAAAGCCGTCTTCACAATGTCTGACTCTATAATCTTTAGCTGATGATAGCCTGATCGAAGCTCAATCTTAGAGAATACCCTCGCTCCCTAGAGCTGATCAAATAAATCCTTAATACGGGGTAGTGGATACTTGTTCTTCACTGTCACCTTATTCAGTTGCCTGTAGTCAATGCACTTTCTCATTGTGCCATCTTTCTTCTTTACAAATAATACCGGTGCACCCCAAGGTGACACACTCGGGCGAATGAAACCCTTATCCAGGAGTTCCTGAAGCTGTTCTTTCAATTCCTTTCACTCTGGTGGAGTCATACTATAGGGAGGAATAGAGATGGGTTGAGTTCCCGACACCAGATCAATACCGAAGTCAATATCCCTGTCCGGCGGCATGCCTAGCAAGTCCGCTGGAAATACGTCAGGAAAATCCCTAACAACGGGAACCGAATCAAGGCTTGGAGCCTCGACTTCCACATCTCTTACGAAAGCCAAATATGATAAACACCCCTTGCCAACTATCCGTTGGGCTTTTAAGAAAGAAATTACTCTGCTAGGTACATAGTCAGTCACACCTCGCCACTCGATTCTCAGAATACCCGGAATAGCTAGTGTAACTCTCTTAGCATGACAGTCCAGAATGGTATGGTGCGGAGATAGCCAATCCATACCCAAAATTACATTGAAATCTACCATGACCAATAATAATAGGTCAACTCGAATGTCCAGACCCCCAATAGTTACCAAACAAGATTGATAGACATGATCCACAATAATAGTATCACCCACCGAGGTAGATACATACACGGGCAAGGCAAGACAACCACGGGTCGCACCCAAAATGTGAGAAAAATAAGAGGATACATATGAATAGGTGATTCTGGGATCAAATAAAACCGAAGCATTCTTGTGGCAGACTGAGATAATACATGTGATAACTGCATCCGAGGCAATAGCGTCCCTACAATCTGGAAGGGCATAGAATCGGGCCTGGCCACCACCGATACGGTCCTCACCCCTGGGACGTCCTCTAGCTGCCTGGCCTCCGCCTCTGGCTATCTGGGTGGAAGCTGAAGAAACATGTGCAGAAGACGAGGGCTGATCCCTCTGCTGAGGCTACCTATTGCAGGGTCGAGGACACTGCCTCCTTACGTGAACCAACTCACCACAGTCATAGCAACAAACTGAAGTCAGAGAAGGGGACTGATGAGAACCCCTCGCTGCATACGAATCCTGAGCTGACGGAGCAGGAGCAGAGCACTGAGCTGGAAGAGCACTCAATGCAGGCTGACTCTACAGATAACCCATATGGCCCCGGCCTGAAGAGGGTCCACTGGACTCTGTACGTCCGGACTGAGGATGCCTGAAGGAACGACCTCTACCCTTCTGAAAATGGCCCATAGACTGGGTGCCGCTGAAATTACCTGAACCTCTAGGCCTCTCTCTCCACACGCTCCCGGCGGCGATATGTCTCAATCAGACGAGCAGCATTGACAACCTCCTCAAAAGTAGATGCTGTGGCCCTCTCTCTAGTCATCAATATACGGATCGGATAGTTAAGGCCATCTATAAATCTCCTGATCCTTTCTCTGTCTGTCAGGATCATCCACATGGCATGCCTTGCCAGTTGAGTAAACTGTAACTCATACTGAGTCACTGGCATATCACCCTGAGTCAACCACTCGAACTGACGATGCAGCTCCTCTCTGTGAGACGGGGCCAAATACTTCTCCAAAAATACCGTGGAGAACTGCTGCCAAGAAAGGGGCGTTGTCCTAATAGGCCTACGCCTCTCGATCTCTTCCCACCAAGTAAATGCAGCTCCTGTGAACTTAAAAGTGGTAAAATCCACTCCATTAGACTCCAGAATACCCGTCGTGCGAAGCATACGCTACCATTTATCCAGAAAACCCTGGGCATTCTCGCCCTCAGCACCACTAAAAGTCAGAGGCTGGAGCCTACTGAACCTCTCCAACCGTCGCTGCTCATCATCCGGCATAGGTGGGATGACATGAGCTGGAACTAATGCAACCGGTGCAATTGGGACAACCGGTGCAACTGGCTGAACTGGAGCAACTGGCTGAACTGGAGCTACCCCAGGTGTCTGTAAGCCCTGAAAAACCTGCTCGGGAGTGCGAGCACCGGGGGTCTTATGAGTCCCCGGTCTGAGAAGTAGCCGCTGATGTAGTGGTTGAAACCGCCTCATCCAGGCTAGTGCAGACGGACAAAATCTGGGCCAAAGCCTCCTGGAGGCCAGGAATCACGATGGGCACTGCCGGTGCCTGAATAGGTGCAGATGGAGCATCAACAGCTGGTGGGTCTGCAGGTGCTGCCCCTGCTGGTCCACCTCGTCCAGCACCACAACCGTGTCCACTGCCTCTAGCAGGTGGTACTGGTGGTCGTCCTCCACGTCTATTAGTGCGAGTTCTCGCCATCTGCGAGAGAATAGAATAAAGAACTTTAGTTTTCACGTTATCACACCACACGATATGAATTTTAAGAAGGTGAGATGTTTCCCAAAAGTTCTGTAGCCTCCTGCTTATAAGTGTGGTGCACGACACACCCATAAACAAGACTCTACTAAACCGGCTCATTACTCGTGAGGCCTAGTAATCAAGGCTATGATACCAACTTGTCACGACCCAACCCGGTCGTGATGGCACCCGGCCCTAAGGCTAGGTAATCATGACCAACAATTGCTTTTAACATAACATTTAAGTCTCAAACCGTGAATTTAACAAAATAATAATCCAAGAATATTAGTAAAGTGATATAGGTAAAATACGAAGAAATCAAACACACCAATATGATCTGGAGGTCACGAGTCTAGAGACTCTAAACAAAACTGAGTAATGATAGTAGAATCTGAATACTAAAACAAAAATATCCGGGAAAATATATAATGATAATCATATGGAGAAAAATAATGAAGAGCAGCCAAGTCCTGCGAACGTCATGCAGCTACCTCAACGACTCTAAAATATCTCTGGAGACTACGAAAATCAACTAAGCCTCCGGTGTACCTGAATCTGCACACAAGGTGGAGGGAGTATGGGTGAGTACTTCCGACTCAGTGAATAATAAGAATAGAAAATGATTGAAAGCAGGAAATCCACAAAGTACCACAACGCAAAGCTATAACTAACAATCCTATAACTTCGCTACAGGCTAACAGCATAATAGTATCACAACAACAACCAAGTATCAGACAAAAATGCAATACAATGCAAACGAATTCGCTACAGAACGTGCAGCCCGATCCATTTAATGTCGACGGCACTCACTGGGGGTGTGTACAGACTCCAGAGGGGCTTCTTCAGCCAAAGCGCAATATCAATGTATATATCCATTGAGGATCGTGCAACCCGACCCAATCTCAGTCCACAATATGCATATAAGTCACATAAACAGAATCAATTTAAATTCCCATTTTTCCAATTATTACCGTGAATATAATTTAACTAATCAATTTCAGATATAAAGTGACTTGGCATTTCATTTTGGTGATTAAAAACAGGACTGAGATCCATGGTTATGCAATCATGTTATCATACAGATATTTACCCTAGACGGGTACTACAGATCGGCACAAGGTCCCAAACATGGCATTAAGCCCAATTATCAACAACACAACATGCGTATCAAACGACAATAATTTATTCAGATCACGGGATGGACCAAGTCACAATCCCCAATCATTTATAACCCCGCACCTGCCATGGGGAACGAGTCACGCCCTAACATAGCGTCACGATGTGATAAGCCGGGGTTTCAAACCCTCAGGCCATCATCTATACTAACTACTCACCTCTAACTTGTCGTAGCCTGGTCTGCAATGCCCTTTCCCTTCAAATCTTCTCCTACGAGCGTCGAGTCTATTCAAAATCACAACAAATAGGTTATTATAGGCTACAAAAATATAACCCAATTGAAATTATTAAAAAAACATTAAAAATTGCAAAGTTGTTAAAACCCGAGCCCCCGGACCACTTCTCGAAAAATTCAAAAATTTAAAATTTTGGATTCCTCGTCTCTCCACGGGTCCGTACATATAAGGTTTATTAAAAACGGAGCTCGTTTACCCTCTCAAATCACCATTTTACTCTCTCTTAGGCTTCAAGCCCTAACCATCATTTTTGGTCTCAAAACCTTGAATTTTCATTGTTTAACCTACTATTTTACACTATAAAGACATAATCCAAGGCCAAGAATCATTACCTGAAAGAAACCCTCGAAACCCTCCTCAAAATCGCCTACAATCGTCTCTCCCCGAAGTCCAAAAGTGTTTTCTTAACTTGTGAAATTTGATAACACTGTTTTATTAATGCCCTATGATTTCCGATTCCGCGATACAACGACCGCTTCCGAGGTGGTCGCTTCAGCGGTCAATAGACCGCTTTTGTGTTCTCCCTTGTGTCGACTGGGACCGTTTCTGCGGTCCTTAACCGCTTTCGCGGTCTCAGCCTACGCGTCAAATTGGCCGCTTCTGCGGTCGCCCAACTGGCCCAAGGCCGCTTCTGCGGTTGATTTACCGCGTTTGCGGTAGCCGCTTTCGCGGAAATACCAGAAGATTGGCCAACCGATCTGCTGCTTACCAAAAATCCTCGCTTTCATCATCCGATTTCACCCCGAGGCCCTCAGGACCCCAACCAATTGCATATATATGTCCCATTTCTTCATTTAAACTTGCTGGCGACCTAAAACGCTATCATAAACATCAAAATCATCCAATTTCCACGGATTCAAGCTTAAATTAAACTAAAATTCCCGAAACATGCATTTGCACCAAAACCCAACCTAAACACCTTCGAATAATATGAAAATTTTAATACATATCAAAAATCACCTAAAGGAACTACTGCAACTATCGAAATTTCATTCCGACCTCCGGATCAAAATATCACCTATCAACCGGAGTTAAATTTCCAACTTAGCCAATTCAAGCCTAATTCTACACCGGACCTCCAAATTCAGTTATGCTTTCTCTCCTAAATCACAAATCATCATCCAAAACTAGTCGAACCATCGGAAATCCATTCCAAGCTAACTCATAATTCAACGTTCGGTTGACTTTTCCAAACTGACTTCCTCTTAAAGAGACTAGCTGTCTCATTTCTATCCAAACTCCATCCGAATTACTCCAAACTCTCCAAATATATATATTGAAACATATAATAGCATAAAAGGGGAAAACGGGCAGAAATACACGGGACGACGGGTCAGGTCGTTACAGTTATCTAAAAGAGCTCTTAGAATTTAAAAGCTAAATCCTATTATCCAGGAGGGTCCTGAGAACTTTTTAAAAATTAAATCCAATTATCCAGGAGGGTCCTAAAAATTTTAAATTAAATCTCATTATTAGGAGGGTACTGAGAATTTTAAACTAAATCTCACTATCTAGGAGGGTCCTGAAAATTTTAAATTAAATCCCATATCCAGGAGGGTTTTGAGAATTTTTAATTAAATCTCATTATCTAGGAGGATCTTGAAAATTTTAAAAATTAAATCTCATTATCCAGGAAGGTCCTAAAACTTAAAAACTAAATCCCATTATCCGGGAGGGTCCTAAGAACATTTAAAAATTAAATCCCATTATCTAGGAGGGTCCTGAAAACTTAAAAACTAAATGCCATTATCCAGGAGGGTCCTGTGGGTTAACAAATTTTCTTGCCCCTTGTTTCAGACAAATAAAATTTTGTTAGTTTGAAAATGTGGTGGTTAGTTTGTGGCCTTGACCTTGAGAGCAACTACTTCTACACTTGCTAAAATATTTTTGATTTCAACTTAGACAACCTTGACTTTTATCGTCTACCTATTTTCTTTCAACCCTTATCACAAAAAACACATCTACTCAATGCGTTCCCAATACCCTCTATCTGTTGCATTTTGCTAATGGATTGGCATTTACCAAACCCTTGCATTTAACATGAATCCCAAAGCATGTTGATTGTTACCAACTCAATGTGCATAACACTTTTCCCTGACTAATGCCACTTTATGTGGTAGCTAAATTCGTTTTGTGCAATTAGAAAGCTGGTAGTAGATTTTGAAGTCATTTTTTTACTTGTTCTGACATCTAGAGAACTTAAACAAAGCAAGAAGAACAGAGTTGGGTACAACATAAAATGGTGACATCTAACAAGAAAATCACCAATTAGAAACTTGTCAGATGTAGATACCAACTATAATGACTGTGACATGCATTTTGGATTAAAGTGGTCTAATCTATTAAGCAAGCCTAATGTTCAACTCCTGTTATGCCTCAAAGCTGTGGAACTGGGCTTCAGCACTCCAATTGTCCCATTTGATCCACAATCCTCGACTTGTAGTGCCCTAAAGGGTTTTCACCATCAAGCCTCTCTTATTTTGCTCTTTTTTCAACTCACCATCGTCTTACGGTGCCCATGAGGGTTTCCACCAATAAGACTCTCTCATTTTATCATTTTCTCTCTTTATGTTGAGAACAAGGTATTACCCGTGATGCTGGAAGATCATACTTTTACTGCAAACTTGATTTGCTATCCTCAAAGATTGGTCGGAAGGTCTTTTTTTTGGACCGTAATGTAGGCTTTTGGACAGGGTTGGAAAAAAAGGGTGACATGAAGACTCAAAATCATTTAAGATGAAAGGGTTTGGAATCAGATCTTTTGGACAAATTAAAACTTCTGCCCCAATATCTTGGAATCTCGGATTTTTTTTTTATTTTTTCTTTGATGAAAATTTCTAAGAAAGACTATCCCACTCTTGACTTTGTGAGATTAAGAAATATTTTATTTTACGCGACCGAACCGTAAGGCTGCCTATGTATCTTGTAGGGACAAGAATCAGGTCGAACGTAGTTCAAACGATAAAGTTTTTTTTCTTTCCTTTTCTTTCTTTTTTTTTGTTTTTTTTCTTATTTTTCTCTCTTCTTTTAAATCTTTTTCTCCTTTTTCTCTTTTTCTTTTCTTTTCTAGTTCCCAACTCTACTTCTGATTCCAAAAGAGAGATATGAAATAAAACAAGTTAATGCTCAAAAAGGGTAGCAAAAGATTAAAGTGTTTGGGTAGCAAAATAAAATGCCTTTGTCATACCAAGCTTTAAGAATGCCATGTACAAACATGCAATTGATGACAATTAAATAAATCACATATAGTATCTATTTATGGCATCAACACAAATAAAAAGTGTCAATGGGCAATACCTTTGTCCCAATAAATGACCCTTGCCAGTTTGAAGCAGACTTGACTCAACCTTATATTGATGTGGAAGAATACATTTTAGACTGAGTGATTTAGCTCAAACTGCTTGAGAGACATTTCCTTGTATGCTCTTATCAACATCTAGATTTCCCAAACTTACTACCTCAATTTCACTCAACTCAAACTTCAGGTCATCTCAAAATGCGTGAATCATTACTTATTTCTTCAAATGCCTCTTTTTATCATGTTCAAAACTGTGTCATTGCTTCATGATTAAACTAACTTTCGAGAAGAGGCTGAGAATTACGCGTGCATGTTAGGTCACTAGAGTCAGCATGAAAAGAACTATAAAGGAAAAGTGACCTAAACAAAACTTACTAGAACTAACAGAAAATAGGAGATTGCATTAGATAGATGGTAAACAGTGTTTGAACAAAACAAGCAAAATAGACATGGGTTACAACCCTGGAACAATACTAGATAACATTAAACGAATTATTACAATAAAACGAATTAGGCAAAAATAAAAAGCTTTTGAACCACAAGACAATGTCTGGATTAAAATCCAAAAATAACCCGGACAACAGAAATGACAACAATATAAACCATCAAAAACTCCTCCATAGCTAGCCAAGAAAGGAGTGTCTTTCCAATCCCCAAGCTCGACGTCCTAGCCACTGAGTTGCACTTAAGGATTACTGGGACCTTCACCAATTTCAATGTCATTAACTTTATTCAACAATTTCTGGGAAAAACATATGAAATGGGCGGTCCTTAACCATTGGCCCATGCAGTTGTTCTAGGATATCCGTTGCGCTCGAGCTGTGGTAAATGAATTCATATCTGAATAAGAAAAATAAGGCCAAATATATTATTAACTCGAGACACTATGCGACACCACAACACCTCCTGTTGGACACATGCAAGACACGATTGGGCTATTTTTGAAAATTAACCTATGTAGCCTAATGTGGTTAGAAGTGCAAACCCAATAACCGTGACCTCAAAGATATATGGCCCAAAATTAATTTACAGAATGACCTATTTTGCAAAAACAACCGATATGGCCAAAAGTGGTTAAAGATACAAACTCAATAAGGACGGATCTTAAAGTAATATGAAACCCAATTGTGGACTTAAGATCCTAATACATGGATTATTGAACAACTTTTGCAAGATTGGCCCCAGTTTGCAAGAATGGCCGATGTGGCCAAAAATGGCTAGACATGCAAGATTTTGCTAAGACTCCGCGAAGCCAAGAACTTAAGACTCATTAGAGTGGCCGGATCCTATGTGGGTTGCCTACGTATCCCGTCCTGGAAGACGAGAACCATGTTCACATAGTTCAGGAAGCTCAAATATGGGAGAAAGCTTTAAAAATGACACTAATTTGGAAATTTCTTTTTTGTCTTTTTGAAAAATGATGAAAAATATAAAATCTTTTTGGATTTTTTAAATCTTTTTTTGAATTTTTGAAAAATGATGGAAAATGTAAAATCCTTTTGGATTTTTTTTATTCTCTTTTTGGATTTTTTTGAAAATCATGAAAAAGTGTAAAATCTTTTTGGATTTTTTTTTTTTTTGGAAAATAATGGAAAAGGGTAAAATATCTTTTTGGATTTTTTATTTTCATTTTTTTTTTGAAAAATTAGTGAAAGAAAAATATAATTGGGCTTACTTGCTTCATTTTCACACTTCTTTCCCAAACATCGGTCCATTAAATGACCTTTTTAACCTCAAAGATGCAACATGTATCACATAGGGATGACTGAATGTCTTTTTAGGCCACGGGCCCATTTTTGATAAAATTTGAATAGGCTTCCCACAAAGAGACACGGTGCCTGGGACCAAGCCCTACCAGGTTTAAATGACACGATGCAAATAAGAATGACCTAAGTTTAGGGTTCCCTAACAAGTCAATTCGATGGAGCGTATTATCGATGGTATCTGATCAAGATTTCCACCCACTCCATACGTCTGACGGCCCCCTCCTAAATTAAGGGTGACTCAATAAAGAGTTTGTGCACGCGACTCCGAGACTTGTTACAGAAAGAAGACTCATGGTTATGAAAATGATGATAGATTATAAAGCAGTAACACATTAAGAAAAATGATAAACAAATAACCAACAAAACAAGGAAATAAGAGAAACAACGTAAATAAACAAAGCAAATAAAGAAAACAAACACCTCAAATATCCTAAAAGCCAACAAGATCAAGTACTAGCTCGAACCTGCATGTCCCCAGCAGAGTCGCCATAGATATAACACCCCTTTTTTCCAACATTACTAATTCTCTTAAAATATAAAAAGATTTAGTAAAGCTCTAAAGGGTTTTCAAATTTAAAAAGTGACAAAGAAGTGTGTTCAAAAGGAAATAACTAAGATTCGCTACATGACATTTATTTCGGTGTGCCAAATCACTTTTTTTAAAAATAATTTTCTTTTTAAAACACTTTAGACTCCAAAACTAAGTTTGCACCAGAGATTCAGGTAAAGGGATTCATTTGACTCGGGGTGAAGGTGTTAGACACTCTCCAAGTCCCCTAACTAGTAAGGTTGCGTACTCGATCAAGTTGCTTTTAAAATATTCAATTGAGGTAGAACACACAAAAACAAAGTAAACATACAAAAGGTTAAGGCCGTCCCCACCTAAAAAGGATAAAAATAAATAAAAGAAAATATTAAAGTTCTATTCTACCCTTCTTCACGTCATCCAATTTCTGGATTTCATTTACATGTACTTCGGGGCATAACCCGGATAAAATATATACAAATATTTCGGGGCATTCCCCGAATAAATTTAATTAAGGGAATGACCTTGTGCCTCAAAGCTAACAAAAATCCCAAAGTTTGCCTACCCAGGTGATGACAGCCTAAACATGCTCCTAACAATTAAAATAATAAAATTATCCAAACAAAACATCCATTTTTAGAGTCCAACCTCTTTAATTTAAGCCCAACATCTTCATGAACTAATTCATTCCAAACTTCTGTCTCTTAGTGATTAATTGAAACACGCAATTAAATTCATCAGAAATGGAAGCTAACCAATTGACAAGAACAAATAGAGCACCAAATAACAAGAAGTCACTGAAACTGAGCAATGAAACGTTAAACTTTAGCAAAACAGAGCAACAACAAAATGATAAAACGACGGAAGCCAAATATTAAGCAAAATAGCATAAAGAAGAAATAGACCTCAAAAAGATATAACCTCGTCGGATGACACTCGAATCGGAGTTAACCTCGATGGAAATCGAATTGGTATAAAAAAAGTTATAATTGAGTGCCAATGATTCAAAGCGGCAAATCGTAAATCATGCCGGCAACGTAAAAGGAACTTCACTGGAGAAATTCAAACTTGCCGACGAACTCGAATTCAGCTCAATGATCTGGAGAAAATGAGAATGACAATGGCTTCAAATGGAATCATTTTCTTCTATCCATGGTGATAGCTCCAGATAACAACGGTTTGAAGCAAATCGAAAGCTGACTAAAAACCTGACGATGAAGATTAGAACCAAAACACGAAATTGACTTAGAACAAACAGAGAAATCAAACTCCTTAACTAGATCGAGGGATGGCCGCTGGGCGTAGAGGTTTGGTCGTCGACGAAATTGGGGTGGAACTCGGTGATTGACCTTTTGAGTTGAGGTGTGTCTTTGGGTGGTGAAGGTGGTTGTTAGGCTGCTAGGGTTTTTGTTTTAGTGTCTTGGTTGAAGAAGAAAATGGGATGGCTGGGGAGGGGAGGGAGGAGGTCTAGGGTTTTTGTTGAGTCGAAAGAGAAGAAGGCAACCATGGTTGTTGATGGAGCTCATTTTGGAGTTAGCGGCTGAGAGGGGTGGTTGAGTTCTCTCGCTGATGTTCGGAGAAGATGGCAGAGGCGACTTGAGGTGATGGGATCTCCGGTGAGTTTGGTGGTTTCCAGGTGGGGTGGGCGGCGCTGCTTGTGGTCTAGGGGTTGTAGGATTTATTGTTGTGTAGATGAAAAGAAGCAAAATCCGATGGGAGGGGGTTAGTATTGTTAGTTAAAGGGTTTTATACTAAAGCTGTCAACCGGGCCGGGTTGATCCGGGACCGACCCGGACCGGACCGGTAGGTAGGGGTCGGGCTGGGCTGGATTCAAAGGGGTAGGGGGTTGGTCCGTTAAAAATTTTTTGTTTCGGAATCGGACCGGACCGGCCCGGTATGGTGAACAGTATCGTGAACCGGTACGGACTGGACCGAACCGCTTCAACGGTAACATTTTTTTTAATTTTTGAATTGGTGGGGCCCACATTTCCGTTGGCAACGGCTACAGATCCGTTGGCCAACGGACAATTTTGCAAAAATGGCCATTTTTCATTTTTTTTTGTATTTATTAAATTATCAAATTAACCCTTCTTAAAATCTATAAATACTCTTCATCTCTTCTTCATTTCTTCACTCAAAATTCTTATCTCAATCTCAATTCTCAAATTACCAATCTATCTCTTCCCTTCAATTTGCAAGATTACATATTTTATTTGTTACTCTTTTCCCGAATTTAATTTATCGCAATTTATCATTTGGAATTTGAAGCTTGAAGTTCAAAATTGAAATACTTGCTTTACGTTTGTTCGTCAAGTGCTCAATTTATTATCGAATTCGGTGCACTCCCTCTAACTCTTTCTCTTATTTAATATTTTAATTGCATATTTGATTTTAGCTTATATTTTAATTTTTACAATATGTTTAATACTGCTAAAAGAGCGTGTAGAAAAGTTACTAGTAGGGTGGAAGTAAAAAAAAGAGGTAGTCCTGTAGCTTCTGGTAGTAATAGTAATGACCCAATAACACATGTTTCTGAATCATCCCTAATTTGCAAGATGTAGAGATTGATTATGAACAATTACAAGAAGATTTTGGAATAGAAGATAATGGAATTGGAATAGAAGATGAGATACCACCTACACCTAGTAGTGGAAATATTGGTAGTATTGGAGTTGGAGTTGCTAGTGCTACAAGGGATAAAAGACCACCAGTGGCTCCAACTTCTACTCGTAAAAAAATAAGTCCGGCTTGAAATTTTTTTGAAATAATAGAAGGTACTGATAGAGTTAAGTGCAAACTTTGCAATGAAACTTTTAAACATTTGACCGGAGGTAATTTAGGGGGGACTGGGACACTTACTAGACATATAACGGCTATCCATCCCATAGAATGGGGAATTAATGGGGATGGAAGTCAAACAACTATTAACCCTACTACTGGAGGTCTATTAAAATATGATAAAATGAGGGATCGGGAGGAACTAGCAAAAATGATTACTTTGGGTTGTTTACCTTTTTCTTTTGCTTCTTCATCGTATCTTATTATGTATATTCAAAGGATTTACAATCCTTTATTTAAAGGTATCCTTAGAATTACTTGTAAAGCAGATATCTTTAGACTTCATGGACAATATCCAACATACATACGTTATTTGTTTAGTCACCTTCCTTCTAGAGTATGTCTAACTTCTGATATTGGTCATGCTGTTAATGGAAATGATTATTTGACAATTACATGCCATTGGATAGATGATAATACGTGTATGCAAAAACGTATTATCGCCTTTAAATATGATGAAGATCATAGTCATACTGCTACGTTTATAAGTAGTACAATTGTTGACGTTGTTGAATTTTATAATCTAAACCAAAAAGTTTTGTGTATGTCTTTTGATAATGCTTCAAACAATAATGCTGCAGTTTCAATTTTAAAATTGCATTTGCAACCACCTCTTGATGCTATTTTTCATGTTAGGTGTGCATGTCATGTTTATAATTTAATTGTTAAAAGTGGCCTTGATTTATTTTCAGTTGAGATTACTCATGCTAGAAGAGCATTTAGTGTTATTCAGGGAAATAATAGACAATCTAGAATAAAAGAATTCAAGACTAAGTGTACCCAGTATAACCTTACACCTAGATTCATGCCAGACGAAGTTGTTACTAGATGGAATTATACATATATATTTTTAAAATGTTGCTACAAATATAGATTTCCTATAACTGAAGTTGCTAATGCACATTGTACTGATCCTAGGTGTATGTTAACAAGTGATACTTGGGATGTCATTAATGATGTTGTTAAATTTTTACATAAATTTTATACTGCTACTGTTGTGTTTTCTGGCGCATATTACCCAACTGTTACTATGGCTTTAGTACATATAGCTGAAATTTCGTTGTTACTATATGAATTTAAGAAGAAAGAAAAATATATGGATGTTGTTGAAAAAATGCAAGCGAAATTCAAAAAATATTTCTTTCCAATTCCTCCAATTTACTTAATTGGTGCAGTTTTAAATCCTTCTAGTAAAATGTTTGATTGTCACCAATCAATGAATGCTTTATATACTTATATGGAGATTGGAGAATCTGAAACCTCAAATTTATATGATTCTATGAAAAAACTAAATGAATATTTATAACAACTATATAATTATTATGCAAATGAATGTTATAATACTGCTCGTGCTTCGGACAATATTAATCCCGCTATGCAATGTAGCAGTTCTTCTAATGTGGATGGAAGGCCTTGATAATTTTAATATTTTTTCTACATTTTCTAACACTCAAACCAGTAGCAGGAATATTGATGAGCTTCAATTCTACTTGCAGAAGCAAAAGAAGCCTCGTACAAAGGACTTTTCACCGTTGGGATGGTGGCATGAAAATGCAAAGCAATTTCCTGTTCTTTTCGCTATGGCTCGTGACGTGCTGAATGTGCCAATTTCTACCGTTGCATCGGAGAGTGCATTTAGCCAAGCAAGACAACAACTTGGAGACACCCGCCACTCAACGGGAAGCAATGCTTTGGAAATTTTAGTATGTTTCAGAGATTGGATTAGATCGGAATGAATAATCAAGGAAAGGAAGATGTTGATAGCCCAGAAAACGAAGAACTTGGAGATATATTAACCCATGGAAACCCATCGGAATTTAACTCCCCAGAAGAAGGTCAATCGGTTCATATTGATTATGATGAACTTGCTTAGGCGATGCAAAACATTTGAAATTACTACTTCACTAGTTTACTTGTTAGAAAAAATGTAAACATTTTATTTTCTACTTATTAATTTGAAATTGAGAAATAAAGTAGCACTTGCAATAAGTGCAAATTTTTCCCATCTTACTTGTATTCATTCAATGATTACAAAGTATTAATATAATTATAACTTAATAGTTATACTTAATTTCAAAAAAAATATACTAAACCCGGCCCGGCTCGACCCCTTTCAACCCGTAACAAGTATGGTTCAATTTTAACCCGAACCAACCCTGCCCCTTAAAAACCCGGTACTGTTCAACCCGGTCCGGACCGGACCGGACCGGAACCCGGACGGGTCGAAAAAATTCGACCCTGCCCGGACCGGTTGAACCGTTAAACACCTATACGTCAGGTAAGGGTTAGTGGGTATTGGGTATTAGGCTTCGTATTGGGTCTTAAAATTGGACTAAAAGAAAATGTTCAAACCTTAGCTAAATACCTTTTAATTTAAGCTAAATATACTAAATATTGCAAAAATCTATCTAATTTATTAAACTAAATTATATACAAAATATAAAACTATTTTTGGTATTTTCAAATATTATATTAAAGTAAAATAGGTTCAAAGTAATATATCCTTCTAAAATACCTAATACGTGAATTAAATAAAGAAATATGGAACTATTTTTATGATTTTTAATTTTATGATAAAAATAATATAAAAGTGCCAAAACTAATTGATATAATTATATTAGGCCTAAACTAAGTATTCAAGTGCTAAAATATATAAAATCTTGGGGGTGATCAAAAATCACATGTCTATAAGTATGTCTAGTTGGATAGTATGTGGCCTTGCCGACTTCCAGTGTTGAGGTATATAGTTGTCTATATTATCCTTGTTGGCTCGCCCTACGTATGTTGCACATATATATGTACGCTTTTTGGGCAGGTTTTCTTCATGCATATTCTTGTAATTCAGCAGATGCTATTTCAATTTATATCTCAGACGCATGATTTGGGGTGTTTGACAGGCAAGACTCGGGCACCTATTGCGGCCCATCGATTTGGGTCGTGATAAAAGTGGTATTAGAGCAATTTTGTCCTCGGATTATCTACAGACCCTGTCTTGTAGAGCCTTGTTTATGGGTGTGTTGTGCACCACACTTATAGACAGGAGGCTGCCAGATATTTAAGATGTTTACTTTTCTTTCTAATCCAGATTGTGTGATAGAATTGAGTCATTAGTATCCACTCCTAATCATTACCATATTTATGTTTTTAGCAATGTTGTTACTACTAGAAGACAGGTGCAAGCTACTAGCATGGGTCAGAAGGTTACAAAAATGTTAGAAAGAGATATAAGTTACACTATAGAGTCAAATCAATTTGAGATAGTGGGTTTTATTGAGGAGGATCCATCTGAGGATCCATATGAGCTGCTTTGATCACTCCGACAAGTAGATGAGGTGAGAGAAGTTGTCACACCTCCTTTTTTACCTATACCCTCGCGTAAGAGGGCATAAATGAGTTTTTTCAATTAAAGGTCAATTGAAACAGAATTTATTTATTTAAATATTTAGAGTCGCCACTTGGGATAAATTATGGTGTCCCAAGTCACCAGTTCAAATCTCGAATCGAGGAAAAGATTGACTATGTATTACAGTCTGCGAACCAGAAATCCGGGTATGAAATTTTATTAACCCGGGAGAAGGTGTTAGGCATTCTCGAATTTTGTGGTTCAAGCACGGTCTCTCAACTGTTATAAATGTCCTATTATATTATTTTAGCAAATGTTTTAACCTATGTGCATTTCAACTTTAACTACTTTATTAATTTTAAAGAAAATTCAACGTCATATAAACCACGTTTTGAACCGCGTCACATAAATGCACCCGCAGTCCGCAACACATTTTATATAACGTTATTAGGATTTGAATTTGGGTCACAAAAATGCACACCTAAGTCTAGGGAGGTAATTTATTCAAATAATGCGCCTAAAGCAACTCCGCACTTTCAACTTTGCGAGGGCCATGGAAAATCAACTAAATAGCACGCCTCGATTTATATGAACTAAATTAAATCAGCTAAGATACCCTTATTTCACAAATTTTCTAGACGGGAACAATATGCAAATGATGAGTCTGACATCAGAAGGAATTGGCCAGGTGGTGCAGAAGGAAGACAAGATTGCTCATCTGAAATAGACTCCCGCAACTGCCGTGTGAGGGATTGGTTTGTTGATAATCGCTCACAGCGTAGACTCTCAAATGACAATGCATGTCAGTTTAATTTTATGGCGCACTCAGGAGAAAGTGCACCTGTAGGTAGTATATTCCCCAAATCTTGGGTTGATAGCTCAAGTAGTATAGGGATAAAGGATTACAATGCCATTGAAATGTGGCAATGTGAAGCAGCTTCGGCTAATTTTGATTTCTGTGATCCAGAGATGCATGTCACTGATGAAGAGGATCAGTGATGCATGTCACTTATCCAAAGATGCACTCAAAAACCTTAGGATCCATTACACAAGACTATTCAGCACATGTACTAATTTAACCAATGAATCATGACAAACTAAATAGCTACAGAGATTAACTGAAATATGGTTTGGGATGTAATCAAAACATAAACTATTCAAGCTAAGAGATCAAGTTAAGGGTGAAAAGAATTACAGGAAGCTCAATCAGCGCAACATAACTTGGTTCAAAAATTGAACATAATCCTAGAAATTACTACCGATTTTAGCTCATCTTACTCAAATTAGCCTCTTGTTGTTTATAAATGAAACTAAACATGTACAAAAATACATGTTATAAACAGCAAAAAGAAGACTTCCAGCAAAATTGATTACTGTTAACAGGTTTGAGAAAATCAGTTTGAAGTCAGCCTTAGAACAACCATTGACTAGTTGTGTGTTAAATCCTCAAACAGAACACCACGGCTAATAGTGAAAGCCATTTTAGGTCGACTATACATTTCCAATACAGCAGTCTACCGAACTATTAACTAACCCACTATACTTTATGGCTCAAGCAAGGTTCAGCAAAAGGAGCATACAAGGACTAGATGAATCATTAAGTCAATAACTCCATCAGGGAATAGCAATGTCTGGTCTTAACGTTCCTTCTAATTTCAAAAGTTAAACAGAAACAAGAATCAGGTCAGACCTTCATGTTCTAGTATCATAACAGAAGTAGGAAAATGATACGACTCGAGGAACATAGACCAACAAATTAGAATTGAAGCATATTGTTAACATGAGCATGGACTATATTCAAACAGTTGAAACCTTGAACTTTCATGAATAACCACAAGACTTCCCTTTTGTTTCCTCAGAAGAAAAAAAACAATCTGAACTTGGTTAACATGTTTCACACAACTGAACCTCAAACTTTAATTTTAAGTCCCAACAGTGGAAACAAACAGACACGAACCAAGTTTTCAGCTGCAGTACATTAGAGAAAATTGACATAACTCAACAGACTTTACCAAAAAATCTCAGCTAGTCACAAATCGATAAGAAACTAAATTTGAACTCACTGATTCAATCCAACAAAAAGCTCAAATGACAGCAACAATGGAATACAAACTCAAAAATTCCATAGCTCAAGAACAGCTAAAAAACAAAGTTACATGGGAGAAAGAAAATCAAACCTAAAGTTGCAAATTTCTTTTAATAATTATAGCCTTAATAATACACCTTTTGCCTCCGAATACTAGTGAAGTTCAGCAACCAATCAGCAGGACAACAATAGAAATAGAATCAACGAACTTGAACCTCACGAACATTCAATAGACCTCAATTCACTTCCCTTAATTAACAAATGAAATTCAGAAAGAAAACGAACTCAACCTTCGAGTTCAAACCAAACTCATTAGCGAAAAATGAAAGTTTCTGAACTTCCAAATGCAGAGAACAAAGAGGCTCAGATTAAACACAAAAACGAAAATTAGAGTTTTTCTGTATTTTTTTCTATTGTTACTGGAATTGAACTAAGATGGTTTTCAAATATCAAAAAGAAAAAGAAGCTTTCTCCAAGCCCTATTTTCCAAGTGACCTCCCTTTCCCCAACGAATTCCCTCAGAACAAATCCCTAAAATTCTTTCCCCGTTTTCTCAAACAAAACTTATCTTATATATGAAACTTAGAAATATCGAGCCTTCTTTTCCCTTCTTTCCCAAGAAATCCCCCAAGTTCTATGCAAAATCCGCAAAAATGAACCCCCAATCTCTCATAGAACGAAACCTGGTCAAATGGAAAGCGTGGATGTGGTTTCTTACATCCAACCACTCCCATTTACCCGAATTCATCCCAAGAGATCAAGAGCTCATGAACAATGCTGAAAATATTCCGTCAGAGACAGTTATGCGACGTTGGAGAGAGAGGAAGAGAGACCATGTGCGTTAAGTTCATGGAAGAATTCGTCTGAAAAATCAGACGAGTTGGGACGATTTGGGCGAGCTGAATCACAATATGCATAGCTTCTGAGTTTGGGGAATTTAGGGTTCGTTCTCTTTTCCTTAGTTAAGGGTTATTTGGAGAACGAGTTGTGTATGGGTAGGCGGGCGGGTATGGTGGAATTGGGTTTGGGCCTGGGCAGAATGGATCAAAATTGTTTGGGTTGAATGGGATTTGGGCTTTGCATTTTAATCCATTACTCAACAGCCCTATTTTCTTAATTCTCTTTTTCCTCTCTTTTTCATTTGTTTTTCTTCTTACACTAAAATTAAAACTCCTAAAAATAATTAATTTACTAAATTAAGCTTGTTATGAAATAGAAGATTCTTACACTTCTATTTAAGGTGAATGTCTTTAATGTACTTAATTAGAGAGATTTTAGAGTCCTATTATTGGTAGCAAGAACTTCCTCCTCCCTATAAATAGAGGTGCTCTCTACCATTGTAATTCACCCCTCTCAACTCAATAAGAAGAACTCTCTCTACTCTTCTCTCTATTGCTATTGCTCTTGTTCTATTGTTCTTGTCTTTTGCTTTAGTTTATAACACGTTATCAGCACGAGACTCTACCGTCTCAAGTATCATTCTCGAAAATCCAAGGTATTTTCCCTCTTCCTAATTTAATTTTCGAGTATGTCTGACATTATGAAAAGAAAGTTCATTGCCCTTGAAATTTCGGGCAAGAACTATATGACATGGGTGTTGGATGCTGAAATCCACCTAGATGCTATGGGTCTCGGAGACACCCTCAAAGATAAAGAAAAAGCATCCACCCAAGATTGTGCGAAGGCCTTGATTTTCTTGCGCCACCACCTTGACGAAGGTTTGAAGATTGAATATCTCACCGTCAAGGATCCACTCGTTTTGTGGAACAGCTTAAAGGAGAGATATGACAACCTGAAGTTGGTCACTCTGCCACAAGCACGATATGATTGGGCCCATCTGAGGCTACAGGACTTTAAGTCCGTTTCTGAATATAATTCTGCTATGTTCAGAATTACTTCTAAACTGAAGCTATGTGGAGATAACATCTCCGATTACGATATGCTTGAGAAAACGTTTACAACGTTTCATGCCTCCAATATGGTACTGCAGCAACAGTACCGAGAGAAAGGCTTTACGAAGTACTCTGAACTGATTTCTCTCTTACTAGTGGCTGAGCGAAATAATGACCTGCTCATGAGAAATCACGAAAATAGACCAACTGGGTCTACACCACTGCCTGAAGCAGATATGGTGCACTCTCATTATGCCAAACATAAAAGGGACCATGATCACGGTCATAAACGGGGTCAAAGCCAAGGACGTGGACAAGGAAGAAATTCCAAAGAAGTTCGTCACCCCCCAAAGAGAGATAACCACCGAAAGCAGAAACGGGATCACGAAGATCCTAAGGCAAATAGTTCAGAAACTATATGTTATCGTTGCGGTGGGAAAGGGCACTGGTCAAAGATTTGCCGTATACCAAGACACTTGGTTGACCTTTATCAAGCATCTCGAAAGAGAAAAGGCCCTGAAACAAACTTTGTCTATGACGACAATGAGGACATCACCCACCTGGATGTGGCAGACTTCTTTGAGCAACCCGAGGGGAAAATAGACCACCTAATCGGCGATGGGACCATGATGAAAGAAGATGGAGTTATTTGATTTTGTTCTACTTATTTGTATTAGTTAGTGAATAATCTAATAGTCATTAGTATTAGCTCGTATTAGCTAGTTCATGATGCAATGTTAGCAGTAGTTCTTTAGAATATCTTCAATATGTTCAAATATCAATAAAACTTTTATTTTCCAGTGGGGGTAATCGACTAGCCTGAAAAACTAGTCGATTATCAACTATTTTCACATTAAAGTTGAAAAACAATTGATCAACAATCGATTGTCTTTGGCTAACAATCGATTGTCTTGAAACAGTGTGTTCTGGAATTTTTCAAAAATAGCCAACAATCGATTGTCTTTGTCTAACAATCGATTATCTTGAAACAGTGTGTTCTGGAATTTTTCAAAAATAGCCAACAATCGATTGTCTTTGTCTAACAATCGATTGTCTTGAAACAGTGAGGTCTGAAATTTTTCAAAAATCACCCACAATCGATTGTCTATATCTAACAATCGATTGTCGTTAGGCAGTGTGATCTGAAGTTTTTCAAAAATAACAAATAATCGATTGTGTGTGTTTAACAATCGATTTTCTATGTTCCAACAATCGATTGTGTGTTTAATAATCGATTGTCTTATGAAAAACGCTGAAATTTTCAAACTGCATAGTACTTGATAATGGATAACATATCTGATTTTGTTAGTCAACTGTTAGCAGCAGATTTTGAAAATATTATGTGACACAAAAGAATTGAAGTTGTTTATTCTTATGTTAATGTATTCCTTTTGTATGTCATACCATGGGAAGTAAATTGATTGAAAGGCTCCGGAAGAGCAAATGTAACTCTGCCCAAAGGCATGACGTTTATCTTAGAGAATGCAATATTCTCCTCCAAGTCTAAGAAGAAACTTGTTGAGTTTTAAAGATGTACGCCGGAATGGCTACAATATTGAGACAATGGATGAAGATAATCTCGAATATCTCGTCCTCACTTCAAAGAATGTCTCCGGCCAAAAGAGGGTTATTGAGAAATTCCCGTCTTTATCTTGTGGCCTGTATTGGACAAGAATTAGTGCAATTGAGGCACATTCAACAGTAAATCTAAAGAATACTGAGTCCAATACATTTGTACTTTGGCATGATCGACTGGGTCACCCAGGATCAACCATGATGTGACGGATTATAGAAAGCTCATATGGGCATCCGTTAAAGAATTTCAAAATTCTTTCAAGTAATGAATATCCTTGCACTTCGTGTTATCAAGGCAAGCTGATTATCAGACCATCCCCAACAAAGGTTGGGACTGAGTCACCCCAGTTTCTGGAACGTATACAAGGGGACATTTGTGGACCTATTCACCCACCTAATGGGTAGTTTAGGTATTTCATGGTCTTGATAGACGCATCCTGTAGATGGTCTAATGTATGCTTGTTGCCATCACGCAACCTTGCGTTTGCAAAGTTAATGGATAATAGATGAGAATAACCTTGAATTCTTCATGAAAACGAGGCTGCCCATTTCGGTTTGGGTTCACGCCATTTTGCATGCAGCAATGCTACTTTGTCGGCTGCCCGCTTCGGTTTAGGGTCACGCCATTTTGCATGCAGCAATGCTAGTTCGTCTCTGACTGACGAATTATCACAAATATTCCCTATTGCAATTGGTTTTGGGTCATGAACCCAATATATCCCATTAAAGAAGCTTTGGATGCGCAGTATATGTGCCTGTAGCACCGCCATCCCGCACCAAAATGGGTTTGCAAAGGAGGTTAGGAATATATGTTGAGTATGAATTGTCCTCCATTATTCGCTACCTCGAAACATTGACAGGAGATTTGTTCACTGCACTATTTGCAGACTGTCAATTTGATGAGACACTTTTCCCAAAATTAGGGGGAGAAGTCGGTGAAACCAAATGGGAAATTTTGTGGAAAAATGTATCATTATCTCATCTTGATCCACATACCTCTATTTGAAAGAAAGAGGTACAAAAGACTATCCATTTGCAAAGAATAGCAAATCAAATGCCTGACGCATTTACGGACTTGAAGAGGATAACGAAATCCCACATTCACGCGGAAAATGTTCCGATCCGTATTGAAGTCCCTATTGGACAAATATCTGGTGTCATATCCAATGAGTCAAATGCACGCCAGAAGCGTGGCAGACCATTAGGTTCCAAAGATCGAAATCCTAGAAAGAGGAAAAAGAACGATCTAAATGACACTATGAAAGAATCACATGAGGACGCTCATGATTTGATTAATTCCGAGATTCACGAAGAATCTATTGAGCCTGAGACTCTTGAAAATACGGAATGCAAGAATGTGAGGATCTCGAACCTCAGTCTGTGGTAGTACAAAATTAATTGAGAGCTCTCGAAGAGCCAATTATTACTATGTTGGAGAAATACAATTGAGTATTGTGCTGTAGTAAGTCTCAAAGAAACTTATTCAGTTTCCAAAGTACACGCGAAAGCGATTGATTATATTGAGACTATAATAAAGGAAGGCTTTGATTCTCCTATTACTACAACTTGTAGCGGGGTAATTTGTATATGAAAAGCTACCCGCTTTGTTCTCCAGTTTGTACTACACAAACGAAAGAATGCCACAATAAAGTGGATATCTATTGGTATAAAACCCATGTCATAATAAACCCGAAGTTTATTGATAAGTGCACATGTCATGGTGTAAATTTAAAGTTTACCAATATTGATAATTTATTCAGTTGACATTCGTGTTAGCCATCTCATTTGAAGTATGATGTGCAAATTCACATAGGTGAATATCAAAGAACTAGAAGTTCTTGTTCTCAGTAATGAACTGACCAACTAAAGAGTTCGGGTTGAAGCCCCTTGATTCTGGAAATATCAAAGGTGAATATGGGCCCATTCACCTGCCATGTATACCACATATGATGCATCTATGATATGGTTACATGCGCCATTGTTATTAACCCGCAGCCTGGCAGTGCTTGCGAGGTAAATCGCTCAGTAATCTAACTTCGAGCATAGTTTCCAGATTCTCTACTCAAGACAGTTCATCTTGATAAGTTGGTTTATATTAAAGTTGGTTTAGCAAGATAATTATTGAGTGCTGCCACTTAATAGCTAAACTATTTCTTATGAGAACTAAGTTATATATATATCAGTTTGATATAAGTTGTATACGAGAGTATATTCTCCCCTCACAAGTGGTTCAGGGTCAGGAACCAAATAATTTCATCTTATTATTAAGGTGCTGTGTATATTGACATAATGCACAAAGATGATTTTCCAAAGTTGAGGAAACATGTTAGCTTTACTAACATGAGGGGGAGACATGATAAACACTTGAGAAAGTGTTACATGGGATGAATTTTTATTTGTATATGTATATCCCCGAATATCATGATATGAACCTGTAGTTCATAAAAAGGGAAATGCAATTGCAACATATTGCAAAGCATGCTATACGCATTTGCTGACTCAAAGAAAGTAACTAAATGGAAGAGATACAATTCAAGAAGAATTGATTCCATATGAAAGACATGTAGTTTTGAACCTATAGTTCAAATGCTTGAAAGATAAAAGTCAAAGGTATGTATAGTCAGTTTTCGATATCTTATTTGTTTAGTATCACTAATGAAAGCTTGATATGCAGCTAAAGTTTATTATGTGATTTATATGACTTAACTTGAAAGATTTAAGTTGCTTGAAGCATATGCAATTCTTGGTCCTGAAGTACCACATCCTAAGTACTATTTGTGTCCATATGTATCTTGCCATAACTATAAGCATGATGGCATTGAGAATGCATCTATGGAGATATTGAAGAGCTATTCCGCGACAATATATGAAGATGTTCATATCTATCAAGAATGATGATTTCAAGGTGCGGAATACTTATTCAAGTCAATATGGTTAATTTGTCAAATATCTACCAAAGATCGTTTTGAAGATGATGCACAAGATTGGATTGCAAATGCTCAAGGATATAAATTGATGTACTCATTAGGGGGAGTTAATGCGCGTTGCACTCTTTTTCCCTTACAAGGTTTTGTCCCACTGGGTTTTCCTTGCAAGGTTTTTAACGAGGCAACCAATAGGCGCATATTCAAACATGTGTACTCTTTTTCCTTACTTTAATTTTTTCCCATTGGGTTTTGGTTTTAAGGTTTTATGAGACACATCATTGAATAGACATTCAAGGGGGAGTGTTATGAAATAGAAGATTCTTACACTTCTATTTAAGGTGAATGTCTTTAATGTACTTAATTAGAGAGATTTTAGAGTCCTATTATTGGTAGCAAGATCTTCCTCCTCCCTATAAATAGAGGTGCTCTCTACCATTGTAATTCACCCCTCTCAACTCAATAAGAAGAACTCTCTCTACTCTTCTCTCTATTGCTATTGCTCTTGTTCTATTGTTCTTGTCTTTTGCTTTAGTTTATAACAAAGCTAAAAATTTAATATAATATTTACAAGAATTAATTACTTCTAAATTAAAGGGGAAATTATTGGTTTATAATTAAAAGGCTAGAAATGCAAAAGTAAACCAATTTTGTGATTTTTATTTTTTAATAAAGCACCTAATTTAATAATTAACCTTAAAATGTGAAATAAATCCTAAATGTAAATGCATGGTATTTTTGTGTTTTTTAATAATTTAATAAAATTAAACATGCGCGGACAAATGCAAATAAAAAGCGACAAAATCTACGAATTTGAAAATGATGGAAAAATTCATTTTTTTGAATTTATGGGGTTAATTCATATAGGGCAAAATTCACGTGCTCACAGCTTCCCCTCTTTGCTTGGAAACACGAAGAGTTTTTGTGCAAAGATAAAGTGAGCGGATACGAGTGATTTTTGCCCGCTTGAATACTCTGTTGGAAGCATTTTTGAAAACTTTGACCGCACCCTGCTTCCGAGGTTGCCTACATATCCTTGGCTATAAAGGAATAATGTCGCTGTAGTTCCGGAAGTTTTAGTAGCTGGGACTACCATGAAGTTGTAATTTCATTGTTGCTGCCGCTGCTGCTGTGCTTACTGAACCCCTTTTTACACCATGAAAAAATAAAAGAAGCTACACTAAACTATGATATATGAATTACAAGAATCCTATCTATATCTTAAAACTTGATCTTGCAGTCCCTCTCGCCTTGTTGACTTATATTTTCCAGGTGAAGTTCCTTTTTTGTCGACTTGAATTGTAAGTTGACATGTTTTCCCTTTTCTTCAGGCGGGCGTCTGATTGCTGAACTTGAACCGTATTCCATTGCTTTCCAGGTGGGCACCTGATTAGTAAAACCTTAGCTATATTCTCTTGCTCTCCAGGTGGGCGCCTGATTGCCAAAACTAGAACTGTATTACCTTTCTCTCCAGGCTTTATTCCCTTGCTCTCCAGGTGAGCGCCTGATTGGCAATACTTGAACTGTATTCCCTTGCTCCCCAGGTGGACACATAATTGCCAAAACTTAAACTGTATTTCCTTTCTATCCAGGTGGGCGCCTGATTGCAAAAACTTAAACTGTATTCTCTTGCTCTCCATGTGGGCGCTTGATTGACAAAACTTGAACTGTATTCCCTTGCTCTCCAGGTGGGCGCCTGTTTGCCAAAACTTGAATTGTATTCCCTTGCTCTCCAGGTGGGCACCTGATTGCTAAACCTTGAATTATATTCCCTTGCTCCCCAAGTAGGCGCCTGATTGCAAAAACTTGAACTGTATTCCCTTGTTCTCCAGGTGGGCGCCTGATTACCGAAACTTGAATTGTATTCCCTTGCTCCAAGTAGGCGCCTGATTGCCAAAACTTGAATTGTATTCCGTTGTTCTCCAGGTGGGCACCTGATTGCCAAAACTTGAAACTGTATTCCCTTGCTCTCCAGGTGGGCGCCTGATTACCAACACTTGAATTGTATTCCCTTGCTCTCTAGGTGGGCGCCTGAATTTTAAAACTTGAATTGTATTCCCTTGCTCTCCGGGTGGGTGCCTGTTTGCCAAAACTTGAATTGTATTCCCTGCTCTCCATGTGGGCGCTTGATTGCCAAAACTTAAATTGTATTCCTTTGCTCTCCAGGTGGGCATCTGATTCCCAAATTGTATTCCCTTACTGTCCAGGTGGGTGCCTGATTGCCAAAACTTGAATTGTATTCCCTTGCTCTCCATGTGGGCCCCTGATTACGAAATTTGAATTGTATTCCCTTATTCTCCATGTGGGCGTCTGATTGCCAAAACTTGAATTGTATTCTCTTGCTCTCCAAGTGGGCGCCTGATTGCCAAACTTAATTTGTATCCGTTGCTCTCCAGGTGGGCACCTGATTACCAAAACTTGAATTGTATTCCCTTGTTCTCCAGGTGGGAGCCTGATCGCCAAAAATTGAACTGTATTCCCTTGTTCTCCAGGTGGGCTCCTGATTGCCAACACTTGAATTGCTTCTTCTTATTCTTCAGGTGGGTGCCTGATTTCAACAAAATTGACAAATCAAAGAAAATTTTTTTCCCCAGTTTTGGTAGCTGGGCACATATGTGAGTGTTAACTGAATCATGTTACCAAATATTCTAAGAATTTGAAAGCTAGATCCCATTATCCAGAAGGGTCTTGAAAAATCCTATTTAAACAACTGCTTTAAATCTAAATTATATCTTCTAAAAGTGTGACTTCCGCTAAACTTTGTTATCTAAGAGGGTCTTAAGACTGCATCCCATTATCCAGGAGGGTCCCGAAAACTCTTAGTTAAATGATAGTTTTTAAAGCTAAATTATATCTTCTAAAGGTGTGACTTTCGCTAAATCTTGTTATCTAAGAGAGTCTTAAATTTACACCCATTATACAGGAGGGTAGAAAATCAAGTCTTATCTTAAGAGTGACAACTTTTACAGCTGAATTATAATTTCTTACAACAGAACTTACTCTAAATCTTGTAATCTAATGGAAATCTTAAAGCTATGTCTTATTATTCAGGAGGGTCCTGACAACTCCTAATTGAATCCTATCTCAAGCGTGCAAACTTTGAAGCCAACTTATATTCCTTTGGGGGTACATTTATGCTAGATCTTGCTACTCATGATTGTTTTGAATTTTAAACTAGGTCCTATTTTCCAGGAGGGTCCTGACAACTTCTAATTAAATCTCATTATCCAGCCGGGCCCTGAGAATTTAAGGACAAACCTGTATACTGCTTGCTTTTCCTTCCGGAGGGTTTCTCCAAAACAAACAAAATTTCCTACCCATGTTTCAATCAAAGAAAAATCTTCTGAGTTTAAAAATATGGTGGCTTGTTTGTAGCCTTGACTTTGAGGGCCATTTCTCCTTCACTTCCCATGATAGTTGATTTCCACTCGAAGACCTTGTTTGTTTATTGACTAACCACTTTCTCTGTCACCCTTATTACAGAAAATACCTCTTCTCTGTTCAGACCCAATACCCTCTATCTATTGCATTGCTCATGAATTGACATTTTCCAAACCTTTGTGTCTCACATGAATCCCAAAGCACGTCAATTGCCATCCACTCAATGCGCATGTTGTTCTTTCCTGACTTAAATAATTGGCCTTGGCCTTGAGGTCTATTGCTCCATCACTTGCCATGATAACTTTGGTAGCTGCTTGGAAGACATTTCTTGTCACTGGTTAGCCACTTTCTTCGTAAATCTTGTCACAGAAAATACCTTTGATCCGTTCATTCTAACCCACCATCTATTGCCTCTCTCATGACCTAACATTTACCAAACCTTTGCATTTCACCAAAAATACGTTTGATCCGTTCATCTGACACCCTCCATCTATTGCATTGCCCATGAGTTGATATGTATCAAACCTTTGTATTTCGAATGGATCCCAAAGCATGTTAATTATTACCAACTCAGTGTGCTTGCTGTTCTTTCCTAACTTATGAGACTTTGATGTGCTAGCCGGATCGCGTTTTGCGCGATTGAAAAGCTAGTGGCAAATTTTGAAGTCATTTCTCACCTTTTCTGACCAAATAGACTCAGGAAGAGGAAGTAAACAAGACTAAAGGAATGGATTAAAGGACGATGGAAATGGATGATTCCTAACAAGAAAGCTACAAAGTAAAACCTATCAAATTCGGATACCAACTCTAATGGCCATGACATGAACACGTGGCCCATTTTGTTAAGCAAGTATGATGTATAACTCCTGTTATACCCCTAAATCGTGAAACTAGGCTTCAATGCTCCGATTATCTAATCTGATTCACGATCATTATTCCACTTGTAATGCATGGAGGGTTTTCACCGTCAAGTATCTCTCCTTTGTTCTTTTTGACAACTCACCATCCTTTATGGTGCCTATGAAGGTTTTCACCAATAAGACTCTCTTATTATATTCTTCTCTTTGCTCAGAACGGAGTGTTGCCCCTGACATGAATCACCTCTGCTTGCTCGACTTGGCATCTCTTGAAGACTGGTCGGAAGGTCTTTATTTGAACCGTAATGTGGGCTTTTGAGTAGGGTTAGAAAGAAATGGTATCAAAAGGCTCAAAACGGGTTCAAGATTACAACTTTCGGAATCAGATCTCTTAACAACAACCGCAACTTCTACCCCGGTTTCTTTGCTTGGGGACTTTTGGGATTTTATATTGATGGGACTGAACCGTGAGACTACCTACGTATCCTTAAAAGGAATCAGGTCGAACGTAGTTCATCGCATAAGAATTGCTTTGTTTTGTTGTGATTTTCTCTTTTCTCTTTCTTTTTGTTCTTTCTCATCTTGTTGTTTTGTTGTTCTCTCTTTTTTCTTTACTTTTCTACTCCTTTTCTTTTTTCCTTCTTTTATTTTCATTTTCATCATTTTTTTCTTTTCTCTCTTTCTTTTACTTATCTTTCGCGCTTGCATTTCTGATCTTTGCTACTGATTCCAAAAGAGGGGTATGAAAGAAAATAAATAAGTCTCAAAGGGGTAACAAAGGATAAAGTGTTTAGATAGCAGAACAAAATGCCTTCGCCATTCCAATCTTCAAAACATTCCAAGTACAAACAAATACAATTAAACAAACCAAAGAAACACACATAATGTCTTTTAACTATATTAGAATTGAAAGCCATATCCACACATTTGCCTTCTACCTCTATTAAATACAAAGCACCATTGGATAACACTCTCATTACCACAAACAGCCCATGCCAATTAGGGGCAAACTTGCCTTTATCTTCAACCTGATGCGGCAGGCTGCGTTTCAATAGTATTTCTTTATGTTATATCTACCCCAGTTTCGTATTCAGGCTTGAAGTGATCTCAAAATGCCTTTACTTCTTTCCCTCAAATGTCTCTATCATCTTCAAAATTGTTTCAATGCTTCATGACTAACTAACTTTTAAGACCAGGCCGAGAATTACGCATGCATGTCATGTCACTAGAGTCAGCAGGAAAAGAACTATTAAAGGAGGAGAGAACTAAACAAAAAAAATTACTAGAAAGAATAGAATACATGAGATTGCATTAGACAAATGGTAAAGGGGTTTGAACAAAAAGACAAGCACTAAACTAGGGTTACAACCCTTGAACAAACCTAGACAATACAAAACAAGTTACTACAACTAAACGAACTAGAAAAATAAAAGGATAGAAGGGTTTGAGTCACAAGACAATATCCGGATTACAACCCTGAAAATAACCCGGACAACAGAAATGACAAAAAAATAAACTACCAAGACTCCTCCCCATCTAACCAAGAGATGGGGCGTCTTTCCAATTACCAAGCACGTCATCTTAGCCACTGAGTTCTACATCAGCATTACTGGGACCTTCATAAGTCTTTATCACATTGAGTTTAGAAAATTGTGTCTGGGTCCCTTTTGCTGGCTCGTTCTTAAGATCAACCTCTGATAGCGTTGAAAGCTTCGTAGCATGTGAACTTCAAGGATCTCAGAAGAATTCTCATATTCCTTTTCAAAATAAATCATATCCACCACATACGTCTTATTACAAATAGGCGATGGACTTTGGCTAGTGTCTGCTACATCTGGATTTTGCACGACAATGTGGCCTGCATCAGTAAGCTTCTGAATCGCATTTTTCAAGTTCCAACACTTTTCTGTACTGCGACCCGGGGCATCGACCAATATGCACACATTTGGGAAAAATTAAACTTCTTTGGCAGAAGGTTTGGAATTTTTATCTGAATCGGGTTCAACATGTCCAATTGCCTCAACCTTTGAAACAAATTGGCATATGATTCTCTGATAGGGGTGACGTTTCTTTTTTCAGTAGTCTTTTTAGTTTATACTCTGGCCTCGGTTGGAACCTTTCGCGGGCAGGTGGCTGATATGCTTGGGGGGCGGGTAAGACATTTGGGGAAGTGGTACGGGCCATCGCAGGCCTTGTGGATGTGGAGCACATGGTGCACAGAGATATCCATGGGGTTGATATCGATGCTGAAGACGTTGAGCATGGATGCCCACCAGATCATCATTTCTATTTCTCTTTCTTCCGCCCAAACTTACTGAGATGTTTTGAATGTCTTCTGTAGTGTCTTTCAACGCCGAATAACTCATGTATTTTCCTGACTTGATTCCCTCTAATACTATCTCTCCCTTTTTTACCACATAATTGAAAGGCTTACCCAAGGCCGGGATCAAATGATTGAAGTAGGTGGACCCCTAAGCTTGTAGGAAAATCTTAACCATTTCTTTTTCACCAATCGGGGGATTTACTCGAGCAACTTACTCCTTCCATCTGAGCCCAAACTTCCTACAACTTTCCCCCGATTCCTTTTCCATCTTAGATAGGGAGGAGCATTTTTGAGTATCGCATAATTTGTATTGAAATTATCGAACAAAATCTTGATCCATGTCACCCGATGTAGTCCACTTACCGATGTCTTGATGATTATGCCATTCCAAAGCTGCCCCAGTCAAGCTCTTACTGAAATATACCATCAACAAGTCATATTTCTTTCCAACACTTCTCATTTCACTACAATAAGCCCTCAGGTGTGCTACCGGATCTCCACAACCATCGTACAAGTTAAATTTTGGCACTTTAAATCCTGCGGGCAGGTGAACGTCAGGGGACACAGACAATTCTTTGTAGGCCATGTTACCCTGGTTTCCCATTCCTTGCTTGTTCTTTAAGGATTGTTCGATGTCTTTCAGCTTTCTGGGTATCACATCTTGCCTTCTTTTCCGGTGGCCTTTTCATTTCCAGCATGAAACTTATCTCGAGGGCTCTGCTTGAATGGGTCAGGAACCTTGTGAGCAACCTCTACGGGGTAGTATTTGGAATCATGAGCTTTGAGTGGGTATTAATTGTTGGGGATAGTGGATATGATAGGAGGGCAGTTTTGGGGAGGGTTAATTGGAGGATGAGTGATGGAGCTACTAGGGTGGTTGGAAATCTGTGATAAGCAGAAAAATCTGGAGAGTATGGGGGATTATTCGGCACTATGACCGGAGTTTGGGTAAAGGTAGCATCTAAAAATCTAAGTGGTGGAAGGGGTGGTGCCTTCCCTGCCATCCAGACCTGATGCATGTTCGACATGTGTTGACTAAACATCCTTACCTCATTAAAACGAGTGTCATGTTTAACCAACTGCTTTCGGGCACCAGTATCAACCAACCCAATTTTGCTGTTGTCCACCATTGCCTTTTGACCTTATGTTGTGAAGAGGAGATACTACTTCAAGAACCACAAACCAACCACATTTCTGTTATGGAGATATCAAAAGGAACAAAATGGAGTCATCACGTTAGCGTTAGGGCCTTTAACAACAAAAATATGACACTGCGTACAATGCACCTAGCAACAGTTAATAGTTCAAGAATGACTTCGAGGGTCGAATGTCATATGACATCATTCCAATTTGTTCATTTCAATCCTCCTATTTTTTTTTTACTTTTATAGCGCTTCTTGGCTTACTCATTTTCCATCCTCTCCTTTTCTTATTGATTATCTCTCTTTTCCTTCCTCTCATCTCTCACATCCCATGATTTCACCATCTTTTTTCTTCTTTTTTATTCTTTTTCCTTCTCTTTTAATAATTAAAAAAATAATTCGATCGAACCCTATGTAGGTTGCCTACGTATCATGACATCGCATTAATCAGATCTTCGCGTAGTTCTGGAAGATTGTGAATAAAGTAAACAAACTAACATTCTCATTTTCTTTTATTTATTAATTTAAAGACTCTTCTGATGAGAAAAAAGAAATAAAAAAAGCAAAACCGTTTTGTTTTTTATTTTCTAGACTGAATGCTATAACATATTCTAAACTCAAACTTAACGAGCATATATTTATTTTTTCTTCTTTTTTCTTTTTGAAACAAACACTATATGGGAAATTATTAAGGAAAAACCCTAGAAGAGAAAAAATATTTTTTTGATTCTTTTGTTTTTCAGGAAGAAAATCTAAAGAGTAAACCACAGAAAAGTATTTGAATTTTTATTTGATATCCTGACTCGTGATTTTGAAACAAGCAATAAAAAAAATAAAATAAACCATTTTTGAATTTCAATTTTGATTTCCCGAAGGAGTAATTCTAATGATAAACAAAAGATAAAGTATATTTTTCTTTCTATGTAAATGTCCTAAAGTTCTAGTAAAATAAAATAAATTTTTTAATTATTATTTTTTATTTTCCCAAAAAATAACCTCAAAAGAAAATATTTTTTTGGATTTTTGGAAGTAATATGTTAAAGAAAATTTTTAAAGAGGTACTACAAGGAAATTCCCATCTTATTTTTTTTTTTTGAATTTTTATTGTTAATATATTAAAAGGAAGTATAAAGGAAATTTTTTCTTAAATTCTAAATATTAATTCAATAAGGGAAACCACCTCAAATGATTTTTTTAATTCCTAGAATTAGTATTCTAAAGAAAACTTCCAACAGAAATATAAAATGCAACATCTCTTTTATTTGGATCTTTTATTTATAATACACGTTTTTAGATGCAAAATAGAAAATACAATAGTAATAAAAAAACTCGACATTACTATACAAAACTAGAAAGTAAAAGATGATATAAAAAAATAATAAAAATCTCATTAAGCAACTTCTGAATGCAGTGGCCCTGGGATATCTGTCATGCTCAAACTCCAGTAAGTAGATCCATACCTGAATGACAAAACTTAGATTAACACTATGTGAGACAGTAATATTCTCTAGTAGACACATGCAAGACATAATTGAGGGTATTTTTGCAAAATAGCTTATTTGGCCAAAAGGTGGATAGAAGTGCAAAATTTGGCTAAGACCCAGCAAAGGCAAGAACCTAATATTTACTAGGAAGACCGGCCATATGTGGTTGCCTACATATCACGCCTCGAAAGACGAGAATCAAGTTTGTGTAGTTTGGGCAGATTTGACAAAACAAAAACTAACTCTTTTTTTTCTAAAAACACAAAAAAAATTCTTTCTTTTCTTTTCTTTTTTTTTTTTCACAATTTCAGCAGAGCAGTATATTTTGGACATTGGTTTTTCAAAAATAGATAATTATCTCCCTCAGTCCTTACATTGACTTTCCTTCTCTCAAAATTTTCTCTATACGTCGATCAACATGCAAATCTGAAACAAATGAATGAACAAGTAGTAAGTAAGATGCATCAGGATGGTTTTTTCATTTCGGGTACACTTGTCCTACATAGACCCAACCCTTGTGTTGAGTCTCCAAAGTCAAATGCACATGAAGCAAACAAACATTCCTACTAGGGATCCGGCATGAGGCTGAGTTATTCTAGGTTCAAAACAAAGGCATTTGTTCTAGACTTGTGTACCGAGCAGATAACTCGAGCCAAGGAGGGGGCTACGTACCGAGAAGCGAAAGGACACCCGGCTTAGTAACTTGTCTGAGCCTCTTCTGTATTTCAATGTATGATACTAATAGAATAGGGAGTCACGACCAACGAGCACATCCCCGAAGATGAGAAGAGAAGGGTTTCGCAACAATTTATATACAGTTTGGATAATATCAAAGCAGTAAAAAGCAACATTTAGCACATGTAATAAAATGAGATAATAAATAAAGTCAAATATAATAATTCATCCAAGCTCGAATTCTGAACCCTGAACAAGAGATTTTGGGTTCGATCCCCAGCAGAGTCACCAGAGCTGTAACACCTCTTTTTTTACCTACACCCCCGCGTAAGAGGGCATAAATGAGTTTTTCTAATTAAAGGACAATTGAAACGGAATTTATTTATTTAAAGATTCAGAGTCGTCACTTGGGATAATTTATGGTGTCTCAATTCACCGGTTCAAATCCCAAATCGACAAAAAGATTGACTCTGTATTACAGTCCGCGAACCAGAAATACGAGTAAGAACTTCTGTTAACCCGAGAGAAAGTGTTAGGCATTCCCGGATTTCGTGGTTCTAGCACGGTCGTTCAACTGTTATAAATGGTCTATTATCTGATTTTAGCACATGTTTTAACCTATCTGCATTTTAACTTTAACTGCTTTACTAATTTTAAGAAAAATTTCAACGTCACATAAAACACGTTTTGAACTGCGTCATATAAATGCACCCGTAATCCACAATATATTTTATATAACGTTGTTAGGATTTGGATTTGGGTCACATAAATGTGCACTTGAGTTTAGGAAGGCAAATTATTCAAATAACGCGCCTAAAGTAACTCTGCACTTTTAACTTTGCGAGATCCATGGAAAATCAACTAAATGGCACGCCTCGATTTATATGAACTAAACTAAATTAGCTAAGATACCCTTATTTCACAAATTTGCTAGACGAGAACAATATGCAAATGATGAGTCTGACATCAGAAGCAATTGGCCAGGTGGTGCAGTAGGAAGGCAAGATTGCTCATCTGAATTAGACTCCCGCAACTGCCAAGTGAGGGATTTGTCTATTGATAATCGCTCGCAGCGTAGCCTCTCAAATGACAATACATGTCAGTTTAATTTTATGGCGCACTCAAGAAAAAGTGCACCTGTAGGTAGTAGTATATTCCCTAAATCTTGGGTTGATAGCTCAAGTAGTATAGGGATAAAGGATTACAATACCATTGAAATGTGGCAATGTCAAGTAGCTGTGGCTAATTCTCATTTTTATGATACAGTGATGCATGTCACTGCAATTAAGAACCTTAGGATCGATTAGGTAAGACTATTCAGCACATGTACTTATTTAACAATAAATCAATAAATCATGACAAATAAAATAGCTACAGAGATTAACTGAAATATGGTTTGGGATGTAACCAAAATTGAAACTATTCAAGCTAAGAGAGCAAGTTAAGGGTGAACAAAATTGCAGGAAGCTCAATCAGCACAACATATCTTTTTTGAAAATTTAACATAATCCTAGAAATTACTACTGATTTTAGCTCATCTTACTCAAATTAGCCTCTTGTTGTTTATAAATCAAACTAAACATGTACAAAACTACAATTTATAATCAGCATAAAGAAGACTTCCAGCAAAACTGATTATTGTTAAGAGGTTTGAGAAAATCAATTTGAAGTTAGCCTTAGCACAACCATTGACTAGTTGTGTATTGAATCCTCAAACAGAACACCCTCACTAACAGTGAAAGCCATTTTAGGTCGACTATACATTTCCAGTACAGCAGTCTACTGAACTATTAACTAACCCCCTAAACTTTACGGCTGAAGCAAGGTGCAGCAGAAGGAGCATACAAGGACTAGTTGAATCATTAAGTCAATAACTCCATCACAATTCGTACACAACAAACAGGGATTAAGGTAAACATCAGGGAATAGCAATGTCTGGGCATAACGTCCTTCTAATTTCAAATGTTAACCAGAAACAAGAATCGAGTCAAACCTTCATGTTCTAGTATCATAACAGAAGTAGGAAAATGATACGACTCAAGAGTATACATGCATTCCTTTGACATGAGAGCAGTCCAGGAACATAGACCAACAAATCAGAATTAAAGCACACTGTTAACATGAGCATGGACTATATTCCAACAGTTGAAACCTTGAACTTTCATGAATAACCACAAGACTTCCCTTTTGTTTCCTCAGAAGAAAAAAAAATAATCTGAACTTGGGTAAAATGTTTCACATAACTGAACCTCGAACTTCAATTTTAAGTCCAAACAATGGAACCAAACAGACTCGAACCAAGTTTTCAGCTATAGTACATCAGAGAAAATCGACATAACTCAACAGACATTACCAAAAAATCTCAGCTAGTCATAAATCGATAAGAAACTAAATTTGAACTTACTGATTCAATCCAACAAAAAGCTCAAATGACAGCAACAATGGAATACAAACGCGGAAATTCCATAGCTCAAGAATAGCTAAAAACTAGAGTTACATGGGAGAAAGAAAATCAAACCTGAAGTTGCAAACTTCTTTTGATAATAATAGCCTAAACAATACACCTTTTGCCTCCAAATACTAGCGAAATTCAACAGCCAATCAGCAGGAAAACAGTAGAAATAGAATCGACGAACTTGAACCTCACGAACAATCAATAGACCTCAGTTCACTTCCCTTAATTCAAAAATGAAATTCAGAAAGAAAATGAACTCAACCTTCGATTTTAAACCAAACTCATTAGTGAAAAATGAAAGTTTCTGAACTTCCAAATGCAGAGAACAAAGAGGCTCAGATTAAACAAAAACGAAAATCAGAGTTTTTTCTGTATTTTTTTCTATTGTAACAGGAATTGAACTAAGATGATTTTCAAAAATCAAAAATAAAAAGAAGATTTCTCCGAGCCCTATTTTCCAAGTGAACTCCCTTTCAAAAACGAAATCCCTCAGAATGAACCCCTAAAATTATCTCCCCTTTTTCTTAAAGAAAAACTTATCTTATATATGAAACCCAAATCTCAAACCTTCTCTTCCCTTATTTCCCAAGAAACCCCCAAAATTCTATCCAAAATCCGCAAAAATGAACCCACAATCTCACATAGAACGAAACCTGAACAAATGGAAGGTGTGGATGTGATTTCTCACATCCAACCGCTCCTATTTACCCGAAATTCATCCCAAGAGATCAAGAGCGCGTGAGAATGGCTACAATGCTGGAAATATTTCGTCAAAGACGGTTATGCCACGTTGGAGAGAGAGGAAGAGAGACCATGTGCATTGAGTTTGTGGAAGTACTCGTTTGAAAACTCAGATGAGTTGGGACGATTCGGGCGAGCTGAATCACAGAATGCGCAACTTCCGAGTTTGGGAAATTTAGTGTTCTGTTATGAAATAATATAAGAACAAGAACAATAATACAAGAACAAGAACAATAGAGAGAAAAGTAGAGAGACGAGTATTCTTATTGATACTTTGGGATGGTTTACAATGGAATAGAACCCCTTTATTTATAGGGAGGTGGTGACTTAGCCTCAAAGTAAAACTCTTCTATAAGATAGACATTCACTCTAATTAGAGTTCTATTTATAACACTCCCCCTTGAATGTCTATTCAATAATGTGCCTCGTTAAAACCTTAACTAAAACAAAACCCAATGGGAAAAAATTAAAGAAAAGGAAAAAGAGTACACATGTTTGAATATGCGCCTATTGGTTGCCTCGTTAAAAACCTTGCAAGGAAAACCCAGTGGGACAAAACCTTGTAAGGGAAAAAGAGTGCAACGCGCATTAACTCCCCCTGAAAAGAGCATCAATTCATATCCTTGAGTTTTCGCATTCCGATCTTGTGAACCAGCTTCTTGAAGGTTGACGTTGGCAGAGATTTTGTGAACAAATCAGCAATATTATCGCTTGAACGAATCTGTTGCACATTGATATCACCATTCTTTTGAAGATCATGTGTGAAAAATAACTTTGGTGAAATGTGCTTTGTTCTATCTCCTTTTATGAATCCTCCCTTCAATTGAGCTATACATGCTGCATTGTCTTCATACAAAGTCGTGGGTAGTTTGTTACACTTCAAACCACATTTGTCTTGAATATGATGTATTATAGACCTCAACCACACACACTCCTGACTTGCTTCATGAATAGCGATTATCTCGGCATGATTAGATGAAGTAGCCACAATTGATTGCTTAGTCGATCGCCAAGATATGGCGGTGTCTCCACAGGTAAACACATAACCCGTTTGAGATCGAGCCTTGTGTGGGTCGGATAGATATCCAGCATCAGCATAACCAACAAGATCAGGACTGCAATTATTGCTATAAAATAAGCCCATATTGGTAGTCCCTTTTAGGTACCTCAATATATGTTTGATCCCATTCCAATGTCTCTTTGTGGGAGCCGAGCTATACCTTGCTAAGACATTAACTGAAAAGGTTATGTCAGGCCTTGTAGTATTTGCAAGGTACATTAGTGCACCAATTGCACTAAGATATGGTACTTCAGGACCAAGTAGCTCTTCATTCCTTTCTTGCGGTCGGAATGGATCTTTATTCACATCAAGTGATCGAACAACCATCGGAGTACTTAAAGGATGTGCTCCATCCATGTAAAACCGTTTCAGTACCTTTTTTATATAGGTAGATTGATGAACAAAAATTCCGTTTGCCAAATATTCAATTTGTAAACCAAGACATAATTTTGTCTTTCCGAGATCTTTCATCTCGAATTCATTCTTTAGATAATCAATTGCCTTTGGAGTTCTATGGGGGTTCCAATAAGGTTTATGTCATCGACATATACGGCAAGTACAACAAATTCCGATGTTGTTTTCTTTATAAAAACACACGGGCAAATGGCATAATTTATATAGCCTTCTTTTAACAAATACTCACTAAGACGATTATACCACATTCGTCCTGATTGCTTTAAACCGTACAAGGATCTTTGCAATTTGATTGAAAACATTTCCCGGGACTTTGAATTATGAGCGTTCGGCATTTTGAGTCCATCGGGAATTTTCATGTATATCTCATTATCAAGTGAGCCATAAAGATAGGTAGTAACCACATCCATTAAATGCATGTCAAGCTTTTCAAGGACAGCAAAACTAATGAGATAACGAAAAGTTATGGCATCCATTACAGGCGAATATGTCTCTTCATAATCGACACCGGGCCTTTGAGAAAATCCTTGTGCAACAAGGCGTGCCTTATATCTTTGTACCTCGTTTTTCTCATTTCTCTTGCGTACAAAGACCCATTTATAGCAACAGGCTTAACACCATTAGGTGTTTCAACTATAGGGCCAAAAACTTCACGTTTTGCCAGCGAATTTAATTCTGATTGAATTGCTTCTTGCCATTTTGGCCAATCATGTCTTTTTCGACATTCTCCAACAGATTGAGGTTCAAGATCCTCATTTTCTTGCATAATGCTAGATGCGACATTAAAAGCAAAGACATAATCCACCACTATATCCACTCGATTAAAATTTGCCTCAATATCGATTGGATTTATGGATAGTTCCTTATTTTCCTGAGTCTCGGGCTCAAAGGATTCTTCATGAATCTCAGAGTTTATTAAATCATGAATTTCCTCATGAGATTCTTTCGTAGTGTCATTTTGATCGTTTGCTTTCCTCTTTCTAGGATTTCAATCTTTGGAACCTAATGGCCTGCCACACTTCAGGCGTGCATTCGACTCATTGGATATGACACTAGATGATTCTCCAACAGGGACATCAATACGGATTGGAACATTCTCCGCGGGGATGTGGGATTTTGTTATCCTTTTCAAGTCCGTAAATGCGTCAGGCATTTGATTTGCTATTCTTTGCAAATGGATAATCTTTTGCACCTCTTTTTCACAAATAGAGGTACGTGGATCAAGATGAGATAATGATGCATTTTTCCACAAAATTTCCCGTTTGGTTTCACCGACTTCTCCCCCTAATTTTGGGAAAGTGTCTCATCAAATTGACAGTCTGCAAATCGTGCAGTGAACAAATCCCCTGTCAATGTTTCGAGGTAGCGAATAATGGAGGGCGATTCAAACCCAACATATATTCCTAACCTTCTTTGCGGACCCATTTTGGTGCGGTATGGCGGTGCTATAGGCACATATACTGCGCATCCAAAGATTCTTAAATGGGATATATTGGGTTCATGACCCAAAACCAATTGCAACGGGGAATATTTGTGATAATTCGTCGGTCTGAGACGAATTAACATTGCTGCATGCAAAATGGCGTGACCCCATGCCGAAGTGGGCAGCCTCGTTTTCATGAGTAATGGTCTTGCAATCAACTGCAGGCGTTTAATTAAAGATTCTGCAAGACCGTTTTGAGTGTGAACATGAGCTACAAAATGTTCCACTTTTATCCCAATTGATAAGCAATAATCATTAAATGCTTGGGATGAAAACTCAGCAGCATTATCCAGTCTAATAGACTTGATTGGATTATCAGGAAATTGTGCTCGTAGTCGAATTATTTGTGCCATTAGTTTTGCAAACGCAAGGTTGCGTGATGACAACAGGCACACATGAGACCATCTACAGGATGCGTCTATTAGGACCATAAAATATCTAAAAGACCCACTAGGTGGGTGAATAGGTCCACAAATGTCCCCTTGTATACGTTCCAAAAACGTAGGTGACTCAGTCCCAACCTTTGTTGGTGATGGTCTTGTAATTAACTTGTCTTGATAACAAGAAGTGCAAGAAAATTCATTATTTAAAAGAATCTTGAAATTCTTCAACGGATGCCCATATGAGCTTTCTATAATCCGTCTCATCATGATTGATCCAGGGTGTCCCAATCGATCATGCCAAAGTACAAAAGTATTGGAATCAGTAACCTTTTGGTTTACTGTTGAATGTGCCTCAATTGCACTAATTTTTGTCCAATACAGGCCACAAGATAAAGACGGGAATTTCTCAATAACCCTCTTTTGGCCAGAGACATTCTTTGTAATGATGAGATATTCAAGATTATTCTCATCTATTGTCTCAACATGATAGCCATTCCGGCGTATATCTTTAAAACTCAACAAGTTTCTCTTCGACTTGGAGGAGAACATTGCATTCTCTATGATAAACATTGTTCCTCCAGGCAGAGTTATAGTTGCTCTTCCGGAGCCTTCAATCAATTTACTACTACCAGAGATTGTAGTAACATCTGCCTTACACATACTTAGTTGAGAGAAATATTTCTTTTCTTTGAGTATCGTATGTGTAGTACATGAATCAACTAAACAAATATTTGATCCAAGATTGCTTTGTGAGATATCCATATTTGCTTTCCCATGGTTTGACATACAAAAGAAAATACATGAACATGAGAATAAACAAATTCAATCCGTTTGTTTCACATTTAAACAATATTTTCAAAATCTGCTGAGGTTAGTTGACTAACTAAATCAGATAGTCGATTATATGTTTTCCATAATCGATTACTTTGCAGTTTGAAAATTTCAGTTTAAGCACTGTCTCAATGTAATCGATTGTTAAACATACATAATCGATTATTTGCTAATTTGAAAAATTTCAGATCACACTGTCTTAATATAATCGATTGTTAAACATACATAATCGATTATTTGCTATTTTGAAAAACTTCAGATCACACTGTCTTAATATAATCGATTGTTAAACATACATAATCGATTATTTGCTATTTTGAAAAACTTCAGATCACACTGTCTTAATATAATCGATTGTTAAACATACATAATCGATTATTTGCTATTTTGAAAAACTTCAGATCACACTGTCTTAATATAATCGATTGTTAAACATACATAATCGATTATTTGCTATTTTGAAAAACTTCAGATCACACTGTCTTAATATAATCGATTGTTAAACATATATAATCGATTATTTGCTATTTTGAAAAACTTCAGATCACACTGTCTTAATATAATCGATTGTCAAACATACATAATCGATTATTTGCTATTTGAAAAACTTCAGATCACACTGTCTTAATATAATCGATTGTCAAACATACATAATCGATTATTTGCTATTTTGGAAAACTTCAGATCACACTGTCTTAATATAATCGATTGTTAACAAGTATATAATCGATTGTTTTCCATTTTTAATGCGAAATATTAGATAATCGACTAACTGTTAGGTTAGTCGATTAACTCTACTGAAAAATAAAAATATCTTTGAAATTTAAGCATATGGAAACATTCTAAAGAACTAATACTAACATTATATCATAAACTTACTAATACGAGCTGATACTAATGACTATTAGTTTATTCACTAACTAATACATATAAAATCAAACAATTCCATCTTCCTTCATCACAGATCCATCACCGATTAAGTGGTCTATTTTCCCCTCAGGGTGCTCAAGGAAGTCTGCCACATCCAGGTGGGTGATGTCAAAATTGTCGTCAGAGAAAATTTGTTTCAGGGCCTTTATTCTTTAGAGATGCTTGATAAAGATCAACCAAATGTCTTGGTACATGGCAAGCTTTTGACCAGTGCCCTTTTCCACCGCAACGATAACATATAGTTTCTAAACTATTTGCCTTTGGATTCTCATAATCCCGTTTCTGCTTTTGGTGGTTATTTCTCTTTGGGGGGTGACGGACATTAGGGAAATTTCTTCCTTGTCTACGTCCGCGGCTATGACCCCGATTACGACCACGACCATGACTAGATCCATGGACTTTTCCATGCTTGGCATAATGAGAATACACCTTATCTGCTTCAGGCAATTGTGTAGATCCAGTGGGTCGATTTTCGTGATTTCTCATGAGCAGGTCATTGTTTCGCTCAGCCACAAGGAGAAGAGAAATCAGTTCAGAGTACTTTTTGAAACCTTTCTCTCTGTACTGTTGTTGCAGTACCATATTGGAGGCATGAAACGTTGTAAACGTTTTCTCAAGCATATCATAATCAGAGATATTATCTCCACAGAGTTTCAATTTAGAAGTAATTCTGAACATTGCAGAATTATATTCAGAAAAAGACTTAAAGTCTTGGAGCCTCAGATGAGCCCAATCATATCGTGCTTGTGGCAGAGTGACCAACTACAGGTTGTCAAAACTCTCCTTTAAGCCGTTCCACAAGATGAGTGGATCTTTGACTGTGAGATATTCAATTTTCAAACCTTCATCAAGGTGATGGCGCAAGAAAATCAAGGCCTTAGCACAGTCTTGGGTGGATGCTTTATCTCTGTCTTTAATGGCGTCTCCAAGACCCATAGCATCTAAGTGGATTTCAGCATCCAACACCCATGTCATATAGTTCTTGCCCGAAATTTCAAGGGCAACGAACTTTCTTTTCATAATATCAGACATAATTAAAACCAAATTCGGAAAAAGGGAAATACCTTAATTTTCTCAAGAGGATTCTTGAGACGGTAGAGTCTCGTGCTGATAACGTGTTATGAAATAATATAAGAACAAGAACAATAATACAAGAACAAGAACAATAGAGAGAAAAGTAGAGAGAGGAGTATTCTTATTGATACTTTGGGATGGTTTACAATGGAATAGAACCCCTTTATTTATAGGGAGGTGGTGACTTAGCCTCAAAGTAAAACTCTTCTATAAGATAAACATTCACTCTAATTAGAGTTCTATTTATAACATATTCGTTCTTTTTTCCTTAGTTAAGGTTATTTGGAGAACGGGTCAGGTTTGGCTAGGCAGGTGGATAAGGCTGGAATTTGGTTGGGGCCTGGGCAAAATGGGTCAAATTGTTTGGGTTGAATAGGATTTGGGCTTTGCATTTTAATCTATTACTCAACAACCCTATTTTCTTAATTCTTTTTTTCCTCTATTTTTCATTTGTTTTTCTTCTTACACTTAAATTAAAACTCCTACAAATAATTAACTTACCAAATTAATCTAAAAACCTAACATAATATTTACAAGAATTAATTACTACTAAATTAAAGGGGAAATTATTGGTTTATAATTAAAAGGCTAGAAATGCAAAAGTAAACCAATTTTGTGATTTTATTTTTTAATAAAGCACCTAATTTAATAATTAACCTTAAAATATGAAAATAAATCCTAAATTCAAATGCATGTTATTTTATATTTTTCAATAATTTAATAAAATTAAACATACACGGACAAATGCAAACAAAAAGCTACAAAAACCTACGAATTTACAAATGATGGAAAATTTTATTTTTGTTTTGAATTTATATGAGTAATTCATATAGGGCAAAAATCACGTTCTCACAGGAGTTTTGACCTCACAATGGCCCTTAGTTTCATTATCACCGCCCGTTGATCAGGGTTTGAGGGGAGTAGAGAATGGATTGGCATAGCCGGGTTTCCCTCAAGCTCAAAACTATGTCAAGGTATTTGTGGACACCAGCTCTTCTGAGGTTCCATATAGTCCACAGTCTTGGGAGTCTGCCAATCAAGACTTGTCAGTGTATGTTATGATATACGCAGAGGAAATGGATAGTAGTCGGGCCAAGAGGAGGAAGGTAACTGATACGAATATAAAGGTTCCACTTCAAAGTGTGTCTGATCGAGTTTCTTATAGGACGAGGCAAGGACCCTCTACTGTAGACTTCCTCCAAGTGTCAGTTTTGGTTGGTGATTTCCACCTCTCCTTGGAGTATTACCAAGTCAAGGTTCTAAATGTGTTAGGTTATTCTATGAGGACACGGGGAGCCCCGTCCCGACATGTATATATTATGGTTAAGCCTACTTAGAAGTTTTTGTATATAGTATCATGTATAGAGTTTTGGGTATGATATGTCTACGGCCTTGCTGAACCCTACGTATATAAACCTTTTTTATAAATTAGTTATGCGAGCTAAGTCTTAATATTGTTACTTATATATATGGATGTCTCCCGTGATGGCATGTGATAGATTTGATAATAAATAAGGATAACGTACGTGGTGTTTAGTTGGGTAGAATTTAATATTACAATGGGTATGGATTGGTTGGCTTTTTGTTATACTAACATCAAGGATAGGTAAAAGATGGTTTAATTTCAGTCTATATGAGAGCCTGTTTTAGAATGGGAAGGTAATACGCATCACCAAGAGGTAAATTTATCTCCTATATCAAGGCAAGGAAGATGGTCATAAATGACTATATTTATCACTTAGTTCAGGTTTGGGATGTAGAAGTAGAGTTACCAACAATTCAGTCCTTTCCTAGGGTTAATGAGTTTCCCGATGTTTTTCCTAACGAACTTTATGGTCTTCGCTAGAGCAAAAATTTGAGCTGCTATTGACCTATTATAGATATGCATCCATTATCTATTCCTCCCTATAGAATGCCTGAAAGAATTGAAGGAACAAGTAAAGGACTTACTTGAAAAAGTCTTTATCAGACCTAGCACATCATCATGGAGAGCACCTGTGCTATTTGTGAGGAAAAAAGATAGTTCCTTACGGATGTGTATTGACTATAGACAGTTGAATATGGTGATGATCAAGAATAAGTACCCGCTCCAGAGGATTAATGATTTCTTTGACCAGTTGTAAGGTGCCAAGTGTTTTTCAAAGATAGACTTGAGTTCTGGGTACCATCAAGTGAGGATTAAGGAGGAAGATATTTCCGAAGACAGTATTTAGAACTAGATACGGGCACTTTGAGTTTCGTGTTATGTTGTTCGGTTTGACCAAGGCCCCAGTAGTATTCATGGATTTGATGAACCATGTGTTCAGGCCCTTCTTAGATCTGTTTGTAATTGTATTTATCAACGATATATTGGTGTATTCTCTTTCAGAGGCTAAACATGCAGATCATTTGCATATTATGCTCAAAACTCTACAAAAAGGGAAATTGTATGCAAAATTCGTTGAATGTGAATTCTGGTTAAACTCTATAGCTTTCCTTGGGCATATAACTTCGGGTGAAGGCATCTGGGTGGATACATAAAAGATTGAGGCAGTGAAGACTTGGTCTAGATCCACAACACCGACGGAGGTTTGTAGCTATCTCGGTTTGGCATAGTATTACAGGAGATTTGTAGAGGATTTTTCTTCCCTTTTAGCACCTTTGCCAAAGTTGACTCAGAAGGGAGCAAAGTTTCAATGGATTGATGCTTGCGAATAGAGTTTCTAGGCATTGAAGGACATATTAACTTGAGCACTGGTTTTAACGCTCCTAGAAGGGAGTTACATGATCTTTTGTGACGCTTCAGGTGTTACAGTTGTATGCTGATGCATCATGGTAAGGTTGTAGCTTATGCTTCTAGAAAAATAAGAAAGCATGAGAAGAACTGCCCGGCACATGATTTAGAGTTAGCCGCAGTGATTCGTGCACTAAAGAAGTTGGAGGCACTACTTGTATGGTATTCATATTGATATCTACACGGATCATAAGAGCTTCTAATATATCTTTAAGCAAAAATGAAATCGATCTACATCAAAGGAGATGGTTGGAGCTTCCTAAAGACTATGACATTGATATTTTATACCACCCAGGGAAGGCGAATGTAGTAGCTGACGCCCTCAGCCGTAGATCCATGGGTAGCATGTCATATTTACAGTCAGAGTAGAGAGAATAGCCAATAAGGTTCATCATGTAGCTAGTCTTGGAGTTGGCTTACTGGACTTAGGTGGTATTAGAATTACTATTTAGGATACTACAACATCTTCTTTAGTAGCTGAAGTAAATGAACGCAGTACAAGGATCCTGTGTTGGTTCATTATAGGGATACCACCCCTCAGAAGGAGAAGACATAGTTTGGAATTACAGAAGATAGGGTCCTCAGTTATTAAGGGCGATTATGGGTGCCTAATCTTGCAGGGTTGCTTCGACAGGTTATGGTAGAAACTCACTATTCTCGTTATTCTATTCATCCCAGAGCAACAAAGATGTATCATGGTATCAGGAAAATATATTGGTGGGACAGAATGAAAAAGGATATAGTGGAGTTTGTTTTGTTAGTGTCCTAATTGTAAGCAAGTCAAGATTAAGCATCAGAAACCCGGTGGATTATTGCAGGCTAAGGAGATTCTGAATTGGAAATGAAAAATAATCAATATGGATGTTATCATAGGCTTACCTCGTACCCAACATAAGTTCTATGTTGGAAAACTACGTTAGTAGCACCAAAATTGGTACAACAGGCAATCGAGAAAATTAAGCTTATACAAGAAAGGCTATTAGCAGCACAAAGCAGTCAAAAGTCTTAGGATAATCAACTGCGAAACATGGAAATTTTAGTTTAACGATTGGGTATCCTAAAGTTATTACCGATGAAGGGCGTTATGAGGTTTGAAAGAAAGAAAAAACTTATCCCTCAGTACATTAGACCATATAGGATCATACGCAAGATAAGCCAGGTAGCATATGAATTAGACTACCTTCGAACTTGGAGTCTGTACATCCAGTCTTTTATGTGTCTATGCTCCATAAATGAATCGAAGATCCTTCCAGAATTGTGTCAGTTGATGACGTTTAGGTCACATACAAGCTATCATATGAAAAAACTCCCATTGCTATATTAGACACAGAGATTCGGAGATCGAGAAGTAACGACGTAGCTTCGGTGATAATACATAATACTTTGGAGAAACAATAATGACATGAGGTCTAGATATTCCTACTTATTTCCTCCTCTAGAGAAGGGTCTGACTGAGACATCATAACCTTAAGGTATTTGTATAGGTTCTGGTGTTAGTTATTGTCATTGCTCATGGGGGCCATTGTCATTATTGGTGGTATCCTTTGTGGCGTTGAATTACATTAAGAGTTGGTAGTAATATTATTACCAAGGGTGAATCTGCCAAGGTTATATAGATCTCAGAGAGTTGTACATTCGAGGACGAATGTTTCTAAGGGGGGAAGAATGTTACATCTCGCATTTTTGTACGTTAAAAGTTTCGTCTTCAGTTAATTGACATAGACTCGAGGATGAGATTATCTTGAGATTAACGTATTTATGCTATTTATAACAAGCAATATTCATGAAGGATAAAGGGCATACAAAAGAAAACGTATTTCATTGAAGGTGGCCGATTTGTAATAAAATACGGGTCGAGCGATAATACCCGATAATTATGGACTAGTACTATGTAAGGTGTCATATGACCACGGTAGAACGGTGTAAGGTATATTAAAGATAAATAGAATTTTAAATAATTTAAAATAATTCTTAATTATACGAATAATTGATTAATTATCAAATAACGAGACATTACCTAGTTAATTAATAAAATAAGTAGATCAGATTAATCCCTCCCCTCCAAAAAACGTGGCAGAAGGCCACCAATTAGGAGAATGACTCATATTCATCTATGAGTAGGTGACTAAATGACTCATATTCATCTATGAATCGGTGACTACCTAAGATTAAGTGAAATATCAACAACGTAAGTCTTATTAAGTGTCTTTGTTTCTATTTTATTTGGACAAGAGGTCAGAACGTCATTTAGCACAAAAAAGAATCACATATCGTTTTCATTCTTCCTACTTTGAAGACGTCAAGAACACTATTTTGAAGAAGTCAAGAATAGGAGTTAATTCAACCCAGTTGTTGCAATTCAATATTCAATCCAACGTGTAACAACACAATTCCAACGAGAATTTGTTAGAATCCAAGTAATATAAAATTTTTATGATTCTAAAGAAGTACGTGCAATCTTCTTCAAAAATATTATACGGAGTTTTTCTTATTCCAGATATGTTAAAATTATCATTTTTTTCTTTTTGGCATGATCCAAATTATACAGAAGAAATGAGCAAACGCACGGTTTTCATAAATTACTTGTTACACCTCCATTTTTCGTACGCGAGAGTACGTCGTAAGTCACTTGATGTAAGCTCACAAATAAGATTTTATTGGGAGAAAATATAGTAAGTTAATCATGTTACCTTAGAGGTTATAAGTATTTAAGGTCATGAATAACAAGTACCAAGATGGTTGGAAAGGCTTAGAAGCTAAGCAAATTGAAGGAAAATAAGTTTCGTCGAAAGTCGATAAGTTTGGAATGTTATAACATGTACTTTGTGGTGAAACTAGGGTTCTTAACATGATAAGGAGGTTACTATATGAGTTATTTTAGTCGTATGATATTCATTTTCTACATTTTGAAGGCAAGCAAGTTGGCAAAGGTCATCACAAGTTACATTCATAAATTTGCTGAAACTTAGATCAAATATAGATACACTTTTCTCCCAATATACTTGGAATCTAGGGATGATCTACATACCAAGTTGAAGGTGTACGAGTCTAGTTTCTAACGCATTAAACCGTTCATCTATACGATATTGGAGTAGAGATATATTCACATTTTTGCGAAACTGTGCAGCTAGTAGGTGACAAGTAGGTGCATCACCTACTTGCCAAAGGAAAGGCCTCAATTAAAAGCCCTAAATTCAGCCAAGAAGGTACTTTTAAGGGCTGTTAAACTCTTTTATTTCATTATCTATTAGGCCAAAGAAAAATAATTGAACCCCTGCAACTCCTCCCCAAAAGTCCCACACAAACCCTAGGTTATTTCGGATCCTACGACGCGATTCTAGTGCTGGAAAGTCCAGACAGCTTGCTAGTTTCTCTTTCTCCTTCTTGTAGTGGTGTTGAGGAAATTATTTTTGATGAAAAAATACAATTTTTCGTGAGTTCTGCTCAGTACAATGTAAGTTTATGCTTCTCCTTCCATTATCTATGCGTTTGCGAGTTGCAACTCGATCGTAAAGAATAGACCTAGCTAGTTTTAAAAGAATGATATGTTGTTTGTTCTTGTATGCTAGTTAATTGGTTGTGAACATATTTCTAGGTTGAATTCATGGCTGGTTTATCGGATAAGAGGTATAATGATGTGTTTTTGGTTGTGTTTCTCAATTTGAAAGAAAAGGCAAGTCGAAACATGTTTAAGTAAACCGAAAAATTATTTTTGAGTTGATGAACTTGTGGGACTGTTTTGTAGGCTTTTTCGTGATGGTATTGGGTTGTCTCTTTTGCTACTGATTTTATGGATTTGAGAGGATGGAGGATGTGGAGAAACACCACATAATGGTAAGGTTGTTTGTTGGTCGTTCGTTATAACATTTTCGGATTGTTGACATTATTATGGTTGTCGTATTGTGTATGAAGTGATAGGGGAATGTTGGGCTGTTGTGATTGTTTTGACTAGTATGAAGTCATATATACTGGAAAGGTGATGTCTGTTTTATTGTAAAATAGGTTGTGGTCAATACATAATAGTTACGACGCTTAAATGATAACGAGAGTGTCATTTTTCTTAATGTAGTCTAAGAAGCCGTGAAATTGCATATCCTGAGGTTGGGAAGAATATACAAGGTATGTTAAGGCTTTTACATATTTATTTTGGCATGATCTAAAGTGACATGAACATAAATGGTACGCAAATTCATAGCAGATCTACTCCTAAAAACTAAGGTTGTCCATGTTGTTCTTTCCTTATAAAATTATTCTAAGCAAATATGTATGATCCTCGAATCCTACTAAGATTCATATTGAGGGTATAGATGTCCATAAGGTTCTTAAGACACTCCAAAAGGGTTAGAATGTGATTCCTTGAGTTGAGCATGCATTATATATATGTATCTATTTTACTCTACCGAGCCGCGCTATAGTCGGCCAGGTACGGCACCTATTGTGCAACCACTGATCAGTTGAATTTTACCGAGCTCCACGTGGTCGGGTACGATTCTACCGAGCCATATGATGGCCGGGTACATTTTTACCGAGTCCTCGATGAGGCCGGGTACGATATGATGATGATGATGATGCCCAGAGATGCAAATATTTTTAAAATTTTATGTATATATATGTATTATGCATTTCATGTTTGTAGCCCCCAGAGACACTCAGATGTTACAGGTTTTATTTCCTCTATCTCTCTTTACATTACAGTTCTTATTTATGCTTTCCTGTCTTACATACTCGGTACTTTATTCGTATTGACGTCCCTTTTTCATGGGGACACTGTGTTTCACGCCCGCAGGCCCCGATAGATAGGTTGACATTCCTCTTAGTAGGCTATCAGCTCAACGAAGGTGTTGGTGCACTCCACTTGCTCCGGAGTTGCCTATTTGGTATGTATTCTTTGGATATGTATTGATTGGTTGGGCGGTGCCTTGTTCCGACCTTTATGATTTTATGTACTCTTAGAGGCTTGTAGACATATGTTAGGTGTACAGATACTTGTATGGCCTTGTCGGCCTATGTTTTGAGTTACAAAAGGCCCGTATATCGCATATATACGTTTTTATATCATGTTGGGTCTTCATATGTTGAGTATTCCCTTATGTTTTATTCTTATTATCTCGTGAAGAGTTTTCTAGCCCATTTACTCATGATAGTATGGTAAGAATGTTATGTTAAGTTGGTACTTGGTTGAGTAAGGCACCGAGTGCCCGTCACGACCCTTTGGTTTGGGTCGTGGCATTACTCTATTCATAGAAAATTACGGATGTCAATATTCTTGATTTCTCCATAAGAATTATTATTATCTTATATTTATAGGTCCCGACACAATATATATTTGACAATGTTTGTCAGAGAGGCATATTGATGTTTATCGCTTAATAGAGGATTTTCGTTCCAACAGAATTGCGGTTGTAAATTTAATGCTAGTTGTCTTGTTTATAATAACATGTAGCGTGATAATATTAGGCCTATTACTAGCAATATAATATACTCTTTTCATATTATGTCTATAACAATGTATTACTGCAAAAATTGAAGTTTCATTTCATAGAACTATTGTACGTTGAAGTTCAATTAAACTTCATTAAAGGATGACACACTGAAAAGATTTTATTGACGTACTTTTCATGTATTGTATTTATTTATATGTATTTATCTATAATTTAAGCGATGTTATATATATATATATATATATATATATATATATATATATATAATACATATAAAGTTATGCACATGTATATAAATATCGTAGCATGCATGGGTATAGGTGTACATAATATAATCAAGCCACTGAGAGTATCCCATCATATCATATCGACCGTTATGGGCAACATCATTAACATATACCAACTAATCAGGTGGTAATGCGTATATTATGCCGTAACCTTTTTTCATATATATGTGAAATATGAAAAAAGGTTACGGCATTATATACGCATTACCACCTGATTAGTTGGTATATGTTAATGATGTTGCCCATAACGGTCGATATGATATGATGGGATACTCTCAGTGGCTTGATTATATTATGTACACCTATACCCATGCATGATACGATATTTATATACATGTGCATAACATTATAAATATTTTAAAATTTACAAAGTTATTCAGATTTACAGACGGATTTCTTTATTCCACGTTTCGTCTATGCCTTTTACGTACAGATATTCATGCCTTACATACTTAGTACATTTTTCGTACTGACACCCTATTTCATGGGGGCATGCATTTCATGCCCGCAGGTGCAGGTAGAAAAGTTGACGGTCTCTTTCTTAGGATCCTTGATCAGCGAGTGTTGGCATGCTCCACTTGATCATATATATATATATATATATATAGTATAATGTGGCTTAGTCACGTTTTGTACAGCTATATTTCTATTGCGGTCTATAGATTTATGTCTGTTGGATAGTATGTGGCTTTGCGGACTTCCAATTTTGAGGTATTAGTTGTACATAACAGTCTTGTCAGCTTGCCCTACGTATGTTGCACGTATATGTATGTATGTATTTTTGGGCAGGATTCCTTCATGTATATTATTCTTGTAATTCAGTAGATGTCATTCAAGTTTATATCTTAGACGCATAAATTAGGGTGTTTGACAAGTAGGACTCAGGCACCCGTCGTGGCCCATCGGTTTGGGTTGTGACACCTTCATTGTTTTGAGTATTCTGTGTCGTTGACCAGGCTCCACCACATATGCTATTCTTGGGGTCAGCTGGAAGGCTTGTGTCGATAGCCACATGCGAATAAGAATCCAATGGGTCCACAATTGAAATTCTAACGAGATCAATGGGCGGTACCTCGTTACCGGGTGCTACGTTATTGTTTTCACCGTGATGACCAAGCTCACCATTAGTAGTTGGAGGTGCTAATTGTGAGTTTGACATTTTGAGTTTAAACCTAAAATCAAAGATACTTCAAAGAATATGTGAAAAATATTGTGTGTTATGGAAATTCGTATCAAATAACCACTATTATCGTTAGTCCCACGATGGGCGCCAAATTGTTGACCCTCAATATCGGATAATAACTAATCTGTATGCGATTTTAAGAATATATGATATAATTTGACACAAATTGAGAATACAGTTTAATATTGAAATTAATGATAAAAATAAATACAAACCACACAAGTTGAACAGTGTTATCCTTTAAGGTTGGTGACCCTTGAGTCAGAAATTGGCTCAATCGGTGTCAGAACAAAATAAAAAGATAATAAAAACTGGAAATAATAGTGTATTGCCTTTGGATGCGTATTACAATGTGTATTACGAATAATTAGACCATCTTTATATAGTAGGGGATCCTACTTTAGAAATAATTCTACAAAATGTAAGAAATTTCATGATTTGCTAATTAGTCAGTCTCTTGTTGGTACGTGCCGAGATATTTAGGCCTTCCATAATATGGTTTGATAATATTTTTCTCTCGAGTTTGATCGGAGTCGGTGTCTGTTCCGGAGCTACTAGATCAATGATCTTGAAGACGCATGCTCTAACTTGTATCTTGGTTCAATATAATTTATGGTTGATCTTCAATCTGTCACATTTCAGTGTCGATCTGTCATGCAATAGATGAATCCGATTTCGACCGTATACAAACTAGTTATTAGCTTCTTTGAAAAATTAATACCCAACAATACCTTCATTAATAATATTCATTATCATTATCACAAACTATAGTCATGAACATAAATAAATTTAGTACAAAATTATTATTTTTGTAATGAACTACATAATACACTCAGACGACCGAGAAGACGAAGCAACATTGTTACAAAGGAATAAATGGTAAGCTCTTTTATAAAATATAAAAGCTTGAAATTTTTTTAAATTTTATGAAAAATATAATAGTAAAATTTTGTGCGAAAACCAGCTCTTGAGCTAGTTTTGAAATTTAAGAACTTATCAAAATATGAGTAAAATTTATGAACAAACATGTATTTATAAAAAAAAGGGAAAATTTAACTAAATCCATGGCCAGAGGTAGGTCTATAGTCTATTAAGCTCGGTAGTGAGCATAATATTACAATTATGAAAGACCATATGATAGTCCTTTAATTAGCCAAATAATAGAAATATACGCCATCAAGTTCATCAAAAGGATAATTTTACAGACCTTAGAATAATATATTTATAGCGTTAATTATAAGTGTATTTGTGTAAACAATCATCAATCGTTTCTTAAGCTTCTCGCTTCATCAATATTCTACTCGTTATAACCAAAAAGTTAGATTTTGAGGAAAAAAAGTTATCAAATTAAAGGACTTCATATTTTCTTAGAATTTAAATATTAAATACTTTAAAATAAATTCAATTTATCAAAATGACTTCTTATTTGGATTGTAGAAAAATCACCCTACCCCTCACCGACAAGATTGCTTTGGTCCTGTTCACCAAGGACAAATCTAAAATATCTTATATAATGAATATGAATGTGATAAAATTAGAAAAATTCATTTTCTTTTTTCGTGAAATATCTTTTAAAAGACACTCAGAGTGTTTTTTCAGACACAAACACATGAGTCCATGTTTCTATCTTGTTTTTTTTTTGTACCTAATTGCTAATTATTAGTGTTGATGTGATTAAGACGATAACAATTATTCTTTGCATCGTCTGGCATTTATTCCGACAAAGGATGGACATATCTGAAGATTATATTTATATTTAACTTGGATATAAGATCGATCTCTGCAATAAGCAGACGGTGAGAAATTCAAGAAAGAAAAAGAAAAATGCAAGTTGTAAAACCAAGAAACCAGAGCCAATTCACGTTGATTTTTATTTTGTGTCTCGTATAACTGATACTAATTTATAAGATTTTTTTTATCTTATAAATTTGTGGACCCAATTTTATACTTTTGAATTCAAAAAAATTTGAATCCACAAAAGTATGAGACAAAAAAATTATCTTATACCATAATATCAGTTGTATGAGATACAAAATGGAACTGCATTATGCGAAGATAAAGTTGCATTATGATGAAGAAATGATTCGTTCATTATTCTGTGTAGTAATTAATGAAAAGAATGAGCAGTTCACAATTATACATAACAAATCATGTGCATGCGAAATTTGCTTTTGTTCATTATTTTTGTATCTATTTTTTTGATGATTAATTTTGTGCTGTAGATAGATAATCCATTTCACATGTCGAATGTCGACTTACGAATAATGGCCAAATTACTAACGCAAATAGTCACTTTCACTTATATATATATATATATATATATATATATATATATATATATATATATATATATATATATATATATATATATATATATATATATATATATATATATTTCTTTCTCTATTTGAAATAGAGTGAATGGGTATTTGCTATGCCCAAGTTTTCCAGCTATGTTTTTGGCCTTTGACAGGCAGCACCTCCCTAATTTCCAATCAAAAGTCTTAAAAGCAGAAGTCTTTAGTTCATTCAAAGAATTGTCGATCAAATATATAGGGGAAAAAAACTAATACTTGGTTTGCATAACTTATACCGTTTCTACTATACATTTCTTACAACATGGTACTGTCATCTAATTAAGGACGAAAACTATTTCTCCATTTGCTTTGAGTCGAATAGTTAGATCTGGATGAAAAAGGACATCGTTTTGAATTGCTGGTCCTCCTTTAATTTAGCATTTGGACTTAATTTAGTTAAAACTTAAAATATATATGTATATATGTTAATTTTTGGTATATATATATATATGTATATGTGTGTGTGTTAATTTTTGAAAGTTGAAGCTGTGTTTAGACGTTTATTTTGTTTGAAAAAAAATTAAAATTTTGTTAGTGAAAGAAAACATTTCATCCAAAAACTGCCCAAAACCAGTTCTTGGGAATTTGAAAAAGAAATTATCATATTCTATGAACAAAATTTTTTTTTTGAGAGGAGAAAGTCAAAATCTGTGGCCGATGTTAGACAATAAAGTTTATATAGTTGTTTTAATTATAACTCATTTAGAATTAAGGTGTAATTACTGTTTTCTTAAAAGTATATATAAAGAAAAACTATATGGTGGAACTAGGATATTGGGAAGTTCATGAATTACTGTCCTAAGATGGACTTATAATTCCAATGTATTACCCCACGTAAAAGGTGTCAACTGTCAAATTCAACAAAACCAACTACAATTGGCATGACATTTAGGAAAAAAAAAACTCGACAAAAAGTTTTCCAAGAAATGCAGATTAATTGCCAACGCTATAAAATTAACAAGAATCTTCAGTTTATATTCAACAGTAAACTTGTCTTCCTCCATTAAACAAAACAAAGATTTCAAAAAAAAAAAAAAAAAAACACATCAAAGACGATACGGCAGTCTAGTGCATATCATACATCCCGCGTTCATGCATGGTCCGGAGAAGGGCCGCACACTCACCTTAATACAAACATCAACGACTGTTTCCACGGCTCAAACTCGTGACCCTTAGATGACACAAAGAAAACTTTACAAATATCAAATTAAAGACGATCCATGGTGAAAAATTGAAGAAAAATATACATCTATGCATCATAATTTAATTTCTTTTTCTCTCTATTGTGTGAATACATTGAGCAATGAAACTCTAGCATTAAGTAAACTCCTAAACACTTTCTCTCCACCACTTTCAATTCCACAAATACAATCTTCCAATTCATGCATTTTCTTAAACACCATTTTCACTTCTTCATCACCTTTTTTTCTCAAACCCCACAAAAAACTCTCCAACCCCATTTCTACAAATTCAACAATACCTTCATCTTCTTTCACTTTCTTTGTTTTCTTTCCTAATCCAATCCAAGAGCAAGTTGGTTTTGGAAATGCCATAGATACCCGAAGTCCATTAAAAAGTGCAATAGAAACCAATTCTGTCACTTCTATTATATCTTTCATGACTTCTGCTAGCTCTGCATCTCCATCAGGCACTGCTACACATTCTTGTGGTACAATATATTTTCCTATACATTGCACGTTAGACACAAGTTTTTCCATTTCTTTAGCCATTTTTCTCAAAGCTTTTGCATAGGAAGCAATCTTGGATTCATCTTTGCGCCTTATAGCTAGCTGTTGCAACATAATATAATTAAATGATTAAAAACATATTTCATTCTCTAACCGCTAAATTTTTTAGATACGATGATAATTAAATATGCAATCAGAACGAACAAGAGGAGATTATTTGAATTCTATGGCCTTCTTTGAGGTCACTCTTTATTCTATTTCCCATATATAGCCATGTGAGACAAGAGGGGTTGCTCTGATGGTAAGCCCCCCACTTCTAATCGAGAGGTTGTGAGTTCGAGTCTTCCCAAGAGCAAGGTGGGAAGTTCTTGGAGGGAAGGATGCCGGGGGTCTATTTGGAAACAGCCTCTCTACCCTAGGGTAGGGGTAAGGTCTGCGTACACACTACCCTCCCCATACCCCACTAAGTGAGATTATAATGGGTTGTTGTTCTTCTTGTTCTTCATATATAGCCATGTGGGCTAAATTTTGCCTTTAAATATAGTTGGATAATTTATTTATTTTTTGTTGAGAATACAATTTAATTAGCTCACTCGGCTAAGGAGGGGCCAAAACTTAAAAATAAATGGTCATTTGTGTCATGCACCTAGTAAGCTCTTACTATGTATGAAATTCGGGAAATGATTAAACTATAAGGGTCTATCATATGCATCCAATATTTTTGTAAGACTGTTTCTATGGCTCGAAACCTTACTTTTTGGTCATATGCCAGCGTCACTCTTAACATAAAAAATACTTTCATGTGTATAGTTATGAAAAAGAATCAAGTTCACATGCAAAGGGATGCGTTAAAGACACTGTTTTTTTTTTTGAAAAACTTGAGTTTAAACTACCTGAGCAGCTAAATGCTCTTCCTTGAAAGTGAGAATCAATGTCTGAAAAATTCCATAAACGTCAACAAAGTGAAGGAAATCATCTAGAAGCTTCTCGATCAAATGAGAATGGCCATGTAGAGATTCACGAGTTTGTGGAAGCTGAAGAAGATCATCAAGAGACTCATGAACAATCTTGAGTTGATTCAATCCATCACAAACCCAAGCTGAAGTTCGATTTTCGGGCTTTAAAGCCCATGATTTAAGGTCGTTTAAATCATCTTTGAGCTGAGAAATTAAAGGATGAGATCGACAAGGAAGACTAGCTGATCGGACGTGGAAGGTTTTTTTGGGTTTGTTTGAATGGTTAGGATGATTTGGAAAAGAAAGCGATCGACGGAAATTAGCCACCATTCTTGGTGTCATTGTTCTTGATTTTGATAATGTTTTCTCTTTTCCCATTTGGAAAGATGGGAAAATTTGTGAGGAGAAAATGTAAGGGGTTAGACAATTGAGAGTGTTTATATAGGGACAAGAGGTTTTGGATCTATAATTTTAGATCATGGGTGTAATGTATTATTGTCGTAACTACTTCCTTCTTTTTTATTTATAGCTTTAGCCCCAAAAATAATTTGATTCAAATAATTTTCACTATTAAAAACTAAGAATATACTATTGTTTTATTTCTCTATGTCAATCATATTCCTTCAAGAAGGCATGGAGTAGTGTATATGTAGAAAGATATGTAGTAATATTGTTATTTAGCCAAAAGCCAAAACTCAGTGTATATGTAGAGCCGATCTAGAATTTATGAAAATTGATCTATGTTCCTCCGCTAATAACTTAGCATTCAATCAAGTACATCATTCAATCTTTTTGAAACGCGTGGGCCAACATATAATATTATATAGTTTTATAAAATATGCATATAAAATACCTAATTTGACAAAAAATTCATAGGTTCATGTGCCCTATATTTTAAGTAATACATCCCCTCTGTATAAATATGTAAAAAATTACAAGAAAATAAAAAATATCACATTTAAACATATGATTTCGAAATCATAGCGAGTTTGATAGTTAAAACCTAAATATTAAATTCAAACCTAAATATTAAATTCATCAAATGAAAATTTTAGATCAACTTCAGCTAACCCCAAAAGTAAAGTAAAAGAGAATAAGGGAGAATAGATCAAGGAATAAATCCACCTGTTGGGGAATGCAAAAAAGGCAAAATCCCGTTACAAAAGGTGCATGAGAGATTGGAGATGATCTGTCTTTTGTAATTCACAGGTTATTCTGGTTTTCCTGTTGTTCTGGAGCCTACACATCACGTGCACCTCACACCCTGTCCTTTTTAATTTACTCTCTTATACTTATCCAACTATTCTAAGCTAAAACCTTTTGTTGCTGGTAGAGCAAACAAGTCAAATTAATTTCCAGAATGTCATTCTTGTACTATACTACCACTTGTGTCACAATTGTTGGCCATTGCGTTATTATAATATTTTTTATTTTTTTTCACAGAGTGAACTGTTAGTATGGAAATAGGTACTGCCCATACTATAATATTTCTTTTAATATGTCCTGGTTTATTTGGCGTTATAATTTGGAAAATGATAAGGGAAAAAACTAAAAGAGTTTTTTTCTTCATATAGTTTTTTTTTGGGTCAAAGGAAAAATTTTGTATTCAACCTATGTCAATATACATCAATTGTTCTTTTGTGACTATAGAACAACTCTCAAAGATTATTCAATTAGCTACTCTACAACTATAGTTGTTTAACTACAAACCTAATGTGAATCTAGTCAGGATTACATTGGGTAGTAGTTCATGGTTTGTAGGTTGTTTTACCACTTTGGCTTCTTCATTCCAGTGATATGCACTTGGATATCAATCTATCGTGCTCTATCTGCCGCATCTTTGCTGGACTGTCGAAATCTTCTTTCGTTCCTTTCCATCCAAATGTTGTATACGATTGCTGCAAACACCATTCCTAAAATGGATTTCCTGGGATGCCTATTGTTAACTCTGGCCGAGACCCACTGAACCTCTAGTTCCCAACTGGTGATTACTTTTTTAAACCTCAGCCACTGTAGCAAGCCTTGCCACAACCTTTGTGAGTAATGACATTCAAACAAGAGGCGATCATGTGTCTCTACAAGGTCTCTCCCACACAGTGTACATGCTTGATTAGTGTTAATACCCCATCTTTCTAGTCTATCAACTATTGCCAATCGTTTGTGTAGTGCCAACAATAAAATGAATTTCTGTTTAGGCAGCACCCGAGATACCATTACTAAGTTCTTCAAGTTGACTTTGGCATACTGTGGAGTAGAGTGTAAGTATGCCTTGATGTTGTAACTCCCATTTTGGCAGCATGAATCAGTGATATGTTTTCATTTTTCCACCAATCCCTTGCTCCAAAAATCTTCCTCACCAGCCAGCTTGCTTGTTTTGGTACCTCCATAGTATCAATGTTTTTTTCTTTATATAGTGGCAGTGAATCCATTTTATCCAGAGTTTATCTTTTTTGGACATTAGAGCCCATAACAGCTTAGATAAGGCTGCTTTTTTCCATCGACCATAACAATTAATGTTTAATCCTCCAGCTGCCTCTGGTTTGCAAACTGTTTCCCATGCAATTGGAGCTCTATGACTTGTCTCATGAGATCCTGTCCACAAGTAGTTTCTGCATTTTCCTTCCACTAGTTTGATGAGCTTTTTTGGAAGGAGAAATACCTGTGCCCAGTAAGTTTGCATTTCTAAGATGACACTTTTTATCGGTTGAAGTCTACCTACATAGGATAGGAGCTTAGCTGACCAGCATCTGACTCTGTCTACTATTTTTTCGACTAAAGGTAAGCACTGTATGATTGTAATCCTCTTTGTTGATAAAGGAACACCCAAATATTTAAAGGGAATGTCCCTTCTGTCAATTGAAGTGCAGACAGTATCTTCTCTTTGGCTTCATTTGAGACACCTGCTATGTATAAGGAGCTTTTCTCCAAGTTGGCTTGTAGTGCAGACATTTGAGAGAAGGTATCAAATTCATTTAGCAGAAGATTCATTGAGGTTTCATCCCCTCTGCAACACAGTAACAAATCATCTGCAAAGCATATGTGACTGATTTGTAGTTTGGAACAATTGGGGTGGAAGTTGAAATCTGGATTCCTGTGCAGCTTTGTCAGGGATCTGTTGAGGTATTCCATTACTAGGACAAACAGGTAGGGAGACATTGGGTCTCCCTGCCTTAATCCCTTTCTTGATGCAAATTTCCTGGTGAGTCCTCCATTGATTAGCAGTGAGTATCTTGCTGTGGATACTCACTCCATGATTAGAGTGACCATTTTGAAGGGAACGCCAAACTCTAGTAGCACTGCCCTCAGAAATCCCCATTCCACAGAGTCATAGGCCTTCCTGATATCCACTTTGATCATGCATCTTCGGGAGACTGTCTTCTGTGTGTAGGCTTTTATCAGTTCATGAGCCATAATAACATTGTCTAAGATATTCCTCCCTTCAATGAATGCTGATTGTGCCTGCCCCACCAAACTGTCCACAGCCAGTTTGAGTATGCTAGTAAGGAGCTTTGCAATGACTTTGTATAATGTTGAGCAGCAAGCAATGGGCCTGAACTCCTTGACATAGTTGGGATGCTTGACTTTTGGAATCAGTGTGACAGTTGTACAATTAATCACTTTCAGTATTTTCCCAGTTTGAAAGAATTGTTGTACTGCCTCTATGACCTCCTCTCCTACAATTGGCCAGAATGCCTTAAAGAATCTGCAGGGTATCCATCAATTCCTGGAGCCTTATCATTGGGAAGGTGCTGCACTATTTGGATGATTTCTTCCCTTGTTACTGGGGTTAACATTTGTTGTTGCTGGTGCAGTGAGAGGCATGGTCCATCCCTTGCCACATTAAGGTCTATTCCTGGAAGTTGTTCAGCTGCTGTGCCTAGTAGCTGGTGGAAGAAGTGAATGAATTCCTGTTGGATCTGCTGTGGGTCAGTAATCCTCCTCTGATTGTCATTGAGGATGCTGCTTACCCTGTTTCTTGCTCGTCTGGATTTCATGTATGCGTGGAAGTATTTTGTGTTGCTGTCTCCCAGTTGAATCCAGTTTGCTTTAGACTTCTGTCTCAGTATTTGTTCTTGAATAGTTTCCCACTTTTCAATGTTCTCTAGGAGTTTCTTTTCTTCTGCAATCACCGTGTTATTGAAGTGGTCTTCATTCAGCTTTCCTTGGATTACCTTTAGATCTTCTCTCATCCGTAGCAGCTTATTTTGTACAGTTGAGTGCTTATGGTGAATGATTCTGGTCTCCTGCTCAAGTCTCCTCAGTTTACTCCAGACAGAATACATAGTGTAGCCTTTAACTTGTTGGTTCCAGACTCTGTGAACTGCTTCCTTGTACTGGTTTTGTTGCATAACTGTTGTCAGTAGCGTATAAGGTTTGTTCACTTTAGCTTTGATTATCTCAGTGTCTATCAAAATAGGTGTGTGATCTGAACATCCAGGAAGCATGTATACTGCTTCCACCCCTGTGTAAGAGTTGAACCATTCAGCATTGCCAAAAGCCCAGTCTATGTGGCTATAGACTCTGGTTTCAGCATCTCTCTTGTTGTTCCATGAGAATTTCTGTCCTCTTTTGGTAATCTGTCCCACTCCAATGTCATCAATACAGCTCTGAAACTCAGGTGTCTCTAAGAGGTGTACTGGCTGACCATTTATCCTATCATCCACTCCTAGCAGGCTGTTGAAGTCCCCCAGTATAAGCCAGGGGCCATTAGGTTGGATATTCCTCAAGGCACTCCATAGTGGCATTCTGTGTTGAGTTGTATGTAAGCCATATACAAAGGTAATATGACTAGCAAACTTTGAGTTCCTATCTGTCATCCGACAGTGCATCAGTTGAGCAGTGATTTCCATAATTACTACCTGTACATTGGCTTTTTTCCACGTTATCCAAATCCTTCCATTAGGGGCATAAGCATAGTTGCTTCTATTGTCCACTCAACCCCTATCTTTTTATAGATTGCCATTGAGTTATGTTGTTTCACTCTAGTCTCTAGGCAAGCTAGTAAATCTAATTTATTAGTCCTTAGGAACTTGACTAATTCTCTTTGTTTGTAGGACTTGTTCAATCCTCTGATATTCCAGGATACAAAAATCATGATGAGTTGGTGTAAGTAGTGCCTCCTGGATCAGTAAGACTTGGTTCTAGGCTACATTCTCCCTTCTGTTGATTCCCATCAGGCAGTTCCTGTATAGTTAGAACTTCAAATGTGTTCCTCCTGACTAATTCAGCATAGCTTGTTACTTTATCTGGTTCTCTGTCTGCTGGATTCTGAACAATGGCTATCTGCTTGCCTTTGTCAGTTATTTGAATGTCTACTGCAGCTTGTTCTGTTGGTTGTTCAGTTTGTTGCTCAGCCAACTTCTCCTTAGTTACATCTTTGGGTTGCCATTGCATTCTAGTTTTCCTCTTTCTCTTCTTTTTCAGCTTCTGTATCCCTGCATTCAGCTGTTCCTCTTTCTGGCATTCTCCATTTTTCTTTTTTCCATTTTCTTCATATAGTTAATATAAAATACAGTGAAATATCTCTATAATAGCATCAGCATATCACAATTATTCAATATAAAAATTAATTTTTTCTCAAAATCGATTTTTGTACTATGTTTCAATATATATTCTTTGTAATAGCAGTTTACTATAATAATAAAAAATGTTGAAAGAAACAAATCTGTTATAGATATGTTTGTATGTATATAGTGACCTATAATTCAATTGAGCAGCAGTTCAAAATTAATTTCTGAATTGTGAGTAACGTTGTCTTTTCAAAATAAAGAAAAAAGCTTCGTATTTGCGTGTTGAATGCGGTGAAATTAATAGCGGAATGTAGACCTAACTCACGTGTCCATTTATATAGTTGCCGCAATCAAAGGAAATCGAACAGCATACATATATACCTTTTTATGATCTCTTCAAAACGTCAAATATTATTACTTGACTTTACTCTTTTGCAACATATAAAATTTACAAATTTAAATAATTTTTCGCTCTATAGAGTAAGGTTCGCATATATTATATTATATTAGGTTACAACATAGATAGACGCGGATCAGGATTTTAATTGTATGAGTTTTGAATTTATGGACTATGATTTCAAGTGTTAATGACTGGATTTTGGATTTAATATATATACATATTTCATGAATATAAATTATCAAACATACTATTTGAGCAAAAGTTATTGAATTTGATCGTATTTATAAAGCGATTTGTGCCTTCGTTTCTAATTATAAGATTACACTGAATTTGTTGTATTGTTATACGCAAAAAGGAAACAAGAACGTACAACCGTTGCTAGTCTAACGAATTGTCTTTCCAAAAGAAAATTTCATAATAGTATTATCTTAAAGGCATTTTCGCTCCTAAACATATAATTTACAGCTAGGAACTTAGGAAAAGTCAATCATTTTATGTCTATTAACATTATTGGCAACTTAGCAATAACAAAGGACGTTGCATGCCCCATGCAGTTTAATAATTTAGGTAATAAAGACCTTTTTGGTTAAAGATCGTTCGAGAAAGAAAAGCTCTTGTGGGTGGTATCCTTTTATTTTGAATTTCTTTGCTTAGCAGTTGAAATTAATTAGTAAAATACATATGATTGAAAACCACAATCAAGTTTTTGGGATCCAAAGTGTAGAACAGAAAATTTGCGTCACCTTAGCAAAAGAAGAAAAGGTTTGGACATGCAAATATAAAAATAGCCGTAATAATAATAATAATAATAATAATAATAATAATAATAATAATAATAATAATAATAATAATAATAATAATAATAATAATAATAATAATAATAATAATAATAATAATAATAATAATAATAATAATAATAATAATAATAATAATAATAAATTATTAAAGAAAAAAAAGAGAGCGTGAAAATCAAAGAAATATCATACATAGAAGTCCTTCCTGATTTTCCTTCGTTTGTAAGCCTGATCTTTTTCTTCTTTTGTACTACTTTCCTTTACGTATTTCTTAAGTCTTTGATTGAACTATGAATACTTTTTTGATTTAATTATTCACCCACTGTTACGATTAATTCAGATTCACCTTATGATTTATTTAGTAGTATCCTCTATGAGAATTCCAGAATTCCTAAAACTCTAGCAGAGATTTCGGATAAGAGTGAAGAGATTCCTATTCATTCCACCACATCTTCGTGATGATTCATGAGTGGAATAATTCTGTCCATCACCCGAATAACCGTTGCATGAAGAAGATCTTTTAGGATTATGTTAGTGCTTAAGTTGAGGCCGTTAATGCCCCTTAATTTGATCCTATCTTAAAATCAAGCTAAGCCGCCGTTTTAGGGCTTTTTTACTTCAGGGGCTTTGAGTGCAAAGAATCAGAATAAGAACAACCTGTAATCTCAGAAACGTTACAGTTGAAAATATTTTCTTTTGGTGGTCCTGTTGGAATAATAGTCATCGACGAGGCACTAAAATTATAAGAGTGTATGCTCAAAAGTCAAAGCTCAAACTATGATTTGATTTTGAGTAAAATACAATAGCAGTTGAATAATGTTATAACCAACTCTGTCACCACGTCGTAGTACTAATATGGTAGCAATATGCATGCAGTTTCAATAGAATATATTTCTGAATTTCGACATCCTATAAGTGGCGAATTCGAAATTTTCATTAAAAGGAGTCAAAATATAAAGAAATATACTTACCTAGAAAAGAGATGCCATCATATAATATATATACATATTGTAAAATAAAATTATCGAGCAAAACTGTGTAATTTTTAGACGGAAAATTGACACCCCTTGGGTGCATCCTACATGCCAAAAACATGTAGAGACTCAAAATTCACAACGTTTAAATTCAATATACACCACCATTGAGGCAATATCCAACGAGAAAATGTAAGTACTATTGCAAATTAAAATTTTATTTTCCCGAGTAGTATACTCGGTAAACTATAGTTGTGGCTGCCAAAAAGGTTAACTATATGCTCCACTGTCAAGGGCGGAGCTAGCATATTCCTTACAGGTTCAACGAATTCAATAATTTTGGTATGTACCTTGTAGTTGTTTAAAAAAATTCACCAAAATGTATAAATTGTTAATTTAGGATTCAGTAAATTAAAAAAATTAAAATCTAAACCCTATATCTTCAAATTCTAGCTTTGTGTTTATCCACTATCTTATGTGACCGATTTGGTTATTAATTTTTACCCCTTCTAAAGAGCTTCTTATTTTGCTCTTATGATGATTCGAATCGGCAATCTCATGTTGGAAGTGAAAGGTATTTATCACTTAGCAATCCTCTAATGTAGCCGAGTTTTGGCGTATCTAATGAGCTTGCATGAGAACTAGTATGAAATTTGTTCCCAAAGAAACAAGCGTTGAGAGCTCAGCTGGCAATGTTGGCTATTAAGTCTACATCTGTTTAATGCATAAGGTGTGGATCACCCTGTCAAACAACTATTATAGATTTTCAGTTGTTTCCATTTGTTTACATATATTTAGGTGGTTAGATTTATTGGCTCTGTTCTTGATATTTGAGAATAGTTCTTGAAACGTTTTCAAAGGAATAATTTACGAGAAAATTTTAATTACATGTGTAGATTTGTATTTGAGAATGAGTTTTCTGAAAAAATTCTATCTCTAGAATAAAATTTCCTTTGAGTAACTGTTGAAATGATGAGGAAATCGAAGACCAAAGGAGGAAGGCAACAGAGGCAGGAGTGCATGCAACAAACTCCTTCGGTTCAAATTGGAGTTCCGAACGGGAAGGATGCAAAGAAAACTCGTAACATCAATATTTTACAAGGTATAGTGCCGCTAGATCTGCATAAAAGTTCAACATCTAATGATACACAGAAAACACCGAAGAAGACGTTGATTGGGATTGGTAAGGAACACAATTCATCAGGGAAATGTTGGGAATAAATCCCCCACCAAATTAATATTCACGGTAATAAAAGCGGAATAGTAATGTAGCACCGAGATACGGTAATTAACAAGAATAAAGAGTAACAATGTCACCAAGATTTTTACGTGAAAAACCCTTCTGAATAAGGGAAAAAACCACGGCCCTGAGAGGAGCAACTGATATCACTATAGTAAGGAATTTTACACTTTGTAGGTCCGAGTAAAATACTCCAAAGACCACTACAACACTCAAAAGAAAATAACCCTCTTTTCATATTTCCACCTCACTACAATATCGCCCAATCTCTATTTTCCTCACAGACTATTTTCTTATACCCTGTATGTGAAACCTTACTCTTTTTCCTCTCTTTAGTTGGTGTAAAAAATGAGAGCCGAAGCTCTCATTTTACAGGCAGAATACATCCTACCTTTCTTGACATTTTATCTCTGCAGCATGCCAAGGCTGACAGACTGCAGCACACCAAAGAAAGGTAAGAAACACATGGGCTGCTGTATTGACAAATGAAGAAGAAAGGAAGAAAAAATATCTTCCTTAAGAAAAGGGGTTGGACCCCACCAATCTCCCCCTCCAATCCCATTCACCTGAAGGGGATAACACCGCAGTTTCTAGTTTGAGTGTATGCAGACAAGTTCTTTGCATAACTCAAACTTGTCTCTTGATATCACTTTGGTCAGCATATCCGCAGGATTTTTGCTTGTGTGAATCTTTTTGACATGTAAAGATTCGTCCGCCACTTTCTCACGAATCCAGTGATATCTCACATCTATGTGTTTGGTCCTTGCATGTTACATAGAGTTCCTGCTAAGGTCTATTGCACTTTGGCTATCACAATAGACGATATACTCCTTTTAGTGCAATCCAAGCTCTTGAAGGAACCGTTTGAGCCATATTATCTCCTTGCCAGTTTTTGTAGCGGCAATGTACTCTGCTTCAGTTGTAGAGAGTGCGGCACACTTCTGCAACCTCGACTGCCATGATATAGCTCCCCCTGAAAATGTAAACAAATATCCAGTAGTGGACTTTCTGTTATCAATGTCACCTGCCATATCAACATCCGTATAGCCCTTCAAGATTGGATCCGATACTCCAAAGCATACGCAATCTCCCGTGGTACCTCTCAGGTACCTGAGTATCCACTTGACTGCTTCCCAATGTTCCTTTCCAGGATTTTCAAGAAACCTGCTGACAACACCAACTGCGTCAGCAATATCAGGTCTAGTGCATACCATTGCATACATCAAGCTTCCGACTGCTGAAGAATAAGGAACTCTAGCCATGTTCCCTTTCTCCTCTTCTGTTGTAGGACACATCATTTTGCTCAATTTTAGATGACTAGCAAGAGGTGTGCTGACTGGCTTAGCAATTTTCATGTTGAAGCGTTCTAGTACACGTTCAATGTACTTCTCCTGAGATAGCCACAACTTTCTACTTGTTCTGTCTCGAACTATCCTCATCCCTAGAATTTGTTGTGCTGGGCCCAAGTCCTTCATATCAAATGACTTGGACAGATCTCCCTTCAACTTTGCTATCAACCCCTTGTCTTTTCCATTAACATGTCATCCACATACAACAACAATATAATAAAATTATTCTCAGAAAATCTTTTGAAGTATACACATGGATCAGAATAGGTCTTTATGTATGTTTGACTTTTCATGAATGAGTCAAACTTCATGTACCACTGCCTTGGCGCCTGCTTTAATCCATAAAGACTCTTATTCAATTTGCACACCATGTGTTTCTTTCCAGCTACTTCAAATCCTTCTGGCTGCTCCATATAAATCTCTTCTTTCAAATCTCCATGATGAAATGTAGTTTTCACATCCAACTTCTCCACTTCAAGATCTAGGCTAGCTGCTAAGCTTAAAATCTTTCGAATAGAAGTTATTTTAACAACATGTGATAAAATTTCGTCAAAATCAATACCTTTCTTCTGTTCGAAGCCTTTAACCACCAATTGAGCTTTGTATCTGACCAGCTTGCCATTTCCATCTTTCTTGAGTTTAGAGACCCATTTGTTTGAGTGGTCTTTTACACTTTGGAAGTTCAACCAGCTTGTACGTGCCATTTTTCTGTAGAGATTCCATCTCTTCTTGCATGGCTTTCATCCACTGGTTCTTTTCTGGATGGGACATCACCTCCTTAAGACATTCTGGCTCCCCCTCATCACTGATGAGGACATACTCTGTGGAAGGGTACCTGCATGACTCTACCCTTGGCCTCTCCGATCTTCTAAGAGGTTGAGGTTGTTCTTCTTCCTGAGTGAGGTGCTCCACTTCCTCGACACCTTCATCAAGTTGCTCCCCCTGCTCAATAACCACACCAGGTTGCTCCCCATGCTCGGCAACCTCGTCGGTCGTACTTTCTGCACTTGTGGGATTGTTAGAAGTAGAAGGAAAAATGACAAGGTTAGGAATTATACCATTCTTCGCCTTCTCTGACATATCGGCAGCAATTCCAACTTCACTTTCTCGGAAGACTACATCTCTGCTTCTGATGACCTTTTTCTTTACAGGATCCCACAATATGTACCCGAACTCTTCATCTCCATATCCGATAAATATGTAGGGAATAGATTTATCATCCAGCTTTGTTCTCTGCTCTTTCGGTACATGTGCAAAAGCTCTGCAACCGAACACCTTCAGATGAGAGTAGGACACCTCCTTATTGGTCCAAACTCTCTCTGGGATGTCAAACGCCAATGGAACTGATGGACTCCTATTGATCAGGTAACATGTTGTTTGAACTGCTTCACCCCAGAATGACTTAGGTAGTTTAGCCATTCTGAGCATGCTTCTTACCTTCTCCACAATAGTGCGGTTCATCCTCTCTGCTACACCATTGTGCTGTGGGGTTCCAGGAACTGTTTTTTCATGTCTGATCCCATGACTTGAACAGTACTCTTCAAATTCCCTTGAGGTGTACTCACCTCCATTGTCACTTCAGAGACGCTTTAGCTTTTGACCTGTCTCCCTTTCTACTAGAGCATGAAACTTCTGGAAAACTTGAAACTCCTGATCTTTGGTTTTCAAAATATAAACCCACAATTTTCGTGAAGCATCATCAATAAAAGTAACAAAATATTTGTTACCTCCCATTGATTCAATTACCATTGGGCCACAAACATCAGAATATACTGAATCAAGTATATTCAATTTTCTTTCAGACGATGTCTGAAATGACACCCTATGTTGTTTACCAAATAAACAATAGTCACAAGGTTTTACCATTGTACCTTTGGCATAATAAATGAGTGATTTCTTGGCAAGAATATGCAATCCCTTCTCGCTCATATGACCCATTCTTTTATGCCACAAATCTGCAGAAATCTCATCTTGTGCCGCATTTAATTCACCTTGGCATATTTCTGCATTTGTCCTGTACAACGTGCCATGAGCAACTCCCTTTGCAATCACCAATGATCCCTTGGTGAGTCTCCACTTTTTATTTGCAAAATAGTTCTCGTATCCATATCGGTCCAAAGCAATCCCCGCGATCAAGTTCATCCGCAAATCAGGTACATGCCGCACATCCTTTAGAACCAATGTGCATACGACATTTGTCTTGATACAAATGTCACCAATCCCCGCAATCTTTGAGTAACTTGTGTTACCCATTCTCACTGTGCCGAAATCACCTGCTACATATCTGAAAAAAAGATCTCTTACCGGTATGGCATGGTAAGATGCCGCTGTGTCAACCACCCATTTCGAATCTGGACCTGACAGGTGCATGCATTCCTCTTCCTCATTTATAAAGAGGACAACATTGTCATTGTTTTGCACCATGTCAGCTGTGTTGTCGTCATTCTTCTGGCCACTAGTTTCACCTTTTGCCCTTCCTTTGATTTGGGCAATCTCTTTTGAAGTGACCTGGTTGATCACAGTTGTAGCAATTTCTGGCTTTTGATTTGGATCGATTCTTTAACTTTCCACGAGCTCCACATCTACCATAGTTGCTCGAACTCCTTTGATAACTCCTGCCTCTACCTTCTGTGATAAGAGCTTGTCCTTGATTTTCAGGCTTCTTTCTCATCTTCTCATTGAGTAAAAGAGCCGATGTGACATCTTTCAACTCAATAGTAGTCTTACCGTGCAAGATGGTTGTTGCCAAATTATCGTACGAAGATGGCAACGAGTTCAATAGAAAGATGGCTTTATCTTCCTCCTTGATTTTTACTCCGAGGTTGGCAAGCTTTGTGATTAGTCCGTTAAACACATTTAAATGTGACAAAAAATTCATACCTTCACCCATGTGTAGGGCGTATAACTGCCTCTTCAGATACAATTTATTTGTCAGCATTTTGGACATGTATAGGCTTTCTAACCTTGTCCAAATTCCACGTGCAGTGTATTAATCAATATTGTTATTTACCACATCATCCAATAAGTGCAACCTGATTGCACTAGCAGCTCTTTCATCCAAGTCAGCCCAATCCTCAACTTTTATGGTATCAAGCTTTTTGGCATCAATAGCTAATACCTTGTGTAATCCTTATTGGATGAGCAGATCCCTCATCCTTCTTTGCCATGTTGAAAAACCGTTATCTCCGTTGAATTTTGCTACCTCGTACTTTACTCCGGAAATTTTTATTTTTCACCGAGTATAGTACTACCGACAGTGAATAGTATTTTTGTGAACGAGCAGAACCTGTGCTCTGATACCAGTTGTAGTGAATAAACCCCCTACCAAAATAATATTCACGGTAATAAAAGCGGAATAATAATGTAGCACCGAGATACGGTAATTAAAAAGAATAAAAGAGTAACAATGACACCAAGATTTTTACGTGGAAAACCCTTCTGAATAAGGGAAAAACTACGGCCGTGAGAGGAGCAACTGCTATCACTATAGTAATGAATTTTACACTTTGTAGGTCCGAGTAAAATACTCCAAATACCACTACAAAACTCAGAAGAAAATAACCCTCTTTTGATATTTCCACCTCACTACAATATTGCTCACTCTCTATTTTCCTTACAGACTATTTTCTTATGCCCTGTCTGTACCTTACTCTTTTTCCTCTCTTTAGTTGGTGTAAAAAATGAGAGCCGAAGCTCTCATTTTATAGGCAGAATACACCCTATCATTCTTGACATTTTATCTCTGCAGCATGCCAAGGTTGACAGACTGCAGCACACCAAAGAAAGGTAAGAAACACATGGGCTGCTGTATTGACAAATGAAGAAGAAAGGAATAAAATATATCTTCCTTGAGAAAATGGGCTGGACCCCACCAGGAAACAATCAAGGGATGACATGACGATGAATGAGTTAGAATGTGGGAAAATTCTGGGAGTAGAACATTACCTAGAACCTAAAATGAAGCTATTGAGTCAAATTGTGACCAATGGCCCTCTAATTGAAGGACTGGATTTGAAATAACAGGAAACAGTGAAGCAAAATGTCAAAATTACACTGAAGGATATCAAAGAGGAAGTGGAATATTGGAACAATGTTGTAATCTGCTATGTCTTGGGTTCTAATCCCCCACCGGACGTTTTGAATAGCTATTTTCACATAATATGGGGGAAAATGGGAGTTGACAAAGTAGCACAGGTCAACAGAGGTGTATTTGTAATACGATTTACACAAATGAAAAGTAGGGTGAAGGCAGTGGAAGACAAAGTCCAAATGTTTGATAAAAAACCAGTTATTGTAAAGCCTTGGCCTCCTGATATAGACATAAGAAAGGAAACATTTAACAATGTGCCGATATGGATTAGATTTCCAAGACTTGACACTAGTACTGGGGTAAGAATGCACTTACAAAAATAGCAGGGCTAGTTGGTATCCTTTGAATGCTGGTAGAGCTACAACATGGAAGGAGAGGATACCATTTGCTAGGGTGCTTGTGGAGGTTGCACTCGACCAGACCTACCCACAGAGTGTAATGTTTGAGAATGAAGTTAGTAAAATCATAGAGCAAAGAGTGCAATATGAATGAAAACATACACTACGACATGAATGTAACAATTATGGACATGAAAAGCAGGAATGCAGGAGATACATCGAAGTAGAGAAGCAAAAGGAAAACGTGAATGGGAAGGAGCCAGACCACAACAAGGAAGTTAATGTGACTGACTAACAATTAGGGGGACAGAATAATAAAGAAGGCAGGGGTGATAATAATACAGGGCAACATTGATTGACTTCTGGTGCATATATATAGAAGGGGAATAATATGAGGATAAATTGTCCACAAAGAGATAAGGGGGGAACATGCTCTACACTAAATTTAGAGAAGTCAATTAGGGCTTTGGGGGAGGCCAGTAGTATAGAGATGATAGAGCAGAGAAAGATTAATACAAAGTAGAAGCAACAGAGTGTGCAGGGTTTCGCTAAACAGGGAAAGGGTGGGGTACTCACCTAGCTAATGGATGGTATCGGTTTCTGAATAACCAAGGGAATTAATAGGCTAAGGAAACAGAATGATGTGAATCTGTTTCTCCACCAATATAAGGTTAGCCTGTTTGGTATCCTGAAAACAAAGACTAAGAGAAGTAATGCTCATAAAGCTTCTCTTAGTCTATGTAGAGGGTGGTCACTTACACATAATTTAGGAGCTCATCCAGGAGGTAGAATATGGGTGGTATGGAAGCCAACAATCTTACAGGTTTAGATAGAGTATGTGTCTGTACAAATGATTCACTATGCTGTGATGCACAGGGGGACTAGAACAAAATACAATGTCACTTTTGTATATGGATTCAATGATCCAGCTATCACAAGGTCACTATGGCAGGAGATAAGGAAAATAAATGGGTATGTAGTTGGTTCTTGGGAAATTATGGGAGACTTTAGCTGTGTCCTACACAAAGAGGACAGAATTGGAAGACTTGTAATATTGGCTGAATAAAAGACTTTAGAGAATGTGTTGATGAATGTGGATTGAAGGAATTGAGATCCTCAAGGGCATATTTTACATGGAACAATAAACAAGAATATGAGGAAAAGGTATATAGCAAAATAGATAGAGTGATAATGAACACAAAATGGATCAATACAATACCAAGTTCAGATGTGCACTATATGAATGAGAAGTTGTATGATCATTGCCCAGCCATAATTAACTGGGAAAATAGTAAATATAAAAGCATAAGACAATTTAAATATTACAATATGTGGACATTGACACCTGACTTTAAGGGAAAAGTAAAGAAAAGCCGGGATGAGAGATAGTTGGGGACATGCTATTTAAAGTGATAGGGAAAAATATAAACTTAAGGCAATACTACTAAAACTGAACTAAAGATTTTCAGAGATTGAAAAGAAGGATGAGCAAGCAATGGAGGAGTTGAATCAATGCCAACTAATGATACACGGAGACATTAGAAGGAAATTCAGCTAGCTAAGGAATGCAAAATATGGGGAGAAGCTAGGAACCAATTCCTAAGAAAGAAAAGTAGAGTTCAATGATTAACTCAAGGTGATCAAAATACAAAATTCCTCCATAGTGCAATAAGGGAGAGAAGGAATCAGAACAAGATATTCTCAGTTGTTGATGCACAGGGGAAAACAAAAAAGATCCAGAGGAGATAGCAACAACATTTATAGAATTCTATAAAAACTTACTTGGGGAAAAAGTATGAAGGAGGCAGCATGTATGTAGTGAACTGGTTAAAGAAGGACCGATAATCAATCAAGAGCAGAGGGTGTAGCTTGAACAAGGTTTCAGGAAAAAGATGTGAAAGCAGCTGTTTGGGCTATGGCGCCTCTCGTAAAGACGTGGCCAGCCAACTAACCCAACTCGTCTTTCAAAAAATACTTAAATATGAATAAATAACTTAAATATGACTTAATAATATTAATTAGCGGTAATACAATCCAGCATAGCCCTAATCAGGGTGTCACAAGTCACGAGCATCTATTAGAGTGTAAATCCATTACAAGTTCAAAAATATATAACACCGAAGTAATGAACAAAAGAGAGAGAAACAGTGCTGCGAACGATGGCAGTCACCTCGCTAACTCCTATAACTCTACCTCTGATCAGCCAAACCCTCTAACGGGTGGATAAATACATGCATTTTCACACGAGGTGCATGGAGTAAAATGAGTACTCCAACTCAATGAGTAATAAAGTTAATAACAACTGAGCGATAAGAAATCACATATGACAAATCATCATGCTATATAGAAGTAGTGTAAACCCTTTTTAGAAAAACAGTGAATCTATGAAATCTTTAGCGAAACACCTTAGCTCAGTTTAAGACCTCTTTTAAAAATGACATTTTCAAGCGGTTATGCAAATGAATGTAAACAAATAGTGCAGAGAAGCAAAAAATTTCCGTCGCGCGGGCACAACACTTAGTTATCAAGGAATGCCAGAGTATCAGGTCTATATATCAAGAAGTAGCAAAAAACAACAGATAATAGCAGATAAAATAAGATAATGCAAACACATCAAATAGTACCGGTTCCACTGCGGCATGCAACCCGCTCCACATATCGCTGCGGCGTGCAGCCCAATCCATTTATCGTCGACGATGCTCACTGTGGGTGTGCAGACTCCGGGAGAGGCTCCTTACAGCCCAAGCGCAATATCAAGCCATCTGTGGAATCAAGTCTAGGCCCTCGGCCTCATACCAATATTAGTATAACACTGATACGGCGTGCAACCCGATCCATATATATTGTTGCGACGTGCAGCCCGATCCAAAAGTACCTCACAATACAGGCCCTCGGCCTTACTCAGTCAACAAAAATTCACATAAGCTACTCGGGCAACAATAAACATGATGCTCAACCCAAAATATTATTTAGAATATTATTTCAAGTGTTAAAGCAGAGTAAACTTGGCTGAGTTTTTGAAAATAGTGGGAAATACATGACTGAATTCAAGTATAAAACCAAAACAATGAGGAAATATCAACAATCATCGACGAAGGGGTTCAAATAATTGGCACGAAGCCCAAATATGGAAAAATGAAGCCCAAATATGGCAATCAGCCCAAATCATGATGATAACAATTAAGTTCCAGCCAAATACACGGTAAAATCATCAATCGGGACGGACCAAGTCTCTATCCCCTATGGTGATCTACCTCACACTCGCTATCCGGCATACAAGTCACCTCAATGTAGTACTACGATGTGCAATCCGGGGTCTCAAACCCTCAGGATATCATTTACAATCATTACTCAACTCGAACCGGTGAAATCTCTAGCTTGCGACGTCTTTTCCCCCCAAACCGGCCTCCACACGGATCGAATCTATCCATAATCAGAGCTAACAAATCAAAATATGCTAAGGGAACATTACCCAATCGAAAACAATCCAAAAATATCAAATTTCTTGAAATTGGCAAAACCCGAGCCCCAGGCCCACTTCTCAAAACTCAGAAATTTTTACACCAACGTGTTCCTTATCTCGCCACGAGTTCGTATATACCAAAAGTTGTAAAATCTGACATCAAATAATCCGTCAAATCCCAATTTAAAGGTCCAATTTCTCAAGCCCTAGTTCTTCAATTTTAGGTTTATTTTCTATGAATTTCTAGGTGGATTTCACAATAAAAACGAGTTTTAGGTTCAAAAATCTTACCTCCAAGCAATCCCAGTCGAAACCCTCTTCAATTTCTCCCAAAAATCTCTCAAGATTCTCAACAATGGAGGAAAATAACTTAGGCTGGAGGATAATATATTACTAAAAACCTTCTGCCCAGCTGATATTTTACTCTATGCGAACGCGACGGCTCTCTCGCATTCGCGATGAACAAATCTTGCCTCTGACCAAATTACCCTTTGTGAACGCAGTGCCTTATCCACGAACACGATGCTTTAACTGATACAACTATGCAAACGCGAGCCTTGTGCCGCGAATGCGAAGAAAAAGTATTATGGGACCTCAAATCCTTTGATGCGAACGTGGATTCTCCCATGAGAACGCGAAGCTGCACCATCTAACCCAACCGCGATCGCGAATGCCCAACCGCGAATGCGATGAGCAAAACTCATGCCTCCCAAATTCCTCTTATGCAATCGCAGCCCCAGGCTTGCGATTGGAAAGGCCAAAATATCCCTGCATCAGCTGATGCAATTTTTGCAATTCTCAAAGTCCAAAACTTCCCGATTAGCCATCCGAAATCACCCAGAGACCCATGGGACCTCAAACAAAAGCACTAACACATACTAATACATTACCCAAACTTGTTCCAATCATCAAAACACCTCAAACGACATCAAAACTATCAAATTTTATCAAATTCAAGCCTAAGTTCTTCTGAAACTTCTGAAACACGCTTTTGATCAAAAACCCGATCAAACGACATGTGACCTGAAATTATACACACACATCCCAAATCACATAACGAAGCAACAACAACTCTCGAAATTCCATTCCAATCCTCAGATCAAAATCTCACCCATCAGCCGGAATTCGCCAAAATACTAACTTTGCCAAATCAAGCCTAATTCTACACCGGACCTCTAAAACCAATTCCGATCGCGCTCCCAAGTCATAAATCACCCAACGAAGCTAATTAAATTATAAAAATTCCAATCCGACCTCATATACAAATAAGTCAACCCTTGGTCAAACCTCTCAAATTCAAAGCTTCCAACTGAAACTGTTCTTTCAAATTCATTCCAATTTTTTTCTGAAATCAAAATCAACAATCTATATCAGCTACAATACATTACACGGGGCAAGACGTGCCCAATAACTAGTGATCAAAGTACAAAAGATCAAAACGACTGGTTGGGTCATTACATCCTCCCTCACTTACACACACGTTCGTCCTCGAACGTACCCTAAGTTGTTCTAGAAGCCCACCAACAACTGAATAACTTTACCATGCGAATACTCGGGGGTGATCCCACGTCACCCTATGTCATATAGGTCTGATAACATATTATAACTGAAATTACACAATCAAATCTAGCCCATAAACCATAGAACCACATTTCCACTTCTGAATCCATTAATATGATCAAAACCTCACACCTATACACTGCATAGGCCTGAATTAGTTGTAATAACCCATGCGTGCAACCTCAGGTGCAATCATATGATATACCACATAACTCAAACACACGAACGATAACTTCCATTCATATCAGTTGCACAAATCAACCGAATACCGATAGAAAACATCTTAGCAACTAAAGTCTCATTCCAACACTTCCATATAGTGCCAATGATGACTGAAACACGCAGTAAATCATAACCATTTCTCAGATCATCCTTTCATAAGGCTACTTATCCTTTGGCAAGGACCATAGCAATTTCTGAACCGAACCTCGTCCATCAAGCATGCTGAAACCGAATCCGTTTGTATTCATTAACGATCCCAATGATCTCTTTTGATCGTAATCACTACCCTGTTGACATGACACATCAATTAAGGCCTAAGCCACTACTGGAATAATACACAAACCAATAAGCAACAGTCCGAACATACTCAAATTATGAAAATGACTTTAATGAAAGAGTTTTCCCTTAAGCTCATCAAAACCATCATAACATAAGGCTGAGACCCCTTCTTACATCTTAGAAATAGCACACATGAATATACCATGAAAGGTCATATCTCCACGTAGCCTTGCTACAATGCGCGATCCTATCCAAACACCGCTACACCTGAAGCACCTCAAGTCACTATGATCAAAATCGACGTCCACACAGAATTTGAGGTCTGAAGCCAAAGCAAATCATTACAGCCATGGTGAAATAGGTAACATACACCACGTAACCCGATAAGACATAACCGATACATCGTGCACTAAGCAACGATCAATTACTCTCCCCGCTTGAATTCTATTAAGATACCCCAATTGAACTGCACTATATGTGCCTATAACTAACAAATGATAATATCTTTTAACACAGGAGGGTAACTTATAGATCTCCCCTGATCTCTGATAATCTCAACAACAGTCGGATCAATACCTCCCTTAACAATGCCATTCAAAGCCGCCAAACCGACTCAAGATAGAATACTCACCCACATTGGCCTGCCAACAAACTCCTTATCAAGGAAATCCACCTTTAGAACTCTGTTAGTGCCATACGATAAGATGCAAGGCACCAAATCAATAACGAAATCAACAACCTTGCCCGACAACATGCCCAGCCGCAAGAAACACATCCGAGGAGTCCATCACCATTGGAACTGAATAAATATGATGGGCCTTAGCACTGACACTCATCACAAGAGCCCAATATAAGAAAGACAATTCCTTCCTAGCCGTCCACTGGGTCTTGAAATATGACTCTCCCCAATAGGGCATAGTCTGTCGAACATCACCACTCATCCATGGCATTTTCTGGCATAGCAAATCGTGCCATCTTATCGCAATAGCCCAGAATAACAAAACACGGAAACAACAAGCTCGAATCCCAATATCATATCCAAGTTCTAATATCCCAAGCAACAAAAGGCCCGATCGGACCTCCAAACCCCGATAGACTCCAAACAGTGCCGATGCACACGATCTACGACCACAACATAGCCTGGATATAAGAACTCCCAGTCTCTAATTCTATGTAACATACAAATCACCATACCTGATCCCAGATTTTTCCATCTGAATACATATCACACATCAAGTACCCAGTCATTCCACGAAAGAAATTCCAAAATTTCCTTGTGCCACCAAGCAAACATGAATACCACTAGTCGATCCAACAAGAAAATGCTGCAATACTACCAAAGCATCATCAGTTGAATAACATTGCCCTTTTTCTGAGCATACACTATCATCAAATCACTTCAAATTTGAGAAATCATTCCCTTAACCTTATGAGGCTACCCGCTGCCTAAGAGTTTTATGAACTTCCTTTCAAAACTGAACTGTAACCTAGCACATGCAAGTGTCGGTCCTCCACTACATACCACATATACCATACTATCAGGGGATAACATGAAGACTTCATCTCCCTTTCAAGCCATAGACGCCTAAGCACTCAACTAGTCAAGAAATTTCATTGATCCCATATAGAAGAAAATCATTACACATCCCATGCCTCTCACATTCGTAGGAAATGCACTTCTCCAACCACGGTAGAAATCAACAAGAACTCTCCCAGTTCCGTTTTCCCAATTAAACTACCAAGACTGAATCCTTCCAACTAGACCAAACTAAGCAACCCATCAAAACCCAAGAGCATTTCTGCAAAATACTTGTAAGGGTTCATTACCTCGAACACATACAAGGAATTAATCATATCCTTACCATACCGTTTCGGTATACTATCAAGTTATTCCATCTATCTAATTTCCTTTCTGATTCATCATCAACTTGATATTCCCTCTTACTGTAGCAGCATAATGCCTCAACCCAGGCTTACCACACGAGGCCCAAGCATAAGACCATACTGAATAAGACCCATAAGCCACTGAATACTCTCTTAGATATTCCCAGAAACACCACGCTCCAGAATACTTTACTCTGAAGAACTTTATGTGAGTCTAAATCCATTACCTTTACCTTTCTGATACTGATACATAGAATCCCATAATTAACATAGGAATACCACAAGTCTTGACCTCTACCAATGAAAACTCAATCTCTAACCACACCCACAACTTTAAAATACCCGATTGTTTCCTGTAGAATCTTTAAAACATTAGAGCCATTCTCGAGAGTCATTCACTCTTCTTTAAACTACAATTTACATGATCATACGAACAGAAACACCCACGCCTCATTAGCACTCTAACACCATAGGATATGACCTCATCCCAATACAAAGAAAAATCTTCCTGCTCCATGCACCGAGCGTTCTTTACCAATAACAACTTAAGATATCTTGTGATTCTCACTCATCTACAAAACACCATATAACCTTTGTTAAAATTTTCCTTCACTCGAGCCATCCTCGGCTCTATTTCCGCAACCTGAACTGATTCTCCAGCATGTCTTAAATTGAAACCAACATAAACATAACCGTGAAATCAGCTAATCAATAGCAACCTCCCTAACTTGGCTCAAAGCCATAGATCAAAATGCACAATAACTCATAACGCATATACTCTATTGCTGCCTCAATATCATAGTGAGATTAAACTCAATCCTTCATAAGCTTGTGAAAACAGAAATCATCTAGAATTTTTCACTCTTCTGCAAATCTCGCATTCACTCACACAACAGTTAAGCCCACTCTCTAGGCAATCCAATCTAGATTCAACACATTTTCTTCACTTGTAAATGAGATCTCCTAACATACACATAATGATCACACCACTTTAGAACACTCCGCAGGAGATAACCCACATGTTTTGCCTTAATATAACATTTCTATATACCTTCCACCATCATACACATTACACAGTTACTCTGTCTTCCTGAGTCTGAACTCATACCGCAACATGAAATTTACTTCACTCCCAACTAGAAGACATGAAAAGATTCTTCACGCGCCCATAACTCGGGGCTACACATCCAGTCACAATGGAAATTAGGCACTCATTAGTTCATCTATCATCCAATAGACCTTCATCGTCACTTCCAAGTCAGATAGATACATCTCGCAATACTAATACACTCATCACATAACTACCCAGCCGTAATTTACACTAATAGGGACAATACGAAACATATAAGTTTGAAACAGTTACTCACAGAATCAGCACCTCAGTGCTCAAGCCATAGGCAAAGATCCGGCCTTAAGTCCTCCAGACTGGCCCACTATAAACTCACAGAGATTACATTTCACCACTCGATTGGTGAATCAAAAATCATCAAGGCACATCTAATTTTGAGCGCTCATATGCGCATTCGAACGCATGGCAAGAAATTTCAAGAGTTAAGTTCCAAGCTGAATCAAGGATGCACGATAAGAATTCCAAGAATGTGAAGTTTTCCTAAAGGTTCTGTAGCCTCTCGAGGATAAATACTGATGTCTCCATAACGATCCACGATACTCTACTAAACCTGCTCATGACTCGTGAGACCTAGTAACCTAGGCTTTGATACCAACTTGTCAAAACCCAAACCCCACACTGGCCGTGATAGCGCCTCTCGTGAAGACGAGGCCAACCAACTAACCCAACTCGTCTTTCCCAAAATACTTAAACATGGATAAACAACTTAAATATGACTTAATAATAATAATTAGCAGTAATACAACCCAACACAGCCCTAATCGAGGTATCACAAGTCACGAGCATCTATTAGAGTGTAAATCCACTACAAAAATCAAAAATATACAACACCGATTGAACAAAAGAGAGAGAAACAGTGCTGCGAACACTAGCAGTCACCTTGCTAACTCCTATAACTCTGCCTATGATCAATCAAACCCGCTAACGGGTGGATAAATACTTGAATCTGCACACGAGGTGTTGGGAGTAAAGTGAGTACTCCAACTTAGTGAGTAATAAAGGTAAATAACAACTGAGCGGTAAGAAATCACATATGACAAATCATCATACTATATATAAGCAGTGTAAACCGTTTTTAGAAAAATAGTGAAGCTATGAAATCTTTAGCGAAACACCTTAGCTCAGTTTAAAACCTCTTTTAAAAATGACATTATTCAGCGGTTGCACAAGCGAATGCAAACAAATAGTGCAGAGAAGCATAGAATTTTCCCCTCGCGGGAACAACACTCAATTATCAAGGAATGCTAGAGTATCAGGTATATATTGCAAGAAGTAGCCCAAAACAACAAATAATAGCAGACAAATAAGATAATGCAAACACATCAAATAGTACTGGTACCGTTGCGACATGCAACCTACTCCAGATATCGCTGCGGCTTGCAGCTCGATCCATTTATCATCGACGGCGCTCACCGGGGGTGTGCAAACTCTGGTAGGGTCCCCTTACAGTCCAAGTGCAATATCAAGCCATCTCGTGGCATCAATTCTAAGCCCTCAGCCTCATATCAGTATTAGTATAACACTGTTGCGGTGCGCAACCTGATCCATATATATATATATATATATATATATATATATATATATATATATATATATATATATATATATATATATATATATATATATATATATATATATATATATATTTATTGTTGCGGCGTGCAGGGCAATCCAAAAGTACCTCACAATACAGGCCCTCAGCCTTACTCAGCCAACAAAAATCACATAAGCCACTCGGGCAGCAATAAACATGATGCTAAGCCCAAAATTTATTTAGAATATCATTTCAAGTGTTAAAGCAGAGTAAACTTGGCTAAGTTTTTGAAAACTGTGGAAAATACATGACTGAGTTCAAGTATAAAATTAAAACAGTAAGGAAATATCAACAATCATCTCTGAAGGGGTTTAAATAATTGGCACGAAGCCCAAATATGGCAATCAACCTAAGTCATGCTGATAACAATTAAGTTCTAGCCAAATACACGGTAAAACCATCAGTCTGGACGGACCAAGTTGCAATCCTCAATGGTGCTCTATCTCACGCTCGCTACCGGGCGTGCAAGTCACCTCATTGTAGCACTATGATGCGCAATCCGGGGTCTCAAACCCTCAAGATATTATTTACAATCATTACTTACCTCGAACCGACGAAATCTTTAGCTCGCAACGCTTTTGCCCCTGAAATCGGCCTCCACGTGCGTCGAATCTATCCATAATCAGAGCGAACACATCACAATATGCTAAGGGAACGTTACCCAATTGAAACAATCGAAAAATATTAAACTTCTAAAAATTGGCAAAACCCGAGCCCTAGGCCCACATCACGAAACTCAAAATTTTTTACATTAACGGGTTCCTTATCTTGCCACGAGTTCGTACATACCAAAAGTTCTAAAATCTAACCTCAAATGGTCCGTCAAATCCCAATTTAAAGGTCCAATTTCTCAAGCCCTAGTTCTTCAATTTTAGGATTAGTTTCTACGAATTTCTAGGTGGATTTCACAATAAAAATGAGTTTTAGGTTCAAAAATCTTACCTCCAAACGATCCTAGTCAAAACCTTCTTCAATTTCTCCCAAAAAGCACTCAAGATGCTCAACAGTGGAGGAAAACAACTTAGACTCGCGGATGATATATTATTAAAAACCTTCTGCCCAGCTGACATTTTACTCTATGCGAACGCAAGGGCTCTCTCGCGTTCGCGATGAACAAATCTTGCCTGTCACCAAATTACCCTTCGCGAACGCGGTGTCTTATCCGCGAACGTGATTCTTTAACATATAGAACTACGCGAATGCAAGCCTTGTACCACGAACGCAAAGAACAAATAATACGGGACCTCAAATCCTTTTATGCAAAAGCGGATTCTCCCATGCGAACGCGAAGCTGCACCATCTAAGTCACTGCGATCGTGAACTCCCAACGACGAACGCGATGAACAAAACTTCTACCTCCTAAATTCCTGTTATGCGATCGCAGCACCAGGCTCGCGATCGCTAAGGCCAAAATATCCCTGCATTAGCTGATGCAATTTCTGCAATTCTCAAAGTCCAAAACTTCCCGATTAGCCATCCGAAATCACCCCGAGGACCGCATGACCTCAACCAAAAGCACTAATATATCCTAAAACATCATCCAAACTTGTTTCAATTATCAAAACACCTCAAACAACATCAAAACCATCAAATTGCATCAAATTCAAGCCTAAGTTCTTCTAAAATTTCCGTAACACGCTTTTGATCAAAACCCCAACCAAACGACATCCGAATGACCTAAAATTTTTCACACACATCCCAAATCACATAATGAAGCTATAAAAACTCTTGGAATTCTGTTACGACCCTTGGATAAAAATCTCACCTATCAATCGGAATTCGCCAAAATACTAATTTTGCTAAATCAAGACTAATTCTACACCGGACCTCCAAAATAAATTCTGATCGCGCTCCCAAGTCATAAGTCACCCAATGAAGATAACCAAATCATTAAAATTCCGATCCGACCTCATATACAAATAAATCAACCCTTGGTCAAACCTTTCAAATTCAAAGCTTCCAACTGAAACCGTTCTTTCAAATTCATTTCAATTTGTTTTCTAAAATTAAAATCTACAATCTATATCAGCCATAATACATCATACGGGGAAAGATGTGCTCGAGAAATAGCGATCAAAGTGCAAAAGCTCAAAACGACCTGTCGGGTCATTACAATATGGTAGTCAATTTTTTAAAGATTGCTAGGAAGTTATAAGTAAGGATGTAGTTTCTACGGTTTTAGAATTTTTCCAGACACGAAAAATGCAAAAATTCCTTAACGCTACAATGACGAGGCCAATACGTATAATATTTTGCTACTCGTACTCTGTCAAATTCTAGTATAGTTTATTATATCGTACCATAGAAGTTGAGGAATCTAGATACAAACTTATAATATTCTTACTACTATTTTAGAGAATCAGATTGATGAATATTTGCTAGTTGAAAATTTAAATTGCTTAAGTTGAAACAAATAAATTTGGAAGATTTATATTTAAAAAGAGTTGGGAATCATTGAATTCACTCGATAGCGTGATATTAATAAAATCTTAACTTTTACATGTATTTCTCTTAAGAATAATTGTTTATTGTTAATAAAATTATATTTGCTCACTAAGAAATAATCAATTAATATCACTCTGTGAGGTTATGTAAATCAATTGATATATGACTCATGACGATTAAAGTGAAATAGTTTTCTTGCCTGAATTCTGCTAAAAGATAGCAAAAAACTCTTGTGATTACTTTTTACTAAAACTCAATAATCTTGCCGACTAAAACTCCTCCGTGACAATTGAATAGAACTAAGCAAGATTACACACTTGGAATGATAGCTTTAAAATAATTACTCTCACTCTATTATTTTATACAATAGTTATCGTATATTAATTTGCTTCGTGAGAATTACAAAATTGACATAAATCTAACTTTAGAGAATAAATAGATAGAAGTGATAATAAATAATTAAAACTAATATTCCATCACAATATAGAAATATAATTAGAAGTTTCAGGTCAAGCAAATAGGAAAATTGAGATTAATATTATAACAATATCGAGCTTCATCAACCATCCCAACAAAAGAGATTACTTCATTACGGAGTATTTAAATCTCACAAAGAAATAAATTCTTAAAATATTATCAATACTCTTAGAAAATCCAAAAACTATAAGAGGAAACTGAAAGAAATAAAGAAAGAAGTTAAGATCAAAGCTAGAGAAAAGTTGTTGCACATATGATCTTCCCCATTTCAACACAAATATGACATCCTATTTATAGAAATTAAATTTCATAAAGTTCCGCGACGCCTCATGGTTCTTCTGCTACGATGCGTCGTGCTTCTATTGCCATGATACGCCGTGCTTCTTTTACCATGATGCGTCGTGCTTCTATTGCCATGATGCCTTGTGATTTTTTTATTCTTTTATTTGATTTATTATGTTATTTTTATTTCCTGCAAAATACTCTTACAAATATAATATATATATATATATATATATATATATATATATATATATATATATATATATATATATATATATATATATATATATATATATATATATATATATATATATATATATATATATATATATATATATATTTATATGTGTGTATATATATATATATATATATATATATATATATATATATATATATATATATATATGTATATATATGTATATATATATATATGTATATATATGTATATATATATATATACATATAAATTTTTTTTTAAATATAAAATATATGAATATCTTATAGTCATCAAACGCCCCCGCACTTGAATCCTTGCTCGTCCTTGAGGCAGTAGTTTTATTAATAATTATTGTTTCTTGTAGAGTAGAAAAGTAAAAAAATATTCATACAAAATTCAAAATCTATAAGTTTTTCAAGTCTCCAAAAATATACTTTGTTTCTGCTTCTGCTTTTGTTTGCCAAAAACTTGCAACTCCTATTTTGATGAACCTCTTGAGATTGATAACATTATGATTACAATTTTGAGTTTCTCAAATTTTGTCCATAAGCTTGCCCTGCATGTCAATCTCCACTAATGTAGAATCAACACTAATTTCTAAAATTATTTTAGGACTTTTTCATGCTTGTAATAATTGGCTTAATGTTGGTAAGATAATAGGGATATAGTTGTAGTGATTTTGTTCCACCAGCTTTATTATGAGAATCGGTTATTTTACCAAAGTAATTATGTACAACTAAACACAAAGAAAATAACTCTAGAGATTGCGCTAAAGGTCTCAGTCTCCAATTCCATAATTAATATCACTTAGTCATCATGTCTCTTAATAGATTCCTTAATTTCAAGCTTCTTGAACTAATAATTTATGTTACATTTATATACACCTTGTTTTCCTCTTCTTATTTTTCTTTTTTAAGAATGAAATAGAACATTTACTTCATAAGTATTCCTTTATCGCTTGCTTTAATAATCATATTTGCTCAATTAATAGCTAGAAGGAGTAGTATCAATCTTTTTGTAAGATAAACTAATATGGTGTATCAATAAAAGTTGGTTTATCACTCTTTTTTTTTAATTTTTTTTCTTTTTGGCTCAAAGTTGAGTACTAAAAGTTAAAATATAAATATTTGTGGTTAAAAATAGATAGGCTAAAAAGGGCGTCAAAGAAAACCTAATTTCATTCTAACAATAGTGTTGCCTAGAATTTCGCCTTCATAGACATTTGGAGCAAGTTATAGCAGAATTTTTTTTGATTCTATTTGTTGAGATCATAATGCTTCTTAATTCCAATACTTTCTCAAATTTGTAGATACTCGTTCTTGCCTTCACAAAATAAAATCACAAACTTGAAAGTTATACGGCATAAATGAAAAAAATTATGTTTGAAAAATATGTAAACTTTTACTTTAAAACTTTAATATTGTACAAGAAAAAAAATTTAAATAAAATAAAAGATGAATATATATATATATATATATATATATATATAAACTTGAAAGAGTGTGTGACAATGTTTTTATATGTAATAGACTGACTAATTTAAGACCTTATCAGTCATTTGGTCCTGGTTTAAATATAAACCAATAAATTTACTTATGCCAACATTCTGAATTGATTCATTAAATGGGTAATCAATCAGTAACTTAGTCATACTAATCATCGTGGAGTTACACCTACACAGGTGATTGTTTTATCATATGCCTTCATGAGATGTTCTGGTTGTACAATAACCTGAATATGGACCAGATCAATTGAATAAGCATTTAATTACCCAAATCTATATCGGACTTATGAGGCTCCACTTCTTCTCCCTCAATGGCTACAAGTTTGTGTCTTATTTATGAGTTTATCGTCGTTGGCTCGACTTATTAATCGCAGAATTCATCAGTCTATCAAAGTAACCGATGGATGTTATTCAAATTGTCTTCCATAGTACAATTTCATCCTATGACCGTTTACCTTAAACTTGTCTCCTCCATTTTTCTAAATTTCAATTGTCTTGTATAGAGTAACACCTATAACACTGTAAAGACCCGTCCACCTGGATTTTAATTTATTTGGGAATAACCTGAGTCGCTATTGTGAAGAAGTACCTGATCTCCAATTTTGATACTCTTTGGTCGGATCAACATGTCATGCCATATTTTTAGTTTTTCTTTAAAAATTCTATAATTTTCATAGGCTCCCAATCTCAGTTCTTTCAATTTATTATTCTGAATAAATCACTTTTTACCAGCAGAGGTTAAATCAAAGTTCAGTGCTTTTAATGACCAAAAAGCTTTATGTTCTAATTCTACGGTTAAATGACAAGCTTTTCCACAGACTAATCTATATGGAGATGTTCTAATTGACGTTTTGAAAGTCGTATAGTACGCCCATTGTGCATCATCTAATTTTAAAGCACATTATTTTCTTGAGATTCCAACAGTTTTTTCAAGAATTCTTTTTAACTCGCGATTGGAAACCTCAACTTGCCCTTGAGTTTGAGCATGATATGGTGTTCCTGTTCTTTGAGTCACATTATATTTTGACAGTAAAGCAGAAAGTTTCCTATTGATAAAATGAGTTCCTTGGTCACTAATTATGACTTGCGGTGTGCCAAATTTGGTAAACAAAATTTCTCTAAGAAATTGCACATTGTACGGGCATCATTATTTCTTGTGGGGATAGCTTCAACCCATCTTGATAATTCACAACCACAAGGATATATTCAAAAGAGTGAGAAGAAGGAAAAGGACCCATAAAATCTATTCTTCAAACATCAAATATTTCACACACCTGTATTGATTGCAGTCGCATCTCATCTCTCGTGGTGATATTACATGTTCTCTGACACATGTCACATTGTGCTACATATTCTCGGACATCTTTAAAGGGTATGGGCCAGAAGAATCCGGCTTCTAAGACTTTGAAAGCCGTTCGATTTGCTACATAATGTCCTCCAATTACTCCATCATGACAGTGATATAGTATTTTATTCATCTCTTCTTCAGGTATACACCTTATAATGATATTATTTACACAATTTTTAAATAAGTAGTTTTCATCCCACATATAATACTTTGCATTAGAAATAAGTTTTTTCTTTGTTGGTAAGAGAAATCTTGTGGTGTCCATTTTTCAACGACGTAGTTCGCGATATCTGCAAACCAGGGTGGTTGAGTCACAACTGTGGCAACTGAAAAAATATGTTCATCAGGAAATTCTTCTTTTATCTCACTAAACTCAAGGGAGGGTTTTCTAATCTAGACAAATGGTCAGCTACATGAGTTTCTATCCCTTTCTTGTCCTTTATCTCGAGGTAAAATTCTTGAAGAAGTAAAACTTATCTTAATAATCGAGGCCGAGCATCTTTCTTAGCTAAGAGGTGTTATAAAGCTACATGATCAGTAAAACAGTGTCTTTGGTTCCTGTCAAATAGGAGCGAAACTTATCAAAAAGCAAACACTACAGCTAGTAACTCTTTTTCTGTCATGGCATAATCCACTTGAGTCTCACTCAATGTCCTACTAGCATAGTAAATGAGACAAAAAATCTTATCCTTTCTTTGGCCTAAAACAGCTCTAATTACCATATCACTATCATCACACATGACCTCAAAAGGTTGGTTCCAATCAGGGGACACAACTACAGGTGCAGTTGATAACTTTTCCTTTAGGGTTTCAAACACTTTCACACAGTCACTTGATAAATCAAACTTATATGTCTTTCATCAAGAGGTTAGTCAGCAGTTTTGAAATATTTGATAAATGTTATTTAAATCGTCTATAAAAATATGCATGACCTATAAAGCTTCTATTGCCTTTCACAATTGTGGGAGGGGGTAATCCTGCTATAAGATTAATTTTTGCCTTTATCAACTTCTATCCCTTTCGTAGTGATTTTATGTCCTAAAATAATTACTTCCCTAACCATAAAATGATTTTTTCCCAATTAACAACTAAGTTTGTTTATTCACATCTTTTAAGAACTAAAGTCAAGTGGTTAAGACAATCCTTATATATTTTTCCAAATAGTGTAAAATTATCCATAAAAATGTCATGAATTTTTTTATTCATGTCAGCATAAATTGCCGACATGCAACACTGTAGCAGGGGCGTTGCACAGACCAAATGGCATTCTCCTGTAGGCATATATTCCATGAGGGAATGGGAAGATTGTCTTATCTTGATCTTCTAGTGCGATTGGTATCTCATTAGAGTAGCCATCAAGAAAATAGTAAAAATCATATCCTGAAATTCTTTCTAATATTTGATCAATACGTGGCAAAGGAAAATGATCTTTTCTACTGACAACTTGAGACATCTATAATCAATATAGACTCTACATCTTATAACAGTCCTGGTAGGTCTGAGCTCATTATTTTTGTTTTTTATAATTTTACATTCCTCCTTTCTTTGGTACTACATGAATAGGACGTATCCACGAGCTGTCAGAAATGGGGTATATAATACATGCTGCAAAAAACTTTACAATTATTTTCACTATTTCCTGCATTGTTGGATTCAATCTTCTTTGTGGCTGGACTATTGGCTTGTAGCTATCCTCCATGAGGATTCTGTGTGTACAAATCGCCGGACTAATCCCTTTAATATCTTCTACAGACCATCTCAAGGCTCATTTGTATGCTTTCAATACTTTAATCAAACTATTTTCTTATTCTGCAGTAAGAGAAGATAAAATAATTATTGGAAATAATTCTTGCTTAAGATAAACATATATCAAATGAGAAGGGAGAGTTTTGAGTTTAAATTTTCATTGAACTTTTACTGATTTCATCTCTTCTTCTTCTTCTTCATCTTTATCCAATATTTCAGCTTCTCTTCTGATGGTGGGATCATCCTCATGTATGGTGCCCAATTTGATCAAGATATTTCCATTGAATCTAGGATTAATTGATCATTTTTTAATTTATCTGTAAGATAACTAATCATGTCAATCGAAAAACATGAAGATATGTTTCATCTTCTTAATATCTTAGTATCTTTTGTATATCAAATATGACTCCTTCTTCATCAACTCTTAAAATTAATTGTCCTTGATGAACATCTATAATTGCTCTTCCTATAGCAGTAAATGGTCTACCTAAAATTATTGGTTCATTAAGACATTCTTTCATTTCAAGCACTATAAAATCTACAGGGAAAATAAACGCATCTACTCTTATGAGTACATTTTCAATTATTCCCTTAGGTTTGTAAGTACTTTGATCTGCAAACTAAAGAGAAACACTTGTGTCTTTTATTCACCAAGATCTAACTTTTTAAAGATAGAAAATGACATCAAATTTATTGAATCTTTATAATCACAAAACGCTTTTTCAAAATATACTCCTCCCAAAGTGCACGGAATTTTAAAACTGCCTGAATCACCAAGTTTTTGTCGTAGCTTATTTTGAAGTATAGCACTACATTTTTCCATAAGCATTACCACATAAACTTATTCTAGTTTTATTTTTCTTGACAAAATTTCCTTTAAAAATTTGGCATATGAAGGCATTTGTAATAAAGCATCAATAACAGGAATATTGATGTTAATTTATTTTAAAATCTCCAAAACTTTTGCGAATTGGTTGTCAAGCTTTTCTCTTTTCATTTTTTTGTGGAAAGGGAATAGTCACAGGGAGAGGAGTCAATTTTTAAAATTTTTTCTTCTTTTTTCTTGACTTCTTTCTTTTTTGATAGTTCAGGGGGTGTTTCAACATTCTTAACCTTGTCCATATGTTGTCCTAATCGGTATGCATAGGGTTAATCTAACTCCTTACCTGACCGTAACGTGATGGACATAAGGTGCTCCTTTGGATTTTTCTCTGGATTACTTGGTAAGGACCTTGAATCTTTTCTGACACAAGAGTTGCTAGTTGGCTTAACTGAATTTTTAAATTTTTTAGGGCAGAACTCTGACTCTCCATCTTTTCATCAGTGGCCTTTATATACTTGTACATAAGGTCATCAAGACTTAGATGAGCATGTTTAGGACTTTGTTGATATGGGGCTGCTTGCTGATAAGGTTTAAAATTCATTTTCCCTCGGATTTGATTCTGATATACGGACGGACCATGTACAGGTTGTTTCTAAAAGTTTTGAGAGTTCTAGATACCACTTGCAATGCTCCATTAAAATCCTGGATGTTTATGTTCCATTGGACTTCCAAAAGGGTAAGATTTGTAGCCAATAATATTGACTTGTTATTATTTTGATGGGCTGATTGGCATTCATGGTTTAGATGAATTCCTCCACACATATCACAAACTTCAAGACTGGCTTGATTGTTGTGTATTCACCTGAAAAGATTCAAACTTTTGTACCAAAAAAATAATCTATTTTGTTAGTATATTTAAAGAAACTACGTGATTTACTATAGCAACCTTCTTAATAGTTATACGCTCAGATGGCCATTGGATGACATTCTCAGAAATTTTATTCAACAATTGTAATGCTTCTTCTGTGGTTTTTCCCATTACTGAATCTCATGCAGCGGCATCCATCATATTTGTGGATAAGAGTTTTATCCCGTGATAAAAAACTATACAATTGCATATGTTCAGGAATATAGCGGTATGGAGATTTTCTTAACATTGCTTTTAACATTTTCCAAGCTTGATAAACTGACTATGTGTCAGTATGCAAGAAACTAGATATGTCTTGTCTTAACTTTGTGATTTTAGCAGGTGAAAAGCATTTGTTTAAAAATTTCTAAGTCATTTGGTCACATGTGGTAATTGATCCTTGAGGCAAACTTTGCAACCAAGTCTTAGCATCTCCGTTTAAAGAAAACGAAAATAGCCTTAACTTGATTGCTTCAGGGGATACTCCATTATACTTAGGAGTTTCTACTAGTTCTAGAAAATCAATTAGATGGCTATGTGGATCTTCACTTGAATCTCCAGTAAAGATACAAGATTGTTGGATCATTTGAATTAGGCCGGTCCTGATTTTAATGTCGTTGGCTGCCACTGGGGGCTTCCTGATACTAGATTCACAGTTGAAGTGGTCTGGTCTAGCATAATCCTTTAGGATTATGTTTGCTGGCCTTAGCTCCACTTCATCAAATTGATCCTCTATTTGGATTGGTGGTGGTACTTCGCGTGGGTTTTTCTACTTCCTGATTCTCCATCCCTTCACAAGCTATTGTTTGAGAAGACGTTTGTCATTTCCTATGCGATCGAAAAGATCTCTCAATATCAGGATCATAAGCTATTGTATAATAATAATAATAATAATAATAATAATAATAATAATAATAATAATAATAATAATAATAATAATAATAATAATTAATTATAATAAAAGATTGCAATGATGATAAAAAAACATACGTTAAAGGAAAAAAAGTATTAGTACAATAATTTTATTATTTATAGATACTACTAATATTATACCACACTTAAAATAAATTAGATATATAAAAATGATGCAGCAAGTAAACTGTGTGACAAGAAAATATAATGTTATTCAAAGAATTAGTATTAATACTCGTAATAGTATCTATAATCACAACGATTATATATAAAAATGCAATTAGTAGTGTGCGAGACTGTGAAAGTATTGATTATAGTATATATTGTTTTGGTTAGTAAAGTACTGATAATAGTCTAATTTTATTAGATATACTAGGGGAGTTAATAAAAATAGTTGGTAGTAGTTATAATGAGAAGGAAAAATGTTATAATAAGTTCTCAAATTAGTAATAAAATATTTAATCAGAAGAAGATGTATGTTAATCCCCGACAACGACGCCAAAATTTTGACGAGGCCAATGCATATAATATTTTGCTACTCGTACGCTGTTAAATTCTAGTATAGTTTATTATATCAGCCCATAGAGATTGGAGAATCTAGATACAAACTTATAATATTCTTACGTATTTGAGAGAATCAAAGTGATAAAGTTTCTTTTGTTGTAAATTTAAATTGCTTAAGTTGAACCAAAATAACTTTTGGAAGATTAATATTAAAAAAGAGTTGGGAATCATTGAATTCACTCGATAGTGTGATAATAATAAAATCTTAGCTTCTACATGTATTTCTCTTAAGAATAACTATTTATTGCTAATACAACTATATTTTCTCACTAAGAAATAATAATCAATTAATAACACTCCGTCAATGTAGATACCCAATTTTTTGCTATATATATATATAGTTTTTTTTGCGGAATGCCTTCGAAATAGAATATGTATGCATATATCAGTATATCCAAGTGTATCCTTATTTTTTCTTAATTTTAAGAGATTATTAAATCAATTGATTCCCCTATTTTTATCCATAAAAATTCAATAATTATTTTTAAATTATCACTTTTGGTGATTCATTTGTTGAGCCTTTATGTTTTTGCTAAAATATAGCTAAGGGATTTTTTTGTGCATATTTTTAAAAAATTATTTAGTATATTTAAGGCTGAAATTTTACAATTGCAACACTAGACTCTTTTAGAATTAATTATGTTTATATTCATATAAAATCAAGTTTGGTACTTTTAAATAGTTAATTATGTTTATAAACTATTTTAGTACCTTCAATTTATTTTCAAAATATAATTTTTTATTTTTTATAAATTAAATACGAAAAATTAGCTATTCAAATGTTAGCCCAATTTCATTACAATTATAGCCCAATTCTGACCCCAATTGAACCCCGACCCAATTTAAATTTAATCTGACCCAAATCCATTTTCATAACCCGCCCACTTGCCCGTTTTAATCCAACTGTTCTCATTCAAATTAGCGGCCAATAACCACCATTACCTTAATTAATTCCAAACTACCCCCTTCCCCCTTGCAAACCGTTTTATTTGTTACCATACGTCGCCTCTGAATCCTTTCTCTCCCAAATTCTCACTACAACACCCTCAAATCCTAGCTGCCGCCACCCTAATCCACCTTAATCCTTGGCCTTTCGAGGTTATTTGAGACCTATACCAGCCTTCCATGGCTTCTATGGTTTTGGTTATGTGGTCTTATGACCAGACTTTGAAGAGACTTAGTCCAGTATTTGTTCTATGACCTTTCTTCGATCATCTATGACCTTTCTCCGGTTAGCCATGGTCATTAGACTTCATTGGGTTCGAAACTTTTCATTTGAATACCTGACTCTATTTGAAGTTCCTTGTTTCAGAATCTCCTTCTATTTATGTGATTCCTCTGATTCTGGGTTTTTACTATCTTTAGAGCTCGACTATGCTTGAAATCCCTAACTTTTCAAAAGGGTTTTCTCATCTGTTACTGTGAGACCCTTTGCATGCTTCTGGTACTCTATTTTTCTTCACTATTGATTCAATGTGACTTGACCTACTGGACTATCATGCTTTGAATGCTTGCTATATACTGAACTTTGTGCTACTATTGCATGTTGTTTCTTTTGCCAATAGGTTTGGCCTTGCATGTCTATTGTTTGTGCACTCTATTTATATGTCGAGGTTCCTTCTTTGATTGATTTTCAATCTTGGGGCCGATTTCAAAACTTTTATTTGTTAACTCTAATTTCACTCGCATGTTGAAGTAATTGATCCCTTTCCTTATTTGCCTTGCTTAATCTGCTTCCAAAAATAAGTATATTTTTGTACTTAGACTTGATTTCTTACTTAATGTTTTACTACTTCTTTTATGGCAATGATAACTCTACTTACAAACTGGTTTTCTTTCCTTATTTAGAATCCGTTAGCCCCGTTAAACAAGTGATTCCTCAATTAAAAGGGAATCACTTGGTTGATTGATTATGACTGTTGATTATTTCCATGGTTGTATTAAATTTTACTTATTACCTTATTTCTCACATGTTTTCAAAAGGCTATAAATACCCCCCACCCCTTTTCTTTCAAGCACACAGACACAAGGAATAAAATACTTGTGTTCAGAACACACACTCCCCTAAAAATCTCTCTCTCTTTTCTCTACTGCTACTTGTGTTATTGCCTTACCTAGCTAGCTAAAACTAAGGCTAGGCTGTAGGAAGCTTGCTTACTTTTTTCTTTCTGCATTTTTATCTTTACTGGTACGTTCTAATTAATTTTAAGTACCAATAATAACATGTTTCTTTACTATTTCCTTCACCCTTGCTTGTTTCCTGTTTGTGTTTAATCAAGTTCCATTATTAAGCATGCTGTAATCTGCCCCTTTTTATTTTGACTCAATGCTTTCTTATGTATAAATTCTGTCAGTCACTTATTATGACTTGTGAGTCCTAAACCCCCATATCCCCTATGTGTTTGGTATCTTTGGTTGGTTAGGGCATGACAACATTTGACATTTGTTATGCATGACCTAAACCTGATTCCCCTGGGATTATAACCAACATATCCTATCTAGTGGTTGTTTTATGGGCATGCTAGCACCATCTATTATTTTGTATGTCCAAACTTGATCCCTGCCTAAGGATATATGCTCCTTGCAATGTATTCCCAAAACCCTGACCCCCTTTGTATGAAAGTATTAACTCTGTGCTTTACTACTACTGTTTTCCCATCACCCTTTACCCCTCTCCTTTCTCCACATAGTTTTAAATCTATATTTTTACACTTCCACCATATTCTTAGACTTAAATTCTTCCCTTTTTGTATGCGCATTGCCTTGGGACTCATGAGCTCCCACGTAACTTGGACACACAAGGGTTGGTCCTTCTACACTGCACTCATCTCTATCTGTTTCTGTAAACTTAGGTGTACGCACTGCCCAGGGTCCTTTGAGGCCCTTAGGGCACTCTGACATGCCCAGGTATGAGAAAGGCTTTGAAATCAGTGGCAAATGCAATGATTAATTATGTAAATTATATAGGAAGTGAAGAAGTCAGGCTTTCTCTGTTTGTAACTTCTTCTTTACATTTATTTTGATGTAATTCATTATTTTGGTCTGTAATAATTTGTAATAGATACTCGGGGTTGGCTAGTGGAAAAGTGATCGGTAATTATGCATGCTTAAGGGTAGAAAACATTCTTATATGATTTGTGTTCTGAATGATTTAATTCTACATTCTAGAAAAATGTGCCTATAGGACTCTTTTAAATCCTACATGTTCAATTCTGCATTTTAGACACCATGTCAATAGGGTTTATTATAAATTCTGCATGTTTGACTCTGCATCAAGATAACCTGCCTATAGGATTTGTTTAAAATTCTGCACGGTTGTTATCACTTAGACACCACGCTCTAGGATCTAAATGGCTATAAGCAGATATCATGTTCATAATGTATAGAAACAATTCCTATAGGAATTTTCAAGTAAAATTCTATCTGTTTCCACTCCACGTTCAATTAGATACCATGTTATAGGGTTTAAAATCATTCAACTAGATATCATGCCTATAGGGGTTAAAATCAGCAATATTAGATATTATGACCATAGGAATTAAAATCAGCAATAGTGGATACCATCGTCTGCAAAATCTAAAAATAGTCTAATTTAAAATCAGTTTTATTCTGAACAAATTTATATGTAACCTAATCTCCTTATTTAATGCGGTTTAGCAAGTATACCTATAGGATCTCAAACCGTTTGTTTTTTATGTTGTTGCTGTTTTGCCACATTTTGAATCAGTAATAGATACCATGTTCATAATATCTCACCCAAATACTTAGGCAAACCTTAGGTAATAACATTAAATAAAACTGAGCCCGTTTCTGTTGACCAATAATTGCTACAACCAGCAGACATGCCTGATTCGAACTTCTTGTATGAGTTATGTAATAAATTAGACTGCTTCAACAAATTAAGATCTCCTTGCCTTAGTAATTTAGATTCAGACCTTGTTTGTTATTTGAGTCATGCTATTTGATTGTTTTATTTGAGGAGGTATACATGAGCGTTCAATGTTTTATGTGCTTCCCCCTTTTAATGTGCAGTAATATGTGTTTTGTATGTCGCCTTAGCTTTTTCACCTTTGGAACTTCAAAGTCATCCTAATATCCCTCCCCTTTAGGAATAGTAGTCCTAAGTGCCTCCGGGACTGATATGAATGGGACATGTAGTAGCATGCAATAGTGGTCGAGACCAATCTGCGCCTTAGTACCTTAACAAGGTGAGAAGGGTAGATATGGATATGATGACATGTGTGCTAATACCATGTGTAGCCCCTCTTTTGAGGAGTGATTACTGGGTATTTTATTTATGTGATCCATATTATAAATAAACCTAGGACCCCCTCCTCTCTCTTTCTTTTCCTTTAAAGCATTATAACCTCTCGTCAAAAATCAGCCTGTTAATGATTGCTCGTTTAAACTTTGCTTTACTTTCAAACACTTGTGTTTTAAAATTCCCTCTTATTTGAGCCTTATCTGTTTACATGTCAATTGCACCAAATTCACAAAGGGTTATCTGTCCGGGAACCACACTAGTGGATCCTGAGGGGTGCCTAACACCTTCCCTATAAGATAATTTCAAGCCCTTACGTTATCTTTGGTTATCAAGCAAACTTAGAAATGAACCTTGTAGGTATCCTAATGTACCATAAATCATTTGGTGGTGACTCTTCAAATGTAAAACCATGTTCCCAAAAGGAACGAATTACCCTATACCCAAAATGTCATAAACCCGATCTCCCAATTTAAAAAGGGGAAAAAAGGGGCGCGACATCATGGCGAAGCTGCTGGGGATATTATGCTTTTACCATTTATGATTGTCCTTGTGAATTTGTACCTTCCCTTTTTATGCAATTTCTTGTTTAAATTCCTTTAAGATTTTAATTTCTTTTACAAGGAAAAATGAGTTATCTTCTTCGTTTCTTTTCATTATTGATGCTTTAAATTATAAACTATTATATTTGCTGCTTTCTTAACATGCAAGTACGTGACAACATGCTTTTAAATTATTGCATAATCATGGCTCAACATTATATTCCACTTGTGCCAAGAAAATACCATAGCACACTTATAATGAGTGGTTGTGCGCTTCCTATATTATTACCCCTAAATTCGGAAAAAGGCATATTTGCGGTAAAATCATTCGATCAACGGTCTAGTAGACGGTTCCGTGCCTTCCGTCTTGAGTTGTCCGCTCAAGGGTACCAGTCTAAAACCCAAGAAACCTTACTCTATTCAAACTGTGCATGCATCATGGTAAAACCTAGCTAGGTCAGTTATGTTGTCTACATAATGATCCTTTAAGATAGCTTTCTCCGAAGTCCAGCGGGTTTCCCTAAACCCAAAAGGACATCACCATGTTTTATGCAATTATTTGGAGAACTAAATGTGTCATGCTAATTATTCGTATTAAATAGGCGAGTCTGGTAGGGGAAAGGGCCTAACCTTATTTGCCTTGCAGGAATATAAGGCACGAAGTCCCTAGATTCGGCAAGGTTACCAACATCCATCCAAGTCTGCTAAGCTGGTGGAAAGATCTTCACTCTAGTGATCAAACTCTCATCCGAAAATATCTGGAAAATCTACCATCCCTTCAGGAGATCCAACCTAATAACAAGATTATAGAAGCTGCTACACTGTTCTGGGATTGTGAAAGGGCTGTATTCCGCTTTGGGGACATTAAAATGACACCCCTGCTAGAAGAGATAGGAGGATTAGCCGGTCTAGTCTGGGAAACTCCGGGTATGCTGATTCTTGAGAACCATAAAGGCAGGGGTTTCCTCAAAATGATGGGTTTAAAGAAGAATCCTGAGTTGACATGTTTGAAGAATTCTACATGCCTTTTGACTATCTATATGAAAGGTACTATCACAACAAATTCTACCGCACCTACCCTGACAAGTTTTCCATCACATCCTTGGGGCACATTCATCAAAGGGTCTTCGTATTTATGTTTTGTTTCTTGGGGTTGATCGTGTTTCCGATGAAAAAAGCAAGGATCCACACCAGGATAGCCATGGTAACTAAAACCCTTATGGAAGGGAATGGTGGGAAACCATTCGGCATCGTGCCCATGATTATTGCGGACATATACCGAGCCTTGGAGAAGGGTCAACAAGGTGCAAAACACTTCGAAGCTGCAATTTATTACTTCAACTATCGCTTATGGAGCATCTCCAAAGGTGTGAATACCGACAAAAGATTCAGCGAAGGGACTGGGATGATCACATCGCCTTCCATCATCTAAAACGAATGAATTACATGCCCATTATGTTCGCTTAGCCAAAAGATGCCAAGGTATGGGTAGATATATTTGATAACCTAACCGAAAAGCAAGTCCAGTGGATGTTCGAGTTGTTTCTGACCGAGGAATTCATCACCCTATCCAGAAGTGCACCTTTTTCTGATACTGATTGGTCTGAGGGGAACATATCCTTACGTCCCTCTCCGAGTTATGAGATAAGGAAATAGAAAGCAAGTTGTACCTAGGGTTGATAGGATGAGTTATTTCCGAGCTGACTTCTAGGATGATGATAGTCGTTACAAATTCCAAGCTTAGCATATGTGGCATTGCAAGATTGGAACGGGGAGAAATACCATCGAGCCAAACAGGTATCATGTTGGTTGCACTCCTTTCTACTCAGGTTGGTTGAAGACGATCATGATAGTCTTGGCCAGCCAGAATTTTCCCAAGGTTATAAAATCATAGATGAAAGGGCCGAGACACAAGTCAAATATAACAAAGTGTGCAAAAGGATCAGGGAGTACGAAAGCGAGCACCGCGAAATAAAAGAGTACAACCAAAAGCTAATTGAGGAATGGAAGAACATGGTTGTGAGTGCCAACAAGCAACTGGGATACTTGGAGCGAGGCATAGTGGGGTTGGAGAGAAAGTTTCTCAAGAGTGTCGAAGATTGCCAAAATACTGAAGGAACCAAAGGCAGACACCTAGCCAGGGCCTGCCTATTGCTGGGACTTTGCGAGTTGGGAAAGCTATTTGACGGAGCTAGGGATTCCGAATCTGGGGAACGTCCTTCTGGGACCAAGTATATAGGAATATTTCTTTTTGCTTTATAAAATGTAATAAGGTCGATGGCCATTAGTGATTTTCATTTCCTGTTTATTTAATGTCAATTGGGTTTTGTCTATTTTTTATTAAAAAAATGAGGCATTTAGCATCCTAAGTTCTCCAAATCAAGTTGTCACTAGGCCCACCTCGGGCACAACGATGCTCCCAAATTAGGACACGCTTTATATTCCTGCACTATGTGTTTAAATATGATAACATTTTTTACGATCCTCTCTAACTTGTTACCTTTTGTTTATTTTTTTGTTTTATTCCCCCCTCCCCCCCGGTTAGTTCGTGCAGTCTAGCAACATCATCTTATTCTACAAGATCCAAGGTCCTCCACCCACTCCTCCTCTAAGTCCTATTAAGAACAAGAACAAGGGAAAAAATGGAAGATTTAAATATCAAAAAGGAGAACACAATAGCAAAGGCCATTGATGCCCATGATATTCGTGTTCCTATTAAAAATATGTCACAACTCGAGTAGAAATTGTTGAAGTTTCAAGAAGAGCTTGATCAAGTTTGGAATCTAGCCAACCTATCCTTCTTCCTCAGCACTCCAGACACCATCTTCCCTAACGGCCAATATCCCACACCTCCACAAAAGCAACCAAATCATCCCACTTTTCCAACAAAGAACCAATGCAACACTTTCCTCACTCCAAACAACCATCCATTACTTATCTCCAAACAAAAAACTCCACAAATGACCATTCCCACACCCACACACCTGGCCACCACAACAATCCCATCTACGTAGAGGCTGTACAGTCCTCCACCAAACCTATATCTTGCACCCTTGAGTCTAAGGAAAAAGGATCTATTAATCAGAAACTTGGCTGACGAGCATAAGAAACTAGCTAGACGAATCCAAGGCGTCGAAGGAAGTAGAGGGATCGAAGAGTGAACTATGAAGATCTATGCATATAACCAAATATAGACTTATCAGAGGGGTACAAACCTCCCAAGTTTGAGATGTTTGACGGTACATGTGATCGAATTGTCCATCTGAGAATATACTGCGACAAGCTGACCGGGGTAGGAAAGGAAGAAAGGATCTGCACAAAACTATTCATGAGGAGTCTAAACGGAGATGCATTATCCTGGTACATCAGCCATGGTCCTATGAAATGGCCGAGCTGGCTAGGTATGGCCTCTGATTTCATGGATAGGTTCAGATTTAACACAGAAAATGCACTAGATGTATTCTACATTCAGAATCTAAAGAAGAAGCCTATAGAAATGTTTCGCGAGTATTCTACTCGCTGGAGGTTAGAATCTGCTAAGGTCATACTTGCCTTGGAGGAGGAATAGATAAACAAATTCTTTGTCCGAGCTCCGGACCCGCCGTATTATGAACGGATAATTACGATTAAAAATCATAAGTTTTCTGACATCATCAAGCTGGGGGGAACAAATTGAAGAAGGTATCAAAAGTGGCATGGTTACGAACTTTGAGGCCTTGCAAGCCACAAATAAGGCCTTGCAATCTGGTGGTGTGTCTAAGAAGAGAGACGTATGGGCTGTAATGGTTGCACAAAGGACAAAGTCGCCCCTTAAATACCAACCGACCCTATACCTCCACTTATTTATCAGTCAGCTCTAAATTACCAAGCATCCTCCTACCAAGCCCCAACACCAACTTATCAGTCAGCTCCACCTCCCACATATCAGCCTACCTCGCCCAGATATTCCCAACCCGCACATGTCTACCAAACCTATAATGCCAGACCATCTTATTACCAATCACCCCCCGCACGCCAAAAGTTTCCTTGGAACTGACCTAATTTTGATCGAAGGAACCCAAAATAATACACAGTCATTGCTGAACCCATTGATCAGCTATATGAGAGACATAAAATCATCGGTTATGTCACCCTCATCCCTTCTTCAACCCCTGAGAACCCTTCTCAGTGGGTTAACCCAAACAATTCTTTTGCATACCATTCTGGCATGAAGGGACACACCATCGATGAATGCTACTCTTTAAAAGACAAGATACAGTCCCTAATTGATAACAAGGTCATTGTAGCGAAGGAAGTCGCTCCAAATTTTCACAACTAGGGGTGTACAAAGAAAACCGATAAACCGCATCAACCCGATAATCCGAGTCAAACCGAGAAAAAAAACCCGACTATGGTTTGGTTTGACTTGGTTTGGTGTTGGAAAAAAACCCGACCATATTTGATTTGGTTTGGTTTTAACTAAAGAAAGTCAAACCGAAACCAAACCAACCCGACATTAGATATATAACAATTTTAGATATATTTTAATATATAAATATACTTATTGTAATGTAATTTATAAATATTTCTTAAAAAATTTCATAATTTTATCTTTTAAGGTATTATTTCAAGGTTTGATTTAGAACTTTTTAATGCTCCAATAAGTTTTATAGCCATTAATATTAGTAAATTAAATAATTCTAGCAATCAATACTAATGCTAACAAAAGACATTCAATTCAATATTACGAACGGGAATGTATTAAATGTCTATTTTTTATTTTGCAATAATTTAGATAAAAATACATAACCTATTTTTATTTTTCTTTAGCTTTTAGGCATATAACTAATACTCCCTCATTAGTCTATCTAGTTTATCATGAATTAGTGCTTTTAGTTTATGTTTATTTTTATTATGACTTTTTAATTAGCAATATTTATAGTACATAATTTTATTATTTTTTATTATTGAATATTTTAGGATAATGTCATGAATCATGACATATCTCATATTTTGTATTATTTTCTTGAAAAATACTTTATATAGTTGTATCTTACTAGGATTAAATAAATATTTTGAGCATACGTTATATAGTTTGTTCTACGAAGATTTTACCGGAAAAAAAATTCGAAAAACCCGAATAACCCGAAAACCCGAAAAAACCCGAGAAAAACCGATATTGAAAAACCCGAATTTATTGGTTTGGTTTGGTCTTTAGATTTAATAACTCGACACAATTGGTTTGGTTTTGTAATTGTAAAATCCGAACCAACCCGGTCTATGTACACCCCTATTCACAACAACCCCTTACAAGAACACAAAAGGTGGGAGTGTTCACATGATTGAAATAGAGGATGATTGGGATCCGGAGGGATCCATCGGGTTAATCGCGGAAGGCGATGATCTAAAAAAGCCAGTAGTTACTATCAACCCCATCGTATTCCAAATTTATCTGTCCGAGATCACTGAGGTAGATGTGTTTATCCCTCTTGAATTTGAGGCAGTGCCATCAACAAAAACACTGGCACTATTTGAGGTTACAGTTTTACCACCCTAGGAACATGTCCCATTTTAAGTAAAGGTAGCCGCACCGATTCCAGTGGCGATGAACACCATGTCATAATTCCATACAAAATCTATTTCTTGGGATTATACAGTCGAGGCAAGGAGGAAAGGCAAAGTCAGGTTCAAAGAGACTATTGCAGCACATGGTATGACAAGGACTGGAAGAGTCTATACCCCGGAACACTTAGCTAAGTCGAGCAAGTAAGCTTCCAATCTACCATTCATCATTGAAATGGGTCCAAATGACCTTTAGAGGAAGATACGGGCCAAGGAGTATTCGGTCTTCGACCAGCTAAACAAAGCACTAGCACAGATATCTATCCTCTCATTGCTGCAGAATTCCAAGACACGCAAAAATACTCTATTGAAGGTGCCGAGTGAGGCATATGTTCCAAGTAACATCACTAGCAGAGAAATGTCCAATATGGTGGGACAGGTATTGGAAGCCATAAAATCACCTTCTATGAGGACGAGTTTCTGCCTAAAGGGTTGGGTCACAACAAAGCCTTGCATATCACCGTGCAATACGAAGACTACTTCATAACTAGGATCCTGATCGATGGGGGTTCTAGCCTTAATAAATGTCCATTGATAACACTCAAGAAGCTGGGTAAAAGATTGCACAAGATAAAAGAAGGAGCAATCAATGTGAAAGCTTTTGACGAGTCTCGGAGATCCACCATCGGCGAGATTAGCATGTGTCTACAGATGGGAACGACTTGGTTCGAGGTCGACTTTCAAATAATAGATGTGCCACCTGCAACCTGCTACTAGGGTGTCCCTGGATTCATGCTAAAGGGGCTATCACTTCAATAGTGCATCAGGCCCTAAAATTTGAATGGGATCATCATGGGGGTTAATCATTCACAGTGACGACAACAATCCTATATACAATGTTCAAACCGTTCTGGTGATAGGGGGAAGAAGAAAGTTAGGTAGAGAAACCTATCATTACATCGAGTGAGTCATTGTTGTAGACAAAGATAAATGATAGGACAACAAGATTACGAGTATATTAAATTGGAGTAGGTACGGACCTGGCAAAGGGCCCATAAAGCTCAAGAAGTACGACACTACTTTTGGTCTGGGATACTAGTACACTCGGGAAGAATTCAACAATTGGTCGTCACCAATGCGTAGTCCTTACTATCCACTGGAACGGCCAATACCACCTTTGAAGCAGACTTTCTAACAGGCTGACATTGTTTTTTGGACAGACGAAGAAGAAGCACTTGCTGCGGTAAAGAACTTATTCCTAGAAGACAATAACATGGGCTGTTATGTTATTTTTAAGTAGGAGGGGGAGGAAGTTCCTTCTATGCAAGTTGTGAGCATAGGAGCATACCTAAAAAGTTGGACCATCAGAACTACCAGAACCTGGCGAGCCAAGCATCAGTTGTTTTTATTTTTTACCAGATGATTTTTTCTTTTTCGTATTTTGATTTCGACAATAATATCTTCAATGTTAAAAATAGTTATGGAATTTATCAAAGAACTTCAAATTTTTATTATGAATCAACACTCACTATTATTTTTCTCTTATTACTTTACTTACACAGCATTACTATTACTTATCTTGATAAACCAATGACTGTGACATGCAATGAGGCAACACAACAAATGGATATTGATTCAGAATAAGATGACATACCATAGGAGATTGTCAAAGAAGTTGAGAACTTTGAGAACATACCTAATTCCAACCTGGACGAGACTCGAATTGTTAACCTGGGAGATGTAGAAAATGTCAAGGAAACACGAATATGCGTTCACTTATCGCCTTCAAAAAAGAAGGAATACACAAAATTTCTAAAGGAATATGAGAACATATTCGCCTGTTCATATGATGACATGAGTGGTCTAAGTACATCTATTGTGGCCCATAAACCGCCAACTGATCTGATATGTCCGTTGGTAAAATAGAAGCTCAGAAAGTTCAAGATAGATATGAGTTTGAAAATCATAGAAGAAATCACGAAACAAGTCAAAGCTAAGGTTCTCAGGGTAGTAGAATATCCGACTTGGTTAGCCAACATTGTACCACTACTAAAGAAGCACGGGAAGGTAAGAGTCTGTGTCAACTACCAGGATCTCAATTGGGCCAGTATGAAAGACCACTTTTCCTTGCCAAATATACACATGTTGATCCACAATTGCACCAAGCACAAGCTACAATCATTCATAAATTGCTTCGCTGGTTATCATCAAATCTAGATGGATGAGGAAGATGCTGAGAAAATAGCTTGCATTACACCATGTGAAATGTATTGTTACAATATGATGTCGTTCGGCCATAAGAATGCATGGGCCATCTACATGAGGGCCATGACTACCATTTTTGACGATATGATACACAAAGAAATTGAGGTATATGTGGATGATGTCACCATCAAGTCCAAGAAGTCCATTGATCACATGGAAGATTTGAGGAAGTTCTTCAAGAGATTGCGAAGGTATAACTTGAAACTAAATCCCGCAAAGTGTGTATTTGGGGTTCCCATCGGAAAGTTTCTTGGGATTATTGTGAGCCGCCGAGGAATTGAGCTGGATCCATCAAAGATCGAAGCCATTCAAGAACTCCCACCGCCAAAGAAAAAGAAGGACATGATGAGTTTCTTGGGAAGACTTAACTATATTAACCAGTTCGTAGTACAGTCTATGGTTATCTGTGAGCCAGTACTTAAGATGTTGAAGAAGGACGCCACTACTAAATGGAATAACGACTTCCAAAAGGCCTTCAATAGAATTAAGGAATACCTGTCAACACCACCAATTTATGTCCCGCCCGAGCCAGATAGACCTTTATTACTCTATATCGCAGTATTAAACAGAGCCTCGATTGCGTTTTAGGGTAGCATGATGAAACATGGAAGAAAGGAACAAGCCATTTACTTTTCTCAGCAAGAAGTTCACTCCGTACGAAGCCCGATGTTCTCTTTTGGAAAGCATTTGTTATGCTTTGACTTGGGTAGCCTAGAAGCCGAGGCATTATTTCTGTGCCTTGACCATGTATCTCATATCAAGGATGGATCCTTTAAAGTACATCTTTCAAAAGCCCATGCCCACTGGCAAGCTAGCCAAGTGGCAAATCTTGTTGAGTGAATTCGACATTGTTTACGTAACTCAGAAGGCAGTCAAATGACAAGCATTAGCAGAAGACCTTGCTAAAAACCCCGTGGATGGAGAATAATAACCTTTGAAAACACATTTTCCCGATGAAGAGGTATCATTCATAGGACATTGCAAAATCCTATAATGGTAGGAGAATGTTCTTCGATGGAGTAGTAAACTTCAAAGGAGTTGGCATAGGAGCGGTCTTAGTATCAGAAACCGGTTAGCACTATCCAGTGTCTCACAAACTCAGGTTCCCCTACATCAATAATATGGCCGAACATGAAGCCTACATCTTTGGGCTCAAAATGTCCATTGACGTGAACATGCAAGAGCTGCAAATGATCAGAGATTCAGATTTACTCATACATCAAGTGCATGAAGAATGGGCAACCAATAACTCCAAGATACTCCCGTACCTACAACATGTACAAGAATTAAGAAAGAGGTTCATGAAGATGGAATTCCATCATGTCCCCAGAGTCCAAAATGAGTTCGCCGATGAATTGGCTACCTTGTAATTTATGATACAACATCCAAACAAGAATAATATTGATCCAATTCTCGTAAAGATCCATGATCAGCTAGCTTATTGTGCCCAGGTTGAAGAAGAGGTAGACAGAAAGCTTTGGCTTAATGATATCAAGGAATATTTGGCAAAGGGAGAATACCCAGAGCTTGCGAATCATACTCAGAAACGCACACTGCGGAGATTGTCCAACAACTTCTTCCATAGCGGAGGAATCCTCTATAGGAGGACTCCTGATTTGGGACTAATAAGGTCTGGAAATGCAAAGGAAGTATCTATGCTACTAGAGGAAATTCATGTGGGGACCTTTGGTCCACAAATGAACGGCTTCATCTTAGCAAAGAAGATACTTCGGGCTGGTTACTATTGGATAGCTATGGAAACAGACTGCATCTAGTATGTCCAAAAATGCCACCACTATCAAATACATGCAGACATGATAAAGGTACCGCCAAGCAAGCTTAAAACAGCAAGCTCACCATAGCCATTCGCCTCCTGGGGAAAGAACATCATTGGACCAATTGAGCCTGCCGCTTCCAACTAACACATGTTCATCCTAGTGGCAATTGACTACTTCACCAAGTGGGTCGAAGCAGCATCAGAGCAATGACTAAGAAAGTTGTGGCAGACACAATTGAGCCTTCCGCTTCCAACTGACACTTGTTCATCCTAATGGTAATTGACTATTTCACCAAGTGGGTCGAAGCAGTATCTTACAGAGTAGTGACTAAGGAAGTTGTGGCGTACTTTGTCTGCGATCGCATTGTTTGATGATTCCAGATTCTTGAGTCAATTACTACTGATAATGGCTCCAACCTCAATAGCGACTTAATGAAATCTATGTGTGAAACCTTCAAGATCAGATTGCATCATGTCTAAATTTACGCATAATACATGCTTTCATTACTTATTTGTAGGTAAATCGGCAAGCAACAGCCATCCCAGCAGAGCGGTTCTGCTCTAGTGCCTGCAGACATATCAAGCCTAACCATTTTCGTAAGTCGTCCACTCACCCAGCCCTAGATATTGCGTCCGTTCTTGGAAAGTATTTGTCGGCATACTCCGCCATCGGACCCTAAACTACATACAACCTGATTCCTGTAATACTAGGGATATGTAGGTAGCTCGGAAGCTAGGGAGCAGCCTAAATCTTCCCAAATCGTTTTTCTTGGTCAAAATTGGCCATCACTTTCATACGCGAAAACTCTTTCATCCTTCCCGGGTAAAGAGGGGCAACCGTAGATATTTAAATCAATTTATTTCCCTATTTTCTATACATAAAAATCCAATAATTATTTCTAATTTATCATTTTTGGTGATTCATTTGTTGAAATATTTTTTGCTAATAAATGGATAAGGTATTTTTTGCATATTTTTAAAAAATTATTTAGTATTTTTATGGCTGAAATTGTATAATTACAACATTAGCCTCTTTTAGGATTAATCACATTTACATTCATAAAAAATTTAAGTCCGGTATTTCAAATAGTTAATTATGCATTATAAACCATATTAGTACCTTTAATTTATTTTCAAAAATTAATTTATTATTTTTGTAAATTAAATAGGAAAAATTAGCTATTTTAATGTTAGCCCAATTGCATTATCTCAATTCTAACCCCAATTGAACCCAATTTAACCCCGACCCAATTTCAATTTAATCTGACCCAAATCCATTTTCATAACCTGTCCACTTGCCTGTTTTAATCCAGGTCGTTGATTATTCAGATCAACGGCCAATAACCACCCTTACCTTAATTAATTCCAAACTACCCCCAAACTCTTTCAGTTTTTACTATACGCCGCCTCCGAATCCCTCATATCCCAAATCCTCTCTAAAGCACCCTCAAACCCTAGTCCTCGCCACCCTAATCTGCCTTAATCCATGGCCTTTCGAGGTCATTTGAGACCTATACCAACCTTCTATAGCTTCAATGGGTTTGAATCTGTGGTCTCATGACCAGACATTGAAGGGACTTGGTCTAGTCTTTGATCGATGGCCTTTCTCCGAGCATTTCTGACCTTTCTCCAGCCATCCATGGCTATTCGAGTAAGACCTTTGACTCTCCTGTTTAGATCGGTAACTTTCAAGGCCTTTCTCGTTGCTTTTGGGTTCTTCTGAAACCCTAATCTCTAAGATCTTTTCGACTTCTTTCGGATCTACCTTAGATCCATGATTTCCATGAAGTTTTTAATATCTTCTCGAAGCTTATGTAACTTTATTTTAAAAAAAAGATTCTTCATCTTTTCCGTTTAGGATTTTCCTTCAAGTTCTTCTTTTCAAAATCTTTTCTCTAATTTTAATGTGTTTGTGATTTTACTATGTTTTGTTCATGTTATTCTCTTATCTGAGTTAGCATATTGAAAACCCTAGTTACAATGGGTTCATTCGAGTTTATGAGATTATTTGCTAGTATCTGTTTGATTTTTCTGTTTATCATCTTTAAACTCGATTGTTATTAAAACCCTAATTTTGTTTAGGTTCATTCGAGTTTCTGAGACTATTTTCTAGTATCTGTTTGATTTATTCGTTTATTATCTTTAAACTCGATTGATGTTGAAAACCCTAATTTCATGTAGGTTTATTCAAGTTTCTGAAGTTGTTTGGTAATATTTGTTCGATTTATTTGTTTATCATTTTCTAAGTTCGATATTTTTGAAAAAAACCTATGTCTTTGAGTTTAAAATTGTTCGTTTGAATACCTGCCTCGATTTGAAATTCCTTGTTTCAGAATCTATTTTTGTTTATGGAATTATTGTGATTTTGGTTTTTTACTATCATTAAAACTCGACTATGCTTGAAAACCCTAACTTTTCTAAAGGGTTTTCTCATCTGTTACTGTGAGACCCTTTGCATACTTTCGATACTCTATTTTTCTTCACTATTGATTCATTATGATTTGACCTACTGGACTATCATGCTTCAAATATTTGCTATATACTGAACTTTGTGCTACTATTTCATATTGTTTCTTTTGACAGTAGGTTTGACCTCGCATATCTGATGTTTGTGCACTCTAATTATATGTTGAGGTTCCTTCTTTGATTGATTTTCAATCTTGGGACTAATTTCAAAACTTTTCTTTTGTGAACTCTAATTTCACTCGCTTGTTAAAATAAATGATCCCTTTCCATATTTTGCCTTGATGAATCTGCTTCCAAAAATAAGTATATTTCTGTACTTAGACTTGATTGCTTACTTAATGTTTTACTACTTCTTTTATGGCAATGATCAGTATGCCTACAAACTAATTTTCTTTCCTTATTTTGAATCTGTTAGCCCCGTTAAGCAAGTGATTCCTCAATTAAATGGGAATCACTTGGTTGATTGATTCTCATTGTTGATTGTTTCCATAGTTGTATTGAATTTCACCTATTACCTTATTTCTCATACGTTTTCAGGGGTTGCTCTGATTGTAAGCAACCCCCACTTCCAACAGAGAGGCTTTGAGTTTGAGTCTCCCCAAGAGCAAGGTAGGAAGTTCTCGGAGGGAAGGATGTTGGGGGTCTATTTGGAAACAACCTCTCTACCCAAGGGTGGCGGTAAGGTCTGCGTACACACTAACCTCCCCATACCCCACTAAGGGGGATTATATTGGGTTGTTGTTGTTGTTGTTTCAAAAGGCTATAAATACCATGCACCCCTCTTCTTTCAAACACACAAACACAAGGAATAAAATACTTGAGTTCAAAACACACACTCCCCTAATAATCTTTCTCTTTTCTCTGTTGTTACTTGTGTTGCTGCCTTACCTAGCCGGCTGAAAGCTAAGGCTAGGCTGTGGGAAGCTTGCTTACTTTTTTCTTTCTATATTTGCATCTTTACTGGTATGTTCTAATTAATTTTCAACACCAACATCAACATGTTTCTTTACTATTTCCGTCACCCTTGCTTGTTTCCTGTTTGTGTTTAATCAAGTTCCATTATTAAGCATGTTGTAATCTCCCCCTTTCTATTATGAATCAATTTTTTCTTAGGTATCAATTCTGCCAGTCACTTATTATGACTTATGAGTCATAAACCCCCATATCCCCTATGTGTTTTGGTATCTTTGGTTAGTTGGGGCATGACAACATTGGACATTGTTGTGCATGACCCAACCTGATTTCCCCGGGATCATAACCTCTATATTTCCTCTATATGTTATGTGTTCTGGTTGGTTTATGGGCTTTCCAGCGCCATCTACTGATGTGCATGCCCAAACCTTATCCTTGCCTAAGGATATATGCTCCTCGTAATGTATTCCCAAACCCCCTAACCCCCTTTGTATGGAAGTATTAACTCTGTGCTTTACTGCTACTGTTTTCCCATCACCCTTTACCCCTCTCTTTCTCCAATCAGTTTTAAATCTCTATTCCTGCACTTCCACCATACTCTTAGACTTAAGTTCTATCCCTCTTGTGTGAGCCTTGCCTTAGAACCCATGAGCTCCCTCTGAACTTTGACACACAAGTGTTGGTCCTTCCACACCGCACTCATCTTTATCTGGTTCTGTAAACTTGGGTGTAAGCACTGCCCGTGGTCCTTTGAGGCCCCTAGGGAACTTTGACACACGTAGGTCTGAGAAAGGCTTTGAAATTAGTAGCAATCACAATGATTAATTATGTAAATCAGGCACGAAGTCAAGAATCAAGCTTCATCTGGTTGTAGCATCTTCTTTTACATTTATTCTAATGTAATTCATTATTTCAGTCTGTAATAAATTGTAATAAACAATCGAAGTTGGCTAGTGGAAAAGGGATGAATAATTATCCATGATCAAGGGTAGAAAACATGCTTATATGATTTGTATTCTGAATGATTCAATTCTGCATTCTAGAAAAACATGTCTATCGGACTAGTTTTAAATCCTACATGTTCAATTCTGCATTTTAGACACCATGTCTATAGGGTTTGTTATAAATTCTGCATGTTTGACTTTACATCTAGATAACCTGCCTATAGGATTTGGTTAAAATTTTACACGTTTATTACCACTTAGACACCATGCACTAGGATCTAAACGGCTATAAGAAGATATCATGTTCATAATGTATAGAAATCATACCTATAGGAATTTCCAAGTAATATCATGCCTGTTTCCACTCCACATTCAATTAGATACCATGTCTATAGGGTTTTAAATCATTCAATTAGATACCATGTCTACATGATTTAAATCATTCAAATAGATATCATGCCCATAGGGGTTAAAAACAACAATATTAGATATCATGTCTATAGGAATTAAAATCAGCAATAGTGGATACCATCGTCTACAGAATCTGAAACTAGTCTAATTTGAAATCAGTTTTATTCTAAACCAGTTTTTAAGTAACCTAATCTCTTTAATTAACACGGTTTAGCAAGCACGCCTAGAGGATCTCAAACCGTTCATTTTTTTTAAGTTGTTACTGCTTTGCCATATTCTGAATCAGTAATAGATACCATGTTCATAAGATCTCACCCAAACACTTAGGCAAACATTAGTAATAACAAAAAAATAAGACTGAGCATGTTTCTGTTAACTAGTAATTGCTACAACCAGCAGGAAAGCCTGATTCGGACATCTTACCTGAGTTATGTAATAAATTGGTCTGCTTCAACAACTTAAAATTCCCTTACTTTAGTATTTAAGATTCAAACCTTGATTGTTGTTTGAGTCATGCTATTTGATTTCTTTGTTTGAGGAGGTATACATGAGCCTTCAGTGTTTTATGTGCTTCCTCTTTTTAATGTGCAATCATATGTGTTTTGTATGTCGCATTATATTTTTCACCTTTAGAACATCAAAGTTAGCCTAATATCCCTCCCCTTTAGGAATAGTAGTCCTAAGTGCCTCCGGGACCGTTAGGAATGGGATGGGTAATAGCATGCAATAGTGGTCGAGACGAATTATCGCTTCAGTACCTTAACGGGGCGGGAAGGTTATATTTGGATATGATGATCGGTGCACTCATACCATGTGTAGCCCCTATTTTGAGGAGTGATTACTCGGTGTTGCATCTATGTGATCCATATTATAAATAAACCTAGGACTATGCCCCATACGCTCTTTTTCTTTTCCTTTAAAGCATTATAAGCTCTCATAAAAAATCAGTCTTTTAATGATTGCTTTTTCAAACTTTTGCTTTACTTCAAACATTTGTGTATTAAAATCCCCTTTTATTTGAGCCTTATCTATTTACATGTCAATTGCAATAAATTCACAAAGAACTATCTGGGGGGGAACCACACTAGTGGATTTTGAGGGGTGGCTAACACCTTTTTTTTTAAAATTTAACAGTTAGCTTTCATTGATATCAAAAAAATTACAATGAAGAGTTTATAGTATTAGTATAGACTAACCACTACTTCCAGTTCAAACACCTAAAAATACATGAATTTGCAACCTAAAGCTAAGGGTAATGGTTGAGTTGTCGCAGTCCAGCTTGCCAAAGCTTACAGTTTCTGCCACGAATATGAATAAGCAATGCAGCCTCTCGACATAACTGGTTCTCCTCGAATGCTTTCCCTTCAAATCTAATATAGTTCCTGTTTCTCCAAATCAGTGCAACAGTGGTAACAAAGGCAGAAACAACAACAGCTTTGGTGCCACAGTTTTCTCCTAGCTTGACAACATATCCATTGGAGTTCAGCTTCCCAACTACCAATTGCTCTCTTATGGCCCATCATGCAACACATTCTACGCCACAGTCGATTAGTGACTGGGCATTCAAAAAACAAATGTGCAAAATCTTCTACATGTTGCTGACAGAATACATAATTCACAGACACCTGCACAACAATCTTCTGTAATCTGTCGACAGTAGACAATCGACGTTGAGCAGCAAGCCAAGCAGTGAATTTATGTCGAGGAAGGACATTATTTAGGTCAACAACAAATTCTTCCATTCCACCTTAGGAAAGATAAGGAGCATTACATGGTATAGTTTCTGAATATGGAATTTGCCTAGCCTGCACAATCCATCCATTATAAGTGAGAGATCACCTTGCAGTTGTTGATTATCCAGAATTGGAGTTCTGCAATCTAATATCTTTCTAACTACCCAAGATGCTGCCTTGGGAATAGGCATTGTAGCAATGTCATGGTTCTTAACATAATAGTAGTGTATCCATTTGATCCACAAATAATCTTTCTTCATTGCCAAGTCCTAAAGGAGCTTAGTGATAGCTGCCTTATTTCATATATGCATGTCTATGATGTTGAGACCTCCAGCATTGACTGGTCTACAAACCCTTTCCCAGGCTACCAGAGCTCTTTTAGAAATTGTTGCACTTCCAGTCCACAAATAAGATCTGCATACAGCTTCAATGATCTTCAGAACCTTCTTTGGCAGGATGAATATTTGTGCCCAATAAGTTTGAATACCAAAGATAACAGTTTTGATCAATTGACATCTTCCTGCATAAGATAGTAATTTGGTAGACCAACAAGTGATTTTATCAGTTATCCTCTCAATCAGTGTCAAGTATGGTGGATGGAAAGCTTCTTTGAGTGAAGAAGTAACCCTAAATATTTGAATGGCAGTTGACCCTCAATGAAGCCCAGAGACTCTAGTATGACTTCTTTGACATTCTGATGAACCCAAGCCAGATAAACATCACTCTTAGTATTGTTAGCATACAGTCCAGAAGCTACAGAGAATGTAAGGAAAGCATCATGCAGAATCTGGATAGAAATAATATCAGCTCGACAGAATAGGAGAACATCATCAGCAAAACAGATATGGGCACAGTTCAGCTTCCTGCATTTTGGATGGAAGTTGAAATCTCCATTTTTGTGTAACTGAGCCATCAGCCTATTTAAGTATTCCATTGCCAGAACAAACAAATAAGGTGACAAGGGATCTCCTTGTCGAATACCCCTCCTAGAACTGAAAGGCTTAGTGAGACCACCATTCAACACTAGTGAGTAAGTCACAGAAGTGACACAAGCCATTGTCCAATTAACAAATTTTGCTGGGAATCCAAGATCAATAAGTAGTTTTCTGAGGAAGCTCCATTCAAGAGTGTCATATGCCTTCCTCAAATCCACCTTCATAACACATCTTGGAGCCACACCTTTTCTGGAATAACCCTTGAAAATTTCATGGCTAAGCAAAATATTATCAATGATGCTCCTCCCTTCAATAAAGGCTGACTGAGTTTTTCCAACGAGATCACCAATAACAGATTTCAGTCTCCTAGTAATGACTTTGGATATAATCTTATAGACAGTAGTTCAGCAGGCAATAGGTCTATAATCTTTCACTGTTTTAGGAGTTTTAACTTTAGGCACAAGAGCAATAGTAGTAGTATTGAACATGTGAGGCAATGTAGAGGTAGAAAATAAGTCCTTTGTAGCAGCATATACATCTTCCTTGACTATCTCCCAGTTGCTAGTAAAGAACTCCACAGGGAAGCCATCTACACTTGGTGCTTTGTCTTTAGACATATCTTTAATAGCTTCAGTGATTTCTTCCAGAGAAACATCCTGAATAAGTGATCTTTGTTGTGATAGGGTTAGACAGTGTCCTTCCTTGATAATAGCAGTGTTAATGCAAGGCAACTCATCAGCACATTCACCCATCAATGACTTGAATACTTCAATAAAATCCTGCTCCACAGCCAAGGGATCTGTCAACTTCATACCTGCATCAGTGTATATAGAAGTAATATTATTCTGACTGGTTCTGATCTTCCACTGAGCATGGAAATATTTTGTGTTTGCATCTCCACATTCTATCTAACAAGCCTTTGATTTCTGCCTCATAATTTGCTCCTCTACATTGCTCCATTTCTCAATGTCATTTACAGCTGCTTTCTCCTCATTAAACAATTGCTCTGAAAATGGATTATGTAGCAACTGATTCTGTATGATATCCAATGATTCCCTAGCCTGGATTAGCCTCTGTTTGTAGGAAGCCATATGGATGTTCAGTTCTTTTAAGTGTGCTTCAAGATCTTCAATTTATACCAGATCTGTTGCAAAGGTGATCCTTCACACTGCTGACTCCATACATGCTGCAGAATAGAAGAAAACTGGGGATTCTCCATAATAGCATTATAGAATCTGAATGGTTTAGGATGCAATAGCTTTTTACTCCCAAACTATATGAGAATAGGAGAGTGGTCAGAGACTGCGGGATTCATAAACTCAGCTTCTAGATGTCCATATTGCTGAAGCCACTGAAAATTACCCAGTGCCCAATCAATTTTGCTATAGACATGCTTATTTGTCCATGAATACTTCCAACCTTTAGATCTAAGGGAGGTCAATTGGAGATCAGAAATGACCTCTTTAAACTCTCTAACTTCAGCATCAGTGACATGAGAACCAATCCTATCATCAGAGCATAGGACAGAATTAAAATCACCACTTAACAGCCATGCATCTTGATTGGGAATATTTACTGATCTTAGATCATTCCACAACTATTTCCTTAGGACTGCAGAATTGTGAGCATAAATGACACTCAATTGTATTCTGACTTTATTAAAAGGATCTTCTAACAAGCAATGAATAAACTGGTCAGTCACACAGGAGATATGGACCTGAATGTGAGGCTTCCAGATTAGCCATATCCTTCCATTGACAGCTTTGGCATAGTTGCATTTTACCTTCCACCCTTTAGCAATATTATCTACAATCTTCTTTGCTTTATGTTCCTTTACTCTAGTTTCAAGACATTCCAGGACATCAACTTTATTCCCAGCCAGAAAGCTTTTCAGTTCTTTCTGTTTATGGGCTTTATTAAGCCCCCTAATGTTCCATGTGACTATAATCATGAATCACTAGGCAGCAAGCCCCAAGAGGGACCAGGATCCAACTGTTGTCCCCTCCTACCATCATCAACTAGAACAGCAACAGCCTTGCCTTTGTCATGGTCAGCCAAAACCTCTATATCACCAGTAGATGCATTAGTTTCAACATGTACTTCCTGATTGGCAGGGTCATCTAATCCAGTCCTATGAATTGCATTCATATCAGTATTAATTTGCACCCTCTGCATCATCTCATCATGTTGCACAGATTGCACAGGCAGGCTAGGCAATGTATTTGCAGGCATTGTTAAGCTTACCAGTGTATCTGCATTAGCTTTAGGCAGCCATTCCTGCTTTGTAATTTTTGCTGGTTTTTTAACTCTAGTCCATTGCCTTATTTTCTTCCCTTGCTCTTGCACCTCTTGTACCCCATCATTGTGTCCACTATACCAACAGTCAAAAGAGTCATGGCCAAATTTCAAGTAGTGATTGCAGAATATAGGCTTCCAGTCATACTCAATCACCTGTATCTTCAGACCAAAAGGAGTTTCAATTTCAATTTCCTCAGGCAGAGGATAAGAAGCATCTACTTCAACCAGTACTCTAGCAAATGAGATCTTCTCAAAAAGAGCTGTGTATTTATCAGTGTACAGAGGTTTACCCACTACACTGGCTAGTTTGCTTAGAATTTCAGGAGACCAGTAGCCCACTGGTAGACCAGGGAATCGAATCCAAACAGGTACAGTACTAAGAACATCATTTTGAAAAGAGAAGTCAACATCCCAAGGTTTCAGCACCATAGGTTTGTTCCTGTACGAGTATGGCACAGATTGGAGAACTAAATTCTTATCCTCAACATTATTGAATCGAAAGATACAATAACCATCAGAATGGATTAAGATTTGTGGTTTAGCCACAAAATTCAATACATGCAAAATGAAATTCTCCAAAGATTTCACAGTGGGATTATCACCGATAATGTAAATAATTAATGAAGCATTCTAATACTCCGACTGAGGTTTCAAATCAGCTTCACTAATTTTGACTACCTTTTTCCCATCCCTATCAGTAGGAGGCACAAACGAGAGAGCCTTACCCATACTACGATTACCCCGGACGACCTCAGCAACAGTAGGAGATGAATGCTCAGATACAGCTACAAAAGAGAACTGCAATCTTCTCACAGCAAGACTTGCAAGAGCTTCATCAATTACCATCGGGGGAGGCACAACATTCACAACTTCATCTGCATGCTTAGTATCGATCGATTGGAATTTCTGAGGGAGAAAGTTGCCAAATGTTAGCGGTTCTAGTTCTTTAGTCACACCCGGTGCTGGTGTAACAATTTGGGCAGTAGCGATGGTTGGTTTTCGCCGGCGACGAGCCATTATCGGCGAGAAAGCTTCGTGCTAACTTACGCCAAGTAGTACTGTTTCATTGCTTAACATGCGCCGAGAGCGTTCTTTAGAACAACTGTTTTCGATTCGAATAAAATGATGCTTAATTTCTCTATGATTGGCTCTAGAGTTTGCCTAACACCTTCCCCTTAGGATAATTTCAAGCTCTTACCATATCTCCGGTTATCAAGAAAATTTTGAAATGAACCTTGTAGGTGTCTTAATGCACCATAAATTATTAGGTGGCAATGCTTCAAATGAAAAATTCAGTTACCAAAAGGAACGAGTTGCCTATTCCCAATATATCATAAACCCGATCTCCCGATGCAAAGAGGGAAAAAGAGTTTATGTAAATAAATTGATAAATGACTCGTGACGATTAAATTGAAATAAGTTTCTTGCCCGAATTGTGCTAAAAGATAGCAAAAACCTCTTGCGATTATTTTTTATTAAAAATCAATAATCTTGCCAACTATAACTCCTCCATGAGAATTAAAATGGAAGTAAGCAAGATTACAGACTTGGAATGATAGCTCAAAAAGAATTACTCTCACTCTATTATTTTACCCAATAGTTATTGTATATTAATTTTGCTTCGTGAGAATTACAAAATTGACATACGACTAACTTTGGAGAATAAATAGGTAGAAGTGCTAATAATTAACTAAAACTAATACTCCAGCACAATATAGAAATATAATTAGAAAGTTTCAGGTCAAGCATGTAGTAAAATTGAGATTAATATTATAACAATATCAAGTTTCGTCAACTATTCCAACAAAAGTGATTACTCTATTATGGAGTATTTAAATCTCACAAAGAAATGAATTCTTAAAATACTGTCAATACTCTTAGAAAATTCAAAAACTATAAGAGGAAAGTGAAAGAGATAAAGAAAGAAGTAAAGACCAAAGCTAGAGAAAAGTTGCTAATTAGGAACATATGATCTTTCTCCCTTCAACACAAATATGACATCCTATTTATAGAAATCAAATCTCAAAAAGTTCCACGACGCCACATGGTTCTTCTACCATGATGCGCCGTGCTTCTACTGCCATGATGTGTCGTACTTCTTTTACCATAATGTGTTGTGCTTCTATTGCCATGATGCCTCGTGATCTCTTTTTATTCCTTTATTTGCTTTATCATGATATTTTTATTTCCTGCAAAATACTATTAGAAAATATAAATAATTGACATTATAAGTATATATATAAAATTTAAAATAATTTATTTCTAAGTATATAATATATGAATATTTTATAGTCATCATACAACAATTACTCTAGGTCCAAAAACTAGTCATGCATAGAAGGTGGGGGACTATAGGCATATTGCTTGCTATAACACCTTATACAAAGTGGTCTCTAAGATGCTTTAATGAGGCTAAAGACAGGTCATCCAGGCATAATTTCAGCCAATTAAAGTGCTTGTGTGACTGGGAGAACTATTGTGCAAAATGTGCTTATATGTAAAGATATGGTGAGATTATACAAGAGGAAAGACACCACTAAAAGCTGCCTTATCAAAGTTGATTTGAGGAAGGCATATGATACTGTAGAATGAGATTTTGTGCAGGCAATAATGTATGCTCTGGATTTCCCTAGCAAGTTCATCAAATTAACAATGACATGTATTACAACAACTAGATATTCTATAACAATCAATGGAGGGATGTATGGCGACATTGAGGGTAAGAGGGGATTAGACAAGGGGACCAAATGTCTCAACTGATCTTTATCATGTGTATGGAATACTTCACAAGTATCATGAAGCATGTTACCACACTTCAGTGGTTTGCTTTTCACACAAAATATAAAGGGCTACAATTGAATCATCTATATTTTGAGGGAAGTGCAATCTGTAATAATGATGATGAAGGGGTTTGTTAGCTTCTCAAATGCATCAAGTGAACACAAATGCAAGCAAGTGCAACATCTATAGTGTAACATGGATAAATTAAGTGTGAAGATCTATGTGAACTGACTGGATACAAAAAAGGGTCACTACCTTTCAGGTACTTAGGGGTGCCAATCTTAGCAAAGAAAATCTCAGTAGTGGATTTTGAAATACTAGTCGATAAGATGTGTGCTAGGATACAAATTTAAGGGACAAGAAACCTGTCATACGCTAGGAGAGTACTACTATATAATTCAGTACTAATGCACACTAACTCATACTGGCCATTCATATTCATTCTGCCTAATAAGATATTGAGGAATCTAACAGCTATATGTCGGAACTTCTTGTGGGATGGAAAAGCTAATTCAAGCAAGGTACCTCTGATAGCTTGGGAGCTAGTATGTAGACCTAAACAAGAAGGTGGTTTAGGGATCATTGACTGTGTTCTATGGAATCAAGCAGCGATTGTAAAATATTTTTGGAATATAGCTAAAAAAGAAGACAACTTATGGGTGAAATGGGTAGATAATAATTTACTTAAAAGCTGCTTCTTGGTGGGAATACCAGCTGTCATACCTCCTTTTAGCTACTACAATCCGGCGAAGGGTGTAGATAAAGGGAGTTTTTCCAATTAAAGGACAATCGAAACGGGATTCAATTATATAAGAGATTTCAGAGTGGCCACTTGAAAGATTTATAGTGTCCCAAGTAACCGGTTAGAATCCCGAATCGAGGAAAGAATGACACTGTTTAACAGTCCGCGAATCAGAAATCCGAGTTAGGAATTCTGTTAACCTGGAAGAAGGTGTTTGGCATTCCCGGGTTCTGTGGTTCTAGCACGGTCGCTCAACTGTCATATTTGGCTTAAATTATCTGATTTTAGAACATGTTTTAACTCTAAAACCGCATTTATCATTATTTTGAAGAGAATTGAAACGTTGTTAAAGCATGCCTCGAACCACGTCACATAAATGCACCCGTGGATTTTGACACATTCCAACTTCGTTGAGATTTGGATTTGGGTCATATAAATGTGCACCCGTATTTAGGAAGGCATTATATTAACACACGCCTATAGCAACTACGTCTTTGATATTAATGGGAAGGCCGTGAAATTTGCTAAACGGTACCTCCTATTATTTCTATATGTTCTAATGAATTAAGGAGCCTACGCATGGTATTTATTTGCATCAACATGGCTCAATTTAGCTTTTTATAAAGGTATTCTAACGCATGCTAAATTTCTACTCTTGCAAGTGTTTAAATGCACTAATCAACTTACGTGCACGTTGTGTATCAAAGGAAGTAGTATTCATATTTAGCCTCATTCATGGTTAATTGTGTGCATGGACTCAAATATGGGCCAACCTAAAATATGCTGCATTAACACTGCCCAACCGCTATTGGGCCTGGTTCATCGTTGGCCCAAACCTTTGAGTCCTCCCATTCAGGAACACGTAACATTATAATTTCCTGATTTTTCTAGGCCATTTCAAACGAGCCCAATACTGGTTTGAACGGAAGAGTCAAGCTATTAGTGACCAATTTTGGTTTGGGAATTATACAAAAAATTGAATCTCTATTCATTCATGAGGGCAATAATAACAACCGTTTTTGTATTAATTTCTAACATTAGATTTGAATCGTATACTCATCAGTCAGAGTATATGAATCTAATTGCCAAAATTAAATTACATTTTAGGTCCTACTATATGAAACAAGTCTAAAATAAGCTATTACTAAACATCATGAGATTAAAAACTGCTGACTATACTACTCTCCAAGTCTGGTAGCTCTAAGCGCACAATTTCAACACTTGAACCAACCAGACTGAAACTGAAATTTACTATCACTTAAACATATTCAAAATTTGAGTTGAAAGTCTAATTATTACACATGAAAATCAGTCCCAAAATGTCCAATTATTACAAAATAGATCAGTCTAATACTATAATATAACATGATGATCATTTTACTAGTATTCCTATATTCAAACTAAGTAGGGAAGATGGGGGATATGATACTAGAGTACAAATAGCAAGTGAAGGTCTTCATATTAAGAATATATTTTCACTCTGAACTTCATATACATAAGTGTTGAGTTGATACCTGTAATACAGCAGAAAATCAAACCTATGAGTAAATATGGAGGTCAGCTAGCAAATAACATCCAATAAAACAGCATGCCCAATGTTTCAATAGAATTATGAGAAATTTAAGCTCAAAAGGATCAAAATTCAAACATTGATGGTATTTTTCAGCTATGAAATGAGTATTTTAGCTCTAATATTGAAGAGAAGAGTTCCAGATCCCCCTCTAATTTCCAAATGATTCAGTTTATAGACAAACTGTTAGGGCATCAGAATTTTACTAGTTTTCTTTTTAGTCCTTAACTCAAATTGTATTTTTTGCCTAAGTAGTCCTTCAGTTTCTGGCTTGTGCCTCAAGTTTGAGGCTGGAATTATATATCAGTCCCTGCTAGAAAGTTCTACAGGATTCTTATCACATTTTTATTAGTTCAAAACCCTTTTATACCTTCACTAGCTTTCCTAACATACCCTACCCCTGAATTTGACCCCACTCAGTTCTTTTAGCCTTAGTTCAATCACAATTAACCTTGGTTAGTTCTTTGACTCCAATTCAATCACAATTGACCTTGGTCGACCAAACTTGGGCCAAATTTAAATTAACAGACTCATGAAGATCAGACTTAACTAAGAATTAACCAAGGCTTAAACCTGATACAGACTTCAACAGACTTTTTACATGATTAACAGAATAACCAGGAGAGTGAATACATCTATCACACTTAACTTTCAGAAATAATTCCAATAAAAATGCTTCAGAACTACTTAACACACGTAAATTCTAATTCAGGGATCACCTTAGGAAGCATCAGAAATTATAGAATCAGAAGGAATATGTCAATGAAGTATAAAAATCACATAATAGTAGAATTAACTAGCTTTCAAAATCAAAGACTGATATTAGCAGGAAATTATTCAAAAGATAAAAGACTTCCAAACCAAGCATATGAACACTGAAGAACTTTTTGGTCACCAGACAAACAATCAAAAGAAAATCTCACAAAAGCAATTCAAATCATTAAACATGCAATTATTAATCAGTCATTAACAGAAATCCAGCATTCCAAGCTAAAGAAAAAATGGAAAAGAGGCAAGAGAACTTAGCTTCTATTCTTGTTTGCATTTGAACTGATTAAATTGGACCTTGTTCTTCCACAGGGGTTCTGAAACTCCCAGGATGGTGTTTAATTAGTTTCAAAGTTCAGGGGAGAGTTCTTGGGACCTCAGTAAGGTCTCAAATTTAAAATTATTCAATGTTCGGGGTTATTTCGGACCCTAGGGTGGCATGGTTGGGGATAAGGGGAGTTAGGGACTGTCTAGAAAGGTTTTGAACCATTTTCGACGAGTTTTGGATTTAGTGTTAGGCTTTGGCTAAAGATTCGAGGGGTTCCATGGTGATTTGTGAGTGGTTATGTGCATGGTTGGAACGGGGAGGTCAAGGTGCCTTGGTGGTGTAGTTTTGGGAGGCTTTGGGATGGGGGTCACTGGAGGTAGGGTTTCTGGCCACTCTTAAATAGATATTCGAGACGAAGGGGTGGTATTTGAAGGGAACTGGTTATGGGACGGGGTAGAGGAGCTCGTGCTAATTAAGGGGTGTAATTTTAGGGCCGTTTGGTTGCCGGCCGCCGCTGTGAGGCGATTTCCGGCGGCGGCAGTAGGGTGGTCAGCCGGTGGCATGGGGGGGTCAATGGAGGTGTTATGACCGGCATTGGAGAAACGAGGAGGGTGATTTTGGTCGTGTATATTACTGAAGGTGTTTGGACATATGTATACATAAGTGGAGAAGCTTCCGTGGCCATTGTATCATGTGGGGATCGACGGTTGTGATGGAAAAAGTCTTAAACGGTGTCGTTTGGTGGATGTAGATGTGGGCATGGGTCAGCTGGTCACTTGGGCTGGGTTATGGCCTTAAAGAGGAAGAATAAATTGGGCCACTCAGGTCTGGCCCAATTGTGGCTAGCCTGAGTGGCTGCCCATATACATGTATTGTATTTTTTGTCTCTTTTTTTTCTTTTAATTACTTAATTACTAATTTTATTTTAAAATAACCACATATCACAAATAAAATTAAAACAAGTCAAAATTAGACAAACATAATTTCAAGTGGTGGACACACACACACACACACACACACATATATATATATATATATATATATATATATATATATATATATATATATATATATATATATATTGTATTTTTAAATTCTTTTTAATTTCTAAAACCAATTTATTTAATAATTAAATCTTAATTATTCTAAATACGCAGTAATGAACATGCACATGCAGTCAAATCCTAAAAATTAGAATCCTAACATTTACAAGAAAAATCCTAGACTTTGAATTCTATAGGAGCTTATTTCGACCAGTCATAAATCATATGCTCACAGTTGCCCCTCTTTGCGCGGGAACACGAAGGGTTTTCGTGCAAAGACAAGTGAGCAAATATGAGCGATTTTGTCCTATTAAATACTCCATGAGAAGTATTTTTGAAAAACTCCTGACCAAACCTTGCTGTAAAGGTTGCCTACATATCCTCGGCAACAAAGGAATCAGGTCAGTTTAGTTCTGGAAGTTTTGGTAGCTGGGGCTACCGAGAGACTGTGATTGGCTGTTGTTACTGCTTGCTAACCTCTTTATTACTCCTTATGAAAAATAAAAGAAAACTAGGCTATGGATTACAAAGAAAAGCCTATCTACGTCTTCAATCTTGATTCTCGTTGCTTCGTCGCCTTGTATTTCTTTCTGCGAACTCCTTGTGGCTTCGCTGACTATTTGCCTTTTCCTTCATCCATGTCTGATGACATACTATTTGACATGTATTCCATTGAAATCATTTCCCCATTCTACAGGTGTGCGCCTGATTGCTGAACTCGAATTGCGTCGAAAAATATTCCCTTGTTCTACAGGTGGACGCCTGATTACAAAACCTGAAATTGTGAAAAATATTCCCTTGTTCTACAGGTGGGTTCCTGATTACAAAAACTTAACATTTTGAAAAATATTCCCTTGTTCTCCAGGTGGGCGCCTTTATTGCAAAAACTTGAAATTTTGAAAAATATTTCCTTGTTCTCCAGGTGGCTGCCTGATTACAAACTTAAAATTTTGAAAAATATTCCCTTGTTCTCGAGATGGGCGCCTGATTGCAAAATTTAAAATTTGAAAAATATTCCCTTGTTCTCCATGTGGGCGCCTGATTGCAAAAACTTAAAATTGAAAAATATTCCCTTGTTCTCTAGGTAGGCGCCTGATTGCAAAAACTTAAAATTGAAAAATATTCCCTTGTTCTCTAGGTGGGCGCCTGATTGCAAAAAATTAAAATTGAAAAATATTTCCTTGTTCTCCAGGTGGGCGCCTGATTGCAAAAACTTGAAAATTTGAAAAATATTCGTTGTTCTCCAGGTGGGCGCCTGATTGAAAAACTTAAAATTCAAAAATATTCCCTTGTGAGCGCTTGATTGCCAAACTTAAAATTGAAAAATATTCTCTTGTTCTCCAGGTGAGCGCCTGATTGCAAAACTTGAAATTGAAAAATATTCCCTTGTTCTCTAGGTGGGCGCATGATCGCAAAACTGGTCCCGACAATCCTCAACTGCTAACAATTCAAGATTATGCTGTATTTCTAAAAAGGTATTATTTTCCACCATGTGTTGCTACAAGTTATATTTGCTAGGGATCTGCTGGGGATCGTTTGTTAAATTACCATTATCCAGGCGGGTCCTGACAACTCTTGCTGGGGGAATATCTAATCTAAGTCCCATTTTTCAGGAGGGTCCTGATGACTTTTATTGACTCCGGTTGGGGAAATATCTAAGTCCCATCTTTTAGGGAAGTCCTGGTAACTCTTGCTGACTTTGGTTTGGGAAATATCTAAATCACATCTTTCTGGGAGGTCCTGATAACTCCTGCTGACTCAGCTAGGGAAATATCTAAATCCCATCTTTCAGAGAGGTCCTGATAACTCTTGCTGACTCAGCTGGGGAGATTTGAAAATTTCCCTTTAAATCCCATTCTTCAGGAGGGTCTTGATGACTTTTCTTGACACATATCGACTCTAGCTGGGGGAGAATATTTGTTCTAAGTCCCATTTTTCAGGAGGATCTTGCTGGCTCTATTGGCTCTTCTAGGCTCTGGCTGAGGAGATTTTGGCTCTAATTCCCATTTTTCAGGAGGGTCCTGAAGGTACCAACTTAAATGCCAATTCTAATTTCTGATTATTTCTGTGACTCTTACTGGGGAAGTGTTGGTCCTTGCCCATGTTACCCACACCTGTTTGGGTTTTAAACTGCGTTCCATCTCAACGTACATGCCTCTTTTAACCCTTGGTTGTTTTTATTGGGGTTTGCTAGTTAAAGTTTGTCCTATTGTGCTTGGAGGGTGTTTATAACGAACTATGTCTCTTTTGAGTTTTAACTGAGTCTCACTTCCAAACGGGCCCTAAGATTTCGATCATACCTGTCGTGTGCCTGCCTTTTCCTATGGACGGCCTCCCTTGGGCTCTTCCGGAATTTTCTGCCCCTGTGTCAATCAAAGTAAACATGTCAGTTTGAAAAGTAGTGGTTAGCTCATAGAGTTCTTGTTGGATGCGGCCTCCTCGTTGTCATGTTCTGTTGTGTTCAAATTTCCATGTTGATGATGAGTTTCCTGAGTTGATTGACTGACCCCCAAACCTTTATGGCTTTACTTTGCTTGCCTATTACTGTGTTACATTCCTAACCCTTTTGCCAAAACTCTTGCACCTTTCCCGAGATTAAAAAGTCAATGTATTATATTTGGTTGGCCCTCTGACCTTTGTGTGTTTACATTTACTTCCCATTTTATGTTACACTTCCCCCCTTTCCAGAATTCTTTACGCCCTTCCCCGATGGTTGATGAGTTGAGGTGCCCTGCTGCGTCAACCCTTGACCTTTCCCATATTTGTGTTGTGCCAACTTTACGTTCCATCCGAATCTTTGTGGTTTCATTTGCATGCCCTTTCCTGTGTGGTATTCCTTCAACTTTGCCAATGCTTGTCTCCTCCATCAATTACAATTTTTATGAATCCTTCCCTTTGTTGTTCCATGCTTGTTATCTTTGTTATGTTTTTGAGGCGTCATTCGTTTTGTTCCTTTGGGAGTTTGATAACCAGCTTTGACACTCCTTTTGTCTAAACACAAGAATTTAGACTTGAAAGAAGAATGAAATGCAAAGACTCCAAACGGTATTTAGAATGAAGAATTCCAGACTTGTTGTTGAAGAAAAACAAAGAATAAGACTTATCTAAAAATAATCTGATGGTTCTTGCGACAATGACATGCACTTCGGCCTATTCGACCCAATAGATTTTGATGAGCGGCCTTCTGCTGCCGCGCTTTTGCCGTTGTGACCTTTCCAAACCAATTCCTGACTCATCTTGCCCTGCAGTATTCATCCATCAATAGTCCCTTTTTTAGTTTCACTTATCTTACCTTCGCCTTCCGGTGCCTGTGAATATTTTCACCGATAAGACTCTCTCATTTTATTCTCTCTCAAACTCTCGTCGCCTTATGGTGCCCGTGAGGGTTTTCACCGATAAGACTTTCTCGTTTCATTATCTCTCTTGTCTGGCTCAAAGTGATGTCCCTGATATGAATACCCTCTACCTGCTCGACTCGATGTATTCTGAAGACTGATCAGAAGGTCTTCCTTTGGACTGTAATATGGGCCTTTGGATAGGGTTAGAAAGAAAGGGCATCAAAGGCTCGAAATAACTTAAATGGGTTCAAAATTACAACTTTTGGAATCAAATTCTTACAACAACCATAACTTCTACCCCTGTTTCTTGCTTGGGGACTTTTGGATTTTATTTTAATGATACGGAACCATGAGGCTACCTACGTATCCTTTTTAAAAGGAATCAGGTCAAACGTAGTTCATGCGGATTCCTTGTATTTGTTGTTGTTTTTCTTCTCCCTTTTTCTATTTTTCTTCTCTCTTTTTTTGTTTTCTTTTCCTTTCTTTCTTTTTCCTTTTCTCTTTTTTTCTCTTTCTTTTCTTGCTTTTCCTTTCCTTTTTCTTTTTATTATTACTATTATTTTCATTCTTTTCATTCTTCCCTTTCTTTTCCTTTCACTGCCTTCTCACACTTGCGTTTCTAACTTTTGTTATTGATTCCAAAAGAGGGTATGAAAGGAAAAAGTTAAAGCTCAAAAAGATTGGCAAAGGATAAAGTGTTTGGATAGCAGAACAAAATGCCTTTGTCATTCCAATCTTCAAAATATGCCAAGTATAATCAAGTGTTAAGAATAGACAATGATTTGAGAAAAATCATACATAATATCTTTTGACAGCATCCGCGTTGATAGCCATTTCCGCACATTTCCCTTTCTCCTCTTGTCAAATATAATGAAACATTGGACAACACTCCAGCTACAACAAATGGTCCCTGCCAGTTTGGTAAACTTGCTTTCAGGATTTCTTCATGTTCTGTCTGCCCTTGTTTCACATGGTTCGGGCTTCAAAAGATCCCAAAGGGTCTAAATATGTTCTTATTTCCCTCAAGTGTCTCTATTTCCTTGCGAGTAATCTTTTAACACCAGGCCCGGGGTTATGCATGCATGTCATGTCGTTAAATCCAACAGGGAAAAGAATTGTAAAAATAAAAGAAAACTATACCGAATGACTAGAAATAGAGACAAGTAGAGAATTCCATTAGATAGATGTGAAAGAGCTTGGACAACAAAACAAGTAAAAAGACTGGGGTTAAAACCCTGGAACAAACCTAGATGACACTAACAAAGCTAGGAAAAATAAAAGGATAGAAGGGTTTGAATCACGAGACAATCTCCGGATTACGACCCTAAAAGTAACCCAGACAATGGAAATGAGCAAAATAAACCACAAAAAACTCCTCTCTGGCAGACCAAGAAATGGAGCGTCATCCCAATTACCCATCACGACATATTAGCCACTGGGTTCTACATCAATAACACTAGGCACTTCACAAGCCTTCGTCACATTGTTCTTAACAAATTGCTTTTGGGTTCATTTCGCCGGCTCGTTCTGAAGATCCTCGTCTGATATCACTGAACTTAGCAACACTCGTGCCTCCGAGGCTCCCAGAAGAACTCTCACATCCCAACATGTGCATCATATCATGCACAGGCGATTGACTTTGGCTAGTGTCCTCTACATCCGAATTTTGCACAACATTGTCACCGGCATCAATAAGCTTCTGAATTGCTTCTTTAGACTCCAGCAGTTCTCTGTGTCATGCCCCGGGGCATCTGAGCAATATGCGCACCTTTGAGAAAAATCAATCTTCTTTGACAGAGGGTTTGGCATTTTTATCTTAATCGGCTTCAATATGTCCAACTGCTTCAATCTTTGGAACAAACTTGCATATGACACTCCAATAGGGGTGAAAGCCTTTTCTTTTTTCAGTAGCCTCTCATTCTTACATGCTTGGCTGGGCTGGTAACCTGATCCAGGAGGTTTTCGGCATGCTAATGGGGGTGGATAGGCATTCTATGGAGCTGGGTATGGGGAAAGTGATGTACGATTTTTTATCGAACAAAATCTTGAGCCATGACACCCGATGTAGGCCATTTACCGACATCTTGACGAGTATACCAATCTAAAGCTGCCCCAGTCAGGCTCTTGCTGAAATATGCTATCAACAGGCCATCTTTCTCTCCAATGCCTCTCATTTCACCGCAATAAACCCTCAGGTGGGCTACTAGATCTCCACACCCATCGTACAAGTTAAATTTCGGCACGTTGAACCCTTCCAGCCTCTGGGGTATTCCATTCCGCCCTTCTTTTCCTGTGAACTTTTATTCTCAACATGAGGCTCATCATGCAGGATCTGCTTGTAAGAGTCAGGAACCTTGTGGGCCGCCTTTGCGGGATAGGTTTGGATATCCTGAGCTCTGAGTAAATATTCATTGTTGGAGATAGTTAGAGGGCAAGTGATGGAGCTACTGGGGTGGATGGAAAAACTGTAGTAAGCGGGTGCATCTGGATAGTATGGAGGATCGTTCGAAACCATGATCGGACTTTGGAGAAGGGTAGCATATAGGAAGCTAGGTGGGGGCGGGGTGGTGCTTTCCCAGTCAACCAAGCTTGATACATTTCTACCATGTGTCATCTCAGCATATTTACCTCTTCAATTAACCCATTGTCCTAATCAATCAACTGCTTTCGGGCCCCGGTATCGACGAACTCAGTTCAATCATTGTCCGTCATTGCCTTTGACTTTGTGTTGTAGAGAAGAGTTACTACTTTAAAAAACACAAACCAACCACCCTTCTGCTATGAGTATAACAAAATGGAGCCATCATGTTAGTGTTAGGGCATTAAACATCTAAAATATCACATCGCGTGCAATGCACCTAGTCACAGTTACCGGTTCTAACATGACTTCAAGGGTATGAAGGCCATATGGCATCATCCCAATTTTTTTATTTCAACCTCTCTCTTTCTTTTCTTATCTGGAACTTGCTTGATCATTTTCCTTCCTCTTTTTCTATTTATCACTCTTTTATTTCCTCTAATTTTCATGTCCCATAATTACACCCCTTTTTCCTTTTTTTCTTTTTTTCCTTTTTTTTATTAAACAAAATGATTCGATCGAACCCTATGTAGGTTGCCTACGTATCATGACCCAGCATGAATCAGATCTTTGTGTAGTTCTGGAAGATAAAAAATGGAGCGAATAAACTAACTCATTTTATTTTTGTTTATTTTTATACAACTCAAACCGTGAAATCTCTAAGAAATAAAAAATATTTTTTCATTTCTGTTTTCTAAAATCAACTTGAAACCATTTCAATACCACCAAAATTGACGGCCAAAATATTTACAAAAGATGGTCACATATGCAAAAACTGGTCAATTTTATAATTTTGGACATCCTCACAATAACTGACAAAGTTGCAACCTCAATGCACTTCAAGCAATTTTCATAAATATTGCAAACCTCAACAAATTACCCAAAAAGTAGTGATCCCAAAAAAACTTTTTCTTTTCATTGTCTACTTTCTGCTTTCTCTTCTTCTTTTTATCATTTTTTTTAATTTGCTTTAAGGATGATCCAAAGTAATAAAAACTACAAACTAAATACTATTAAATGAAAATAGCAAAAGTTAGCCAAAAAATATAATAACTATTTTAAAAAAAACTTAACTACTACCATTACTAAGTATTCCCTAATGCCTACAACTAAAAAAAGTCACTATACCATGTAAACTATATTTTAGAAACTCTACCTTCTTTATACATGAAAAGAAAATTAATACTCCAAGAAAATATAACTCTTTTTGTAGTTTTGTTTTCTTATTTATTTATTTTTTGGTTAAATAACCAAACTACAAAGTGAAAAAAAAAACTAAAATATCGATATTAAACTAAATAAATATACTTACATGTTAAAAAGTGAGTGAAAATTCAAATAACATGATTGTAACTTGACTGCTAACTGAAACTCAACACCTGTGCGGGATCAAACTCAAGATGTAATTAACATTTAGAACCAAGCAAAAAATTGTGCTACAGACAACTTCATAGATTCACATTTATCGACTGTCGGACCAACTAACACCAAACTAAACTAGCATCAACAAACAAAGTAACTATAAGCAATATTTTTCACCTTGTAATTCCTTGTTAACTGAATCACCAAAACATTTCTAATCAAGTGAACTCAACTGTGCAGAAAAATCAGTTTGCACCCACTACACAACTACTGCAAAAAGTGCAAATTTTCAAGGTTGTTTCAACAACCTTCAATAACAGTCCAAAATTCTTATTTGAGTTCAAAATTCTTCAAACAAGTTCTATTGTCCACACCCAGTTTCAGGTTTACAAAATGTTGGAGAAAAATACAAATAATTCTTAGGAAACTTGTATTACATCAACAACTTTCATTTAAATGCAAAATTCTAGAATTCAAACAAGCTGGCAGGTTCGCTATTCAATTGCTTCTCATAACTCAAACCTCAGCAACCTTGAGCATTAAATTCAGGCATAGAAATTTTCAGCCCAGAATGACGACCTCAACTATAGAGACAAAGCAGTAGAATCACAGTAATATTGAGTCAAAATAACCACAAGTGCAGCTGAATAGTACGGGATCGAATTTTCAAAAAAAAAGCTCAAAACTTGAATGTTAATAGTGTATTGTTGGCATATAAACTGAAGCAACGCAAATGAGTTAACTGAAGCTAAAACCTTCGAAAAATTCCCTCAACTGTTAAGAAAAATTATAGTAACATCAGTCAATTAAAGAAATGTGGAAATCTTCATTGTTGAGCAAAAAATGAACAATGCAGTGCTGTGAACAACAAGTATGAAAATCCTTTACAGCAACAGAAAACAAGCAGCAAATTATTTTCCAGCAAACATGCAACTTCTATCAGCAGGTTCTAACCAATTGGGCAATAGTTTATGTAACAAGAGTATTCAATTCAACAAAGAGAACTTTTGAGAAGTAAAAACAAGATTTCAAACGATCATTGCTAAACTTGCGCACAAATCACAGTGGACACAAAATTTCGGCAGAGTAAGCTTACTATATATTCAACTAAATCACAATTCAAGCTGCTCAATCTCTATTCCAACTGAATCTCCTCTATTAAACTCAACAACAATAACAGCTATTAGAAACCAGTGGTAACAAGTTCAAACTAGGAGAATTTGTAGCTACCAATTTACTCCAAAAACTTCACAAAAGTGATAAACTTCAACAAGACAAGCTTCAAAACTCCATAATCTTAGCACAAGATAATGGGTATTTAATGCAGGGTTTCTTTCAAACATTGGCCCACAAAAAATTCATAGATTGGATTAAAATCACCAAACAATACTCCAACAAACAAAGATTGATCTCAACAGAACTTTCGCCAGCACAAAAGAAGTTTGACAAGGGAATTCCAACTTGAACTCTAAGAATTTCAATAGTAGAGTCCATTGACACAACTCAATTCACACAATTTCCAACAAGCAACTTCTGAATTCTAAAACTAACCTATGTGGCTAAAAGTAGGTAGAAGTGCAAAATCTGGTTATGACCCCGCAAAGCCAAGAATCGAAGATTTACAAGGAAAACAAACCCTATGTGGGTTGCCTATGTATCACGCCTTGAAAGCCGAGAATCAGGTTTGTGTAGTTCAGGCAAATTAGATACGGGCAAGAAATAAAAAAAGACTGCTAATTTTTAAAGAACACATTTTCTTTTGTCTCTTTTTGAAAAAACAAAAAGATGAAACATGTAAACTCTTTTTGAATTTTTTTCCTTTTTCCTTTTTTTTGATTTTCAGGAAATAATAAAAAGTTTGAAATATTTTTTTTTAAATTTTTCACATATCCTTTGTGTCTCTTTTTTAATAATAATATAACAAAACATAACTAAATCCTACTTGCTTTATTTTCACACTTCACCCTCTTTTATTTTCATTGATTTTCTATTTTTTTCATTTTTTTATTTACCCTCAGCTATCATTGGTCTGCCAAATGACCCTTTTACCCTTGGAGAAATGCAAGATGTATCACATTAGGATGCATCATTACGGTCTGTTATTTTGGGTACACCTGTCCTAGACGGATCCAACCCCTGTGTTGAGTCCCCTAAATCAAATGCATGATGCAGATAAGCGTTCCTACTAGGGATCCGGCATGAGGTTTTGTTATTCTGAGTTGAAAACCTCGATATAGGGTCTAGACTGTGTACCCGAGCGGACAACTCGGGTCGAGGAGGGGGCTACGTACCGGGGACCCGCGAGATCGTCCAGATTTGTAACTTGTCCGGCCTCTTTCTAATTTTAGGGTAAGACACTAACAGAATAGGGAGTCTCAACGAGTAAGCACATCCCCGGAGGTAAATACAGAAGGTTTTGTAACAGTTTTTATACAATTCAAATAATATCAAAGTGGTAAAAGCATCATTTTGCACATTAAGTCAACATGTAAAATCAAAAAATAAACAAAGCCAAATACAACAATTATTCTAAGCTCGAATTCTTGAAACCCTGAACCAGAGATTCTGAGTTTGATCCCCAGCAGAGTTGCCAGAGCTGTCACACCTCCTTTTAGCGACTACAACCCGGCGAAGGGCGTAGATAAAGAGAGTTTTTCCAATTAAAGGACAACCGAAATGAGATTCAATTATTTAAGAGATTTCAGAGTCGCCACTTGAGAGATTTATGGTGTCCCAAGTCACCGGTTAGAATCCCGAATCGAGGAAAGAATGACTCTATTCAACAGTCCGCGAACCAGAAATCTGAGTACGAAATTCTGTTAACCTGGGAGAGAAGTTAGGCATTCCCGGGTTCCGTGGTTCTAGCACGGTCTCTCAACTGTCATATTTGGCTTAAATTATCTGATTTTAGAATATGTTTTAACTTATGTGCTTTTTAACTTTAAAATCGCTTTTATTATTATTTTGAAGAGAATTGCAACGTTGTTAAAGCATGCCTCGAACCACTTCACATAAATGCACCCGTGGATTTTTACACATTACAACTTCGTTGAGATTTGGATTTGGGTCACATAAATGTGCACCCGTATTTACGAAGGCAATATATTAACACGCGCCTATAGCAACTACGTCTTTGATATTTATGGGAAGGCCATGAAATATGCTAAAAGTCACCTCATATTCTTTCTATATGTTCTAATGAATTAAGGATCCTACGCATGGTATTTATTTGCATCAACATGGCTCAATTTATTTTTTATAAAGGTATTATAACACATGCTAAATTTCTACTCTTGCGAGTGCTTAAATGCACTAATCAACTTACGTGCAGGTTGTGTATCAAAGGAAGTAGTATTCATATTTAGCCTCATTTATGGCTAATAGTGTGCATGGACTCAAATTTGGGCCAGCCTAAAACATGCACCATTAACACTACCCAACCGGTATTGGGCCTGGTTCATTGTTGGCCCAAACCTTTGAGTCCTCCCATTTAGGTACACGTAACATTATAATTTCCTGATGTTTTCTGGGATTTTTCAAACGAGCCCAATACTGGTTTGAACGGAAGAGTCCAGCTATTAATGACCAATTTTGGTTTGGGAATTATACACAAAATTGAATCTCTATTCATTCATGAGGGCAATAATAACAACCATTTTTTGTATTAATTTCTAACATTAGATTTGAATCGTATACTCATCGGTCAGAGTATATGAATCTAATTGCCAAAATTGAATTACATTTCAGGTCCTACTATATGAAACAAGTCTAAAATAAGCTATTACTAAACATCATGAGATTTAAAACTATTGACTATACTACTCTCCAAGTCTGGTAGCTCTAAGCGCACAATTTCAACACTTGAACCAACCAGACTGAAACTGAAATTTATTATCACTTAAACATATTCAAATTTTGATTTGAAAGTTTAATTATTACACGTGAAAATCAATCCCAAAATTTCCAATTATTAGAAAGTAGATCAGTCCAATCCTATACTATAACATGATGATAATTTTACTAGTATTCCTATATTCAACTAAGTAGGGAAGATGGGGGATATGATAGTAGAGTTCAAATAGCAAGTGAAGGTCTTCATATTGAGAATATATTTTCACTTTGAACTTCATATACATGACTTTTGAGTTGATACCAGTAATACAGCAGAAAACCAAACATATGAACAAATATGGAGGTCAGCTAGCAAAGAACCGCTAATAAAACGGTATGCCAAGGTTTCAACAGGATTGTGAGAAATTTAAGCTCAAAAGGATCAAAATTCAAACATTGATGGTATTTTTCATCTATGAAATGAGTACTTTAGCTCTAATATTGAAGAAAAGAGTTCCGGATCAACCTCTAATGCCCCCAAATGATTCAATTTATAGCAAAACTGTTAGGGCATCAGATTTTTACTTACTTTCTTTTTATTCCTCAACTCAAATTGTATTTTTTTGCCTAAGTAGTCCTTCAGTTTCTGAATTGTGCCTCAAGTTTGAGGCTGGAAGTATATATCAGTCCCTGCTAGAAAGATCTACAGGATTCATATCAGATTTTTATAAGTTCAAACCCTTTTATACCCTCACTAGCTTTCCTAAATTACCCTACCCCTGAATTTGACCCCAGTCAGTTCTTTTAGCCTTAGTTCAATCACTATTAACCATGGTTAGTTCTTTTACTCCAATTCAATCACAATTGACCTTGGTCGACCAAACGTGGGCCAAATTTATATTAACAGACTCATGAAGATCAGACTTAACTAAGAATTAACCAAGGCTTAAACCTGATACAGACTTCAACATACTTTATACAAGATTAACAGAATAACCAGGAGAGTGAACACATCTATCACACTTAACTTTCAGAAATAATTCCAATCAAAATACTTCATAAATACTTAACACACGGAAATTCTAATTCAGGGATCACCTTAGGAAGCATCAGAAATTATAGAATCAGAAGGTATATGTCAATTAAGCCTAAAAATCACATTACAGTAGAATTAACTAGCTTTCAAAAAATAAGACTGATATTAGCAGGAAATTATTCAAAAGATAAAAGACTTACAAACCAAGCATATGAACACTGAAGAACTTGTGGGTCACGAGATAAACAATCAAAAGAAAATCTAATAAAAGCAATTCAAATTATTAAACATGAAATTATTAATCAGTCATTAACAGAAATCCAGCATTCCCAAGCTAAAGAAAAATGGAAAAGAGGCAAGAAAACTTAGCTTCTATTCTTGTTTGCATTTGAACTGATTCAATTGGACCTTGTTCTTCCACAGGGGTTCTGAAACTCGCAAGATGGTGTTTAATCAGTTCCAAAGTTCAGGGGACGGTTCTTGAGGTCCTAGGATCTCAGTGAGGTCTCAGATTTGAAATTATTCAATGGTCGGGGTTATTTGGGACATTAGGGTGGCATGGTTGGTGTTAAGGGGAGTTAGGAACTGTCTAGAAGGGTTTTGAACCATTTTCGGCAAGTTTGGGATTTAGGGTTATACTTCGGCTTAAGATTCAAAGGGTTCCATGGTGATTTGAGAGTAGTGATGTGCATGGTTGGGACGGGGAGGTCATGGTGCCTTGGTGGTGTAGTTTTGGGAGTCTTTGGGATGGAGGTCGCCGGAGGTAGGGTTTCCGGCCACTTTTAAAGATATATTCGAGAAGGAGGGTTGGTATTTGAAAGGAATTGGTTATGGGAACGGGGTAGAGGAGGTCGTGCTGATTAAGGGGTGTAATTTTGGGGGCATTTGCTTGCTGGCCATCGCCATGAGGCGATTTCCTGCGACGGCAGTATGGTGGTCAGCAGGTGGCGATGGAGGGTGATTTTGGTCATGTATATTACTGAAGGTGTTTGGATATATGTATATATAAGTGGAGAAGCTTCAGTGGCCATTGGATCATGTTGGGAGTGATCGTTGTGATGGAAAGAGTCTTAAACGGTGTCGTTTGGTAGATGTGGATGTGGGCATGGGTTAGCTGGTCGTTTGGGTTGGGTTATGGCCTTACAGAGGAAGAATAGATTGGGCCACTCAAGTCTGGCCCAATTGTGGCCAGCCTGAGTGGCTGCCCATATACATGTATTGTATTTTTGTCTCTTTTTTTCTTTTAATTACTTAATTACTAATTTTATTTAAAAAAAACCACATATCACAAATAAAATTAAAACAAGTCACAATTACACAAAAATAATTTCAAGTGCTGGACACACACACACACACACACACACACACACACACACACACACACACACACACATATATATATATATATATATATATATATATATATATATATATATATATATTCTTTTTAATTTGTAAAACCAATTTATTTAATAATTAAATCTTAATTATCCTAAGTACGCAGTAATGAACATGCACATGCAGTTAGATCCTAAAAATTAAAATCCTAACATTTACAAGAAAAATCCTACAGTTGTGAATTCTATAGGTGGTTATTTCGACTGGTAAAAAATCATATGCTCACACCATCCTTCACAAGAATGTTGATGATACTGGAGGAAAATATGCTCCATGCGAGACATATCTATAGAGGAATATGTCCAGCAAGGGTGGTTATCAGTAGTGGTTATAAATGGAGGCAAGACACCAGAGAATAATGGGAGAGCATCAGACCGGTTTGGAGCAAATACTGATGGATTATGATAAGCAGCGGAAGCAGTCCCAGTATCAAAATCACATGCAATCTAGACAACTAGCATAAACAAGATTCCACGGGTTACCTCTTGAAGCGTGAACATATCTCTTCTACCACGTGGGCCTTGTGTTTCATAACTTCTGAATGGAATCTCCATCACCCACACAATCGTGATCCTCCAACGTTCCATGGTCTTCTATTGTGTTACCCAAATAATAACCGAAAATAGAAATTTTGTATGGGCGAAATTTTTAGGAAACTTGGCTGAAAATTTGAGCCACCATCTCTTTTTTCTTCTATGTGGAAAATCCTATGTATTTATAGCACAAGTTTTAAGGGTTAAGACTCTTTTCCAAAACCTATTGAGTTTTATTTTCCACTAGAAAAAGGATTCCTTTATTTCCTATTATTTAGGCACAGTAGGGACCACAAAATTTAATTAACAAGGCTTCCAATTATGGAATTAATTTATAATTTTTAAAATTAATATCTACCATATTTAATTACGAATTATTCCACTAAACATTCATAATTGCACTCCTTATTCAATTTTGAAATTCATCCATTAAATCTTATTTACCTCCTCATGTTAAGATTCAGATACGAATCAATTAAATTAAATTAGTAACGATTTAATTTATTGATTTTTCCTTTAGACTTTCGCTTAACTTATTTCATGTGTCGAATACAAAATCCACCGGCCAGGTTTACACATGAAAACTTATAAGCTTTCATAAAGGTGTATCATCACTCTCTAAACCGAGACATGAATTCCATCAACTAACTATTATTTCGCCAATGTACATTATTATTATCCAATTTACCAGGCATATTGACCTACGAAAGAATATCGCCTTTTAATAAATCAAAATAATAATACTATACACAGCAAATAATAATTATATCAAGATTAAGAGTATTAGTACATATAATGGCTAGAGAGTTTATTTTATTAAATCAGTATAAAATACTTATCTCTTCCTGGTTCGTTCAACACATACATATGCACTAGCACAAGAAGCTGGAATTAAACCATTCCCATAATCAAGATAAATTATATTTAATCTTGTGCTACAATCATTCCTTTGTCTAATTCCATCATTAGATTGTGAACTCAAACTTTATACTTATAAGAACCGATGATTTAATCCTCCATGTATAAGCTAAACTTTATACATTAAATCATCTACTATACAAGCAAAGGACACAGACCATTATATTATCTATTTAAAACTTTTTTAAAACTGAATAAACAAATATTTCATAATAAATACTATATCTAAATCAAACCCATGGTTAATAGTATATATCCCAACGATCTCCCACTTAGACTTTTAACCATAATAATTATTGTAATATACCATATCGAAATGCATGGTTAATAGTATATGCCCCAACAATCTCCCACTTAGACTCATAACCATGCATCTACAACTTTCTTAGGCATTCTTTTACATGACTATTAAAAGTCTTCACCAAATAAGGTGTTGTTAAAGAATCTTGCCAAGTTATATTTGATGCAATATTTTTTCAGTAGTGCTTTGTCGTAACTGTCTAGTTTGGTATTAAACTCTTCAGGGATCCTGTTACCGAAACTATCCCAAGAATATACACTGAGCTATGATTTTATTTAGCTTTCTCCCACTACGACGAAGTACTACTAATATTACCTTCATTACCTCACGATATTGAAATATTAGTAACTTCTTACTGTAGTGTTAAATGTTCAAACATCACTCCCACTCGATAAAGGCATATCATGTCTATTAACGTTCTCCCACTATTTAAATGCAATGGAACGTCAATTCTGACGTGTGGGTTTTGATGTTCTTGAACATCTAATTATTTCTTTGCCCAGTTCGTGTAAAATAGCTTACTTCTAGGAACATATTTTATTAAACAGTCCTTAACTAGAAAAATGCAATTGTTTTAACAATTGCCTAATTTTCTTTAGGACAATAAAATAAAGCTTCATTCATTTTCTTGGATATTCGATAAACATGCACCTATCCATTCTTAGTTCCAACTTACATATCTTCTTTCCCTTTCATCACATATGTGGGACAATCCTATATCTGAATAAGCCACAGACCGAGCTTACATTCAGTCCACACTTCTATAGGTGTCCCAGGTACTAACTTAGAAGAAACTAAATTCAGAATGTAATTTGCAGTTTCCAGAAAAAATTCCAAAAACAAATAAGGCAAAGTTGAATAACATGTTATTAGTCTATCCATATACAAAAGAGATTTATTTCTTCTTTCTACTACACCGCTCTATTATGGAGTTTACAATGTAGTCAATCGATATGTAATCCCTATTCTGATATGTAACAAGAGAAATTTTTAGAGATGTGCTCGCCACTACAATTAAATTGTAGTAACTTAATATATTTCTTTAGATGCTTCTCTGTTTCAAGTCTTAAAAATCTTGAATTACTTAATTCATTAAGACTTACAGTGCATCAAATAAATATATTAATATTTTGAGTAATCATTTATGAACATCACAAAATACTCAAAATCTATCTCTTACGAGTATGTTCATTTAACTATACAAATCAAAAAGGATTCATTTTAACTTACCACTAGTTTTATTTTCTTTTAAAAGGAAACATCTTTTAGTCAAATTTCCTTCCAAATAGGATCCACAAGTTGGTAGTGCCTCTACTTTCAATGAACCTTAAGGTCCATCTTTGACCAACTTGAAATCCTATCGAGATTAATATGACTTAGACAAAAGTGCACAGATAAGTTTTACTCAATTTTGAAGAACATACTCTCTTATGAGGTAGACTAATATTGTTCTGTTCACGAGAGACATCAATATACAATAACAAGGTCATGCATTCATGTACCACAACAGATAAAATATTTATTAAGCTTAATAACTCAAGAGTTATTCGAAAAGTAAAACAAATATCCATCTCTTATTTTGCCCAGAAACCGGAATTAAATTCCTTCTAACAAAAGTGCATTTATTGCATCCTTAAAATTAATGTCTTATCACTAAAAAACGTTTAACAAGTAATATGATCAGTTGCATAAAATCATTATGGAGTAGAGATAAAAACATTAAATAGATCATAATAAGTCAAAACACTTAATAGTAAAATTCAGACTGCATTCAATATTTATATACATACATGCATCTGGAATAATAAATTTCGTTCATGCAAAGTTTATTATATAATGCAAGAATTATACAATCCAAAAATAAATAGAACCAACTCAGATGGAGAGCATGCTATTATTTTCAGTCAATTGTATATAACTTTTTAATACAAAAAATTCAAACACACTACACATATATGTCATGCATCTTGAATAGCAATTTCAATGGGAAAAGAACTATTCATGCAACACACATATGCAATGCCAGATTATTCACTATAATAATTAAAACATGCCCAACTCAGATAGAGAGTATACTGTTAATTTAAGTCAAATGAACATCATTTTTAATAGCTCTAGTTCCATTGATCCAACATGTATATTCTGATGGAGAGTATGTACATGATATCAATTACTAGTATTTCACCTAGTGGGCTTATAATAAATTTATCCGATATGGAGGAAGACCTAAACTCAATGTGTAAATTTATTACTCACTTGAAATTAATAGTGAAAGACCATAGAAATATAATTCTATCACCATTTAATCATGATTGTATTTTAGTTACAAAATTGATTTAACCCTTAGACTCAGATGGAGAGCTAACACAGGTTATCAATAACTAGTAACCATATCTAGTGAGTTCATAATAAATTTATCCGATATCGAGGAAGACCTAATGTCAACGCGTAAATTTACTATCTCACTATAAATAAAATAAAAATGAAGACCATAGGGGTTAATTCCTATCACCACTTTAAAACAACCACAAACTTTTCTCTGAGTATTAAGTTCCACAATTTAAAAAAATGCTCAATACCCCATTTAAATAGTCTTAAAATACTAATATTAATATTTTACACTCATAGCAGTGATTATTGTTCATTGAACTGTTTCTGATAAATCTATCAAATTTCACATCAATCGGAGATCGTTAAAGTCACAATCTCCAAAAGTTGCGACCAAAATTTGAAAATTATCATTTTAAGCATTTTTTAAGAATTTAAAATAAGACATGTATTGTTTTATCATATATCAGTTCATGACAACTCAACATGTGTTATCATGTTCCAGATTAGACATAAATAAAATGGTAGAAAGAACGACTTTTCGTATGTAAATCACATTTTAATCCGTCAAACCTCCAAAAAAAACTCATCTAAATTATCCCGAATCGTCAAAATACGATGTGATTCATTGCATGGCAGTGATTTCTTCTTAAATGACCATTTCCGATGATCCTACCGAATTTCATGTCATTTGGAGATCCTGAAATTCATGATTCCAAAACTGGACAAAATTCGAATAAATTATTTTTGGCGTAGTTAGGATTAAATCCATGTGATTTGAATTCTTCATATATATCATATCAAGTTAAATCACATGTTTTAGATTTAACACAAATATAGCCTATATATTATAACAAATTCAATTTAATAAACTGCTTGAAACCCATCTAAAGGACCTCAAAATACCAAACAAATAACATGATTCACTGCATAGCAGTGAGTTTTTCTCAGTAGATCGTTTTTGATGAACCCACCAAGTTTCAGGTCAATCGGAGTCTGTCAAATTCATGACCACCAGCCTGTAACCAAATTTGGAGAACAACCGTTTTAAGTAGTCTCATGAATTAAAATAAATATGATATTGATTTTCATTCTCCTTATAATTACACTATGTGCTCAAGGCATATAGTATGTTCTTCCTATTTCTAGGATATATAATATCTCCTTTACAATAAATTATCCTTTTATTAAACACATAAGAACCTGATATATAATATTTTCTCCCGTTCGGTGAAAATCTCAATATCTCTTCTCATGGGTGGAGTTAGTTTCACTAGTACCCAAAGATAAAACTCTTTTTCTAATTAAGAACCTCCACCATTAATGTAGATTTCTTAAGGATAATTTTCACATAGTATATTAAACATATTTCAATGACTCAAATAAATAGATCATTTTGATGATCCTACTTATTAATCATAATGCTCAATCATTGAATAGATATAATTTCACTTGTACAAATTTACTAAGAATTTTCATGAGTTCAGATAAACAAACCACTTCAGCAGTAACTATTTATTACTCATAAAATTCTCAATTTACAAGTGAATATATATTTAGCTCATAAAACTATTTTATGGTAGACCATAGCTTAAAAGTCACACCAACAATATAAAACCTATACAAAGTATCTTCATATTTCACTTAATTAGAACCTCCAATCAGAGAACAAAATTCTTCATCGAAAATCCAAACTAGTAATCACGTAGGGCATGAAAACATAAACTTACATTTGAGATTTGTTTTATGTACAAATATGCCAAACGCTCCAATCATTAGTCATCCAGGATATCAAATAGAGAATTTTACTTTCTTACAAAATAATTATATCATCACACAATATCAATTATACCTTGTAAGACCTAGTCAATAAAATCTTACACATTTATTATTGAATTTAATACAACAACACGTCTATTTGCTAATAGTCAATGTGTAAACCTATTATATGACTAGTATTTAATCATGGGGACCATGGGGAGTCAGGCCACCACCATTGAATTAAAAAGAAATTAAAATTATTAAGAAATAATTTCCAGAAAATAGAAAAACGTCCAAAAGACCTCAAAACGCTGAAAACACCATGCATCACTACAAAAGCAGTGCGTTGTTCTCACCACGTCGTTTTCGATGGACCCACAAAATTTTCGCTCAATCGGAGTCCGTCAAGTTCGCTGACCTCCGAAAATACCGGCTATTCAGTCAAAACAGGTTTTGCGTTTTTCTAGGGTTTAACCCAAAAAAATCAGATAATCTCAATCAAATATCAATAAGAAAACAGATATATCATGATTACAAGAATAATCCAAAAATTTTGCATAGTTAATTCACAAAACATAGTGCAGTTATACAGAAAATCACATATTTATGTAATTAAAAGAATCACACGTAAACACCATATTCTCCTTATGAAAAACTTAGTTATCTAATTAGATGTTAGTGGGCTCTGATACCAATTGATGGATTATAATACGTAGCGGAGCAATCCTAGTATCAAAATCACATGTAATCTAGACAACTAGAATAAACGAGATTTCACGGGTTACCTCTTGAAGCGTGAACGTATCTCTTCTACCACGTGAGCCTTCTGTTTCATAACTTCTCAATGGAATCTCCATCACCCACACAATCGTGATCCTCTAACGTTCCATGGTCTTCGACTGTGTTACCAAAATAATAACCGGAAATAGCAATTTTGTGTGCGCGAAATTTCTAGGAAAACTTCGCTGAAAATTTCAGCCACCATCTCTTTTTTCTTCTAGGGGGAAAACCTTATGTATTTATAGCACAAGTTTTAAGGGTTAAGACCCTTTTCCAAAACCTGTTGAGTTTTCTTTTCCACCAAAAAAAGGATTCATTTATTTCCTATTATTTAGGCACAGTAAGGACCACAGAATTTAATTAACAAGGCTTCCAATTATGGAATTAATTTATAATTTTCGAAATTAATATCTACCATAATTTATTAGGAATTATTCCACTAAAAATTCATAATTACGCTCCTTATTCAATTTCGAATTTCATCCATTAAATATTATTTAACTCCCCATGTTAAGATTCAGATACGAATCAATTAATTTAAATTACTGACGATTTACTTTATTGATTGTTTCCTTTAGACTTTCGCTTAACTTATTTCATGTGTCGGATACAAAATTCACCGGCCGGGTTTACACATAAAAACTCATAAGCTTTCATAAAGGTGTATCATCAATCTCTAAATCGAGACATGGATTCCATCAACTAACTATTACTTCGCCAATATACATTATTATTATCCAATTTACCAGGCATATTGACCCATGAAAGAATCTCGCCTTTTAATAAATCAAAATAATAATACTATATGCAGCTAATAATAAATATATCAAGATTAAGAATATAAGTACATTTAATGGCTAGAGAGTTTATTTTATTAAGTCAGTATAAAATACTTATCTCTACCTGGTCCGTTCAATACATACAAAATATACTAGCACAAGAAGCTGGAATTAAACCATTCCCATAATCTAGATATATTATATTTAATCTTGTGCTACAATCATTCCTGATGGTTTGTTCAATTCCATAGATTGTGAACTCAAACTTTATACTTATAAGAACCGATTATTTAATCTTCCGTGTATAAGCTAAATTCTATACACTAAATCATCTACTATATAAGCAAAGGACACAGACTATTATATGATCTATTTAAAACTTTATTAAAACTGCATAAACAATTATTTCATAATAAATACTATATCTAAGCCAAACCCATGGTTAATAGTATATTGTATGCTCCATGCGAGACTTATCTGTAGAGGGATATGTCCAGCAGGGGTGGTTATCAGCAGTGGCTATAAATGGAGGCAAGGCACTGGAGAATAATGGGAGAGAAGCAGATGGGTTTGGAGCAAATACAGCACTTCAAAGCATAGTTTCATTAGATGGTTAGTTATGCATAGGAGACTCTTAACAAGGGAGAGGCTGGCTAGGCTGGGAATCTGCCAAGAAAATAACTGTGTCTTGTGTTGGGGCGTGGAGGGGAGGGTTGGTGAAAACAGTGAATCATTTGTATTTTGAATATCCATTTTCTCAAGAATGCATGAAAGGAATACTGGTATGGCCGAGGATGGGTGTGCAGCGATGTGAATTCAATATTATTTATTTTTTATTAAATAATATTAAGTAAATAATAAATGTACAAAAAATCGAAGGGAATCAACATATAATATATGCATATAATTTTATTTTTTTGCTAACTTATGCAGTGTCACCCCTTGTTATAAGGTGGCTCAGCCACTAGCCAATGATTTCGATGTGGAATGTAAAATTTATGCGTAAAATCTATAAAATTGGCAACAAATAACAGATATAACACATAATTTTACAACTACAATGAATTTAATACTAGGTTGAACCCATAATAATGTGTAGATCCTGAATCAGGTTAATTGCCATCTTCAGATGATATATGTATAGATAAATCGCAAATAATCGAAAAGCAGAATTCTGGAATATAATTTGAATTTATCTCATTTGAATGTTGTACCATTTATCTCTCGGGACATTCTGTACGATTGATACAATAATATAAAACTGTAATATTATTTTACATTTGTTTTAAGAGTCAACTTAGCACGATGAACTAATACACACAGTACACCATATTTGTAAAATGATCGTATTTTATTTTTTGTACGTAATAAAACATCGGTTCAAGATTAAAGCAGTTTACAGTTGACATGCTTGGTAGTCGTTTGGTTTGCTTTAATTTATTCCCCAAATTCAATATTATTCTGAGAATTCGATAATTAAACACGTTTCCCTTTTTCTTTATTCCCTTATATTCTTACTTAATGAATTAGTTGAACGTGCGAATTGCTGGGTTCTCCTGGAAAATTCTTTACACTCTGGAGTAGTTTTGCTTCCTTTTTTCTATATTTTTTTTCTCAAAGTCATTATGGAGATGCTTTTGAGCCAGCTTTTAGTTAGATTATTCAGGAATTAGAAAGTGTATTTAATCTTCTGGAAAAGCGAACACGATTAACTAACTAGATTTCTTCTTGATCTTTTCTATTTTAAAATTTTTGACATAGTGAACAAACTCGAAGAAGTTACGTGGTTGGAATTTATTCTCCTTAGGAGTGGAGTATGGGCTGGCAATCAAAGTTGAAACAAGGTAGGCAATTTCTTTTTGTTCTATTACAATGTTAATAGACAAATGAAAGATTCGAGTAAACAATAATGATTGCGAGACCAATGAGATGTATTCGATGATATAGCACCAATCAAATAAGTAATCTATAATAGTAAAATATTAATGTGATAATACATGTTTAAAAATAAATAAGGCAGCTCAGTGCATGAAGCATCTGGAATTCATTTTCGGGTAAGGGCTGTGCCTCAAAGGGTGTAATATAGACAACATACCCTAATGTAAATATTTAATGGTTGCTTCCATGACTCAAACTTGTAACCTATAGATCACACATACAATTTTATTATTTCTCCAAGGCTCCCTTCTTAAATAATAAGATGTGTATATATAAGACACATTATGTTACATTCACTGAAACTTATATCTACCTTTTGATTCTTTTATTTCTTTTTACCATATGGATGGATAAATATTCATGCCTTAGGGATCCGTATAAAGAAGCTTGTGTTTTAGTACATACATGATCTATTGAAGATCTCATATTTACTCATCATAAGCATGATACAAAATCGAGTTCCTCTGACTAAACTCTTTCACATCCACATTAAATCTCTTACCAACTGTCTCTTTGGAAGTAGGTATCATTCTATTATGAATAAAATAGAATTAAGGAGTTTGAATTCTTGCAATTGAGCTCTACCAAATGATCTAGAGTAAGAAGAAAGAGTGACAGTCCAAAATGCCCTGTAGCAACCTGCTTATAAGTCTGGTGCATAACACAACCATAAATAAGACTCTACTAGACACGACTTGTAGACTCCCTAAGATAGAATTGCTCTGATACCACTTTTGTCACGACCAAAACCAATGGTCCGCAACAGAGACATGGTGCCTTACACAACCTAGTACCAATGTAACATATCTTTCTTATCGCACAATCATGGGTAAATGGCCAGAAGGGCCACCATGCAATTACCAGAATAAAATATAAAGGAATACTTGACATAGGACGGCCCAAAATTTAATACAGGCTTACACAAGTGACATACTGACCTATAAGACCAATGATCACTCGTACACTAAACATAGGATGACAAGGTCATACAATCTTTCATATACATGACATTTGTCTAAAAGCCTCTAAGAATACATAAACGTCATAAAGGTCAAGACAGGGCCCGACCATCTAATATATATATACATAAACGTCATAAAGGTTAGTATGTGTTTCCAAATCATACTAACCAAATAAGTAACTCTGGAGCAAGTGGAGTGTACCAACACCATCCACTGAGCCGATGGCCTACTAGGAGGACTAGCAACTGGTCTATTGAGACCTGTGGGCATGAAACGCAGTGTTCCCTGGCAAAAGGGACATCAGTACAAATAAAGTATTGAGTATGTAAGGCATGAAAAGAAGTATATACTAGACATAAAAGAAACATGGAGTAAAGTACTCAACCTGTAAGTATAAATAACTCTATGAATCATGAAACATCTATAATGACATTGATGTGTGTATAAATTTCATATCATGCATATGCATATGCGTACATAACATCATCAAGCCTCTGAGAGCATCCCATCATATCATCTCGGTCTCCGGGGCAAAATCATCAATGTATACCAGTTGATCAGGTGGTGATGCGTTGATAGCTACGGATTCTAGCCTATCTTATGCTCTCTTTTGCTTAGGTTTTGGATCAAAATGTATAAAAAGTATGCTCGAAAACTAACTTATTGTGCTTGTTTGTAGGGTTTGGTCAAAATAAAGCAAGAAAGTCATAACCAGCTCATAAAGGAGTTAAATCTGCACAAGTTCAAAGTTGAGCTAAAAGCATTGATAGCACTGAAATAGTGTGGCCACGGAAGGTCTACTACTGAGGTGATCAAAATTATGCTCTCAGTAGAATTGAGGTTCAAAGAAGGCAATTTTGGCACAACAGACATCGCTGGCCGCAGTGAAATTTAGTGGCAGCAAAATACTTGACGTGGCTGTGGTTCAAATTCCACCGAGGGCAAAATTGGGAATCAGAGGATTGGAAATTTGAGCTCAAATGAAGAGTGCGTTCCGCGAACATATTAGCGGCCACGGTTGAAGACAATGCTAAGGCGGTTACTTTTACGCTCCCAGCGAAATCAGGTCCAGTCCCAGTCCAAAAGAGAAGAACAATGGTCTGTGCTTACTTTTGCACGACCGCAAAAGTTCAAGCGCTGAGGCTCCCACTATTACGTTGTCAGCAGAAACTCTACAGGGGCATTTTTGTCCAATAATTTTAGCTATGTATAAATAGATCTTTTTCAGATTTTCAGGGTATCTTTTGTACTGAGGAGCTCGTGAATAGTCGTATTATACTACTTAGAGTAATTTTAGAACATCTTTAGTTATTAATCTTAGATTTTTTTATGTAATTGACTTTTATGGCTTATATTTCATCTACATCTTTGATTTATACCTTTATTATAAGTAGCTAAACCCATTATCTATGGTTGTGACCCAACCCTAGTGCAGGTATTTAGGGCCTGATTGTTTATGGGTTAGTGATATTTAGTTTGATTCATGCTCTAACTGTAGAATTAGTGGTTGCAAATAGGGATTCATGCATTTATCTCTTAGACTCTTCTTGAGAAACAGTGACTAAGTCTAGAAAAATTAAGCTAACAAGGAATTGGGGTGCATTATAGCCCCAATTAAAGGGTTAAACCTAGATAAATATCCGAATTGAGCCAATTTTACTTGTATTATTTGAACACCTAATTGGCCTTGAGAAAGCTAATTAGGTAAAAGTCACTCAAACTAACGAGAGGTATGGAGTGAGTAAATTTTTGTAATGATTATATCACGACCCCAAATATTACAAGCTTGTCCTAAATTTTAGACCACATTAGATACTCGCCTAGGTGTAAGTTACTTCCCTAGTGCCTTTTATCACTTGAGAAAACCCTTACAAAAATATTGTACTTAACTTATTTCAGCAATCCTTAACATGAAAATTAGAATATAATCAAATTCAAACATGATTAAAAGTGCAATTAAAAGCAACACATATAGCTAGATTAGATAGAAACCTAACTCCAAACTAATATTAACTCTCTGTGGAAATCGATCCCGAGTCTTCGGATAAAAGCTGCATCGACCACTGCTCTCCATTCTATAGTGGTGTAAGGTTGGAGCTGATCATGTGTATATAATTTTGTAACATTTTCCCATATCCCATATACATATAATATATGCGTATATAATGCCAGTTGGTCATAGGATCAATGTACATGTATAAATGAATGTAATGCATAATGAAGTAAGTCAATAAGATTTCTTGAAATGTCATAGTTTCAATATGCCTTGGGATAAACTTTATCAACTTACGTATTTTCTGTGACCCATGAACAGATAATAATATGAAACATAGGGAATCAAGAACATAGAAACCCCTAGTACTTCTAAGGATAAATTCATTTGTGAAAGTTTCGCATTTGCTCGTTTCATTTGTGTCATATGGATCATGCCAAAAGGAAAGAAGAGATAGCGTTAACATACCTAAAGTCATCAATGAAACTCTACAACAAGCTTATGACAATTAGTGTGCCAACCCAATAACAAAGAAATACATGTACAAATTAGATGGCACTAGTATATCACGCATCTGAAACGATAACTCGATTCTAAAATAAAACGGGCAGCATTTCGCATGATTTTACTTCTCCCTCAAGCCTACTATAGGTGAGATACAACACAATACAATTATCAACTCAAAAATAACCCAACTACAATTCGGGACCTTCAATACAACAAAAATTCCAAATATACCGTAACACACACAATTAACAAGTTATCAATTAGCCTGAATTTACAACGAAGAGTGACCAACCTACTACCCAACTGTATGTGGCATTTCACCACACACTTCATTCTTCCAAACTCTATAAATAAGCAGCACAATAGGCCGACATGAGTGGACTAGAAAACATTCCTCTAAAATTGAAACAAATCGAACTCACGGCTTCCAAGTACCATCCTGTGAGTTCTAAATATTAGAAAATGAATTTATCAACTTTTTTATATTTAAAAGCTTAAATACAAAAAGTAGACATTTTCTTAACTATGAACTACCTTCCAAAACTCAAACTATAAAGAGAAAAGAGAGACGATAGAGGGATACTTACACTGTAGGGATCATTCTAATGTTATCGCTTCTTGATTTCGTACCCAGAATATTAATATCCTTTGAAAACCTAGAAGAGAGCTTATGGATATGTTTAGGGATGTTATCTGGTCGTTTTATATTGAAAATGAAGAAAAAAATGGCCTAATACCTATATATCAACTTTGGAAAAGTTAAAGAGGTGCTAGCTTGGCAGCATAGTTTGACCCATCTTCCGACACTTATATTTTCTTATCTGGATCTCGTATGAACAAACGGTTAAGATCATTGGAAACTAAATTCCAAGGCCTTCAATTTGGTAGATAACATGTCCGAAAAAGAGCTCATATAACACATGAAATATATATCTTGAAAAGCTTCAGTTATACACCTATTTATCACTTATGCAGTTTGTGGAGTCTTGCAAAACTACAAATATCTCTCTACTCCGATGTCGTATCGATAAACGTTTTCATATTTTAGAAAATAGACTCGTAGATGTTCAATTTTATATTTGGATCATCCTATAATTTCAATTATATTGGGAGGAAATCTCTACTACGTTTGACCTAATTTTCAGCATATTTATGAATGTAACTTGTGATGACCTTTGCCAACTTTTGTTTCACAACCCACTTGACTTCAAAACATAAAATACGACTATCATACGACTAAAATAACTCATAACATAAACTCCTTATAATGTTAAGAGCCCTAGTATCACCCCAAAAGTACATGCTATAACATTCCTAAATTGTCAACATTCGATGAATCTTATTTTCTTCAATTTGTTTAGCTTCCAAGCCTTTTCAACTCTCTTGGTACTTGTTATTTATGATATTAAAGATTTATAACCTCCAAGGTAAAATTATTAACTTACTATATGTACTCTCATAGACGATCTCATTTATGAGCTTTCATCAATTGACTTACGATGCACTTTTACGTACGAAAATATTGGGTGTAACAAACTGCCTGCATCCACAGGCCTCAGAGGCCCCTTCTATCTAGTAATTTCCTTATTTCTTTATGTTTCCCTGGTATAGGGTGATGTATAGGTTGTGTAACGTTGTATCTAGAGCTTGTGACTTATACCTCACCAGTTTTTGTGAGTTGTATATAGTTGTTGACGTTTGAGCTTTTAGAATATTATTTCAATTATGTTGCCTACTTGTTAGGCTTACCTAATCTTAGAGACTAGGTGTCGTCACGATATCCTATGAAAGGAAATTTGGATCGTGACAAGTTGGTATCATAGCCCTAGGTTCATAGTTATTATGAGTCACAAGCAGGTTTTATAAAGTCTTCTGGATCAGTACGGAGACGACTGTACTTATCTTCAGGAGGCTATGGAACTATTAGGAAAAGCTTCACTTATTTGATCCCTTATCGTGCGGAACCTATGGCTTCGAATTCTAAATTTTGTCTTTGTATTCTCTCACAAGTGGTGAGCACACGTACAACTAGATCAGATGACCATACACCCATGCCCCCTGCTAGAGCTGCGAGAGGTCGAGGCCAGGGTAGAGGTCAAGGACTTCCACGTAGTGCAGTCAGAGCACCTACACGAGCTGCTATAGAGGAACCACCAGTAGCTCCAATTGGAGAGCAGGCACCTGAGATGCTTGTTACTAGACCGGCACTCCAGGAGAACCTCGCCCAGTTTCTGAGCATGTTTGGCACTTTATCCCAGGCAGGGTTAATCCCACTTGCTCCTATCACATCTTAGGCTAGAGGAGAAGCATAGACTCTCTCCCCATACCGTAGAGTAGCGGGTTCAGGTTGACCAGGTCCCAGAGGTCATATTGTGTAGTTGGTTGCCCCAGTTCAGCCTGAGGTTAGGACAGCAGTTTCTGAGGATCAGTAACTTAGGCTCGAGAGGTATAAGAAGTGTCACCCTCCTACTTTCGGTAGCTTGACATCAGAGGATTCCTAGGTTTTTCTTAAGAAGTGCCATCATATCCTCCATACTATGGGTGTTGCGGAGTCCAGTGGGATTACTTTCACTATGTTCTAGCTTAAGGGAGTGGCTTATTAGTGGTGGCGATCATATGAGTTGGGTAGTTCGACCAAGGCAATTTCACTCACTTATACTCAATTATGTTCTTGATGGAGTGTGTTCCCATAGTCTTAGAGATGCATGGCGTGCAGAGTTTGAGCAATTGCACGAGGGTTCTGTGACTATGTCAGAGTATACGGTTTGTTTAATGATTTGGCCAGGCATGCACCAGCCTTTGTTGTTACTGTAAGAGAGCGAATCCGCAAATTTATCGAAGGGCTAAACCCAGTATCATATTTAGCATGGCCCGAGAGTTAGAGATGGACATTGCGTACTAAAATGTAGTGGGGATCGCTAGGAGATTATAGGGTATGCTGACTCGGGAGAGAGAGGGAACAGAGAGGCCAAGAGTTCTTGAAAGTCTAGTACATGTAGTGGTACTCATGCCCCAGTTGTAGCTCATCATGGTAGGCGCTATGTAAGTCTCCATTTTCATTCAGCAGTTTAGCTGCTAGCAGTATTCCATCCACTCCTAGTCCTTAGGCTCCCTATTATGTACCGCCATTACCTACCGCACCTCATGCACGGGGTACTTTCAGCAGTTAGTCCGGCCGATCAGGCTCGAGCCAGCCACTACAACTACGTTCTCCAAGAGCTTATTTTGAGTATGGTGACACTCATCATATGGTGTGGGCTTACCTAGACTTACAAGGGGTGAACCTCCACAATTTACTCAGACTCTGCGTGCTCCACCGGGTCCTTAGACTATAGCACAAGCTACCACTCCACATGCACAACCAGCTCGATGTGGAGGTCGGACAGGTAGAGGTTTCCCTAGACGAGGAGACCAGGTTAGATATTATGCTCTTCCTGATAGGACAAAGGTAGTTTCATATATTTTTGTCATCACAAGTATTGTTCCGGTTCGTCATAGAGATACATTAGTCTTAATTGATCCAGGCTCCATTTATTCCCATGTGTCATCTTATTTTCCTCTATATTTGGGTGTATCACATGATTCTTTGAGTTCTCCTATCTATGCGTCCACATCTATAGGAGATTCCCTCATTGTTTAATATGAGTATCAGTTGTGTTTTGTTGTTATTAGTGGTTTGAGACTAGAGCCAATTTATTGTTGCTCAGCAGCATGGACTGGTTGTCGCCCTATAACGCTATTTTTGATTGTCATGCCAAGATCCCTTGCTGACTATGCTAACATTACCACAGTTAGAGTGGAGAGGTACTTTAGAACATGTTCCTAGCATGGTTATTTAATTTTTAAAGGCTCTGCGGATGGTTGAGAATGGGTGTCATGCGTATCTAGCTTATGTGAGAAATGTTAGTGTTGATACACTTACAGTCGAGTCTGTTCCGATAGTAAGGGATTTTCCATATGTGTTACCATAGATCTTTCGAGCGTGCTTCACACACAAGGATATCGATTTTGGTATTAATTTGTTATCGGTCACTCATCCCATCTCTATCCCTCCATATCATATTGCCCCACCGGAGTTGAAGGAGTTAAAGGAGCAGTTGCAGGAGTTTATTTATAAGGGCTTCATTTGGCCCATTGTGTCGTATTGGGGTGCTCCAGTCTTGTTTTTAAAGAAGAATGATGGTTCTATGCGCATGTGTATTGATTATCTCTAGTTGAACAAGGTTACAGTGAAGAACATATATCCATTACCATGTATTCATGACCTATTTGACCAGTTACAGGGTGCCAAGTTGTTCTCCCAGATCGACTGCGTTCAGGATATCATTAGTTGAAGATTCGGGAGTTAGATATCCCGCAGACTACCTTCAAGACTCGGTCATTACGAGTTCCTTGTGATGTCATTTAGGTTGACCGACGTCCCATCAGCATTCATGCACTTGATGAATAGTGCATTTCAGCCCTATCTTGACTCATTCATCATTGTGTTTATTGACGATATTCTGGTGTACTCCCGGGGCCGGGAAGATCATGAGCAGCACCTGAGGATTGTGTTTCAGACCTTGAGACAAAAGAAGTTATGTGCAAAATTTTTGAAGTGTGTATCCATGCTAGATTCAGTGGCATTTTGGATCATATAGTATCGAGTGAGGGACTCACGGTAGATCCGAAGAAGATTGAAGCAGTGTAGAGTTGGCCCACATGTCCTCAGCTATGGAGCTCTGGAGTTTTCTTGGTTTGGCTGGGTCTTACCGTTGACAGAGGGTTTCTCATCTATTACATCACCTATGACCAGGCTAATCCAGAAGGGAGTTCCGTTCAGGTGGACTGAGGATTGTGGGAAGAGCTTTCAAAAGTTTAAGATTGTTTTGACTACAGCCTTAGTGTTGGTATTGCCTACTAGTTCGGGGTCCTATGCTGTGTATTGTGACGTTGTGTATTGGTCTCAGCATTGTGTTGATAGCAAGACAGTAGGGTGATTGCCTACACGTCTAGACATCTGAAAGTGTATGAGAAGAACTATCATGTCCATGACCTTGAGCTAGCAGCTATTGTTCATGCCTTGAAGATTTGGAGGCACTACTTGTACAGTGTCCCTTGTGAGATCTACACCGATCACCGGAGTCTGCAGCATCTGTTCAAACAGAAGGATCTTAACTTGCATCTGCGAGGTGGTTAGAGTTACTTAAAGACTATGATATCACCATTCTATATCATCCTGGGAAAGCTAATATGGTGGTTGAGCCTTGATTCGTAGAGCGGAGAGTTCAGGCAGTCTAGCCTATCTACCAGCAATGGAGAGGCCATTAGCATTTGATGTTCAAGTCTTGGTCAATCAGTTTGCTTGTCACGCCCCAAACCTTTGCCACACTAGCCTGAGAGAACCACTCTACGACTCCTTTTTATTGTAACTATCATGGGCCAACATGGCCACAACTCGTAATATATGACTATAAGTGGGCAACACTATATCAATCAACTATTGTTCTTAAAATATGAATACATATTGGCCATGAAGGCCTCTGACATACTGTAAAAAATGAACCTCTGTCTACTGAGCCTCTAAGAATATTTGATATCAAATAGGACAAGGTACCGGCTTACCCATAAGTTTATAGCACTCTGACACGAAGACTTATAGAATTGGCTGCACTCCGAATGAGGTGGAGTCTTACTGATCCTTTGTTGAATGTTGATCTTATCAACTATAAGGGCTCGTCAAACTTATAATCTATAAATGCAGACATGAATTCAGTATCCCCAACAAAAGGACGTCAGTATGAATAATGTATTGAGTATGTAAGGCATGTAAATAAGTTTATAAAGGACATGGAAGAAACATGATGTAAATAACTCATCATGTACGTCTGGATAACTCTGTAAATCAGGAAATACTTATAGTGTCATGCATATGCATATGAATGTCATGTTGCGTGTAGGCACATGTTTTCACAACTTCATCAAGCCTCTGAGGGCATCATCATATCGTCTCGGCCATTGTAGGTAAAATTATCAATATATACCAAGTGATCTAGTGGTGGTGCGTATATAACGCCATAACCTTTCCCATATATATATATATATATATATAAAGAGGACCCTAATTATTTTGTAAGGGTATCAGATCATTCCTTGCAATAGAACATTGTTATTCTTCTTGTTTAACGTGCTTTCTAACTATTCTTTAACTTTATTGTTCATACTTTATTACTTTTAAATGACCTCGAGTCCCTAGATAACTCAAGCTCGAGGCCCTATTTCCTCAACAACACTGATTTTGGTTTTTTGTTTCTTCATAGCTACGACATCGTTTAATGGAATTTTCAGCTTTTAAAGGTTTATCCTTGCTCTTGTTGCCTTGTATACATGCTTCGGATGATTTTGAAACTTTAACGTGTTATCACCATTGGTTAAAATTTAATGGTAATCTCATAAATCCAACTACGACTCACAATACTTAATATATATATATATATATATATATATATATATATATATATATATATATATATATATATATATATATATATATATATATATTGATGATTTGCCCACAGTGGCCGAAATGATATGATGGAATGCCCTGAGAGGTGTGATGATATATATATATATATAACGTCATCTGGCCATCGGTTGATGTGCATGTATAAATGCATGAAATGCATATGAAATACATTAAAATAATCTCTCGGTACGTAATAAGACCATTTTATCTCTAATTAATATCATAAAACAAACTTTATCAACGTACATATTTTCTGAGACCCACGAACAGACAACAGAATAATACGACATATGGGAATTCAAGAACGTAGGCATTTCTAATACTTCTATGAATAGAGTCATTTATAGAAGTTGTGCATTTTCTCGTTTTGTTCGCATAGTAGAGATAATGCCAAAAAGAAAGAAGGGATAGCCTTTATATACTTGGACCAATTCTCTTGACAATCTCTCTCACATACTTTTTTTGTGAAGAACACGTAACTAGGTAAGTTATTCAATCATTAATCAATTACTTATATAATTAAAAATTATCTCAAAATATTTAAAATGCTACTTACTTTTTAGTATATTTTATATATCATATTATAATATACTTTACTATTATGGTCATGTGGTAGCATATAAAATTAATACATGTATTATTATTTTATTAAAATATCCGTGTAAAAATACATATATTTTATCAATTTCTAATTTTTCTAATTTCATATAAAGAGTAAAAAATTTCGTGCGTTTGATTCTTAAAATGGTAAAAATATAACCTTCTTTTCTTGTGAGAAAATAATTTATAGCTTTACAATAAAGAAATTCTTTGTGTACTATAAATTCTCAAAACGGAAAAAGATAACTTTTCTTATGATAAAACACTATCTGCTCTTATAATAAATAAAATCTCACTTATAAACTCCCATATATCATGTATTTAATTTAAAACATATCACCACCACATAAAATCGTATCTATCAAATTTTATCGATAATGGTTTACTTTAAAAAAAATACATATCAAGCAATATATAGTAGTTCCAAAATTCTTTAAACTTACAGGGTTTTACATATTATCTTTATGTGTAATCTTAATCCCTTCCAATCATATGTTATTACTTTGACGAATCCTAACATTAAAGTATGGGATGTAACATTGTTGGATTGGATACCATTGCAAATATCTGCCCTTTTTTGCTGCTAGTTTGGCAAAGAGATTCAGTGATATGGTTTTCTTCAGACCCCGGTGATTTAGAGTAGTGAGTACTTTTGATCACCATAAAACTTAAATGGCTACAGCCTCCACTTCGCTGGCAACTGATCATAATCACATATTTTCTAAACTCCAAAATCATAAAATAAAAGTAAAAATACACAATCTTCATATCGAAGTTTAGCAGGAATTAAAGTTTTTGATGTTTTCTCTCCTCGCTTAAGTCTTAGTTAAGAAAGAGAGCGGAAATGAGTACTGACATTCTAGGGGTCATTTTTTCCTTTTCTTTTTTTTCCTATTGATTATTGTATTTTCTTTAGTCAGATTATTGCATTCACACACATTTAATGTGTGATTGATACACATTTTAACCACATCACCTATGTCACTACCATATAAGCACAGTCAATTATCAAAGGGGTTTATTAATAGTCCTTCTGTGAAGTTGGAGTGTTCAAATGGAAAAACTATAAGTTTATGTATCGGCTTTACAAACGGGTACAAGTTTAAGTGGCAAGAATGTAATTCTACCTTTTGGTTATATAGAGATGGTTTTTATGTTAAGGGGTATGGATTTGGTATTATTGGGCCTTAAAATTGCGTCATAGACTAAAAAAATAGACTACAAGATTAAAATGGAACCAACTAACTCAAGACTAACTCTTCCTTCTAAATATACAATTTATAATATAAAAATATAAAACTAGTCTTAATTAATTGAACTAAACTATAATAAAACAGGAAACTATTTTTGTGTTTCAAAATTATATAAAAATGAAAATAAGGTAACATTTTTATATTTTTTATTTAAATTTATAAAAGATACGTAAACTAAAACATTTTTTGTGACGAAATGAAGTAAAAGAGTCAAAATTAGTTGAAATAAAAATATTAGGCCTAAATATTTACATGCTACAATATGAAAAATCTTGGGGAGGGCCAAAAATCATATGTCTGCATAGGTATGTTAAGGTCATCCCTTCTTTCTTTTGGTACGGTCCAAATTATAGTGAAGAAACGAGCAAATACACAGTTTTCATAAATTACTCTATTCATAGAAATACTAGGGGTGTTTATATTCTTGATTTACCCATGCGAATTATTATTATCTTCTGTTCATGGATCTCAAAATAATACATAGTTGAAAAAGTTTATCCGGAAGTAATATTGAGATTTTTACATATTTTTCATGCATTTCACCCATGTATACATGTGCATTAACCCACGACCAGATAGCGTTATGTATGTATATATATATATGTGTGTGTGTGTGTATACATATATATACATATATATACATATATATACATATATATACATATATATATACATATATATATATATATATGTATATATATATGTATATGTATATGGGATATGAAAAAAGGTTACGACGTTATATGCGCACCACCACCTGATTAGCTGATATATGTTGATGATGTTACTACAGTGGTCAAGACGATATGATGGGATGACCTCAATCGCTTGATGATATTATGTACACCTTATCTATGCTTGACACAATATTTATGCGCACGTGCATGACATTATAAATGTGTTAGAATTTACAAAGTTATTAAGATTTAAGGATGTGTTTTTTATTCCATATTTCATCGATGTCTTTTACGTACTAATTTTTATGCCATACATACTCAGTACATTTTTCGTATTGACGCCCTATTTCATGTGGCCTACGTTTCATGCACGCATGTGCATGTAAGCAAGCTGACGGTCCCATTTCTTAGGATCCTGATCAGCAAGAGTTGGCGGGTTTCACTTGATCCGGAGCTACATTTGAATTTGGTACTATACATTTGTGTGTGTGTGTGTGTGTGTGTGTGTGTGTATATATATATGTGTATGTGTGTGTGTGTGTGTGTATGTGTGTATATGTGTGTGTGTGTTGGGGAAGGGTATGACGTGGCTCAGTGCCGTCTTTATACAATTATGTTTTATTAGAGGTTTGTAGACAGTATATCTAGTTGAATTGTATGTGGCCTTGTCGGTTTTTAGTTTTGGATGTATAGTTGTCTATAGCAGCCTTGCCGGCTTGTCCACTCTATTTTGCATGTATACGTACATATGCCTTGTTGGCAGGTTTCTTTCATGCATGTTATTTTCGTAATTAAGCAGATGTTACTTAGGTTCATATCTTAGATGCATGCTTAGGGGTTTTCAACAGGTAGGACTCAGGCACCCGTCGCCGTTCATCAGTTTGGGTCGTGACAAAAGTGGTATCAGACAGTTCTGTCCTAGGTTGTCTACAAATCGTGTCTAGTAGAGTCTTATTTATGGGTGTTTTGCACCAAACTTACAGACAGGAGGCTACAGAACATATAGGATGTTATTCTGTCATTTTATCTCAGATCGTGCGATACAAGAATTCATGTTCCTAACAATATGTTATATTTTCAGCGATGCCTCCAAAGAGTACGGCCGTCCAGAAGGGAAAGTCTGTGGCTGATGAGACTACTAGTTGAGCGCCACGAGTTACCAGGGCTCGAGGAGAGTTTTATGATGAGGTTCGAGGGGCACCAACTCCAGCTCCTACTCCTATACATTCAGCACCTCAGCTAGATACACCGGGTCAGGAGATGAGAGATAATATTCAGTTATCGACCCGATATTAGTCGCACAGGCTCGTCGTCAGGAAGTAGGTGTTGGTCATGCAAATAGGTTCATGAGTGTGAGAGTTCACGACTTTATTAATTTAGACCCTATGGTATTCACTAGAGCAAATCCAAACGAGGACCCTCAGGAATTTATTGATAGAATATAGAGGATAAGGGTAATAAAGGCCATTGTGACTGAGTCAGTTGAACTAGCTTCCTATAGACTCCGAGATGATGCAGCCAATTGGTATGAGTCTTGGGAATTGTCCATAGGTAATGATGCCCCTCCAGCAGTATGACAGGAGTTTACATAAGATTTTCTTCATCATTATCTGCCATCAAAGCTTAGGCAGGCCAGAATTATAGGTTCTTGACCCTTCGACAGGGTAATATGAGTGTTCGGGAGTATAGTCTTTAGTTTGATTCATTAGCCAAGTATGCTCCCACTATTGTATCTGAGATGGAGGATCGGGTTCACCGGTTTGTGATGGGATTAGAGCCTCACTTGATTAACGATTGTATGTCAGTCTCACTTCAGCCAGACATGGGTATTTCTCATATTCAGGCATACGCTCAGGGTGTAGAAGAGCGTAAACAGAAACAAAGGGCCGATCATGAGCACGATAGGGCCCAGAATAAGAGAGTGAAGTCTTCAAGTCCTTCTTGTAAGGTTCATGGTGGTCAGAGGCAGCAGTACTCGAGGTATCCAGCCTAGCCAGAGGCTAGCATACCCTCTCAGTTTGGCGGTAAGAAATTTCATCTTTCCTCATATTCAGGGTCTGGTTAAAATTTCGGGGCCTCAGGTTCTTAGTATAGGGGTGAGTCAAATCATATGAGGTCGCATTTGCCACGATATGCTCAATATAGTAAGCAGCATACCGAAAAATGTCATATGGGATTAGGTGTTTATTGTACTCGTGGTTATCCGGGACATGTTATGAGGGATTGTTCGATGAGAGATGATGCAAGCATAGCTTAGCCAGCGTGATCTGTAGCTGGTTCGTCATCATCAGTATGCCCCCCTAAGCAAGTCCACAAGCACCAATGAGTCGTGGTAGAGGCATAGGTATAGCATCTAACTTGAGCAATCCTTAGAACCGCATCTATGCATTGGCAGGACGAAAAGACCAGGGGTCATTTCCTGATGTTGTTATAGGTATATTGTCAATCTCCTTATATGATGTATATGCATTGATTGACCCAGGTTCTACCTTATCATACGTTACTCTGTTGGTTGCTAGTAAGTTTGAAATAAAACTTGAATTGGTTAAACCATTTGAGGTGTATACACCTATAGGGGACTTGGTGATAGCTAAGCAAGTATATATGGCTTGTATAATAGTAATTCATGGTCGATCTGCTGTAGCAAACTTAATCAAGTTAGATATGGTAGAATTTGATGTTATAATGGATATGGATATATTGGATTCTTGACATGCCAACATTAATTGTAGAGCAACGATAGTCTGATTTCAATTTCCAAGGGAGCATGTTTTGGAATGGAAGGGTAATACGGCGTCACCGAGAGGTAGATTCATTTCCTATCTCAAGGCAAGGAAGATAATCAGAAAGGGTTATATTTATTACTTAGTTCGCATTTAGGATGTGGAAGTGGAGTCACCAACCATTCAGTCTATCCCGGTGGTTAATGAGTTTCCCGATGTTTTTTTCCGATGAACTTCAGGGTCTTCCGCCAGAGCGAGAAATTGAGTTTGCCATTGACGTACAATATATATTCCCTCCTATTAAATGGCTCATGTGGAGATGAAAGACTTAAAAGAACAACTAAGGGACTTGCTTGAAAAAGGTTTTATCAGTCCTAGTACGTCACCATGGGGAGCACCTCTATTTTTTGTTAGAAAGAAAGATGGCTCCTCACGAATATGTATTGATTATATACAGCTTAATAAGGTGATGATCAAGAATAAGCACCCGCTCTCGAGAATTGATGGTTTATTTGATCAGTTGCAAGTTGCCAAGTGTTTTCAAAGATATATTTGAGGTCCGGGTACCATCAGGTAAAGGTTAAGGATGAAGATATTCCGAAGACAGAATTTAGGACTTAGATATCTACACTTTGAGTTTTGGGTTATGTCGTTCGGTCTGACCAATGCCCCAGCAGTATTCATGAATTTGATGAACCGTGTGTTCAGGCCTTTTTTAGATATGTTCATAATTGTATTTATCGATGATATGTTGGTGTATTCTCATTCAGAGGTTGAGCATGCAGATCATCTGCATACTGCGCTCAGAGTTCTACAATATGGGAAGTTGTATGCAAAATTTTCTAGATGTGAATTTTGGTTGAACTCTGTAGCTTCCTTGGGCATGTCATTTTGGATGAAGGCATCCAGGTGGATACACAAAAGATTGAGGCAGTAAAGACTTGTCCTAGACCCACAACACCGACGGAGATTTGTAGTTTTCTTAGTTTGGCAGGTTATTATAGGAGATTTGTAGAGAGGTTTTCTTCCCTTTCAGCACTTTTCACAAAGTTGACTCAGAAGGGAGCAAAGTTTCAACAGACTAATACTTACGAACAGTGTTTCCAGGCATTAAAGGACAAATTAACTTTAGCACCGGTTCTAACGCTCCCAAAAGGGACCAATAGTTATGTGATTATTGTGACACTTCCGGCATTGGATTGGGTTGTGTGATTATGCAACATGGTAAGATTGTGGCTTATGCTTCTAGAACCTGACCCACGATTTAGAGTTCGCCGCTGTGATTCATGCACTAAAGATTTGGAGTCACTACTTGTATATATATATATATATATATATATATATATATATATATATATATATATATATATATATATATATATATATATATATATATATATATATATATATATATATATATATATATATATATATATATATATATATATATATATATATATATATATATATATATATATATATATGGATACTTTGACGTTGATATTTTATACCATTTGGGGAAGGCGAATGTAATAGCCGATGCCCTCAGTCGTAGATATATTAGTAGCTTGTCGTCTTTACAGCCATAAAAGAGGGGAATAGCCCATGAGGTTCATCAGTTAGCCAGTCTTGGAGTTTGGTTACTGGACTAAGGTTATATTGGAATCACATTCAGGATACAACAATATCCTCTTTAGTAAATGAAGTAAAAGAAAACCAGTACGATGATCCTGCGTTAGTTCATTATAAGGATACCACTCTTCAGAAGGAGAAGACACCATTTAAAATTACAGAAGATGGAATCCTTAGATATCAAGGGTGTGAGCACGTGATTCTTGCCTCACATGAAGAACTCCTAAAAAATTCCAAAAACTAGATTTTTTCCTTTAATTATTTGCTTTTTTTAGGAGTTATTGCATAATTTTTCCTGTTTGTTTGCATTCTGGGTGAATGTTTAATTTTATTTAATTCATAAAAATACAAAATAATACATTGCATTAGCATTTAGGATTTAATTTTACATTTGAGGTTAATTAGCAAATTATTTGCTTATAAAACATGAAAATCCCAAAAAAATAACTATTTTCGCATTTTTATTGTTTAAGTTCTAATTTTTGGTATTTTTCTTCAAATTTGATTTATAACTATTTGTGATTGTTATTATTTAAAATTTATTAGTATTTGTTAGATTAATTTAGTGTTGAAGAGTTAATTTACTTGTTTTATTTTTATTATCATTTTTTTAATTTTAAAAGAAAGTAAACCTTGAAAAACAACCAGTTTTTGGGCCAATACTCGTCCAAACCCATTCAAAACCGGCCCAAACCCGCTCCCTTAACACGGTCCAGTTTCTCCTATGATCAAGCAACCCCGTTTTAACAAGCCTTCAATCAGGACCGTTGATCTATTTTGATCTCACGGTCCGAAACTGGGGTCGTATTTAATATTTATATGTCCAAATGCCTATCCCCCCCCCCCCATTTTATCTCTCACCTCAGAGACCCCGTTTATCTCTCCAAAACTGCACCTTAAACCACTGTCTGCCGCCCGCAAAAATTGCCCACGGCGGCAGCCGGCCACCAATCACCCCCAAAACTACACCACTGACTCCTCTCCACTCGCTCATCTCAAATCCCCACTACGTTCATCTCAAATCCCCCTAAAATACTTAAAATTTCATATCAAAGAGCTAACCCCTAGCGCCGCCTAATATTCTTCGGTGGCGGCGCCACCACCAACCACCACCAAAATAACACCACAAGACCTCCCCCACTCCCCTCTTTCCAAATTTATAGCCCTCGAATACCCCTCGAACTTCTAAAATATTGAATCCGAGGTTTGAGTTTTAGGAGCTCAAAATTGAACCCACGCATGCAAGGTCATATTTATGATTTTCTTGGCTTATTCAAGCTTGTTTTAGCAAGAAATAATGGCACTCATTTGTTCTCCACCAAGAACAAACGTTTGGCATTTTTTGGGTTAACTCAGAGTACAAGTTCCTATTTCAAGTCTAGCCAGTGAATCCCTCTCATTTTTCTTTCAGTTCACTTATTTTAATATCTCAATTAGTTCCCTATCAGTTTATGATAATTAAGTAGTCAATTAGTTTAGTGTTTAGTTTTTTGAATTTATTTAAGTGTTTTCCTTTTGCATGCACCGTACCCTTGATTTGGGTTTGGGAATCTTTGTTGCTAGAGCTCTGAGATTAGCTTGGAACCCACTCCAAGAGGTTTTGTTTAGTTTGAATTTGAGCCCAGGTTTAGTTGAACCATTGAGCCTATTGGACTCATAACCCATACCCGTTTGGTCTTAAGGGTAAATAACAAGGTGCTAAAGGTTCGTTTAGGTACTTTAGTCAAGGGGAATTTGATATAACCGATTAGGAAACTTCCTGGAAGGTGAAAACAGGACTTACTTATCAAACAAGTCAAAATTTTAGGGATTAAGTAGCAAAAATAAAAATTGGAAAAGGTTTAATGGGCAAAAACTAAAATTTTCTGCTACCCTAAAACCTTGCCTATAAAGGCACCTAAACTTGACATTCAAATCAGATTGAGAGAAGATTTTGAAGAGATTTTTCATCAGATTTTAGAAGATATTTTGAAGGCCAAAAATTTAGAGAAAAACATCGAAAACAACTAAGAAATTTCAATAAAATTACTATTCCATTAAGTTCTCTTCTGATATTTCTTGAAGTTTCAATTTCTGAAATAATTTCTGATCCATCTAGGGTAAAAATGGACTGAACTAGGGTTTTAAAAGTTTGGTTTGAAGTTTGTTGTGGTTATTGCTCGGTTGAAACTGGTTTTTGGACTACTGCATATTATTGTTGTTCGAAATTGGTTCTGTTGGTGTTAATTTCTGCTATTTTTGCTGCTGACCCTTCATTTCTTATTTCTTTTTATTTTCAGGTACACTTTCCTGAATCCCACATCATGTGAAGTTGTAATTCGAAGTATGAATTAAAACACAAAATGCTAAGCATGGCTTCATTGTTTGAGTCTTTGGTTTAGTTTTATTTTTCTTAGATTGCATGATTTTGAACTTCTTTTATGTGTTGTATGTTCATTATGAGAAATGAGTTGGGTTTGTACTTGATATGAGTTTATTTTAGAAAAACATTCATAGCTAAGTGTTGAACTTAGAGTTTTTGTCATGATGCTTAAATTTGTACTGTTAAGGATGGGAACTTGATGAAATTGGAATAAATTGGATTCCATGTTTGAATATATTAGCTAGAATTATGTGGCTATAATTTCATATTAGTGTATGAATATTGTTCAAGTTTGAGTTACAGTAGAGGCAAGAAGTCATGAGGAGTAGCTGAATATTTTGTTTTGAAGCTGATAATTTGAAGTCATTTAGAATAAGGATTTAAAAGGAAAATGGAATAGAGATGAACATATGTTAATGCATGTATGCTGAACTTGGAAATCATACTGGTGTGTAGATTACTGGGTAAACTGTTGGTATCCTGGAATTGCAACATAACCTTAGCAAATTCAATTGATTGGTGTTTTTATTAATGTCTTATTTATCCATAATGTTGATACTCAGTATCTCTTTTGCAACTTTGTTATGGCCATTCAGAGCAAATAGCTCGAATTTGGTTGGGCTCCGTCCAGATTTGAAGCCAAGTCTGATCTAATGATAGACTTTGGCCCATCCCAAGCCCAAATTTGAAGTCCTTCACGAATTGGACTTGGTATATGTTCATCATGCCAGGATTACATTTTTTCTATTCGAAGCCAGCTTTCAATTAAAAGCTGCGTTGGCCTAATTCACTTTTGGGAGTGTCTAATCCCTTTATAAGCCCAGCGACCCTTTATGAATAATAGCCTTGCAATCAATAGCTTTAGCTATGGTTCTAAAAAGGACAATATATTTATTTAGATGGGGCGTGCCATATTAGATAAATAGTCTATGCCCTCGAAAGCTTAGCTTGAATTTTCCTTTAAAATTGGAATTGAGGTGCGTCGTGCTAACTAAAACCTCAAATGTGTGGCCCTCATTTAATTATTTCTTTTAAAATTCTCAGAATTTAAGGTGTGCAATTTAGTAAATTTTCCATAGCCCTTGCAAAGCTAAAAATGTGTATTTGCTTAGGCGCGTTATTTTAATAATTTACCTTCCTAAACTCGGTGTGCATTTCATGTGACCCAAATCCAAATCTCATAATGTTACATAAAATGTGTCTCGGGCTACAGGTGTATTTCATGTGGCGTGGTCCAAATACATGCTTTAGATAACATTGAAATCTTCCTTAAAAAATAATTAAAAGCGATCTAATAATTTCAAATTATACCATAGGTTAAAACATGTATTAAAATCAAATAATAGAACAATTGCAATAGTTTAAGCCACTGTGTTAGAACCACAGAATACGATGGTGCCTAACACCTTCCCTCAAATTAACAGAATTCTTTTTTCAGAATTTCTGGTTCGCAGACTTCAAAAGGAACGTCGAAATTTCCTCGATTTGAGATTTAAAATAAACCAGTGACTTGGACACCAAAAAAATCCATCCCAAGTGGAGACTCTGAATAATAAAAAATAAATTAATCCTATTTCGAATAATGTCACTTTAAGTGGAAAAACTCCCTTGTACTACCTTCGGGTGTGTAAAAAAAGGAGGTGTGATAGCTCTGGCGACTCTGCTGGGGAACCAAACCCAGAACTTCGATTCAGGGTTCAAGAATTTGAGCTCAAAATAGTTGTTGATGATTGGCTTTATTTATTATCTAATTTTCGTACATATCTGAGCCTAACGTGCTAAATGCTTTTACCACTTTGATATTTTTTGAACTGTATATAAACTGCTATGAAACTTTCTTCGTTCTGAGTCTTCTAAATCATCTGGGAAGTGTACACTTTGTGTAAATTCTTTTCTGTTAAAGTCTTATCCCAAATTTTAGAACGAGGTTCAGACAAACTGCAAAGCCGGTGAAGCTTCTGTATTCCTAGTACGGTGCCCCCCCCCCCCCAGCTAGATCTATCTGCTCGTGTAAGCCAGGTCTAGAACAATAAACTCAGGTTTTAAACCTAGTATAACAAAACCTCATGCTACATCCCTAGTACGAACGTTTGTTTGCATCACGTTCATTGACATAGGAGACTCAACATAGGGGTTAGGTCTACCTAAAATAATGAGACCATCCTGATGCATCCTAATTGCTACTTGTGCATTTATTTGCTTCGGATTTGCATGTTGACCGGCTTGTGAATAATAGAAAATTGCGAAAAGAAAATAGCAATGTGAGGGTTAAGAGAGAGAACTAACCATTTTGAAAACCAATGTCCAAAAGGTACTGAAATTCTACCGGATTTTTGAAAAAAAGTGAAAAAAAAAAAGAAAATCTTGTTTTTAAAAAAAATAAATTTTCCCGAACTACGCCAGTTTGATTCTCATAGGATGTGGAATACGTAGGCAACCCCCATCGAGTCTAACTTCCCTTTTTTGCAAAAATAAACCAAAAAGAATAAAATTTAATTTTTATCGCAAATAAGCCGTGTGATGCCATTCTTGCTTAAAACAAGCCGAATGTCCCTAAAAGGGCGTCGGAAGGCCGTTTGGCAAGAACATCCACCTTTGGTAGTTTTTTAATTATTAGCTAGTTAGCAGGCACAGCTTTAAAATTTTCTTCCCCGAAGTGCTAAAAGGCCGTATATGCAAAGCTGGATTTTATTTTGAAATAAAATTTTGAAATAAAATTTTGAAAAAACAGTGTTCCCCTTTTGTTTTGAGTCAAAATAAGTTATTAAAGCACCTTAATAAATGTGCAGGATGAGCACCAATAAAAATGAACCTTCGCAGCTCTTAAAGAGATCCCCTTACGGATACATATATGGTGGAATGATCTAGGAAAAGGCAGTCAAGAAACTGTGGGAGGGTTCTAGGTGGTCTCATCGGACTTTTGAACATCAGGCCAAGGTTGGACGTGATTAAGTCTTTATTCCTTTTTGGGATCTAACTCACAATGTGTTCCATTTTGCTGACTTTGATCTCACACCCACACTAGAGGAAGTTTCGGGTTATTTTGGCCTTAACGCAAATCTTAGAAGTCGGTACCCAGTGTCACCAAAACAGGTATCTCCCCAAAAATTTCTGGATCTGCTGAGTATTAGTCAGGACATTCAGGATGGAAATTTATCTGAAGGGTATTGCACTTTCCAGTTCCTGTATCGACACTATGTTAAACCCCAAGGCTTTGAAGCACCAAATACTGGTTTGACCCACGATGGAAATAAAGATAAATGGGAGGCAAGGCGGTGATTGGTTTTCATAGTAGCATTCTTAGGTGTTGTAATTTTTCCGCGAGAAGATGGAAATATAGAAATGGGTCATGTAGGAATGGTCCATATTACAATCAAGAAAGCCAATAGCACTATGGTTCCCCTGATATTATCTGAAAATTACCGAGCATTAACTATCTGTCTAGAAAGGGAAAATTCTTCCAAGGCTGAAATTTGCTACTACAATTGTGGATACAGGAGCATCTCTGCCATCGGGTTGGGTACATGAATTACGGTATGACCAGTTTGAGTTGCATCGAAGAATTTGAAAGCCGAGTAGTAGGCGTTGAATTCCCCGAGGGTACTGAGGCTTGGTTTGCACACGTGAGATCTTTAACAGCTGATAAAATTAAGTGGGCATTCGAATGACTTCCTATCACTGAAGCCGTATACACGTCAGTCGAAGTCTCCTAATGGGCATCCGGAGCATCCAGCCGTATGCTCCTCACTGGGTTTTGCGCCAACTGGGCCGATTTCAAACTATCCCCCATGATGAAGATTTGAGTAGACATGTCGTCGAATTTGGCCCAAAAACTGTATCCCTAGAAGGAAGAATTCGCCAGTTGTGGAATGAATGCACATTTCTTGAACTTAAAACTACGATAGGGGATCTAGCTAGAGGTAAGGTAGACCCCAAGTATATTGTTTGGTTCGGTAAAAGGATTCAGATTTCTGAGAGACCTACCAAGAAAGCCCATGTTCAACAATTCACTAATGACTCACAAGAGCAGTGGGGCTGGTTGGCGAAAGAAGAAAGCTACAGTGCCAAAATAGATAAGTTAGAAGGACAAATCAGAGACCTCGAATTTGCCAGACTGCCGATGAAGGTGAAAAGAAGAGCTAACTTAGGAAAATAATGCCCTCAAAGCTCAAATCCAGAAAATGAGAATAGCGGCCAGGAAGGCCAACAAGATAATTGCATCTGAACAGGAGAGGACAGTGAGGCTACGATCAAGCCAAAAGCTCAAAGGAATTCTGCAAACATGAATGGCAATGTAAAACTGTCATATACAGCAAGCAATTTGAATCATAACGCTCCAGTTTTCATTCCAAAAAAATGATACAACATCAGGCACTTCGAAGGTAACAACAACAGAGATCGACCAAATAGAAACAACACAAAAAGCAATCCAGTACACGGGAGAATCATCAATGTTTGGAAACAAAACAGCATTTCCAACTTGTGGCAAAATCAGAAGATAGTCTTACACAACAGGCAGCCACAAACAAATTGTACTTCTACGGATAACAAATTAGTAGCTTCTTCACAAGTAGCACAGAATGATATGGATGGAAATCACATATATGAAGAAGGAGAGGAACAGGATATCTTAACGCAATGCCGAAAGAATGCTGCAAGAATGGGGGATTTGTCACCAACGCACAGTAAAACAAGTAAAAAGAATCATCAAAGGGATAGAAGTTGGGACGGCAGGATGACTGAAGACGCAAACAAAAGGAAGCTTCCAATACGAATTGCAAAACAAAAGCAGATGACTCAAAATACCTTTATAAAGCCCAGTAAAACAAAGAACAAAGCATGAATTGTGAAGATCTCTTTGAATTCATCACAAAGTTGGAGAAAGGACAGCACATTACTCGCTTCCTCATTTTTCATTTTATCTTCTTAATATCCTTATTTGTAATATCACCACAGAGTTGTGTTATGAACTCTGTGGGGATCATGCTATATCTCGGACATTCAAGTTATTATGTCGTAATTTTAAGCTTTTTATTATCAATAAAAATCCAACTCTAGGCTTTGCCTAGTGTTTGCCTAAAAAAATAATAATAATAATAGCGGCCAGAAACCCGGAAAGAAGCCGAGTAGATGAAAGGCTTATAAGCAGTTTGAAAAAGAAAGCACTTGAGAGTCAAGATGATCTAGAGAAATCTGAAGCCAGTCTAGCAAAATTCCGGGCCCAATTGGCTAAGAATGCAGAAGGGAGTGCATAATTTGTGCAACAAATGAAAAGAAAATATGAAGGGACAATCACCAATTTGAGAAGAAAGTCAACCACCTTTGAGAATGAGGCAACCAAGCAGGCCAAAGACTTTAAAGCTGACGTGGAACATTGATATGCTCCAATGGCTCAGATGGAGGAAGAAATGCAATAGCTACAAAATCAAAACTATCACGACACTCAGGTGCTAGAAGCCAGGAGTCAGCAAATCGGGCGTCTACTTCAGGAAAATGGTAGGATCCGAGAGAGGGTTAGAGCCATTGCTAACTACATCATCGCAAAATGCCAAGCATGTGAAGCCATGAGTCGAACAACTTTCTTCGCTGCAATGATGACATTCGACAGTCAAATAATGAGTGATTTGGAGCGGCTTCAAGGGAATCTAAAACATTGGCCTATGGCAAGACCGAATGATGTCCCACGGGCCCCGGGAATTGAAGCTTTAATGTATTCCTGAATTTTCATTTATCGAGTCTGTATTTGGTGTATTTTGAGTCTGTTCGTAGTTTTATATTCCAAGAAAATGAGTAGTTTGAAATCTTTTGTGATAGAAGTTTAGGAGTTTTTATTAATGAAAATTGAAAATTCCCAAAAGTTGTTCTTTATTTTTTCGCACTTATTTTACTTGAACTACCTAATGACCTGATTCACGCGGCGTCGTGATAAGAAATCTTCATCGGATCCGGTCATATTTTGAGAATAATTCCAATAAGGAAAAAAGAAAAAATAGAGAAGAAAAATCAAAAGAAAATGAGAGAAGAAAAGCAAAACAAAAAAGAGAAAAAGAAACAAAAAAAGAGATGAAAGGGAAAAAGTGGAAGTTTGAATGTTGAAAGAAGAAGAATTGGGAAGAATAAGTAAAGCCGGGATGAAACATGCAACCGTTGCAAAACATGTAGAAACATATTTAACTGTATAGGTGTATCACACCCCTAACGTGCGATTACCTATGTGTTATTTGTTTCAAACTAATTGTTTTGTTGCTGTGATCCAACCCAGGTTTTTATAGTAAGGTGGTTGGTTTTTGTGGTAATCTGGATTCGCTTCCATACTTCACAAGATCAAATGGAGCATTGAGATATCCTCAGAAATGACTATGCCAACAATTCCTATCATGGAGGATAGTCCAATCTCAGGCATCCCAACTTCAAAATCGGTGGTTGTCGAAGAAAATAGAATTTTGTGTCTCTGTGTAATGGAAATGTTGGCAAATGGAAGAGAACCAGCAAGCGCAATCCTGGAATTCCCTGAACTCTTTCCTAGGGCAAGCGGTACCTCCAATGTCCTGATCAGTCAGCCAAATACACTGCTAGGATACCCTACTATCTCATCTCATTTTGTTGGGACACGTTCGGAGGTTTGCCCCCAGGTGTCAATGACCGGTGCAGCTTCGAATATCTTCACTGCTCCACCTTGCTCGGCTACAGCACAGCCTACACTGCCCAGGCCTAGCCTTGACCCATCATCTTTCACTTTCCAAACACCATCATTCCAATTGGAACCTACGTAGTTTTCCACCTATACATACCCTCAACCATCCCGGTATGAATTCACTGCAGGGTAAGAAAGGGCCACCAAAACTCCAGAGCAATAAGAGATTGCAAGAAAGATGAGGAGTATGGAACAGAGTCTTAAAAGCATACAAGGCCTGAGTGGACAGAAAAGTTTATCCTATGCCAACTTATGTATGTTCCCTCATATGCATCTACCATTAGGATTCAAAACCCCAAAGTTTGAGAAATATGATGGGCACGGGGATCCTATTACGCACCTTAAAAGATATTGCAACCAGCTGCGTGGAGTAGCTAGAAAGGAAGAACTCCTCATGGCCTACTTTGGAGAAAATTTGGTTGGCATCACGTTTGAATGGTATATAGACCAAGACATATCCCGCTATCACATATGGGATGACCTTGCTCGAGATTTTGTCAAGCAATTTCAGTACAACATTGATATCGCCCCTGATAGGAACTCATTGACAAATTTAAAGAAGAATTCCTCATAAAGATTTCGAGAGTGTATTAAATGGCATGATCACGCCTCCAGGGTAAAGCCTCCAATGGATGAGATTTAAATGGTCACGGTTTCCTCCAAGCCCAAGAGGTTGATTACTTCCAAAACATGATGTCTGCAATGGTAAGTCGTTCGTTGAAGCCATCAAGATTGGCAAAATGGTAGAAAATTGGTTGAAAACATGTCGAATTTTGAGGCAATCTGCTATAAGGGCTACCTCCCAAGCCATCCAGGGTGGGTCTGGAGGAGTAGAAAATAGAAAGAAAAAGGAAGAAACATCAATGGCAGCCTCGAGTGCAAGAAAGCACCGTACTCCCAGATCCCTTTTCTCTGAAAGAACCCCACAGCATTATTACCCCCCACCAAGATGTGACCTATGCTCTTCAGCCATAGACGGTAATGAATGCTTAATCTTATGCCAGGCCACAACAACAAGTCAATTGAAACCAAGCTCTATTTGCTAGAAACCAACCTCCTTACAAAACTCACTACAACCTCTGGCCTCCACAAAATAATTTCCATGCCCGTAAACCACCCAAGAGGCCAAAGTTCATACCAATTGGCGAATCCTATTCCAGTCTATTACCTAAACTTGTTCAAATGGGTTTATTGTAGCCCGTTCCCCAAACCAGGTAGAACCCGGAACGCCCGCTTATAGAGCTAGTGCCCGATGCGCCTACCGCTCAGGGGCAAAAGGGCATGAAGCAGATGATTTTTGGACTCTAAAGAGGTCCGTGGAGAACCTGATAGAACAAAGGAAAATAGTGCTAATGGACGATGATGTTCCCAAGGTGACCAACAATCCACTACCGGCTCACAACAACGGGTCGGTTATTTGAATAATTTGTAAGGATAAGGAGTTTGACCCAGCTTTGAAGTCTATCATTGCCATAGCTAATGTAGAAAAGAAACCAAAAGTTGTCCCAAAGCAAGATAAGGGGGAGAAAAAGAACAAAACCATCCCTCAAAATTTGGAGAAGAAAATGGAAGTTAAAACTGGGGCAGCGCCCCCCCAAAGATGTTGTCCTCTATGTCCCTCGAGGCCACAAAGAAAAAAGATGTCATCGAGTCCTCCCAAGAGGTTCGAGCTAAACAAGACAGCCCAAATGTATGTGCCAAAGGGGACTTATGTTGCGGGGGCCAATAATTACACCAAGGCTGAGTGATCCCGTGGTTATTGTCCACATACCACAAAAGCCTATGACAGATCCTACCATTGTGCCCTGGAACTATAACAACTTAGCAGTGACCTACAAAAGCAAAGAAATCTTGGGAGAAGTTCAAGAAAATAACCCGGCTGAGAAGTATTTCAATTTGGAAGAGGTGAACAATGCCACTAGAAAGCGTTTCCCACCTAAGAAGTCGGTGAGTGCCGAAGAAGAAGAGGCATTGTTTCAAAAGATGAAAATGGCAGATTATGAGATAATCAAACATCTTTGAAATTCTCCTGCTCAAGTCTCTTTATTATCTTTATTGATGATTTCCACTGAACATCAAAAGGTATTGATCAAGACTCTTAATGAAGCATATGTACCCATTGAAACTACTATAGAACAGTTGGAGATGATGGTAGAAAGATTTTTTGTAGTCAACCAAATCTCCTTTAGCAAGAATGATTTGCCCCTAGAAAGGGGCAGCACACAACAAAGGCCTTTACCTGATAGTGAAATGCGAAGGTTACTATGTGAAAAGGTTCATGCTGGATAGTGGTTCTGGGATAGATATTTGCCCACTCTCAACTCTGCAATGTATGGAAATCGGTACTGAGAGAATCCGAACCAACAATGTCTGTGTACGTGCCCTTGATGGCATAAAAAAGGACATACTAGGAGAGATTAATCTGATCCTAACTATCGGCTCAGTAGACTTCAAAGTAACCTTCCAGGTTTTGGACATGGACACTTCCTACAACTTTCTTTTGGGGAGGTCGTGGATTCATAAAGTGGGGGTTGTGCCTTCTGCTCTCCACCAGATGGTGAAATTTGAGCATGAGGATCAAGTGATTGTGGTTCACGGGGAGGATGAGAAATCGATCTATCGGGACTCGTCAGTCCCATGTCTTGAAGTAAAAGAGAGGAGTGAACACATAGCCTATCAAGCTTTTAAGATCATGGTCGCAAACCAGTGCGAAGAAAGAAACCCTTTCCCTCAACCCTTCCTTTCAAATGCATCAATCATGGTTGCCAAAGAAATGATTAGGCACGTCTACAAACCTAGGAAGAGGCTTGGGAAATCATTGCAAGGAATAGCTGAACCAATAATCCTGACTGCCATTGAAAAGTTCTTTAGGGTAGGCTTCCGAGCCACGCAAGCTGATATAAAATGGGTGGATGGCAGAAAGAATAATGGTTTGGTCTTGCCTCAGCCGGTGCCGCACCTGTATAGAACATTCGTGAAGCCTAAATATAATAAGGAAGAAGAATATGAGGCCTTTAAGGCCGAAAAAATTGAAGAGACCTGTGGGGCCATGAGGAAGATACTGTATGAAACCCACATGGTCCAGCCAGAGGAAGGCTCAAGGACCAATGAGTTTTTATACATGGCACTTGATGCCAAACTACAAAATTGAAAGTCTACGCCATTCCTAATCAGGTGGGAGTCCTGGTAGACTTGTCCTACCACTTTGTCTACATCACGAGTTATTCTAGGGTGTAACTCGGATGTTTTCTTTAGTTTCATGTCTTTTAATTTCCAATGTAAACCTTGTTATCTTAAAATACAATGAAATGGAATCAATATTTCATCGTTCATTTTCCTTTATTCTTTCTGATTTTTGTTATTTTTTATTTTTTTCTTTCAATTCTAATAATGTGGCTTTGAATAACATGACATGCTTGCGGACTTCATGCCCAGATCCAAACATGCTATCTAACTATGAATAATGAACCAAGAACTGGAATATGATGAAGAAGAGGCTTTTAGGGAATTAAATTGAGAACTGAAATAATCTGAGAATAAACCTAAGCCGAACTTAGATGACACCGAGCCGGTTAATTTGGGCAATTCTGAAGAAGTCAGGAAAACCAAGATAAGCATCCACACATATGAAAAAACATGGGATGCATTAATCCAACTCTGTTTGAGTTCTAAGATGTGTTTGTTTGGTCATATGATGACATGCCAGGACTAAGTGTCAATTTGGTGGTTCATAAGTTGCCAACTTACCCTAATTACCCCTATCCAGCAAAAGCAAAGAAAGTTTAAAACTGATGCTAGTGACAAGATCAAATAAGAAGTCACAAAATAGTAGAAAGCAGGAGTGATCCGAGTTGTTTGGTACACCACATTGTTGGCCAATGTTGTTCCAGTGCCCAAGAAAGATGAGAAGACCTGAGTGCGTGTGGATTATAGAGATCTAAACAAGGCAAGTCCTAAAAATAACTTCCCTTTGCCAAACATCCACATTCTTGTTGATAACTGCGCCAAACATGAGATACAGTCCTTCGTGGATTGTTACGTAGGATATCACCAGGTGTTGATGGATGAAGAACATGCAGAAAAGATAGCTTTTACCATACCTTTGGGTACATACTGTTACAGGGTCATGCCATTTGGCCTGAAGAATGTCGGGGCAACTTACATGAGGGCCATAACTGCCATTTTTCATAACATAATGCATCAAGAGATAGAGGTGTATGCGGACAATGTAATCATCAAGTCCAAAACCCAGGACGACTATGTTCGAGACTTGAGAAAATTCTTTGAACGGTTGCGCAAATATGTTTTGAAGCTGAACCCAGCCAAATGTGTGTTCGAGGTTCCATCGGTCAAACTTTTGGGTTTTATAGTCAACTAGAGGGATATTCAATTAGATCCAAAAAAGATAAATTCTATTTGAGATTTGCCTCCTCCGAGAACCAAGAAAGATGTGATGAGATTATTGGGAAGATTGAACTATATCAGCCGATTCATTGCTCAGTTGACATCCACGTGTGAACCTATATTCAAATTGCTAAAGAAAGATGCAGTAATCAAATGGACAAATAAATTTCAGGGAACTTTTGATAAAATCAAAGAATATCTCTCCAACCCACCATTCTTGGTCCCACCTGAACTAGGGAGGCCTATGTTCCTGTATCTGGCGGTCTTGTTATATTCTTTTGGCTGTGTCCTCGGGCAACATGATGTGAATGGAAAGAAAAAGCAGGAAATCTACTATCTGAGCAAAAACTTCACCAGTTATGAAGCTAAATATACTTTGTTGGAAAGAACCTGTTGTGCTTTAACCTAGGTAGCTAAAAAGTTGAGGCATTATCTGCAATCCTACACCACTTACCTCATAACCAGGTTGGATCCTCCGAAATACATATTCCAGAAACCAATGCCCACGGAAAGGTTAGCAAAATGGTAGATCCTGTTCACTGAATTTGACATAGTCTTCATCAATCGCACGGCAATGAAATCCCAGGCGTTGGCGGATCATTTGGCTGAAAACTCGATTGACGATGGATGCCAACCTTTGAACACTTACTTCCCGGATGAAGAGGTAAATTCGGTCGAGGTAATACTTGAGGATACGAATACTTGGAAAATGTTCTTTGATGGAGCGGTAAACGCAAATGGTGTGGGAATGGGGGTAGTTTTGATATCACCCACTGGTCAGCATTACCCAGCCATAGCCTGGCTTCGGTTTTTCTGCACAAACAACACTGCGGAGTATGAAGCCTGCATTATGGGTATAAACATAGGAATCGACTAGGATATCAAAGAGTTATTAATCATGGGAGACTCGGATCTGATTATCCGGCAAGCTCAAGGAGAATGGGAGACCCAAGATGTCAAGATTATCCCTTACAGGCAGCATGTGAAAGATCTTGGCAGGTGATTCAAGTCAATATAGTTCAGGTACATCCCTCGTTGCCATATTGAATTGGCTGATACACTTGCTACTTTGGCCTCGATGATGTTGTACCCACGCAATGCTTACATAGATCTCTTGGAAATCCAAATTCGGGGGAGACATGGTTACTGTAATACTGTTGAAGCAGAACCAAATAGTCAGCCATAGTATCATGACATCAAAATATTTCTAAAAATGAAATAAATATCCCGAGCAAGCCAATGGAGATCAAATGAGATCCATTAGAAGGCACGCAAGTGGTTTCTTTTTGAATGGTGATGTGTTGTTCAAAATAACTCTGGACCTCAAATTGTTAAGATGTGTCGAAATAGAGGAGGCCGGAAGAATCATGTATGAAGTAACGTGGGAGTATGTGGACCCCACATAAACAGGTATGTTTTGGCAAAAAAAATCCTTCGAGCAGGATATTACTGGATAACCAAGGAAAGAGACTATTTCAACTTTGTTCGGAAGTGTCATCAGTGTCAGGTGCATAGTGATCTGATACATGCACAACCTATAGAACTGTATCCCATGTCAGCGCCTTGGCCATTTGTTGCTTGGGGTATGGACGTCATTGGGCCAATCGAGCTGAAAGCCTCAAATGGGCACAAATTCATACTGGTTGCAATCGACTACTTCATGAAATGGATTGAAGCCATCACTCTAAAATCCATCACCAAGAAAGCTATGGTATATTTTGTGCATTACAATCTTATCTGCCGTTTTGGTATTCCTGCAACTATCATCACAGATAATGCTGCGAACTTGATCAGTCATTTGATGGAGGAGATATCTGAACAATTCAAAATAAAGCATGGAAACTCTACTCCTTATCGACCTAAAGCCAATGGAATTATCGAAGTAGCAAAAACGAACATCAAAAAAATTTTTGAGAAAGATGATTCAAAGCTCCAGGCAGTGGCATGAAAAGTTACCTTTTGTATTGTTAGGTTATCATACTACAGTGCACATATCGGTTAGAGAAATCCCATACCTCTTGGTCTATGGCATTGAAGTCGTAATACCCGCGAAAGTTGAAATCCTTTTTCTCCGGATCATTTTTGAAGCTGAATATTGAAGATAGTGAGTGGGTCAAGATCTATCTGGAATAGTTGACCCTGATCAATGAAAAGTGAATGGATGCGGTGTACCACGGGCAGTTGTACCAATAAATAATAGCCTGTGCTTACAACAAGAAAGTGCTGAACCGGAATTTTGAAGTGGGCCAACTCGTGATAAGGCGCATTCTTCCCCATCATCAGGAAGCAAAAGGAAAATTCTCTCCTAATTGGAAAGGCCCGTATATCATCCCAAAGATATTGCTAAGAGGGGCATTATACTTGGGAGATGTCAAATGAAATGATCCCGAAGAAGCTGTGAATCCGAATGCAGTGAAAAGGTATTATGTGGAAGCTTTCTGCAGCGACAACATTATCCGAATGGGGTGACGAAGGCTTTTAATCTCGCTACCCAAACACTATCAACTTTTTGCAAACCTTCGGGCCGGTTACTCTTCTTTGATTACCCTCTTTGGAACCTGAAAGTGTTATTGAAAAAGAAAAAAATTGAAATTGAAAAATGAAAAAAAATAAAAAAATAAAAGAAAAAAACATCCAAAATAGAAAAAACAAAAAGAAAAGAAAAAAATATTTCCTGAACTACATTTAACTTGATTCCGAAAGGGCACGTAGACAGCCTCTCTCTAGGGTTCAGTCACAAAAAAATAAAAAAATCCAGTTTCCCCAAAAAAGTGAAACTGGGGCAGATGTTATAATGGTTCGGCGATGATCCCGCCCGAACGGTTCCAAAGTTGTAAGTTGATCCAATTCTTTTACCTAAACCTTGTTCTAGTCCTTCTGATCAATCGATAAAAGGTTTTCGAATCAGAGAACACAGTTGCTTGGATCTAATATAATCAAGAAGAGAGAAATAAAATGTGAGATTCTTATTGGTAAAAACAATCAAGGCCACAAAACCAACTACCCTTTCAAACTAACAATTGTTCTTTGTTTGAAATTGAAACAGGTGCAGCCTAAAGCAACCGTGCAAAAGCATGTACAACAAAAAGGAAATGATGCGCAAAAGATAGAAACAGCTTCGCAGTAATAATCAACCCAAAAGGGAAGTTTCCTCTAAAATTCGTTTCTGCATTTTATTGAAGTAAAAATGAAATAGAAAGGAAAAAAATCCAAACAAAGTGATAGTTTAGAATCCCCAAATCAATTCTCGCCTTTTACCAACATTAGAGCTCCAATTCTTGAGTTGAGTTTTTAGAGACATAGGGCCTCCATTCCCTAGTCGCCTTTAACCAATATTAGGGCTCCAATCCCTCACTTGAGTTTTAGGACATAGGGCCTCCATTCCCTAATTGTTTTTTACCAACATTAGGGCTCCAATCCCTGAGTTGAGTTTTTAGACATAGGGCCTCCATTCCTTAGTTGCCTTTTTTACCAACATTAGGTCTTCAATCCTTGAGTTGAGTCTTTAGACATAGGGCCTCCATTACCTAGTCGCATTTTGCCAATATTAGGGCTTCAATCCCTGAGTTGAGTTTTAGATATAGGGTATCCATTCCCTAGTCGCATTTTACCAACATTAGGGCTCCAATCCCTAAGTTGAGTTTTCAGACATAGGGCATCCATTCCTTAGTCGCCTTTTTACCAACATTAGGGCTCCAATCCATGAGTTGAGTTTTACATATAGGGCCTCCATTCCGTAGTCGCCTTTTTACAACCATTAGGAATCCAATCATTTAGTTGAGTTTTAGACATAGGGCCTCCCTTCCCTAGTATCCTTTTACCAATATTAGGGCTCCAATCCCTGACTTGAGTTTTAGACATAAGGCCTCCCTTCCCTAGTCGCCTTTTTACCAACATTATGGCTCCAATCCCTGAGTTGAGTTTTAGACATTGGGCCTCCATTTCCTACTCGACTTTTACCAACATTAGGGCTCCAATCCCTGAGTTGAGTTTTTAGACATAGGGCTTTCCTTACCTAGTCGTCTTTTTACCAACATTAGGGCTCCAATCCTGAGTAGAGTTTTTAGACATAAGGCCTCCATTTCCTAGTCTCCTTTTACCAACATTAGGGCTCCAATGCCTAAGTTGTGTTTAGACATAGGGCCTTTATTCCCTAGTCACCTTTTTACCAACATTAGGGCTTTAATCTCTGAGTTGAGTTTTAGACATAGGGCCTCCATTCCGCAGTCTCCTTTTACCAATATTAGGGCTCCAATCCCTGAGTTGAGTTTTTAGAAATTGGGTCTCCATTCTCTAGTTGCCTTTTTACCAACATCAGGGCTCCAATCCCTGAGTTGAGTTTTTAGACATAAGGCTTCCGTTCCCTAGTCGCCTTTCACCGACATTGGGGCTCTAATCGCTAAGTTGAGTTTGTAGACAAAGGGCCTCCATTCCCTAGTCTCCTTTTACCAACATTAAGGCTCCAATCCCTGAGTTGATATTTTAGATATAGGGATGCATTCCTTAATCACTTCCTTCTAAGCAGCCACAATCTTTATTTTATTGCTTTCAAAAAAAAGAAAAAAGAAGAAAAAAGAAAAGAGACAAGAACAAAGAGAATAAGTTCAGACTTTTGTTACAACTTTTGTTTGTTTGGGCATCTGAGTAGGTTTGACCTCGAGGCACAAGCTCCGAGTTGGCCAAAAGAAGGAATTTTAATCCAGAATAAAGAAAAGAAGAAAAAGAACAAAAGTGAATTCAAATGTTGAAGCGGACAAAGATGCGGACTGCTCATGATATGATTGAAGTCACAAGCTTCATATGTCCCGCCTTGATCCAATGCTGAAGAAGAAACCAGTACCTACAGCTTGCGAGCATCAAGATTCGGATTGTAGTCTGCAGCAAAAACTAGCTAAGACTCAAGATCAAGCTTCAAGAGATTTATAGATAGGAATCTTGTAACTCGTAGTTGATAGGCCTAGCTAGCTTAGCTTTTGAGTTTTCTTTGGTGTAATAAGGAGGTCGGCAAGAAGTAGTAGCAGTAGACACAAAGAAATCAAAGCTTCCCGGTAGTTCCAGCTACCAAAACGTTCAGAACTACACTGACCCGATCCCTTTATAGCCAAGGATATGTAGGCAACCTTTGAAGCAAGGTTCGGTCAGACACTTTTCAAAAATGCTTCTCATGGAGTGTCAAGCATGCAAAGATTTCTCATAATTGCTCATTTTATCTTTGCCCGAAAATCCTTCGTGTCTTCGAGTAAAGAGGGGCATCTGTGAGCACTTGATTTTTGCATCACATGAAGTACTCCTATAGAATTCCAAAAACTAGATTTTTCCTTTAATTATTTGCTATTTTTAGGAGTTATTGCATAATTTTTCCTGTTTGTTTGCATTCTGACGGCATGTTTAATTTTATTTAATTCATAAAATTATTAAAAAAAATACTTGGCATTGGCATTTAGGATTTAATTTTATATTTTAGGTTAATTAACAAATTATTTTCTTATAAAACATGAAAAATCACAAAAATTAACTATTTTCACATTTTTATTATTTATGTTTGAATTTTTGGTATTTTTCTTCAAATTTGGTTTTTAATTATTTGTGATAGTTATTATTTAAAATTTATTAGTATTTTTAGATTAATATAGTGTTTAAGAGTTAATTTAGTTTTTTTTATTATCATTTTTTAAATTTAAAAAGAAAATAAACCTTGAAAAACAACCAGTTTTTGGGCCAATGCCCATCCAAACACATCCGTAACCGGCCCAAACGTGCTCCCTTAACCCGGTCCAGTTTCCCCTATGATCAAACGACCCAGTTTTAACAAGCCTTCAATTAGGACCATTGATCTAACGATCCGAAATTGGGGACATATTTAATATTTATATGTCCAAACACCTACCCCCCCCCCCCCCCCGTTTCATGTCTCACCTCAGAGACCCGATTCATCTCTCCAAAACTTTACCTTAAACCACCATATGCCGCCCGCAAGAAATCGCCTCTAGCGGCGGCCAGCCACCAATCACCCCCAAAGCCACACCCCTGACTCCTCTCCACTCACCCATCTCAAATCCCCACTCTGTTCATCTCAAATCCCTCTGGAATCCTTCAAATTTCAGATCAAAGAGCCAAAACCTAGCGCCACCCTGATATTCTCCGGTGGCGGCGCCACCATAACAACCACCAAAATAACACCCCAAGACCTTCTCACTCCCCTCTTTGCAAATTTATAGCCCTTTACCCTCGAATACCCCTCGAACTGCTCAAATATTGAATCCGAGGTTTGAGTGTTAGGAGCTCAAAATTGAGCCCACACATGCAAGGTCATTTTCTGATTTTCTTGGCTTATTCGAGCCTGTTTTAGCACGAAATAATGGCACTCTTTGTTCTCCACCAGAACAAACGTTTGGCATTTTTTAGGTTAATTTTGAGTAGGAGTTCCTATTTCAAGCCTAGTCGGTGAGTCCCTCTCATATTTCTTTCAAATTCATTTATATTACACTTCTATTCTTCTTTTTTCTTTAGTCAAGGGTCATCGCAAGTGAGACTAGGCCGAAGTTTCTGAACTCAGAATCTCTTTTGTGATATTTGTTTTTTCCCTTTAAAGTATATTCTCTGATTTTTTTCTTAGCCCATTTAGTTTGGATTAAGTGGCATGTTTAAACCCTTGAGTTCACCTCTTGTTTGGTCACTTAGTTTAATTTAATTAGGTTTATTTTAATAGCTCAATTAGTTCCCTTCCTGTTTATGATAACTAAGTAGTCAATTAGTTCATTGTTTAGTTTCCTGAATTTATTTAAGTATTTTCCTTTTGCATGCACTGGACCCCTGATTTGGGTTTGAGTCATCTTTGTTGCTTGGGCTCTGAGATTAGCTTGGAATCCACTCCAAGAGGTTTTATATGGTTTGAATCTAAGCCCAAGTTTAGTTGAACCATTAAGTCCATTAGACTCATAACAAATACCCGTCTGGTCTTGAGGGTAAATAACAAGGTATTAAAGGTTATTTTAGGGACTTTAATCAATGGGAATCTGGTATAACTAATTAGGAAGCTTCCAGGAAGGTGAAAAAATGACTTAATTGTAAAAATATTAAAACTTTTAGGGATTAAGTAAAGAAAACAAAAATTGGAAAAGGTTTAATAGGCAAAAACTACAATTTTCTGCTGCCGTAGAACCTTGCCTATAAAGGCACCTAAACTTGACATTCAAGTTAGATTTGAGAGCAGATTTTGAAGAGATTTTTCATCATATTTATGAAGAGATTTTGAAAGGCATAAAATTCAGAAAAAATTTTCAAAAACAGGTAAGAAATTTCAGTAAAATTACTGTTCCATTGAGTTCTCTTCTGAGATTTCTTGAAGTATTCAATTTCTGAAACAATTTCTGATCCATCTAGGGTAAAAATGGACTGAACTAGTGTTTTAAAAGTTTGGTTTATAGTTTGTTGTGGCTATTGCTTGGTTGAAACTAGTTTTTGGACTACTGCACATCATTGTTATTCGAAATTGGTTCTGCTGGTGTTGACTTCTGCTATTATTACTGTTGACCCTTCATTTCTTATTTATGTTCATTTCCAAGTACACTTTCTTGAATCCCACATCATGTGAAGTTATGATTCGAAGTATGAACTAAAACTCAAAATGCTAAGCATGGTTTCATTGGTTGAGTCTTTGGTTTAGTTTCATTTTTCTTTGATTACAGGATTCTGAACTTATTTTATGTGTTATATGTTCATTATGAGAACTGATTTGCGTTTGTACTTGAAATGAGTTTATTTTAGCAATCCATTCATAGCTAAGTGTTGAACTTAGAGTTTTGTCATGGTGCTTAAATCTGAACTGTTAAGGATGCGAACTTGATGAAATTGGATCATCAATTGGATTCAGTGTTTGAATATATTTGCTAGAATTATGTTGTGTTAGTAAGTATAATGTTGTGGCCATAATTTCATGTTAGTATATGAATATTGTTCAAGTTTGAGTTCATTAGAGGCAAGATGTCTTGAGGAGTAGCTGAATATTCTATTTTGAAGTCAACTGATGATTTGAAGTCATTTAGAATAAGGATTTAAAAGGGAAATGGTATAGAGATGAATATATGTTAATACATATATGCTGAACTTGGAAATCATATTTATGTGTATATTATTGGGTAAACTGGTGGTATCCTGGAATTGCAACATTAGCATAGCAAATTCAATTGATTGGTATTTTCATTAATGGTTTATTTATCCATAATGCTGATACTCAGTATCTCTTTTGCGACTTTGTTCTGGCCATTCAGAGCCTATTTGCTCTGCTCGAATTTGGTTGGACTCCATCCAGATTTGAATCCAAGTCTGATCTCATGATAGACTTGGGCTCATCCCTAGCCAAAATCTAAAGTCCTTTCACGAATTGGACTTGGTATATATCTTCATCATGCCCAGGCTTACATTTTTTCTGTTCGAAGCCATCTTTCAATTAAAAGTTGAGCTGGCCCAATTCACTTTTGGGAGTGTTTAATCCCTTTATAAGCACATCGACCCTTTATGAATAACACTCATGCAATCAACAACTTTAGTTATGGTTCTAAAAGGGATAATTTAATTATTTAGATGGGGCGTGCCATATTAGATAATTAGTCTATGGACTTCAAAATCTTAGCTTGAATATTCTTTTAAAATTGGAATTGAGGTGCACCGTGCCAAATAAAACCTCAAAATGTGTGGCCCTCATTTAATTATTTCTTTTAAAATCCTCACAATTCAAGGTGTGCCATTTAGTAAATTTTCCATGGCCCTCCCAAAGCTAAAAACACGTAGTTGCTTAGGCGCGTTATTTTAATAATTTACCTTCCTAAACTTGGATGTGTATTTTATGTGACCCAAATCCAAAACTCACAATGTTAAATTAAATGTGTCTCAAACTGCGGGTGCATTTCATATGACGTGGTCCAAATACATATTTTAGATAACGTTGAAATCTTCCTTAAAAATTATGTAAAAGAAGTCTAATAATTTAAAATTATACCATAGGTTAAAACATGTATTAAACTCAAATAATAGGACAATTGTAATAGTTTAAGCCACCATGCTAGAACCACAGAATCCGAGGTGCCTAACACCTTCCCTCGGGCTAACACCTTCCCTCGCGCTAACAGAATTCCTTATTTAGAATTTCTGGTTCGCAGACATCAAAAGGAAAGTCCAAATTTCCTCGATTTGGGATTTAAAATAAACCGGTGACTTGGGACACTAGAAGACAAACCATCCCAAATGGCAACTCTGAACAATAAAAAATAAATTAATCCCATTTCGAATAATGTTACTTTAATTGGAAAAGCTCCCTTGTACTACCTTCGGGTGTGTAAAAAAGTGAGGTGTGACAAAGGGCGATTATGTGTGCCTAATGTTGCAGGGCTGCGTCTGCAGGTTATGGGAGAAACTCACTATTTTTGTTATTCTATCCATCCAGAATCAACAAAGATGTATCATGATATTAGGGAAGTATAATGGTGGGAAGGAATGAAAAAGGATATAACGGAGTTTGTTGCTCGTGTCCTAATTGTCAGTAGGTTAAGATTGAGCATCATAAACCCGGTGAGTTATTGCAAGCTACAGAGATTCAAACTTGGAAATATGAAGTAATCAATATGGATTTCATCATAGGCTTACCTCGTACCCATTGTAAGTTCGATTCAATATGGGTGACTGTTGATACGCTTACAAAATCGGCTTAATTTCTGCCCATTAGAATGACATATTCCCCAGAGGATTATGCAAGGCTTTATATTAAGGAGATAATACAACTGCATGGTGTCCCAATATCTATTATCTCGAACTGAAGAGATCAATATACAACTAACTTCATGAGATCCTTCCAAAAAGGATTGGGGACTCAAGTAAGTCTTAGTACAACATTTCATCCCCAGACAGACGAACAGGATGAACCTACTATTCAGACACTAGAGGATAATTTACGAGCATGTGTAATAGACTTCAAAGGTAGCTGGGATGATCATCTGTCGCTTATTGAGTTTGATAGAGTATAGGGTTCTTAGGATCAGTTCTTGCCGCTTGTGAAGTTTCCCTACAACAACAGTCATCAGTCGAGCATTCAGATGACCCCGTGTAAGGCTTTGTATTGTAGGAGGTACGGGTCTCTGGTGGTTTGGTTTGAGCCCGGTGAGGCTATACTATTGGGTATAGACTTGGTTCCTAATGCTTTCGAAAAGGTTAAATTGATTCAGGACTTTGTACAACCCAATTCATATAGAAGAGTTATACGGATCGAAAGGTTCACGATGTTGCATTCATGGTTAGGGAACGGGTCTTGCGCCGGGTTTTGTCCATGGAGGGTGTTCTGAGGTTTAGGAAGAAAGGCAAGTTGAGCCCTAGGTATATCTGACCATTTGAGATTCTTGAGAGGATTGGAGAGGTGGCCTACAGACTTGTACTACCACCTAGTCTAGTTGTAGTTCATCTAGTGTTACATGTTTCAATGCTCTGGAAGTATCATGATGATTTGTCCCATGTGTTAGACTTCAACTCAGTCCAGCTGGATAAGGATCTATCTTATGTTGAGGAGTAGGTAGTCATTTTGGATAGGCTGGTTCTAAAGTTGAGGTCGAAGAGCATTGCTTCAGTGAAGGTTCAGTATAAGGGTCAGCTAGTTAAGGAGGCGACTTGAGAAACCAAGCATGATATGCATAGCCATTATCCTCATATTTTTACCATTTCAGGTTTGTCTCTATACTCTTCAAGGACGAACATTTGTTTTAAGAGGAGGAGAATGTAACGACCTGGCTGGTCGTTTTGAGAATATTAGCCCTGATCCCCAATTTATTTCTCCCTCCATTTCATTTTGTAGTTATGTGACTTGCATGGGTGCTTGGTATTGGGTTCGGTGAGTTTCATAGAGAAATAGGACACATAATTCCTAAATTAAAAGTTTAAGTTGTAAGAGTTGATCAAAGTTTGACTTGTTTGAATACGACTCCGGAATGAAGTAATGATGGTTTCAATAGTTCCGTAGAGTTATTTTTAGTCTTAGGAACGTGTCCAGATGTTGATTTGGATGTCTGTAGTTTGTTTCGGTATAAATTGATGAAAATTGGAAAGTTGGAAGATTTTGGAAGGTTTGACCGGGAGTGAACTTTCTGATATTGGGGTCGAATTTTGAGTTCGAAAGTTGGAAGAGGTCCGTAATGTCATTTATGACTTGTGTGCAAAATTTGAGGTCAATCGGACTTGGTTTGATAGGATTCGGCAACGAATGAAGAAGTTAAAAATGGATAACATTGGGCTTGAATTGGGGTATGGTTCTTCTTTTTGATGATGTTTGAGGTTATTTGAGACCTAGACTATGTTTGTACTGTATTTTAAGACTTGTTGGTATATAAGGACGTGGTCCCGTGTGTGATTCAGATTGATATCGGAACAGCACTTGGACATGTGCAAATGTCGAAGCTCCCAGTTCTTGTGTCATCGAACTTGAGGAGGGATTGGCACGAATGAGGGAACCTAGAAGCTGAAAAGGCAGACCATGATAGGGTTCGCAGGTGCGGAAATAGGTTCCACAAAAGCAGCTTCACTTATGCGGTGAGCAGATGAGCAGGGGCGACTGGGTTCGCATGTGGGATACATTTGGCTGCAGGCGCGCACGCGTAAGTGTGGCCCTTGGCTTGCAGAAGCGGACTCTGTGCACTTAAGTGAAATCCACAGATGCGACGATTTTTTCGCAGGTGCAGATTCGCATATGCGGCAGTAAGGTCGAAGGTGCGACATAATTGGATAGAAAAGGAAAAATCGAGGGTTTGACTTTATTTTCATTTTGGGACTTTGAGAGCTCGGATAGAGGCGAGATTTTGGGGGATTTTTAGAAGAAGAGTTTTGGGAAAGGATTCTTGACTCGTTTTTTATTATTTCCCACAAATCTACTTTTAATTACACCTTTTAATTATTGTTGGGAGTTAAGAATTGGGAAAATGTGTAGAAGTTCTTAGACCAAGTTTTTGGGTTTTGAAAGGTTAAATGAGGTCGGATTTGGATAATTATTGTATGGTTGAACTCGATATCGAATGAATATTCGGATTTTATTATTTTGGTCGGGTTCCGAGATGTGGGCCCGGATCAACTTATTGGAGTGATTTTCCAAGTCATTGCAAAAATCATAGTTTCACTATTTAAATTAATTTCCTACAGTTATATTTATATTATATAATTATTTTTGGCTAGATTTGTGCCATTTGGAGCCGGAAAGTCGAGGGAAAGGCCTTCTTATTGATTAATTGAGCGATTTTAAGATAAGAGACTTGTCTAACCTAGTGTGGGAGAAATTCCCCTTAAGATTTGGTACTATTATGGTAATTTTCAATATGTAAAGGCGGTGTACGCAAGGTAACAAATGCATACACAGGCTAAATATTGAAAATCCGATTTTTTTCTAAGCAGATTCCTTTTATTTCCTTAATTGATTTACTTTAGCATGTCTAGTCATCATGCTTAGCCTAATTTCACATGTCTACATGTCTTATCTCTTATTTGCAACTTGAACAACATGCTTAGTTGAATTACTTGCTTACGTGATTCCGTATTCATTATTTAATTATGAGATTCTTTACTTGAAATTGCTATCCTTAAAACATTATTGTCTCAATTATTATTTTTTGTTTTTTCGTGATTATTGTTAAGGTGATTGTTTGGTTTTTGCACGAAGTTTTTGCAGTACGGTTGTTATTGTTTGTACGGGGTTTCTGTTGTGCCGTTGTAATTATTGATACACATGCAGTGGTATATGGTATGGTGTTGAAATGCATGCGGTGAGACAAGGTAAGCTTGATATACATGGCTAGTAGGGGAACTACTAGAAGCCATATGGTGTGATAAGGTGAGCTAAAATGTGGGGTGCTATTTTGAAAAAATGATTTTCAACCCAAATATAAAGTCTCTTTTGGTGATATCAGGAAAGACTGTGAGCTATTTTTACTTTTGAAACTACGAGGCGGTACTTCGAGAGAGTCTTGATGTTGCTTTCTATTTCGTGTATTATTTGTTGTTGTTTTTTTCTTAATCTAAGATTCTTGTTTCCTTCCCTGCTGTATTTGCTTTTTCTTTGATTTTAATGACGTTAGTTTCCGTAAATTCTTATTGTTTCATTTTCATGCCATTTTATTATATTATTATATTTTCTGCCTTATTTTTATATTTTCAATAGTGTCACACCTCCTTTTGGACACTACAATCGCGCGAGGGGCATAGCTAAAGGAGTTTTTCCAATTTAAGGACAATCGAAACGGGATTTATTTTACTTAAGATATTTTCATAATCGCCACTTGGGATAATTAATGGTGTCTGAAGTCACTGGTTGAATCCCGAATCGAGGAAAAGAATGACTCTGTTTAACAGTCCGCGAACTAAAAATCCGAGTAAGGAATTCTGTTAACCCGGGAGAAGGTATTAGGCACTCCCAAGTTTCGTGGTTCTAGCACGGTCGCTAAACTATTATATTTGGCTAAAATATGATTTTTAATGATTGTTATCCTATAGTGCAAATTTAAGAATTATTTACCGCTTTCAATTAATTTTAAGAAACTGAACGTCGTTTAAAATATGTTTTTAGATCACGTCACATGAAATGCACCCGGATCCTCGACATATTTTATTCAATGTTTTGGGATTTGGATTTGGGTCACGTGAAATACACACCCGAGTTTAAGAAGGTAAAATTATTAAAGAACGCGCCTAATGCGGCTAACGTGTTAATAATTTTGCGGGAGGCCATGAAATTTCACTAAATGGCTCGTCCCGAATTCTAAGTATTTTAATGAAGTAATTAAGGAGGGCCACGTAATTTGTGATCTCCATAGCGCGGCGCACCTCGTTTGTTTTAAGGTCATCCTAAAGAACTATGATTCTCTAAAAATATTTATCTCTAAAGCAACTTGGTGGATTAACACTACAAAATTTAGGCCATAGGTTCAAGTTCGAACTTAAACAAGAGAAGACTCTCTTAATTTAAGCTCGCTTCTTAACTTAGAAGCCCCATGTTGTATTATGAATTTGGATTAACGAAAGAAATTCAGACCCAGGTTTCCAAGTCGAACTCATCCCTCTTTTACTCATCCAAACTTAACATTACTATTGTTTGGTAATTCAATGGACTATTACAAGAAATATAAAAGTTTAACAACATTTACTATTAATCAATGACTCCATTAAACTACCTAGTTGTAGACCAAACAATATGAGGAATCATCAAATGATCAAAACAAATGAGATAATCTGATTAAACCAAACGTATTGATCACTGAATTCAATACACATATTGAAATATTGAAGAATCTATGTGACAACTGATCTAATAAACATGTGACTTTTCAACCAACTTCAGTCAGTTTTCATTTGCACTAAATAACCCCAATCATATACCAAACGAATTGATTTCATGCTTCATTTACACCTAAGGGTCAAACTGCATTTGAATTGACTAGAGTAATCTTGTGACCCACATGCTACTGGTTGCATCAATTGCCATCATGATGATTGAAACTAAAATAAACCTAAGCTAACAGATTTGAAATAAACAAAAGTTAATAGAATATTATATCAATTCCTTATAACAACAGAAAAAAAACAAAATCAAAATGGCTATGACCAAATAAAATCGAACAGTAGAAGGAGGTCTAATATAGTAAAATATATGAGCTTCAATTCGAAGTTTCCATTTAATTTTCCCAAGGCTCATGACAACGCGCTGAGTTTTACAAGGCATGTACCTAAAAATTTTCACAAAAATGAGAGCAGAAAGTGGAGTCAGCAGCAATAAACGAACAGCAGCAGCCTTGAACCAAACTCACATCCCAAAAAATGTTCTCAAGCAGTCCAGGAAAGTATTCCACACAAATTAGCTACAGCAAACACTTAAACTACGCTTTCAAATCCACATTCAAACTACTCCCATATCAATTTATTCAAAACTTGTTTTCAAAATTGAACATATCAAAGGATATTGAATAGAAGGCAATGGAACAATGTCTTTTTTAGATTTTCTCTCCAGACTTTTCAACTTTTAGCCATCTTTGTGTATAGTTCTATTTTATTTCCCAGCTTCTTTTGTTCGTGTCTTTTACTCGAACATTAGCTATCAAGACCTTCTGTAGTAGCAGCCTTGTTTTATGTAATTTTTAGCCTATCCTTACCTTGCCTTGAAAGGAAATACTAGTGCCTTTATATACTGACAGTTAGGGCAAACTTCATATTTCCATTTTAGCTTTTAGGTAGGCATCCTTTTATTAGTGGCTTGTTGTCTAAGTCGGCTTACATAAAAATCTAAAATTTACCGAAAGCCCCTACTAGAAGCTTCTCAGTTTGTTATGAAAGATTCCCTACATTTAAACTACCTAATTTGCCCCTGGAACTAATCTGAAACTACCAAACCTATACTAGTTGACCCCACCCCCTTAAGCTTGGTCAACTGACCAATATTAGTTACTCACAATCATGAATCCAAATCAAACACAAAAGTATGAACCAAACCGAGGCACCCTTGAAAATCAATTTTGACTAAATTAATCAGTACAAAAAATACAGGCAAAGAGGGATCATAAGAAGAATCACCAAGTGCAAAAACATCAACAATCAACAATAAAATCAAATCAGGATAGGATCCGACTAAACCAAACTAAGTTAGAAATAAATCATTAAAACCTCAGATTCTTGAATTAATGAAGATCATTTAATCAAGCTTTGAATAAAGGAACCCAGTCGAAACCTCAGAAATCTATTAATGCAAATCAAATGACAGAAAAACAAGCCAAAGCGTCACTCGAACAAGCAAATTGAATCAATTCCCATAATTGCTAGTCATATACATGTTATGCCCAAACTAATTTCCCTATATCAGGTAGAATCATGAATGAACCTATTTAAAATGAACACAGAACTAACAAACATGTTTAATTTAAAGGCTTAAGTAATTAACTAAGGCGAGGACTTAGCTTAACCGACCTGGCTTCAGCTTCTAAGTAAGCCTTCATGCAGACTCCAAAGACCTAGGTTTGGAGATTCTGAGCACTTGTCAAGGCATTTGAAGACGTGTGAATGTGGATTCGAAGTGAGGTAGGTGATAGGGTCATTTGGTGTGAGTTTTGAAGTCATTTGATGGGTTAGGGCTTCAGGTCAGGGCTCCTCTCTGAGATTCGAGGAGTATGACGGGGATTTGAGGTAATCTGAACTAAAATCTGGAAAGAAGGCGTGGAGAAGCCTCTATGATGTGAATTTGGGGTATTTTAGACCAGTGCCGCCGTGGAAGGTGGAGCAGTCGCCGCTTTAAATGAAGATTCGAGGGGATTAGTTGACATTTGAGGGACGCTGATCACAAAAATGGAAAGGGGAGGCCGGGGAGGTGTAGTGGTGTATTCTTGAAGACCTTTGGAGACTTCTCGCAAGCGGCGACGATTTCCAGCCGGCGACGGAGGGCAGTGGTGTTACATTGGAGCGGATTAGAGTTTTGGGGGACATGCTACTAGGATAACTAGGGGTGGGGGGTTGTTTGGAACACTTATATACTAAATGAACCCCAGCCTCTCATCCGTTTGATTAAATAAATCCAACGGCTCTGATTGATCTGAGCCATACAACGTCGTTTTACTTACATGAAGAGTGGACCGGACTAGGGCGTAACATTGGGCTGGAGCAGGGGTGTTTGGGCTTGAACCTCAATAAGGTATGGCCCGAATGTTAGCTCTTGTTATTCATCTTTTATTTTCTTTCTCTTCTTTTAGTTTTTCAAAAATTAGAACTAAAAATCCTAAATAAACATATGAATACACAATTGACCTATAAAAATACTAATTAATCCTACATAATCATGATCCAAATAATCAAACAAGGTAACATGAAAGATCTCCTAAGAAGAATAAAAATTAAGATTAAAAGTACACATTAAAACTATTTTTGATTTTTCATTTTATAAAAATAACTAATTACTAATTAACCATTAAAATGCAAGGTTAAATCCTAAAATACAGATGCCCATATTTTTTGTATCTTCATTTAATTAATGCACAGACAAATGCAAACACTTAACAAAAAAATGCCACAAAAATCAACAAAATAAAAAATAACAAAAATAGTGAAAATAAATTAGTTTGGAATTATGGGAGTAATTCACATAGGGCAAAAATCACATGCTCACAGCTTCCCCTCTTTACTTGGAAACATGAAGAGTTTTCGTGCAAAGATAAGTGAGCAAATATGAGCGATTTTTGCCCGTTTGAAATACTCCATGTGAAGCGATTTGAAAAGTATGACCACACCCTGCTTCTGTGGTTGCCTACGTATCCTTGGTTAAAGGAATCAGGTCAGTGTAGTTCAGGAGTGTTTGGTAGTTGGAACTACCGAAGCTGTAATTTCACTGCTTCTACTGCAGCTAGACCTCCTTATTACACCTTGTGAAAAATAAAGAAGCTAGACTAAGCTATGAACTAGGGATTACAAAATAACATATCTATGTCTTCAATCTCACTTTTGTTCCTTGTTGCTTTTTTGCCTTGTATTTCTTCCTGTGAACTCCTTGTTGCCTCGTTGACTGGTATTTCTTCTTTTAAACCCTTGTTGCCTTGCTAACTTCTTGTTTTCTTTCTTCTGTGTTTGTTGCCAATTGTTGGACTTGAAATGTATTCCATTGTTTTGCAGGTGGGTACCTGATTAACAAAACTTAAATCTTGAAAAATATTCCCTTAATCTACAGGTGGACGCCTGATTACCCAAACTTGTAACTTGAAAATTATTCTCTTGTTCTACAGGTGGACGCCTGATTAACAAAGCTTGAATCTTGGAAAATATTCCCTTGTTCTACAGTTGGGCGCCTGATTACCAAAACTTGAATCTTGAAAAATATTCCCTTGCTCTACAGGTGGTCTCCTGATTACCCAAACTTGCAACTTGAAAATTATTTCCTTGTTCTACAGGTGGGCGCCTGATTATCAAAACTTGAATCTGGAAGAATATTCCCTTGTTCTACAGGTGGAAACCTGATTACCAAAACTTGCATCTTGAGAAGTTTTCCCTTGTTCTACTGGTGGGCGCTTGACTACCCAAACTTGCAACTTGAAAATTATTCCCTTGTTCTACAGGTGGGAACCTGATTACCAAAACTTGAATATTGAAAAATATTCCCTTGTTCTACAAGTGGGCGCCTGATTATCAAAATTTGAACTTTTAAAAATTATTCTCTTGTTCTACAGGTGAGCGCCTGATTACCAAAACTTGAATCTTGAAAAATATTCCCTTGTTCTACAGGTGGCACCTGATTACCCAAACTTGAATCTTGAAAGATATTCCCTTATTCTACATGTGGGCGCCTGATTACCAAAACTTGAATCTTGAAGAACATTCCCTAAGACTGCTGCTTGTGTACCTGATTACAACAAAGCAAGCAAAACAAGAGAAATTCTTTCTTACCCAGTTTGGTGTTGGATGCGACTGTAAGTGTTAATCAATTCCCATGAAAGGATGTTGCTTTCAAAAGGTATTATGTTCCACTGTGTTTTGTTATCTGAATTATGTCTGCTAGGGATCTACTGGGGATCGGTGATTAAAGCTACTTCCCATTATCCAGGAAGGTCCTGACCACTTTTAATTAGCTTAGAGATGTGTATGCTGGGTATTACTAATTAGATCTACATCCCATTATCTAGGAGGGTCTTGAAAGATTCTACAATTAAATTTCATTAGCCAGGCGGCTCCTGATGAATCTTGTTGACTCTTTTTGGGGAAATATTTACGTCTTCCCATACTACCCGGCTATTTATGTTTTAGGCTAGGTCCCATTTTCAAGAGGGTCCTGACAACTCTTAAATGAATCCTACTTCAATCATGCAAGTCATTTTATACCCTTTGCTATCCATGATTACCTCTAGCCTTTAAATAAGTCCTATTTTCTAGGAGGGTCCTGAGGGTTCCAGATTAAATGCCAATTCTAACTTCTGGTTGTTTCTGCTGGTGATCATTGTTCAGGAGGGTTTCAGTGACTCTTACTAGGAAGGTGTTTGTGCCGGCCCATGGTGCCCGTGCCTGTTTGGGTTTTAAACTGAGTCTTATTTCAACTTCCACGCACTTTTAACCCTCGGTTGTTTCTATTGGGTTTTGATAATTAAAATTTGTCCCAATATATCCTTGTTGGGGAGAATATTTATGATGGATTACGTTCTTTTTGAGCTTTAACTGGGTACCATTTTCATATGGACCTGAGGTTTTGATCATACCTACCATGTGCTTGCCCTCCCCAGTGGGCGTCCTCCCTTAGGATCTTATGGCATTTTCTGCCCCTGTGTCAATCAAAGAAAAACTTGTCAGTTTGAAAAGTGGTGGTTAGCTTGCGTAATTATTGTTGGATGCGGCCTCCCACTGTCGTATTCCATTGTGTTCAATTTTTGTGTTGATGATGGGTTGCCTGAGTTGATTGACTAACCCCCAAACCTTTATGACTTTAATTTTCTTGCTCGTTGTTGTGTTACACTCTTGGCCCTTTTGCCATAACTTTTACATCTTTCCTGGGATTGACCGTGTCAGTGTATTGTGCTCTTCCTACCCCTGAACCCATGTTGCTTTGTTCTGATCCCCATTATTGTGTTGCACTTTTGACCCTCTTGCTAGAATTCTTACACCCTTTCCTGAGGTTGCTGAGTCAGTGTACTAAGTTTGGCAGACTTTCTGACCCTTGTGGCTTTATCCTTCTCCCCATCTTTGTGTTGCACTTTCGACCCTCTTGCTAGAATTCGAGCCAATGTATTATGCTTAGTTAATCCTTGTGGCCTTTTCTATTTTTGTGTTGCACTCCTGACTTTTTTTCCAGACCCTTGCATCCTTTCGGAGATTACCTGGTCAATTCATGATGCTTGGCTGACCCCCTTAGCCCTTATGGCCTTCCTATCTTTGTGTTGCGCTCCTTCACTTTGCCAAACTCTTGCTTCTCGAGTCAATTTTATCATTGAAGCTTTTATGAATCCCTCCCCTTGCGGTTTTAAACTTTGGCTGCTTTTGTTATGATTTTGGGTGTCATGTGCTTCATCCCTTTGGGTACTGGTAGTAATCTTTGAAATTTCTCTCCCGTTTGCTTAAACGAAAGACTTTAGAGACTTGAAAGAAAAATGAAATGCAATGACTCAGAACTGTTTTAGGGTAAGAATTCCACATTAATGACTGTTGAAGGGAAGAGAAAAGAAGTTTATCTCAGGAAGAGCAACTAGGTTTTCATGATCATGACATGCACTTCGGCCTAGTCGACCTAGTCTGTCCCGACGACCGACCTTCGGTTGCTATGCTTTTGTTATTGAGACCATATTAACCCAATTCCTCTAACCAAACCCTAACTGTGCTTGACTTACGGTGTTCTAAACAGATTTCCACCAACGGCCCTTTTCCAATTGTTCATTCCTTGCCTTGCCTTTGCCTTATGGTGCCCGTGAGGGTTTTCAACAACAAGACTCTCTCATTTTTATTTCTCCCAACTCTCGCCGCCTTACGGTGCCCGTGAGGGTTTTAAACCCATAACACTCTCACATTTTTATTATTTTTTTCTGCTTGAACTGGAGTGTCATCCCGAGGTATGGTCCACCTCTCCTTTGCCCGCCTCGGCATTTCTTAAAGACTGATCAGAAGGTCTTTTTTTGGACTGTAATGTGGGCTTTTGGATAGGGTTAGAAAGAAAAGGTATAAAAGGCTCAAAAATCACTTTTATGGTTTCAAAATTTACAACTTTCGGAATCCAATGTATCATAACAAATGCAATTTTTGCCCCAGTTTCTTGCTTTGGGCGTTTGGATTTTATTTGAATATGACCGAATCATGAGGCTTCCTACATATCCTTAAAAGGAATCAGGTCAAACGTAGTTCCTGTCGATTCCTTGCTTTTATTTGTTGTTCGTCTGTTTTCTTTTTCCTTCTCTCTTTCTGCTTTTCTTCTCTTCCTTTTTTTCTTTTTCCATTTTTTTCTTCTTTTTTTTCTTTTCTTTCTTTTTATTTTATTTTTTTTCTTTCTTTTTCTTTCTTTGTTTTGCTTCCTTCTCTCTTTTCGTTCTTTTCCTTTAACTGCCTTCTATAATTGCATTTCTGACTTTCGTTACTGGATTCGAAAGAGGGATATGAAAAGAAAGTAATTGCAGCTCAAGAGGGTTAACAAAGGGCAAAGTGTTTAGATAGGTGAATAAGATGCCTTTGTCATTTCAATCTCTAAAACATGAAGAGTACAAACAAACATGCCAAGTATAGATAATGATTCAAACAAAACAAATTCATACATAGTATCTTTTGATTGCATCTTAATTGATAGTCATTTCTACACATTTTCCTTCCACATATGTTAGACAAAACGCCCCATTGGACAACACTCTTGACACGACAAATGGTCCTTACCACTTTGGAGAGAACTTGCCCTTTGCCTCGGCCTGGTGAGGAAGGATGCGTCTCAACACCAATTGACCCACTTCGCACTTTCTTAATATATGCTCTGGCCATCTTATGTTAATACAACTGGTTGTGACATACAGCTGTTTTCTCATCAATCAAACTTAATTGTTCCAAAGGAGCTCTAACCCATTCTTCGTCGTCAATTCCTGTTTCAGTCACGATCCGAAGAGAGGGGATTTCAACTTCAGTCGAGATTACTGCTTCTGTGCCATATACCAACAAATATGGGGTTGCCCCTGCCGAAGTGCAGACGGTAGTGTGATAGCCTAACAGTGCAAATGGTAACTTCTCATGCCACTGCCTGGACCCTTACACCATTTTGTGAAGTATCTTCTTCATGTTCTTATTGGCTGCCTTGACCGCTCCATTCGCCTTGGGGCGGTATGGGGTGGAATTGCGATTTGTAATCTTGAACTGCTGAAATACCTCTTTCATCAAAAGACTGTTGATATTTTCCCCATTATCAGTCATGAGAGTCTTCGGGATTCCAAACCAACAAATAATATTTGCATGTACAAAGTCGACCACTGCTTTCTTGGTCACTGCCTTAAATGTCTTGGCTTCAACCCATTTGGTGAAATAGTCAATAGCAACCAAGATGAACCTTTGTCCATTAGAAGCTATCGTCAAGCTTTTTTTGCACCATGTTGCAATAAGCATGTTAATCATGGACCTGGATATGTATGGGGTCAACATAAGCCTTATCCGGATGATGTAATTTTCACGCCAAAGTGGCCAAGGCATCAACAACCTCCATTGTGGATTCGGGGGATGTGCCTGAACTCTATTGACCTTAATCGCTGACAAAGATCATGCAGGCATTGCCGGTATAGTATGAGCTTTAAATCTCTTGTTTCCCACTCCCCTTGAATTTGGTGTAGCAAAAGGTCCTAGTCTCCCAAGACCAAGACTTCCTGGACACCTATGTCTACTTCCAACCTCAAACCCAGAATACATGCCTTATATTCTGCCATATTGTTGGTGCTATAGAAGCGGAGTTGAGCTGTGACTAAATAATGATTCCCTTCTTCCAAAATGAACACTGCTCCTATCCCGACGCCTTTCATGTTGGCAGCCCCATCGAAAAATAATTTGCATCCCAATTTCTCACCTTGTTCTAATTCATCAATATGCATTACTTCCTTGTCCGGAAAGTATATCTTTAAAGGTTCATATTATTCATCTATCAAATTCTCGGCTAAATGATCAGCCAATGCATGTGCTTTCATTGCAATCCTAGTCACATAGACAATGTCAAACTCAGTGAGCAAGATTTGCCATTTTGAGAGCCTTCCTATGGGCATGGGCTTCTGGAAAATATACTTCAAAGGGTCCAGACGTGAGATGAAATAAGTAGTATATGATGACAAGTAACATTTTAACTTCTGGGCTACCCACGTCAAGGCACAGCATGTCCTTTCAAGATGAGTGTACTTAACCTCGTAGGCCGTAAATTTCTTGCTATTCTCCCGATGACGTCGTGCTGACCCAACAATCATCCAAATGAGTTGTCCAAGACTGTCAAATATAAGATCAAGAGCCTTCCTAGTTCTAGCGGGACCAACGCCGGTAGGTTCGACAAATATTCCTTTATCTTATCAAAAGCCTCCTGCAACTCTCCCATCCATTTCACGCAGATCCCTTTTTCAATAGCTTAAAGATGGGTTCACAGATGGTTGTTAGCTGAGCAAAGAATCGACTGATGTAATTCAATCTTCCTAATAGACTCATCACCTCTATTTTGTTCCTCAGTGGCGGTAGTTCCTATATAGCTTTGATCTTTTATGTATCTAGTTCAATGCCTCGTCGGCTGACTATGAACCCTAGCAACTTCCCTGAGGGGACCCCAAACACGCATTTGCCGGGTTGAGTTTGAGAACATACCTACGGAGCCTCTGGAAGAATTTCACATATCTTTAACATGATCGAATTGCTTTCTGGACTTCACAATCACACAATCCACATAGACCTCAATTTCCTTATGTATCATACCATGGAAGATGGTTGTCATTGCCCTTATATACGTTGCCCAGCGTTCTTCAAACCAAAAGGCATTACCCTATAGAAATATGTCCCCCATGGCGTGATGAATGTTGTTTTCTCTACATCTCCTTCATCCATTAAGATCTAGTGGTAACCTGCATAGCAATCCACGAATGACCCAATCTCGTGCTTCGCACAATTGTCAATCAATATGTGAATGTTTGGCAGTGGGAAATTTTCATTGGGCTTGCTTTGTTGAGGTCACGATAATCAACACACACTCTAGTTTTACCATCCTTCTTTGGCACGGGCACAATATTAGCTAACCAGGTGGGATATCGTGTGACTCGGATACCTTTTGCCTCAAACTGCTTGGTCACTTCCTCTTTAATTTTCACGCTCACATCAGTTTTAAACTTTCTCAACTTTTGCTTGATAGGAGGACAGGATGGGTCAGTGGGCAATTTGTGAACCACCAAGTTAGTGCTCAATCTGGGCATATCATCGTAAGACCATGCAAAGACATCTTTATATTCAAGCAGCACTTCAATTATTTCTTTCCTAAGATGTGACTCCAGATGGACACTTATTTTGGTTTCTCTAACATTATCTAGGCTCCCTAAATTGACTGACTCTGTATCTCTCAGGTTTGGTTTGGGTTTCTCCTCATATTGGCTCAACTCTTTACTAATTTCATTCCATGTTCCTTCCTCGTCGTACTCTGGCTCATCCTCATGTTCTATTTATTGAATTACTATTTATGAACTAGACCGATTTGTAAGGCTGGGCCAAAGAGTCCTTATGCATGTTAGATCATTGGAACCAGCATAAAAATAACTGTACAAAAGAGAAAAGAAAAGGAAGCAAAGAAAAATGGAAACTATCAGCACTGCTGGAAAAGAAATTGCATCTCATTAGAATCAGAAAGATATGGACGGAAATAACAACTGAATTAATAACTCTGAATCTAATCCAAACTAGAATGAAAGAAAAACAAACCCGACTACCACGACTCCCTCCGGGTGGGAAGAGGAGTGGCTTCCCATTTGTTGTCTTTTACACGTGCTCCCACAAACTACACATCTGCCCTGCTCGGTCCTTCTTCTGCCTCAACCATGTTTACCTCATTGAATAGCCTTTCTAATCCCTTATCCAAATCCCCATCCACATAAATCAGCGGACCGGGAATCCTTGGCACTGGGTACTTGCTAGTACTAGGCTTGACAAATGATCTGGACAACCTTGGGATGGGCTTTGGGAGGGCCCAAGCCCATTGTTTTAACTTCCTGGCTCGCCTTATGTGCGCAGCTGTAGGTTTGAACCATAGACCAAAAGTGTCCAGATTTTTTGGGAGCGACACTGGTTTCAAGATGCCTTGTAGAGAAGCACCCAATCCCTTGACGGGCATGAAAGCATTCTTTAATATTTCTGAAGCCACCATGACTGACGCGGCCGCTATCTTTGGAATTATGACAACTTCACCCTCTGTGATCTTCTCAACTGACACTGTTCAAATACCTGGTAGACCCATGGACCTTTATTGTTTTCAGATTCAGTAAAAGGTACGATCGCATCACCTAAACACACTGATTATCTTCACCGTGTACCACAATCTCTTGCTTGTCCCATTCAATTTGACCATCTGTTGCAAAGTAGATGGCACTACCTTGGCTGCGTGAATCCAGGGCCTTCCCAACAACAGGTTATAAGAAACTATCACATCCAGCACTTGAAATTCCACGGTGAACTCAACGGGCCCTATTGTTATTTCCAGCACTATATCCCCTACTGAGTCTTTGCCTCCGCCATCAAACCCCCGAACACAGATGTTATTATTGTGGGCCCTTTCATTTTCCACCTTTAGCTTGATTAATGTGGAGAGGGGACAAATATTTGCACTAGACCCATTGTCAACTAGAACTCGGTGACCACAACATCTTCACACTTTACCGTCAAGTAAAGGGCCCTATTGTGCTCAGTGCCCTCCATGGCAGCTCATCCTTAGAGGAAGTGACCCATTTTACCTCGAATATATTGTTTGCAATTTTCTACAAATGATTCACTGTTATTTTGTCAGGGACGTGGGCTTCGTTCAAAATTTTCATCAGTGCCCCGCGGTGTTCATCTGAATGGATTAATAAGGATAGTAAGGAGATCTGAGCTGGTGTTTTCCTCAACTTCTCTATGATGGAGTAGTCTTACATCTTCATTTTCTTCAGGAATTCTTCTGCCTCTTCTTCTGATACAGCTTTCTTCACTGATTATGGGTTATCCTTGGGGATCCTGCTTTTCTTCAACTCTTCGGGGGCGAATTATCTCCCTGACCGAGTCAAACCCCGGGCTTCACAAACCTCCTCCCTAACTTCCTTCCCTTTGTACATCACTATTTCTTGTTCATATCTCCAAGGAACGGCTTTGTTTTTTACGACTGGCAGCTGGATTACTGGTTTTACAATGACACACTCTACGTGAGCACCTTCCACAACTATGACAGGTTCCCTAGCTACCCCGTGTACTGTCACCTTTGCTTTTTCCTGCTTTAGTGCAACCATGCATGATGACCTCCCTCGAACCACAACAAGTTTGCTATCTCTTCCCTTTATCTCGATCACTGACTTCTCACTGCTCATATTCTCAGTTGGCTTGACTTCACTAGATTTGATCATCATTACCATTTGTGAGGGCTTTTTAGGCTCTCCCCCTTTCTCTACGATCTCAATCATGTTGGTCTCATGATGGGCCGGCAATGCGTTTTCATTAATGTTGGGTGCCTATGGAGCCTGCACTTCATTCCGGTAGGAGTCAATAAGTTGTTGGATAGCATTCTTCAAATGCCAACACTTTTCGGTATCATGCCCTGGGGCACCGGAGCAGTATTCACAGCTAACACAATAATTTAGATTCTTTGGGGGAGGATTTGGCAATTTTGCTTCGATTGGCCTCAACATGTCCAGTTGCTTCAATCTGTGGAACACGCTGGTATACGACTCTCCCATTGGCGTGAAAGTTTTCTTCCTCTGTACCCTTTAAGTTTTTAGCACTTGGTTGGCTTGAAAATCTGGTCTAGGAGGTTGTTGGTAGGCTCTTGGAGGGTAATTGTTTGGTGGAGTTGGATAATTATTTTGTGGAGCTGGCACACGCCATTGTGCGTGGGCGGGAGGTTGGGTATATGCTTGAGCGTAATGGACTAAGAATCGAGGTTCTGACGGTGGGTAGCAATGTTGTGGTGGGCCATATAGAGCGTGTGGGTACGTTTGGTGGTGGGGATGGGGTTGGCTATAATAGGATGGAGCTCGAGGCCTGAACCAAGTTCCCGACTCCACTGTTGCTACTTCCTCCTTCTTCTTCTTTCCAAATGTTCCCCCAGCCCCACCTTGGATGGCCTGAGTGGTCGCCTTGATTGCCAAGTAGCTCATGATCTTGTTGGATTTGAGGCTTTCCTCGACCATACTCCCCATTTTGACTACCTCATTGAAAGATTAACCTACTGCCGACACCAGATGCCCGAAATATGTAGGCTCCAAAGCTTGTAGTAATAATCCACTATCACACTCTCCTTCATTATGGGATCAATCCTGGCTGCCTGTTCACTCCAACGGAAACCATATTCTCTAAAGCTCTCGTTGTGTTTCTTCTCTAATTTTGTCGAAGATAGACGGTCTGGGACAATTTCGAGATTATATTGAAAGGACAAGCGAACGCTTGTGCCAAGTCATCCCAAGTGTACCACCGATTGTGATCCTACCGGGTGTACCATTTCAATGTTGACCCGCTTAAACTTTGGCTAAAGTATGCCATTAGCAACTCATCTTTTCCCCCTACTCCCCTCATATGCTACAGAACCCCCTTAGATGCACGACTGGATTGCCATGTCCATCATATTAGTCAAATTTAGGCATCTTAAAACCTGGAGGCAACTGCACGTCTGGAAATAAACAAAGGTCCTTGAACGCCACGCTCACCTAGCCACCTAACCCTCGCATGTCCCTAAACGATTGTTCTAAACTTCTAACCTTTCGGAGCACCTCCTCTTGCTCAGGATTTTTGATTGGCTTTTCAACTCCCGCCGAGATTTCGAAACAGGGACCATAGGAGTAAGGTTCATGGGCTTTGTGAGCGGGTTCTGGTGGGTAGTATTGGTTGTCGTGAGGAATCAAGGGCTCACTTGATGATCAATGGAGCGCGAGCGGAGGAGGTGCCACATAAATGGAAGAAATTAGTGGAGGGGGTGAGGAGCAGCTATGGGTAGTGGAGCTGGGGATGGTTGAGAGGTCGTACCCTGATGCTACGAGTAGACAGGAAAACTTGGGGGTGGATCAGTGGTGGAATGGTCATGAGCTTGGGCCAGTGATGGAATGAACGTTGGGTTAGCAAGATAGCTTGGTGGTGGCTGTCCTCTCGCCTAGCCCTGGTACATCTCAACCATGTGGTGTTTCGGTTTGTATATTTCCTATTTCATGGCATTAACATCCAATTCCTCTACCTCTTTCGAGGGGTCAATAATGCTGACATCGGTTTTCTAATCGGCCATGACTTGCTTGATCGTAGACCGCGTGTTGTAAGAGTGGGTTGCCAGAATGTCGCAAGTACTAACCACCTGTCTAGGCTTGAACCAAAACACATAAACTTGTTAATTGTTAGGTTTTGACTTGTAAGCAACCACATATTTAGGGATGAGTGCACCTAAATAATTACTTTGGTTACTACATGCATCGGTTGCTTGCGTCATCTCGGCTTTCCCTTTTCATTTCTTAGCTTGTCCTCTTACTCTCTCCCTTTGTTCCTTTTTTCTTCTCTTTTTTCTTTTTCTCTTTCATTTCTCTACGGTTGAATCCTATGTATATTGTCTATGTATCACGACCCCGCATGAATCAGACCGAGCGAAGTTCTTGCAAAATAAGGAAATAATTGTTTTGGGATTTTTAAATTTTTCATTAATAAAACTCCGATTATAAAGATTCTAGATTACTTGTTTTTCTTAAAAGGAAAATTACAAAAAAAACTCGAAATGACAAAATACAGACTCGATGACTAAAACAAGATCAAGAGAACATTAAAGCTTCAAATCCTGGGGCCCGCGGAGCATCATTTGGCATCGTCGTGGGCCTACGTGCAAGACCCCTTTATAACTGCTCCAGATCATTCATAACCTGATGAACAAATATCATCACTGTAGCAAAGAAAGTGGTACGGCCCATTCGTTCACCATCCCGACATTTCATGACAATATAATTTGCAATGCCTCTGATTCTTTCCCTTATCCGGCCATTTTCTTGGAGTAGTCGGCTTATCTGTTGGTTACGAGCCCCTAATACCCGAGAGTCATGGAAGCGATGTTCTTGCAACAGTTTTATTTCCTTCCCCATTTCGGCGATTAGCCCATAGCATTGTTCCCTCTCAGCCTAAAATTCTTTGTCCTGCGGGGTTGCCTTATCTTCAAAGGCGCTCATTTTTCCCTTCAAATTAGCAATGGTTCCCTTATAATTCCTGTTTGTTGTACAAAGTGGGATGTTTCCTCTGTCTTCTTTGCCCATTGTGCCCGAAATTTTGCCATGTTTCCTTCATATTTCTCCAATTCTTCTTAACATTCTGTGACTTGCTTCTTCAGCCCTTTTATCAACCTCTCATCAGACCGACTTCTTTCTTGATTTTTGGCGGCTATTTTCATCTGTTGAATTCAAGCCGTGAGAGCTTCATTCTCTAGGGCTATTTTCTTTTTATCACCTTCATCAACTACGGCTTGAACACTCTTCTCAAATTGAAGATCTCGAACATGTTGCTCCAACTTCCCTATTCTCGTTCGGTATTCCTTTTCTTTGCCAAGCCACTCCCACTGCACCTGGGCCCCGTCTGTGAATTGTTGTACATGCGGCCTTTTGGCGGGTCTCTCAAGGATTTAAAATCTTTTGCCAAACCAAGTCAAGTATTTGGGATCCACTTCGCCTCTAGCCACATCCTATACCATAGTCTTAGGCTCAAGGTATCTGCATTCATTCCATATTTGATGGATTTTATCTTCCGGAAATGTAGCTTTTGGACCTAACTCAATGATTTGTCCGCTCACGTCTTCGTTACAGTAGACGGTTTTGAATTTGCCAAGTTGCCTCAAAACTCGGTAGGGAGCATAAGGTTGGATGATTTGAACGCCCATCAAGAGAATATAAGGTACCTTTGCCGATGTGTACACAACCTCAGTAACGGGAAGCCATTCGAAAGCCCATTTGACTTCTTAGTGCCTTCGGGGAACTCAATAAATGTTACCCTGGTTCCGAACTCCGCAATGCAACTTAGCCCGGTTAGATCATAGTTCATATACCTCGTTCGATGACAAAGGTGCTCCTATATCTATAACTGTAGAAACAAACTGCAACCCTGGAAGAATTTCATACCCTCTCGGCACATGTTTAAGGCTCGATACATTTCTGCCACAATCAAAGGAACCATTGTGCTTCTAGGCTTTCATATGGAAACATCCACCATTACTATAAGGCCAATGTCTATGTGACCGTCTTTTCTTGGACAGACCACGATTCCCATATAAGCTACCATGAATGCCAATCCCCACTGGGCCTCCCGTTTATCTTTGTTCCTGACATGTGTCAAACCGGTGTTGGGCTCCTCAAAACCTTTTGGGTTTCCATATCGGTGGTATAAGAAATTAAGTGTGCAACAGCCTTCTGATAGATGCTTATCTTGAATGTCCCGACGAATGCTCAACGAGTCCAAAAATCTATGGATGGTTACCAGTCTCGGTGCGAACGGATATCTACTTTTGAGGTTCCCGTTGAGACCCCCATATCCCGCAATCTCCTCTAGTGTGGGTGTAAGCTCAAAGTCCAAGAACCAAAATACATTACAAGTTGGGTCCCAGAACGGCACTAATGATTCAATAATATCTATTCTTGGTTTGATGTTTAACGATCCGACGAGACCACCCAGAATCTTGACCATGATTTTTCTGCTACCTTTTCCCAAGTCATTCCACCACATGTGGAGCTTCAAAGGGATCTCACTCAAGACTGGGAAGGGTTCAATATCAGTGGTATTCATTTTGCACATTTATTAAAAGGGGATTTTATGATTTATTTTGACCTAAAAGAGAAAAATGGCTATTTTTTGCAAAAATATCTTCATTTAGAAAAACAAGGACTTGGTTTTGCAGATACGGCCTTTCAGCACTTCCGGGGGGAAGATTTTAAGGTTGTGCCCACAACCATTTAAAAATGACTCAAGGTGGTTGTTCTTGCAAAAACAGCCTTCCGGCGTCCTTTTGGGGACATTCGGTTTGTTTTAACGAGAATGACATCACCCGATTTATTTAGGACAACAATTAAAACTTTGACATTTTTTGGTTATTTTTGTAAAAGGGAAGTTGGACCCGATGAGGGTTGCCTACGTATCTCTCATCAAGTGAGAATCAAACTGGCGTAGTTTGGGCAAAATCAACTATTTGAAAATAAAAAGTTTTTTTATCTTTTTCTCAAAAATCTGGCAGAGCTTCGATTACTATTCGGACATTGGTTTTCCAAGAAGGTTGGTTATCCTCACTTATTCCTAAAACAGCCACTTTCTTGCAACTCTTTCCCATTATTCATAAGCCGGCCAATATGCAGAGCCGAGTAAATAAATGCACAAGTAGCACGTAAGATGCATCAGGATGATCTTTTCATTTCAGGTTACCTGCCCTAGATGGACCCAACCCCTATGTTGAGTCCCGTAAGTCAAATCCACGTGATGCAATCAAACGTTCCTACTAGGGATCCGGCATGAGGCTTTGTTATATTATGTTTAAGCCCTTGGATTTATTGTTCCAGACCTGGCTTACCCGAGCGGACAACTCGAGCCGGGAGGGGGAGGGTCAGCGTACCAGGTATATAGAAGCTCTGTCGGCTTAGCAGCTTGTCCAAACCTCGTTCAATATTGGGATAAGAATCTAAACAAAGGAGAAGTCACGCAAAGTCCACCCTTCTCCATGAATTAGAAGACTCAGAGAGATGAAGGGTTTCGCAGCAATTTATATATAGTTCCACAAATATCAAAGCGGTAAAACATTTAGCACCCATAGCATGAGACATGTAGAAAAATTAGAAAAGCCAAATATAACAGTTACTATAAGCTCGAATTATTGAATCCTGAACCATAGATTCTGGGTTTGATCCCCAGCAGAGTCGCCAGAGCTGTCACACCTTCTTTTGGACTCTACAACCCCGCGAGGGGCGTAGCTAAGAGAGTTTTTCAAATTTAAGGACAATCGAAACGGGATTAATTTTATTTAAGAAATTTTTAGTGTCTCCACTTGGGATAATTAATGGTGTCCCAAGTAACCGGTTGAATCCAGAATCGAGGAAAAGAATGACTATGTTTAACAGTTCGCAAACCAAAATCCGAGTAAGGAATTCTGTTAATTCGGGAGAAGGTATTAGGCACTCTCGAGTTTTGTGGTTCTAGCACGATCGCTCAACTATTATATTTGGCTAAAATATGATTATTAATGCTTCTTATCCTATAGTTCAAATTTTAGAATTATTTATCGCTTTCAATTAAATTTTAAGAAATTGAACGTTGTTTAAAATATGTTTTTAGATCACGTCACATGAAATGCACCCGGATCCTCAACACAATTTATTCAACGTTTTGGGATTTGGATTTGGGGTCACATGAAATGCACATCTGAGTTTAAGAAGGTATAATTATTAAAGAACGCGCCTAAAGCGGCTAACGTATTATTAATTTTGCGGGAGGCCATGAAAATTCGCTAAATAGCTCGTCCTGAGTTCTAAGTATTTTAATGAAGTAATTAATGAGGGCCACACAATTTGTGATCTCTGTGGTGTGGCAAACCTCGTTTGTTTTAAGGTCATCCTAAAGAAACTATGATTCTCTAAAAAACTTTATCTCTAAAGCAACTTGGTGGATTAACATTACGAATTCAGGCCATAGGTTCAACTTCGAACATAAACAAGAGAAAACCCTCTTAATTTAAGCTCGCTACTTAACTGAGAAGCCCTAAGTTGTATTATGAATTCGGATTAACGAAAGAGAATCAGACCCCAGGTTTCCAAGTCGAACTCATCCCCCTTTTAATCATCCAAACTTAACGTTACTATTGTTTGGCAATTCAATGGAGTATTACTACAAATCTGGAAATTTAACAGCATGTACTATTTATCAATGACTCCTTTGAACTAACCAGTTGTAGACCAAACAACAGGAGGAATCATCAAATGATCAAAACAAATGAGATAATCTGATTAAACCAAACATATTGATCACCAAATTCAATACACACATGGAAATATTAAAGAATCTATGTGACTACTGAAAAATTTTGACTGAATTAATCAGTAAAAAAAATACAGGCAAAGAGGGATCATAAGAAGAATCACCAAGTACAAAAACATCAACAATCAGCAATAAAATAAAACTAGGATAGGATCCGACTAAACTAAACTAAGTTAGAAATAAATCAACTAAAACCATAGATTCTTGAGTTAATGAAGAACATTTAATCAAGCTTTGAATAAAGTAACCCACTCGAAACCTCATAAAACTATTAATGCAAATCAAAGGACAGAAAAACAACCCAAAGCGTCACTCGAAAAAGCAAATTGAATCAATTCCCATAATTGCTAGTCGTATACATGTTATGCCAAAACTAATTTCCCCATATCAGGCAGAATCAAGAATGAACCTATTTAAAATGAACACAGAACTAACAAACATGTTTAATTTAAAGGCTTAAGTAAATTAACTAAGGCGAGGACTTAGATTAACCGGCCTGGCTTCAGCTTCTAAGTAATCCTTCATGCAGACTCCAATGACCTAGTTGTGGAGATTTTGAGCACTTTTCAAGGCATTTGAAGACGTTTGAATGTGGATTCGAAGTGATGTGGGAGATAGGGTCATTTGGTGTGAGTTTTGAAGCCATTTGATGGGTTAGGGATTTAGGTCAGGGCTCCTATCCGAGATTCAAGGAGTCTGACGGGATTCGAGGTAATCTAAACCCAAATCTGGAAAGGAGGGGTGGAGAAGCCTCTATAATATGAATTAGGGGGCGTTCTAGACCGGCGCCGCCGTGGAAGGTGGAGCATCGCCGCTTTAAACGAAGATTCGAGGGGAACAGTTGACATTTAAGGGACGCTGATCACAGAAACGGAAAGGGGAGGTCGGAGAGGTATAGTGGTGTATTTTGGAAGACCATCGGAGACTTGCGCGCCGGCAATTTCCGGCCGGCGACGGACAACAGACGGCGGTGGTGTTACATCGGAGCGGATTAGGGTTCTGGGGGACAGGCTACGAGGATAACTAGGGTGGGGGCTGTTTGGAACACTTATATACTAAATGAACCCCAGCCTCTCATCCGTTTGATTAAACACAGCCAACGGCTCTGATTGATCTGAGCCATACGACGTTGTTTTACTTACATGAAGAGTGGACCGGACTAGGGCATAACATTGGGCTAGAGCAGGGGTGTTTGGGATGGAACCTCAATAAGGTATGGCCCAAATGTTTGCTCTTGTTATAAATATTTTTTCAGCTTTTATTTTCTTTCTCCCCTTTTCATTTTTCAAAAATTAGAACTAAAAATCCTAAATAAACATATCAATACACAATTGACCTATAAAAGTCCTAATTAATCCTACATAATCATGATCAAAATAATCAAACAAGGTAAAATGAAAGATCACCTAAAAAGAATAAAAATTAAGATTAAAAGTACACATTAAAACTATTTTTGATTTTTCATTTTATAAAATAACTAATTACTAATTAATCATTAAAATGCAAGGTTAAATCCTAAAATACAGATGCCCATATTGTTTGTATTTTCATTTAATTAATGCACAGAAAAATGCAAATACTTAACAAAAAATTGCACAAAAATCAACAAAATCAAAAATAATAAAAGATAGTGAAATAAGTTATTTTGTTTTGAATTGTGGGAATAATTCACATACGGCAAAAATCACGTGCTCACAAGTAGGGTCCTAACCTGACCTCCTTATTACTGTACCGAGGTTAGGCTTGGCACTTACAGGGTACCGTTGTGGTGTTCTCATACTATGCTTCTTCACATGTTTTGTGCAGATCCAGGTACATCCTATCAGCATCGATGTTAAAGAATTGTGTTGCTGCTTGGAGGCTACAAGGTACACCTGCCTACGTCCCTAGGCCTCTAAGTCCTCTTCTATCCAGTCTTTTCCTCGATTCTTTATGTTTTCTTGATACAGAGTGATGTATAGTTTGTGCAACATTTGTATCTAGATCTTGTGACTTATACCTCACCGGTTTTTGAAAGTTGTATATACTTGAGTTGTAGTTTCTACTTTATACGGTTTATGACATTTGAGCTTTCAGACTATTATTTCAACTATTTTGCATGCTTGTTAAGCTTACCTAGTCTTAGAGACCAGGTGCAGTCACGACATCCTACGGAGAAGAATTTGGAAGAGAGACATATAACGAACCTGAAAGTCATGGCAAAGCAATGCGTATTAATTCTAGATCAAACGTGGGCCCGGTGGGAAAAACTTCATATTTGTCTCAAAGAATTAATAGAGGAGCCCCAATATTTATCTCATGTTTGTCTAGTGAGTTAAATTAATTTGTCAATAAAAGAAGAAATTTGTTCAAGTACTTTAAAGGATAATTTTAGTTTATTGAACTAACAATAACAATATACCTAGTGTATGTCACGACCCAAACCCAGACACGATCGTGATGGCGCCTTTCGTGGGGACAACGCCAGTTAACTAACCCAATTCATTCTTTTGAACAATTAAACATTTCATAAGCAGTTTAAATATAATTTAATGATAATAATAATTAGCGGAAGAACAACTCAACAGAGCCAAAACCGGGGTGTGACAAGTCACGAGCCTCTATTAGAGTTTGAATACAACTACAAGGTCTAAAATATTCAAAATAAGACTGATAACAAGAGAAGCAAAATGTGGTGCTGCGAACGCTGGTAGTCACCCCGCTAAACTCCGATAACTTAGCCGCCGATCAGCTCAAGACCAGCTATCAGGGCAATGAATACCTGCATCTGCACGCGAGGTACAGAGAGTAAAGTGAGTACTCAGACTCAGTGAGTAATAAAGGTAAATAGTAGCTGAGCAGTAAGAAAATCACGTAAGGCAAATCATCATGTTGTATAGAAGCAGTATAAAACCCCATGAGAAAAGCAATGAAGCTATGAAATCTTTAGAAAACGTCTTAAACCAGTTTAAACCTCTTTTTAAAATGACCTTTTCAATTATGCAAACAATTTGTGCTAATAAGCACAGAAATCCGCCCCTAGTGCGCAACACTCACTCGATAGAAAATGGCAGGCAATCAGGTAGATATCACATGAAATAACACAACAACAGATAATGGCAGACAAATAAATAAGTAAACACATAAAATAGTACCGTTACCACTGCAGCGTGCAACCCGATCCATACATCGCTGCGGCATGCAGCCCGATCCATTTATCGTCGACGACGCTCACTGGGGGTGTGCAGACTCTGGGAGGGGCCCCTTACGGCCCAAGTGCAATATCAAGCCATCTTGTGGAATCAAATCTAGGCCCTCGGTATTATATCAGTATCAGTATCTCATTGCTGCGTCGTGCAGCCCAATCCAAAAGAATCCTCACAACACAGGCCCACGGCCTTACTCAGTCAAAAATCACAAAAGCCCTCGGGCAACAGTAAAACATGTTGCTCTGCCCAAAAATATTGTTGGAAATATCATTTCAAATGCTAAAGCAAAATAAAATTGGCTGAGTTTTGAAAACAGTGGAAAATACCTGACAGAATTCAAGTATAAAATCAAAACAGTAAGGAAATATCAACAATCATCCCCAAAGGGGTTCAAATAGCTGGCACGAAGCTCAAATATGCAATCAGCCTAAGTCATGATGATAACAAATAAGTTTCAGTCAAATACACGGTAAAATCATCAATTGGGATGGACCAAGTCGCAATCCCCAATGGTGCTCTGCCCCATGCTCGCTATCCGGTGTGCAAGTCACCTTAATATAGCACTACGATGTGCACATGCGGGGTTTCCAACTGTCAAGATATTATTTATAATCATTACTCACCTCGAACCAGCGAAATCTCTAGCTCGCGATGCCTTTTCCCCTCTAATCGGCTTCCACGCGCGTCAAATCTATCCAAAATCAGAACGAATACATCACAATATGCTAAAGAAACAAAACCCAATTAAAAACAATCGAAAACTATCAAAAATCCCAAAATTAGCAAAAATGAGCCCCGGGCCCATTTCTCGAAACTCAGAAATTTTCATATCAGCAGGTTCCTTATCTCGCCACGAGTCCATACATACAAAAAACTTTCAGATCCGACCTTAAATGGCCCTTCAAATTCCAGTCTAAAAATCTCAAAACCCAAGCCCTAGTTCTTCCATTTTTAGTTAAATTTCAATGAATTTCTAGGTTAATTTCACAATATAATCATGTTTTTGGCTCATAGAACTTACCTCCAATCGGTCCTCTTCGAATCCCTCTTCAATTTCTCAAATTGAGCTCTCAAAATGTTCAACAATGATGGAAAAATGATAGGCTCGCGGATGAAATATTTTAAAAACCCTTCTGCCTAGCTATGATTTTCTTCTATGCGATCACGGGAAGACCTTCGCGATCGCGAACTATAAATGTTCAGCCCTCAGAATTAACTCTATGCGAATGTGACGTACCCCATGCAAAATCAATGCACTGCCAACATACACTATGCCATCGTGGACCAAACTCCGTGTTCGTGATGAACAATTTCCTATCCAATACCTTAGGTCAACTTTACTCTATGTGAACGCGACCCACCATACACGTTCACAATCAACAAATTCCATCTACTATGCAATTGCATCTCCATCTGTGCGATCGCTAAGAATGATCGCACTGCTCCCTCCAAGGCCAATATGCGATTGCGAGAGAACCATCGAGATCGCGATGAACAAAATATCAGAACTGGAACCTGCAGTTTTCTGCTATCTTTAAGGCACAAAGTGGTCCAATTGACCACCCGAAACTCACCCGAGGCCCTCAGGACCTCAAATAAACACACCAACATATCCCATAACATTATTCAAACCTATTGCAATCATCAAAATGCCTCAAACAACATCAAATTATCCAAAACTCATCGGATTCAAGCATAAGTTTACAAAAACTTCCGAAATACACTTTCGATCAAAAAATCAAACAAAAAACATCCGAATGATCTAAAATTTTGCACACACATCCCAAATGATATAATGAAGCTACTGCAACTCTCGAAATTCCATTCCGACTCTCGAATCAAAAGCTCCCTACCAACCGGAATTCACCAAAATACTAACTTCATCAATTCAAGCCAAATTCTACACCGAACCTCCAAAACCAATTCCGATCACACTCCTAAGTCATAAATCACTTAAAAAATTTAACCAAATAAAAAAATTCCGATCCAAGCTCATATTCAAATAAGTCAACCCTTGGTCACCTTTCGAATTCAAAGCTTTCGACTGAGACTCTTTCTTCAAATTCATTCCGATTTTCCTGAATACCAAAACCAACGATCTACATCAGTTAAACTACATTACATGGGGCAAGTCATGCTCGAGAACTAGCGATCAAGGTGCAAAAGCTCAAAACGACCAATCAGGTTGTTACATCCTCCCTCACTTAAACATATGTTCATCCTCGAACGCGCCTAGAGTTGTTCCAAAAGCAACCAATCACTGAATAACCTTACCATGCATATAGCCGAGGGTGATCCCACGTCACCCTATCTCATATAGGTCTGATAACATATTTTAACTAAAATTACACAATCCAGTCGAGCCCATAGATGATAAAACCACATTTTCACTTCTGAAACCATCAATGCAATTAAAACCTCACACCTATACTCTGAACAGACCCGAACCAGCTGTAATAGCCCATGCCTACAACCTTAGGAGCAATCCCATGATATACCACATAACTCAAACACTCGTAACTTTAACTTCCATTCATCACAGTTGCACACAACACCCGATATCAGTAGAAAACCTCTTAACAACTAAAGTCTCATTCCAACACTTCCATATATTTCCAATGATAAATGAAACACGCTATAAACCATAACCATTTCTCAGATCAGCCATCCATAAGGTTACTTCTCCTTCGGCAAGGACCATAGCAAATTTCTAAATCGAACCTCGATATTTATCCATCAAACATGTTGAAATTGAATCCGTTTGTATTCATTACAGACACCAGCGATCTTATCTAATCGAACACAATTGCTCTGGTGACATAACACCAAGACAGGCTAAGGCCGCAACTTACGCAGTCCGCGCGCCAATAAGCAACAATCCAAACATACTCACATCATGAAACTGACTCAAATGAAAGAGTTGTACCTCCAGCTTACTAATATCATCACAATACACGTCGAGAAGCCATCTCGTATCATAGAAATAGAATACACGAATCTAACCTGCAAGGTCACACCTCTACATAGCTTCGCTGCAAATGCGCGATCCCATCCAAACTCTATTCCACATGAAACATCTCAAGCACTATGCTCGAAATTGGCAACCGTGCACAATTTGATGTCGGGAACCGAAACAAAATCATTACACCCAGGGTGAAACAAGTAACATGCACCACGTAGACCTGATAGGACATAACCGATACACCATCTACTGGGCAATACCTAATTACTTATCTTGCTCGACTTCCACTATGAACCCCAATAGAACCGCACTATATGTGCCCATAACTAACAAATCATAACGTCTTGCAACACAGAAAGGCCACTCTTAGATCTCCCAAATCACTAGTAAGCTCAATAACTGTCGAACCAACCTACCTCTCAACAATACAATTTGGGGCCAACCAAGCTGACTCAAGCTAGAACACGCATCCACATTGGCCTAATGACGAACTCATTATCAAGGAAGCCTAAAGCTGCTCTTTCCACTACTATAACCTCTTCCAGCAAAACGATACAGTGCAAGGAACCAAATCAATATCGAAATCAACAACCTTGCCTGGCGACATGCCCGACCACGAGAAAAACATCTGATAAATCTTTCACCACCGAAACTGCATTGATATGAGGAGCCTTAGCACTGACACTCATTACAAGAGCCCAAATAAGAAAGACAATTCCTCCCCAACCGTCTGTAGAGTCTACGAAATATCAAAATCCCCAATAGGACATAATCCGTCGAACATGGTCATTAAACCTGTGGCATTTTTCGGCATAGCCAACAGTGTCGTCTTATCGCAATATTCCTGAATAACACAACACAAAGACAACCAGTCTGAACCCAATATCACATCTAAAATATAATATACTAAGAGACAAAGGTTCCACTCGGGTCTTTAGATCCCAATAGTCGCTAAACAGTGCTGATGCACACGATCTACCGCCACAACATAGCCTGAAAATGAGAACTTTTGGTCTCCAACTCCATGTAGCACACAAATCACCATACCTGTTCTCAAATTCCGCCGTCCGAATACATATCACACCTCAGGTGCCCAACCATTCCACGAAGGATATCATGAAATTCCCTTATGCCCTCAAGCAAACTCGAATATCAGCAGTCGATCTAACAAGAGAGCGTCGCAGTACTATCGAAGTACTATCAACTTAATTACATTGCCTTTTCAAAAACATATACCCTCGTCAAATCACTATGATTCGCAATACCATTCTCTTAATCATTTGAAGATTATTTCTCTAATCACCTAAAACTGCCTGGGCTGCCTAAGAAATTTATGACTTTCCATTCAGAATTGAACCATAACCTTACACGCAACTCTCTATCCTTTACAAACTGCATATACCATACCACCTCGGGGTAATCATGAGAAATTAATCTCCCTTCCGAGCCACAAATATCTGCGTACTCAACTAGCCAAGAACTTTCCATTGGTCCCATCTAGAAGAAAGTCACTATACATCCCATGCTCCGCATGCCCATAGAAAATATACCTCTCCAAATCGTAGTAAAAACCATCAAGAACTCTCCGAGTTCCCTTTGCATAAATTAGACCTGTCAAGACTAAATTCTTCTAACTCGAACAAGCTAACTAAGCCATCAAAACCTAAGAGCATTGCTGCAAAAAATCTATAAGAACTCATAACCTCGAACACACACAAGGAGTTAATCATATCCTTACCATACCAGTCCGGTTTACTATCAAGCTACTCTAGCTATCTAAGTTTCCTTCTGATTCACCTTCAATTTGATATTTCCCCTTGCTGAAGCACCACAATTTCTCACCCCATACTCACCACATGAGATCGGAGCATAAAACCACACTATCTGAGGCCTGTAAGCTGCTGAATACTCTCTCAATCATTCTTAGAACCATCACATTCCCAAATACTTTAATCTGAAGAACTTCCTACGAACCTGAATCTGTTACCTTTACTTTCCTGATACTGACCCCATAATTCACACAGAAGTACCACAAGTCTTGACCTCTTCCAATGAAAACTCAGTTTCTAACCACATATGCAACTTTGAAATACCCAATTGCTACATGTAGAATCTCGAGCATATTAGAACCATTATCGAGAGTCATTCACTCTTATTAAGCTGAAATTTACCTAGCCTAAAAACAGAACCACCCGTGACTCGTTGGCACTCTGGCACAGCAGAATGAAATCCTCACCCCAATACAACCAAACAACTTCATGCTCTATGCACTGGCATTCTTTACTAACATCAACTCTCGACATTCCATGATTCTCATACCCGATGAAGCATGATATAACCTTTGTAAAAGTTTCCTTTACACTAGCCATAGCTAATTCACTCGCACGTCCCAAACTAGGACCAACATAGCACCTAACTGTGCAATCAGCTCCTCATAGCAGACTCCTCCACTTGGCTCGAAGACATAGACCAAGATACACTCAATAGCTCATAACATTTTTACTCTATTAATGCCACAATACCTTAGTGAGATTAAACTCAAATTGTTTATAAGTTGTGAAAACACGGATCATCTAGTATTATAAATCTTCTGCGAATCTCGCATTCATCCCCGTAACAGTTAAGCTCACTCTCTCAAGCAACTCGAAATTTTAAATTTCAACACGTACTCTCCAATTACACATGAGGTCTTCTAACATACACATATGGATCATACTATTTCAGGACACTCCGCAGGAGATAACCCACATTCTTTACCTCAATATAGTGTTCCTGTATACTTTCCACCATTATAAACTATCCGCAGTCACTTAGTTTTAAGTCTAAACTCATACCGCAACAAGAAATTTACTTCTTTCACAATTGGGAAACATTAAAAGATCCTTCACGCGCCCATAACTTGGGGCTACACATACGACCACAATGGAAATCAAATACTTAGTAGTTCATCTATCACCAAGCAGACCTTCCTCGTCACTTCCAAGTCATATAGATACACCTTACAATACTAAGATACTCATCACGTAGCTATCCAGCCGTCCTTCCCACTAACAGGGGCTATACCGAACATATATAAGTTTCAAAACACTCGCTCACACAATCAGCACTTCGGTGCTCAAGCCATAGGCAAAGATCCGACCTCAAGCCCTCTAGTCTGGACCAATATCAAACTCACAGAGATCACATCTCGCCCCTCGATTGGGGAATCACAAGCCATCAAGACACATCTGATGCTGAGCGCTCATGTGCACATGCGAACACGTGGAAGGAATTTCAAGAGTTACCTTTCAAGATGAATCAAGGACGCACGAAAAGAATTCAAGAATGTAAATTTTTCCTAGAGGTTCCGCAGCCTCTCAAGGATAAATACAGATGTCTCCATACTGATCCGTGAGACTCTACTAAACCTACTCATGATTCGTGAGACCTAGTAACCTAGGCTCTAATACCAACTTTTAATGACCCAAACCCAGACACGGTCGTGACGGCGCCTCTCATGGGGACAAGGCTAGCCAATAAACCCAATTTATCCTTTTGAACAATTAAACAGTTCATAAACAGTATAACTATAATTTAATGATAATAAGAATTAGCGTAAGTACAACCCAAAATAGCCCAAACCGGGGTGTCACAAGTCACAAGAATCTATTAGAGTTTGAATACAACTACAAGGTCTGAAATATACAAAATAGGACTGATAACAAGAGAAAAAAAATGCGATGCTGCGAACGCTGGCAGTCACCTCGCTAAACTCCAATAACTTAGTCGCCGATCAACTCAAGACCCGCTTCCAGGGGAACGAATACCTGCATCTACACGCGATGTGAAGGGAGTAAAGTGAGTACTCCAACTCAGTGAGTAATAAAGGTAAATAATAGCTCAGCAGTAAGAAAACCACGTAAGGCAAATCATCATGTTGTATAGAAGCAGTATAAAACCCTTTGAGAAAAGCAATGAAGCTGTGAAATCTTCAGAAAACGTCTTAACCTAGTTTAAACCTCTTTTAAAAATGACCTTTACAAATAGTATGTAAATGAATGCAAACTATTTGTGTTCATAAGCACAGAAATCCGCCCCTCGGGCGAAACACTCATGCAATCAGGTAGATATCACATGAAATAGCACAACAACAGATAATGGCAGACAAATAGATAAGTAAACACATAAAGAAGTACTGGTACCGCTGCGGCATGCACCCCGACCAATATATTATTGCTGCGTGTAACCCGATCCATTTATCATCGACGGCGCTCACTAGGGTGTGCAGAATCAGGGAGGGGCCCCTTATGACCCAAGCGCAATATCAAGCCATCTCGTGGCATCAAATCTAGGCCCTCGGCCAAATATCAGTATCAGTATCTCACTGTTGTGGCTTGCAGCCCAATCCAAAAGTATCCTCACAACATAGTCAAAAACCACATAAGCCCCCCGAGCAACAGTAAAACATGATGCTCAGCCCAAAGAAATTGTTGGAAAAATCATTTCAAGTGTTAAACTAAACTTGGTTGAGTTTTGAAAACAATGGAAAATACCTAACTGGGTTCAAGTATAAAATCAAAACAGTGAGGAAATATCAACAATCATCCTCAAATGGGTTCAAATAGCTGGCACGAAGCCCAAATATGGCAATCATCCCAAGTCATGATGATAACAAATAATTTTCAGTCAAATACACCGTAAAGTCATCAATCGGGACCGACCAAGCCGCAATCCCCAACGGTGCTCTACCCCGCGCTCGCTATCCGGCGTGCAAGTCACCTAAATATAGCACTACGATGTGCACATCCAGGGTTTCCAACCCTCAGGATATCATTTACAATCATTACTCACCTCGACCGGTGAAATCTCTAGCTCGCTATGCCTTTGCCCCTCTAATCGGCCTCAACGTGTGTCAAATCTATCTAAAATCAGAACAAATACATCACAAATGCTAAAGGAACAAAATCCAATTGAAAAATATAAAAAATCCCGAAATTAGCAAAACCCGAGCCCCGAGGCCACTTCTCGAAACTTAGAAATTTTCACATCATCGGTTCTTTATCTTGCCACGAGTCCATACATACAAAAAACTCTCAAATCCAACCTCAAATGGACCGTCAAATTCCAATTTAAAAATCTCAAAACCCAAGCAGTTCTTCCATTTTTAGTTAAATTCCCATGAATTTCTAGGTTAATTTCACAATATAATCATGTTTTTGGCTCATAGAACTTGCCTCCAATCAATCCTCTTCGAATCTCGCTTCAATTTTTCCCAAAGAGCTCTAAAAATGTTCAACAATGGTGGAAAAATGACTTAGTCTTGCAGATGAAATATTTTAAAAACCCTTATGCCCAGTTGTGATTTTCTTCTATGCGATCGTGGGAAGACCTTCGCGATCGCGAAATACAAATCCCTCAGAATTAATTCTATGTGAATGCGACGTACCCCATGCGAACGCAATGCACTACCAACTAAAACTATGCGATCACGGACCACACTCCGCGTTCGCGATGAACAATTTCAAATCCAATACCTCAGGTCCACTTTACTCTATGTGATGCGACCAGCCCTATGCGTTCGCGATCAGCAAATTCCATCTACTATGAGATCGTATCTCCATCTGTGCAATTGCGAAGAATGATTCTAATGCTCCCTCCAAGGCCTCTATGCGATCGCGAGAGAACCATTGCGATCGCGACGAACAAAATATCAGAACTGGTACATGTAATTTTCTGCTATCTTTTAAGGCACAAAGTGATCCGATTGACCATCCGATACTCACCCGAGGCCCTCAGAACCTCAAATAAACACCCAATCATATCCCATAACATTATTCAAACGTGTTCCAATCATCAAAATGCCTCAAACAATATCAAATTACCCAAAACTCATCAGATTCAAGCATAAGTTTCCAAAAACTTCCGAAAAACACTTTCGATAAAAAACTCGACCAAACAATGTCCGAGTATCTGAAATTTTGCACACACATCCCAAATGACATAACAAAGCTATTGCAAGTCTCAGAATTCCATTTCGACTCTCGGATCAAAATCTCACCTACCAACCAGAATTCGCCAAAATATTAACTTCATCAATTCAAGCAAAATTCTACAGTGGACCGCCAAAACCAATTCTGATCACACTCATAAGTCATAAATCACCTAATGAAGTTAAACAATTCATAAAATCTTTGATCCGAGCTCATATACAAATAAGTCAACCCTTCGTCACTTTTCGAATTCAAAGCTTTCGACTGAGACTGTTCCTTCAAATTCATTCCGATTTTCTTGAAAACCAAAACTAACGATCTACATCAGTCACACTACATTACACGGGCCAAGTCATGCCCGAGAATTGGCGATCAAGGTGCAAAATCTCAAAACGACCGTTCGGGTCGTTATAGTGTACTATTACAAATAGGGTCCGAAAAGATAGCATGTACGTAAATCTTATATGTACTTTATGAAGGTAAAGACATTATGTGATAGAGCTTGCTGAAGTAACAAAAATATAATTTAAAGAGTGGCATCAGATAAGGCCATTGAAACTCTCTATTTCTACGAGGACATCTACTTAAAAATAGCACGAGATAGTCAAATTTTGGACTATTAATTGAAAAATAATCAGAATTTATAAAGTCAATGAAAAATAGTTACTAGTTTGCTGAAAGACAAAAAGTTACAGCATAATATGCGGGATTATAAATCTCCTAAATATAAACTTCCAGCATATTATCTTGGAACTCCAGCACGCTGAAAGTTCTAGCATAATATGCTAGATTATGGAGCTCATACATATAAACTTTACGAATACTATGTTGGAAGTCCAGCACATTATGAAATTTCATCAAATTATGCTAGAAGCGCATAGGTAAAATATTCGAACTCCAGCATATTGTGCTGAAATATTTTCGAACTTTAAGGGTGTTTTTTTTTCAAATTTTATCTTTACATGTAAAAGTGTCTAAATTTTAATTACTTTTGAAAATGTGACTACTTCTCAATTATCAGCTATAAATCCGACTATTTTTTTCCCCAACTAGTTGACATCATGATTTAGTCGACCCAACTTTTTCAAAAAAACCAAGCTTGTAAGGAGGACCATGCAAATACTTGAAAAACTATCCACTGTAGTTATGTATATATATATATATATATATATATATATATATATATATATATATATATATATGTATCCCGTTAAATTAACATCTTTCCGTTATTGGACTTGCTGGATCGCTTCCAATGAGGATCAGGAATGAATTACAAGAACTCCGGTCCTTGCCATTTACTAACCCCTATGTATACCTTAAACCACGATACTCCCCACAAACCTTTAACAAATGCCTGCCTAAATGGGTTTACGAGCATCACCGGTTATGTTGGCCTAACCAAGGTTTATTGTCAAGATTAGTTATATGGTCCATATAGTTCTTAACCTATAATCTCATCGGGGGTGATACAGTAAGTTTTTAGTAACAAATCATGCTTTGTAAATAACCTTTGAATACTAAGTCTAACACTTACCTGTTTAGCCTAAGCCTGTCAACCGGTCCGGGTCAGATCGGTTCCGGACCAGCCCGGTTACTAAGGGGCCGAGTGGGCTGGGTTCGAGGGGGGAGGGGGTTGGTCCGTTTGGGTTTTTTTGGTGTTGTAATCGGACCGGGCCTGCCCAGTTTTAATGAACAGTGCACCGAACCGGTTAGACCGGCCCGGTCCAATGGTAAAAAAAAATTTTAAAATATTTTGGAATATTTTGGGGCCAATACCGTTGGCAACGGTCAAAATTGGTCCAGATCCGTTGGCCAATGGATATTTTTGCAAAATTGTCCATTTTTTAATTATTTTGTTGTATTTATTAATTTACAATATTAACCCTTCTTAAAATCTATAAATACCCTCCCTTCTTCTTCATTTCTACACTCAAATTTCTTATCTCAATCTCAATTCTCAAATTATCAATATCTCTCTTCCCTTCAATTTGCAAGACTTCATATTCTAATTTTATAATTTTATTTGTCTCTCTTTTCTAAATTTAATTTATCGCAATTTGTCATTCGGAATTTGAAGCTTGAAGTTCAAAACTGAAATACTTGCTTGACGTTTGTTCGTGGTAACACAGGATTTGCATAATCAAGTGCTCAATTTATTGTCGAATTTGGTGCACTCCCTCCAACTCATTCTCTTATTTAATATTTTAATTGTATATTTAATTTTAGCTTATACTTTAATTTTTACAATATGTTTAGTGCTTCTTAAAGAGCGTGTAGAAAAGTTACTCGTAGGGACAAAAATAAAAAAAGAGGTAGTCCTGTAGCTTCCGATAGTAATAGTAATGACCCAATAACACATGTTTCTGAATCATCGCCTAATGATAATGTAGAGATAGATTATGAAAAATTACAAGAAGATTTTGGAATAGAGGATAATGAAATTGGAATGGAAGATGAGATACCACCTACACCTACTAGTAGAAATGTTGGTAGTTTTGGAGTTGGAGTTGCTAGTGCTACAAGGGGTAGTAGACCACCAGTGGCTCCGACTTCTAATCGTAAAAAGAAGTCTTGTATGGAAATTTTTTGAAACAATAGAAGGTACTAATAGATGTAAGTGCAAACTTTGTAACAAAACTTTTAAACATTTGACCGGAGGAAATTTAGGGGGGACTGGGACACTTACAAAACATATGAGATCTGACCATCCCATAGCATGGGGCAATAATTGAGATGGAAGTCAAACAACTGTTAACCCTACTACTGGAGGTCTAGTAAAATATGATAAAATGAGGGATCGTGAGGAATTAGCAAAAATGATTGCTTTGGGTTGTCTACCTTTTTCTTTTGCTTCTTCGTCGTATCTTATTATGTATATTCAAAGGATTTACAATCCTTTATTTAAAGGTATCCCTAGAATTACTTGTAGAGCAGATATCTTTAGACTTCATGGACAATATCAAACATACATACGTTATTTTTTTAGCCACCTTCCTTCTAGAGTATGTCTAACTTCTTATATTGGCCATGTTGTTAATGAAAATGATTATTTGACAATTACATGACATTCGATAGATGATAATACTTGTATGCAAAAACGTAGTATCATTTTTAAATATGATGAAGATTAGAGTCATACTGCTACGTTTATAAGTAGTACAATTGTTGAAGTTGTTGAATTTTATAATCTAAACCAAAAAGTTTTGTGTATGTCTTTTGATAATGCTTCAAACAATAATGCTGCAGTTTCAATTTTAAAATTGCATTTGCAACCACCTCTTGATGATATTTTTCATGTTAGGTGTGCATGTCATGTTTATAATTTAATTGTTAAAAGTGGCCTTGATTTATTTTCAGTTGAGATTACTCATGTTAGAAGAGCAGTTGGTGTTATTCGGGGAAATAATAGACAATATAGAATAAAAGAATTTAAGACTAAGTGTATCCAGTATATCCTTACACCTAGATTAATGCCAGACGAAATTGTTACTAGATGGAATTATACATATATATTTTTAAAATATTGCTACAAATATAGATTTCCAATAACTGAAGTTGCTAATGCACATTGTAGTGATCCTGGGCGTGTGTTAACAAGTGATACTTGGGAGGTCATTAATGATGTTGTCAAATTTTTACATAAATTTTATACTGCTACTGTTGTGTTTTCTTGCGTATATTACCCCACTGTTACTATGGGTTTAGTACATATATCTGAAATTTCTTTTCTACTATCTGAATTTAAGAAGAAAGAAAAACATAAGGATGTTGTTGAAAAAATGCAAGAAAAATTCAAAAAATATTTCTTTCCAATTCCTCCGATTTACTAAATTGGTGCAGTTTTAAATCCTTCTATTAAAATGTCGGATTGTCACCAATTAATGAATGCTTTATATACTTATATGGAGATTGGAGAAACTGAAACCCCAAATTTATATGATTTTATGAACAAGCTAAATGAATATTTACAACAACTATATAATTATTATGCAAATGAATGTGATAATACTGCTCGTGCTTCTGGCAATGTTAATCCCGCTATGCAATGTAGCAGTTCTACTAATGTGGATGATGAAGGCCTTGATAATTTTAATATTTTTTCTACATTTTTTAACACTCAAACCAGTAGCAGGAATACTGATGAGCTTCAATTCTACTTGCAGAAGCAAAATGAGCCTCGCACAAAGGAATTTTCACCGTTGGGATGGTGGCATGAAAATGAAAAGCAATTTCCTGTTCTTTTCGCTATGGCTCGGGACGTACTGAATGTGCCAATTTCTACTGTTGAATCGGAGAGTGCATTTAGCCAAGCAAGACAACAACTTGGAGACACCCGCCACTCATTGGGAAGCAATGCTTTGGAAGTTTTAGTATGTTTCAGAGACTGGATTAGATCGGAACAAAGAAATCAAGGAAAGGAAGATGTTGATAGCCCAGAAGATGAGGAACTTGGAGATATATTAACCCATGGAAACCCACCCGAATTTAACACGCCAGAAGAAGGCCAATCGGTTCATATCGATTATGATGAACTTGCTAGGGCGATGCAAAACATTTGAAATTATTACTTTACTAGTTTACATGTTAGAAAAAATGTAAACATTTCATTTTCTACTTTTTCAATTTGAAATTAAGAAATAAAGTAGCACTTGCAATAAGTGCAATTTTTTCCCATCTTACTTGTATTCATTCAAATATTACAAAGTATTAATATAACTTAATAGTTATACTACAAATAAATCCAAAAAAATGAAAATATACTAAACTCGGCCCGGCCCGGCCCCCTCAACTCGTAACCTGTATGGTTCAATTTTAACCCGAACTAACCCAGCCCGCTACGAACCTATTACTGTGCAACCCACACCGGCCCGGACGGGTCAAAAAAAAATTGACCTGGACTGACCCGGTTGGCTCGTTAGACAAGCTTAGTTTAGCCTATTATTTAGGCAAACAATGCTGCAGGTATGAAGAATGAGGGAGAATAACAATACCAGAGGCACTCTTGCTTTGTGGCCAAATGACTTTTTGATTTCTATTACAATAATGAAACTACTACAGAGGGGCTCTTTACAGAGGTAGAGAGAGATTAGATAGAAGGAAGAGAGTTGGTTGATGCCCCCTTCCTCTATAAACTAATGATCCTTTTATAATGGATCAACCGAAATCAAACAAAACTACAACAGTAAATTGTCTGACAAGATAATTACAATTATGGCCGACAAGATAAAAAAGAATTATTACAAGCGGACAGACTACTTTATGAAAGTAGATTCCCTTCAATAATGGAGGAGCCCGTTACTTCATTAAAGTTTTCTTTATTACACCAATAATTTATATTATGGGGCCTTCATGTCTTAGCTTTTTCTTTTCCTTTGTCATCTTTTCTTGCAGAAGATTCTTCTGCATTTTCCTTCAACTTTACAAAAAAAATCTTCTATTTCATCAATATTAATGGGTGTACTTGGACTACTTTGAGCTTTCTCTACTGCACAATCTTCTTCATCAGAAGTATTTCCTATGGAGATCATTGATATATCATCGTCGATATAAGTTCCAAAAATCTTTGCCAGATCCCTTTTTATTCAAAACATGATCCGACAATTTCTCTTTTAGAGACTACACATTTCTTCATTTGAAGTCTTTTAGTGACTATTTCGAATGGACTTAATTTGTCTGTTGTGACATTTGTTCTGTCTAATTTGGCATAAGCTTCTATCTTAGCCTGAATTTGCTGAATCAATTCTTCACCAAATAATATTCCTTGTTAATCTGGTTGGAGCAATTTGTTCCAAAACTTATTATAAAAAATTCTTATGAATGCAAGGAATTCCTTCGTCTGTATAACCAACTTGAACATCTCATTTCAATGTCCAAGGGATTGAAAATTCTATTAAAAAAATACATGGATGCAATGCCATCATGAAAGGTATTATCTTTTTTGTAAGGAAATAATTTTGGGAGATATGTCTACTCATTGGGTATATAAACTCTTAAACAAAGGAGGAAATATTTCTAATAATGGACCATATAATTTCCACCATTTGAAGAACCAATTTGGAATCTGTTGATTGTTCATATTAGAACAAAGTTGGATAAACCATGAGTGTCTCCTATTAAGATTTTCATAAAGAAAAGTTTTATTAAAACTTTCTACGTAGTCTCAATAATTAAATTTGACTGGGACTTTTTGGTCAGGATGAGTGTATTCTCGCTCCTTAAGGGTATTAATTCCCCATTAATCTGACGGTATTACTTTCTTGATAATAATCTTCGAAAAACTATAAGTTTTTCTTGTATGTAGGATAAAAGTGCTGAATTTCAGTCGATCCTATTGTTGAGAGTTTAATCTTATAATGCATCCTATATTTATAAGCAGAAGTAGCGTATAGTGTTGTACCGAAATACCTGACCACTAATTGCCAAGGGTTATCCTTCTATTTAAGGTCGGATTGTTCCAAAATAATTATTAACTCTTTTGTGTCCTTTTGAATATAAACCTCAAGATTTTCATTGTTGTCCTATGATACGACTAAGGAGTAAGATAGTGTATTGGATGAAGTACCTTCATCCTTTCTGGATTGTATAAAATCCATGAACTCCTTGTAAAAAGGGTGGTTGGTATTACCTCTGGCTATATTAGCAGCTATTAGCTTTTAATTTCCAATTTGGGCGAGAATATCATTCCCTCTACTATCAGTAGATTCCCTTCCTCTTCCTCGTTGCCGAGGAGGTCTGTAAGTAGGCCTCATATTCTATAAAATCAAAGAGAGAATTTATTAGTTCAAATATTCTCTTGTAAGGAAATCATGAAGGGTGTTATCAGACCCTTTTCGTATATTATTTCGAAGTCAAAAGGGGCTAATAAAGCTTGCCACCTCGCAAATATCTGTTTTGAAACGTCATGTTTAAAATCTTTATGAAAAATAAACTTTGCAGCTTGAAAATCAGTTTTAATCAAGAATTTTTGATTGTATAAATCAGTTTGAAATTTAATAACACATTTAACAATAGCAAGAATTTCTTTAGATATAGTCACATAATTCTTCTAGGATTTATTTCATTTTCCCGAATAAAATTGAACAAGATATTCTTGTTTGTCTAATGGAGAATATTGTTTCAATATCCCACCATACACGATATCAGAGGCATCAGTTTCTACCACCTTTGCCCCAGTGGGATTGGCGAGAGTCAAATACGGAAGATTATTAACCTTCTGCTTTATTCTCTTGACTGATGTTGTATGACTGTCGTCCAAGCCTTTGGGTTTTTCTTCAATCTATCATAAAGAAGAGCAGTATCTTTAGCCTAATACTTTATAAAATGAGAGATATAATTCAAGCTTTCTAAGATCATTGAAGCTGGGTCTTATAGTAATAATATCAGGAAATTTAAAAGCAAATTCAATGCTCCTATTAATGGGAGTAATTCTACCCTTTTCGATATTATGACTGATAAATCTGACATTGTTTTGAAAAATTATCATTTTTGGTTTGGATATTACCAAACCATTTTGAATAATAACTTTTCTAAGAAAATCAAGATGTTTGAAATGAGACTCAATAATTTTTGAAAATACCAAGAAATCATCAATATAAACAATTATGAAATATGTATAAGGAAGGAATATATTGTTCATAATTTTTTGAAATTCTAATGGTGCATTTTTCAAACCAAATGGCATAAAGATTCATTCATATTGTCACGTTGGAACACTAAAAATCGCTTCATACTTATCCGATTCAGATATCTGAATTTGCCAATAACCTGATTTAAAATCGAATTTTGACAATATAATGTGACGACCCAAAGGGGTCATCAATTGTTTTCTTACGTATTCTGTACTTTCGAGGCCTTGAAAACCTCATCTAGGGTTACCTCGATTTGCGTGCACAGTCCGGGCGCATAGCGATAAAGCTTAGATATAGATTCTGTGAGAAAAAATACTAAATTTTGATATTAAGTTGAATAAATTTGACTCTGCTAAACTTTTTGGATAAACGGACACGGACCCGTGATTTGACGATCCCGGAGGGGTTCGCAGGAAAATATGGACTTGGGCGTATGCCCGGAATCGAATTACGAGGTCCCGAGCCCGAGTAATGAATTTTTGTGTGAAATTGTTTTCTAAAAATAATTAAGGAAATTGGAATTGAAATTTGATTAAAAGATTATGGTATTGGGCCCGTATTTTGATTCTGCTGCCTGGTACAAGTCTCACATATGATTTAAGCGCCTTCAATAAAGTTTGGTTGAAAACGAACGCTTGACGTGTTTCGGACTCAAAATGGGAATTTGATGTTTTATGAAAATTTGGAGGAAATCATGAGTTTTGAGGCTTGATTCGATGTATGTGATATTATTTTGGAAATGCGAAGTCCCCATCTATGCTTATGGTTCGCAAATGCGATCAATTGTTGGCAATTCCCACATTTGGTCGGGGTCCAGTTCACAATTCCCATATCTGCAACCTACAAATTTTATACTTGGTCGAATTTTAGGCCATTTTCACCCCACTTTCAAAATATAACTCCTTAGGCGATTTTCCAAGCACAAGGTTTCTTCCAAATCATTTGTAAGTTGATTTTTACTCATTTATTTCAATCTTTAACATCATTTAACATGTGTTTCACTTAAAATTAATGATTTTCATGGGTGAAATCGGAAGTATTGAGTAGAACCTAGATTTTTCTAAATTGGGAATGTAGACCTCAATTTGAGGTCCGATTTCAAAACAAATCATATATTTGGATTCGTGGGGGAGTGGGCAATCAGATTTTGGTTCGAACCCCTGGTTTGGAACACGTTGGCTTGAGGGACATTTTGGTCAACTTAACTAAATTCGCGTCTTAGCTTTGAATTAAATAGTAGAATCAGTTGCTTGAGATGTTATTTACAATGTGTGATTGAATTGAATAGATTCGGGCCATTTAAAGTTGAGTACTCGTGGCAAGAACGGGGTTGCTAGTTGATTTTAGTCGGTTCAAGGTAAGTATCTTGTCTAACCTTGTGTGGGGGATTTCCCCTTAGGATTGGAGTCTTTTGTGTTGCTTGTATTCCCTGTGCGTGAGGTGACGAGTGCGTGCTCGGATTTATTTGTGAACAATTTTGCCCTTTTAGGCTCTTAGATCCTTGTAATCACCGAATATGAAGTTGTTCTTGATACGATTGAGTTTCCTGTTACTAGTTTCACCTCTACATGTCGTACCTGGAATTTATTTGCCCTCTTTGGTTTGTTCTGTTGCCTAATCGACTTTTACTTAATTAACTGTGGACCCTTACCCTTCTATTGTCCCATTATCATTCTAAACTGCTCGTCTTTATTTGGAAAGCATTATTTCTATCTCTCGTGTAGTTAATTGGTCTTAATTGGAAAGAAGTTAGATATTCCATGTTTAGTTGATATTCCCTTAATTGTAATTATTTTGGTTCATTTTAACTTCCTTGTTGTTGAACTGAATATTTTGGAATCGTTGTTTCTTATCATTTTTTCCTTATTGAGTGGTCCTTGTTGCGCCTGGTATTTCACTGTTACAGTTATTCCTTATGAGTTAGTTGTACTGCCTTTTGGTGAACGAAAATACCTGAGTGATTCTCTTGCTTCGTTCCAGTAAATATATATATATATATATATATATATATATATATATATATATATATATATATATATATATATATATATATATATATATATATATATATATATATATATATATATATATATATATGTACTAGTTGTTGTTGTACTTGATATTGTGATCCACAAGGTTTTTGTCGTGCTACTCTTGATATTGTGATGCACGAGGTTTTTGCCGTGCTACTGTTGAAATTATGGTGCACGAGGTTTCCGTCCTGCTACTGTTGATATTGTGGTGCACGTGGTTTCTGCCGTGCTACTGTTGATATTGTGATGCATGAGGTTTCTACCGTGCTACTGTTGATATTGTGATGCAGGAGGTTTCTGCCGTGTAATTTTTGTTGAGGGTTTTGCACGAGGTCTTTGCCGTGCCACTATTGTTATTGATATATTGCACATGCGACGAAATAAGGTAGTACTTAATATGTTATTAATTGCACACGTGGTGAAATAATGAGGCTATGTCAGGGATTGATTATAAGGGTTGTGACGGCATATGGAGGCATTCCTATCTTCGTTTGATATTTTTATTGTGTTTGCTTTCCTATATGAGATTTATCTTGTGGATGTGATGAGGGAACATTGAGCGTGCTGCCACTCTTCTTCTTATCGTTATTAGCTGGTAGAAACCTTGTTAAAGCACTCGCACAAGCATACGAGTAGTTGAAACACTCCTATTGGAGGTGAAGTTCCCTTGATTTTCCTAAGCATATAGATACGTCCTCGTTTAATCATTATATATATGTAAGAGTGGCCCTAGTTGGCTTGTTAGTTGTCAGCATGACTGTGAGACTGATGGGGCACAGGATGCCAAGTGTTAGATTTCAGATGTTGGGATTTTGTGAGTTGTGGTTTGTCCGAGATTTGGTAAATTTGTGGAAATAGTCGAATAAGACCTAAGGTGAAAATCATCGTAGAACATGAGATATTGTCTTGTTTTTCCCCTTACTGTGTTGTGATCTTAGGAGTTGGATCGCGTTGCCATCTTATGTATCATCACTTTTTATATTCTCATTGTTACTTGTTGTTCTTTTTCCCTCATTGTTATTGTAACATTATTAGTCACTTCGTGCACTTTTTACATAAATATATGTATATCATTTCAGATGTTCCTATAATTATACTGTTTATTTGACCGGTAGATGTCTTGACTATTCCTCGTCACTATTCTACCGAGGTTAGTCTTGATACTTGTTGGGCACCGCAGTGGTGTGCCCATGCTACTCCTCTACACATTTTTTGGTGCAGATACAGGTACTCTCACTCAGTTCCATCAGCCTTTGAAGGAGGCATATCGATAGAGACTTCGAGGTATATCTGCTACGTGCGCAAACCGAGGAGTCCCTTTCCAACTTTCTATAATAAGTATAGCTCTTCCAGTATTTTTCCTTTGTATAGATATTCTTGAGTCAGAGCCTCTTATGTATCCCTTAGTTTGTGCTTTGTGAGATTCCGGGTTTTGGGGTGTTATAGTAGACTTTCGCATTTATTTTGAGTTGTATATGCTGAGCGGCAGTTATATACAGATTTCTTTTAGTTTTTCAGTTTTAATTAGTTATTACCAAGTTGTGTTATTTTTTGCATTGTTAGGCTTACCTAGTTATAGGAACTAGGTGCCATTACGATATGTTCACGGAGGGCGAACTGAGATCGTGAAATATAATGCATAATGCAATCTATCTAATAAATCTTTTTGTTAAGAATATGATCTCTGATCCATTTTAAAACATTATTAAGGGTCTTGTAGTTAATAACTAATCTAGGAACTCTTCGTTCCTGTTCATCATGCTTATTAACGTAAAAAAGAATTACAAGACCACTTAGACTTTGAGGGACTTATTAAACCCTTTTGCTGTAAGGAATCAATCTCCTTTTTACATAACTCCAAATGATCGGAGTTCATTTGACAAGAACGAGCCTTGGTAGGTGTCGCACCTCCTTTTTGGCTATCCACAACCTCGCGAAAGGCGTAGATAAGGGAGTTTTTTCCAATTAAAGAACAATCGAAACGAGATTCAATTATTTAAAAGAATTTCAGAATCACCACTCGGGAGATTTATGGTGTCTCGAGTCACTGGTTGAATCCTGAATCGAGGAAAGAATGACTCTGTTTACAGTCTGTGGACTAGAAATCCGAGTAAGGAATTCTGTTAACCCGGGAGAAGGTGTTACGCATTCCCGGGTTACGTGGGTCTAGCACGATCGCTCAACTTTTATATTTGGCTTAAATTATCTGGTTTTAGAACATGTTTTAACTTATATGCTTTTTGACTTTAAACTGCTTTTATCATTATTTTTAGAGAGAATTGCAACGTCGTTAAAACATGCCTTGAACCACGTCACATAAATGCACCCGTGGATTTTGACACATTTATACATTGTTGAGATTTGGACTTGGGTCACATAAATGTGCACCAGAAATTAGGAAGGTGAATAACTTAACTAGCGCGCCTAAAATGAATATGCGTTTGCAAGTTTGCAGGGGCCATGGAAGTTCGCTAAGTGGTGCACCTCAAGTTCTAAAGAAAAGAATTCTATTTAGCTAAGGAAAACTTTAACACTCCTACTTATAAAAAACTAAGTATCACAACCCCGTCTGGAACCGTACCCATGGTTGTAATATGAATACTTTCAAACCAGCACATAACTTCATTTTAACTAACATCTTAGAAAGAGGTGACTGACCCTTTAAACACATATCTATCCTCAAAAAATACAGAATTCACCAGATATGCTGTGATTTTACTCAAAACAGTCCATGTGATATACAACTATGCTCATTACTATTCATAAACAACAAATTCAAACTGTTGCCAAGTGCATCAATCAACTCACCAAGCCATTACAGAAAGACTAGCCTTATACTGACCGTGATATCAAACAAAGAAATATCTTGCTAGAAGGTGCAATATGACATGTTTAGGTTTGGACAATCCAATCAAGGAAACATGACCATTCAATTCCATAACTCAAACCATTTATGTTGAATCTGAACGTGGGCATCATAAGAGTGCATCAGTACCATGATTATCGGTTGAACAAGAAGAAGATGAGATGAGTTTTCTTAGTGAAGTGACTTAGAAATCTATCTTAATTGGGTATGGTTGTTGCTGTGTATTTGGATTAGCCCTACTGCATCTCCTATATTGTTTTGAAAGTCCAAGATGCAATAATGGAGCAATAAAAGGGAAGACAATATTTACCTTGTTAATTAATCCATAACATTAAAATTTGATAGTTTGTCACACTAGCTAGCTACAAAGTAACATGCCAACAATGAGTTTTCCCAAAACTACTAACAAACAGAAAATGACAGAACTCAAATCTCGCAAACTCAGAACTGGAAAAGAAGGAATGAACGAAAAATGGTAACTAATTAAAACAAAAAAAACTCAAACACTCGATATGTATCCACAAAGGCCACATTAGCAGCTCTCAAAACGATATGTTTTAACTGGATATGATCCAAACAACTGAGAATGATTCATGACGATATTTCATCTCATAATACTCAAAAATCAGAAGAAGAAAAAACTACAGAGAATTACATGTACGAAATCAGCCAAACATAAATTCCAAATTCATATTAAAATTATATCACAACTGAAGCATCGATTTTATCACATAAGAGGAATTAAAGAAATGGATGAAGAAGAGAACCTTGAACCAAATAATGAGCTTCGCCTCAATTCGCAAAAATCTGAACAAAGACGACAACAAATCGGACGCGAAACCGCGAACCTCATCCTCGGTAACACAGTTGAACCGGGTTACACCGACAGAGCTCTACACAAAATCCATGAATGAAAATTGAAACCAGAAACTGTTATTTTCGACTCTCTATGTATTTGTGCGCGACTTAAAATTGGCTTTCAAGCCTCTCTCCTCTCCCGTGTATAAGCGTGTGTGTATTGTATTCTATGTTCTCTAATGTGTATCGTGTGTATATGTGTGCAGTTGCTTAGAAGAAGTAGAGATGCGCAGCCTCCATGCTCCAGGCGTCTCTTTGTACTATGTGTTCTGCTTGTGTATATGTATTGTGTATATAGGTGTGCATCTGTTGGAACTTCCTCCAGAAGAAGCAAAATTTGTCTTCCAGGATGGTATATGTATTGTGTGTTTTCTATTGTATCGTGTGTGTTCAAGAGTTGCACAGCCTTCCCCAATTTCCAGCATCTCTGCGTATTATCGTGTGTGTGTTTTTGTGAAGAAGCCAAGCCGCCAGCCCTTCCCTCATTCCCAAGTGTCTCTCCTGTATCTCCTATAATCTGTTGTGTGTACATATCCGTGTATTAGGCTTTAGGTGGGGAAAATGGGTTTGGATTTGGGTCAGGCAGGTCGATCCGGTTTGGATTGGAAATGGAAGTAAAAATCAGCCCAAAAAATATAGTTCCTCTCTTTTGTTTTCATATTTTCTAATTTATTCTTAAATTAAAACTAAAAATAACACCTAAATTTGTTCCTAATCAAATTATTTCAAATTAAACTAACTACTACAACTAACACTTATTGCAACTAATTAAAACCAAATTAAACGAAAAACTACCGAAATTCAAAGACTAAAATTAAACATGAAAAGTTAACCATTTTTATGATTCTTTACTTCTTCTTTTTTTTTTTTAAATATAATTAATTCAATGTGATTAATTCCTAAATGCAAATTGAACCTAAGGTGGCATAAAATTAAAATGCGACATTTTTATGGTTTTTCTATGATTTGAAAATATTAAAAATGCATGAAATACAACTAAAATAAAGAAAAATTCCTAAAATATTAATAAAAAATTTATTTTGGCCTATTTGTAGGAGTTATTTTCATGTAGGAAAAAAATCACGTGCTCACAGCTGCCCCTCTTTGCACGGAAACACGAAGAGTTTTCGTGCAAAGATAAGTGAGCAAATACGAGCAATTTTTTCCCGTTTGAATACTCCATGGGAGGAATTTTGAAAAGATTTGACCGCACCCTGCTTCAGAGGTTGCTTACATATCCTTGGCTAAAGAGGAATCAGGTTAGTGTAGTTCAGGAGTGAGCGAGATGAAGGAGTATGCTGAGAAGAAGATCCGGTGCCGTTCTGCCGAGGTTCTGGTCTGCGATCCTGTTACTGCATCAAAATCAAAAGAATGAAAAAGACTAGCTAAACCTGACAACTACGAGTTACAAGGTTCCTAGCTATAAGTCTTCTAAAGCTTGATCTTGAGTCTTGAATGGTTCTTCATTCAGACTTTAGATTTCAACCTTGACGCTTGTTATGTGCAGGTACTAGCTCGTTCTTCTTCAGCTTTTCTTAATTAGGACCGGACATGTATCGCTTGCGATCTCAACCATGCCTTGAGAAATTCACATATTTCATCTGCTTTTACTTGTATTAACTTCCTGCTTGCCTTCCTTTTCTTCTTTTTTTATATTGTGACTAACATTTGTTGATTACCTCGGATTGTTGACTTACATTCTCACGAGTTTCTCTTATTGTTGACTTGAATTGTAATCTGAGATGTTTTCCCTTTCTCCATGTGGATGCCCGATTGCTGAACTCGAATTGTATTCCCTTGTTCTCCAGGTGGGTGCCTGATTATCAAAACTTAACACTTGAAAAATATTCCCTTGTTCTACAGGTGGACGCCTGATGACCAAGACTTGAAATTTTGAAAAATATTCCCTTGTTCTCCAGGTGGGTGCCTGATTATCAAAACGTGACTTTTGAAATATTCCCTTGTTCTCCAGGTGGGTGCCTGATTACTAAGACTTGAATTTTTTAAATATATTCCCATATTCTACAGGTGGGCGCCTGATTGCAAAGACTTGAATTTTTTAAAAATATTCCCTTGTTCTACAGGTGGGCGCCTGATTGTCAAAACTTGAGATTTGAAAAATATTTCCTTATTCTACAGGTGGGTGCCTGATTACCAAGGCTCGAATTTTGAAAAATATTTCCTTGTTTTACAGGTGGGCGCCTGATTACAAAACACGAATTTTGAAAAATATTCCCTTATTCTACAGGCAGGTGCCTGATTATCAAGAACTTTGAAATTTTAAAAATATTCCCTTGTCCTACATGTGGGCGCCTGATTGCAAAAACTTGAATTTGAAAAATATTTCCTTGTTCTACAGGTGGGCGCCTGATTGTAAAAACTTAAATTGTTTAAAAATATTCCCTTGTTCTATAGGTGGGAACCTGATTGCAAAAACTTGAATTTTGAAAAATATTTCCTTGTTCTACAGGTGGATGCCTGACTCTAAAAACGTTAAATTTCGAAAAATATTGCATTGTTCTCCAGGTGGGTGCCTGATTGCAAAAACTTAAAAATTTGAAAATATTCCCTTGTTCTACAGGTGGGCCCCTGATTGCAAAAACATAAAAATTTGAAAAATATTTCCTTGTTCTACAGGTGGGTGCCTGATTACAAAAATTTGAAAAATATTCCCTTATTCTACAGGTGGACGCCTGATTACCGAAACTTAAAATTTTGAAAAATATTCCCTTGTTCTACAGGTGGGCGCCTGACTACTTGAACTTGCAATTTGAAAAATATTCCCTTGTTCTACAGGTGGGCGCCTGATTGCAACAACTTAATATTTTGAAAATTATTCCCTTGTTCTACAGGTGGGCGCCTGATTACAAAAACTTAAAATTTTGTAAAATATTCCCTTATTCTACAGGTGAGTGCCTCATTACCAAAACTTAAAATTTTGAAAAATATTCCCTTGTTCTACAGGTGTCCGCCTGATTATAAAAACTATTTTTTGAAAGATATTCCTTTTTTCTACAGGTGGGCGCTTGATTGTTAAAAATGGTCCTGACCATTCTCAACTGCCGACAATTTCGAGATTATGCTGTGTTTCTGAAAAGGTATTATTTTCCACTATGTATTGCTGTGAGTTATATCTGTTGGGGATCTGCTGGTGACTAATGATTAAAACTACCTCCATTATCCAGGCGGGTCCTGACAACTCTTAATTTGATGACAAAAAGGTGACAGCTGGGGGTTAGTATTTAGGGCTACATCCCAATATCCAGGGGGTCTTGACGACTCTTGTTGACTTTTGCTGGGGAAGTATCTAATCTAAGTCCCATTTTCAGGAGGGTCCTGATGACTCTTGCTGACTCAGCTGGGGAAATTTGAAATTTTCCTTCTAAGTCTCATTTTTCAGGAGGGTCCTGATGACTATTATTGACTCTTACTGACTCTAGCTAGGGGAATATTTGCTCTAAGTCCCATTTTTTAAGAGGGTCCTGATGACTCTTATCGACTCTTGTTGACTCTGGCTAGGGATATTTTAGCTCTAAGTCCCATTTTTCAGGAGGGTCCTGATGATTCTTGTCGATTCAGCTGGGGAAATTTGAAATTTTCCTTCTAAATCCCATTTTTCAGGAGGGTCCTGATGACTGTTATTGACTCTTATTGACTCTAGCTGGGAAAATATTTGCTCTAAATCCCATTTTTAGGAGGGTCCTAATGACTCTTATTGACTCTTGTTGACTCCGGCTGGGAGATTTTGGCTCTAAGTCTCATTTTTCAGGAGGGTCCTGATGACTGTTATTGACTCTAGTTGGGGAAGTATTTGGATTTGACCATGCCACCCAGCTGTTTGTGTTCTAAGCAAAGTCCCATTTTTTAGGAGGGTCCTGAAGGTTCCAACTTAAATGTCAATTCTAATTTCTGGTTGTTTTTGCGACTCTTACTGGGGAGGTGTTGGAGCTTTCCCATGTTACCCACACCAGTTTTAGTTGTAAACTGCATTCCATCTCGACTTCCATGCCTCTTTTAATCATCGGTTGTTTCTATTGAGTTTGGCTAGTCAAAGTTTGTCCCCTTGTGCTTTTGCTGGGGAGGATGTTTATGACCGACTATGTCTCTTTTGAGTTTTCAATGAGTCCCCACTTCCAGGCGGGCCCTGAGATTTCGACCATACCTGTCGTGTGCCTGCCTTCTCCTGTGGACGGCCTCCCTTAGGCTCTTCCAGAATTTTCTACCCCTGTGTCAATCAAAGAAAACTTATAAGCTTGAAATGTGGTGGTTGGCTCACTGCATTCTTGTTGGAAGCGGCCTCCTCGCTGTCATGTTCCACTGTGTTCAAATATCCATGTTGATGATGAGTTGTCTGAGTTGCTTGGCTGATCCCCTTCAACTTTTGTGGGTTTACTTTGCTCCCCATAATTGTATTACATTTCTAGCCCCTCTTGCAAGAACCCTTACACCTTTCTCGAGACTGCCAAGTCAGTGTATTATACTTGGCTAACCCTCTGACCCCTCTCCTTCACTCTGCTCCTCATCTTTGTGTTGCATTTCCGTCCTTCCTCCAGAATTCTCTTTTGCGTCTTCCCGACGATCGACGAGTTGATATATCCTGCTGGGTCAACTCTCATGGCCATTCCCACCTTTGTGTTGTGCCTTTTCCTCTTTTGCCAGAACCCTTATACCCTTCTCTAATGATTACTGAGTTAGAGGGTTATGCATTAACCCTTCTGGCTTTGTTTTGTTTCTCATCCTGGTGTTATATTTTCAAACCCCTGCTAGAAATCCTTATCCCTTTCCTGAGACTACCCGGCCCATTTGGGATGCTCGACTGACTCTTGACCTTTATGCCCTCAATTTTGCCTCTTACCCTATGTTGCACTCTCGATCCTTCACCGGAATTCTTTATGTCTTTCACTGACGTGCCACGTTTTGTCAAACCTTGTGACCTTTTCCATTTTCGTGTTGGGCCAATTTTACGTTCCATCCGAATCTTTATGGTTTCTTTTGCATACCTTTTGCTGTGTGGTATTCCTTCGCCTTGCCGATTCTTGTTTCTTCCATCAATTATAATTTTTATGAATCCTTCCCTTTGTCGTTCTACAGTTGTTATCTTTGTTACACCTTTGGGCATCGTGCACTTTGTCCCTTTGGGAGTTGACAATCGGCTTTGAAATTCCTCCCACTTGCTTAAATAAAAACTCTATAAATTCGAGCGAAAGATGAAATGCAAATGCTCTAAATGGTATTTGGGGTAAAGAATTCTAGACTCGCTGATTATTGAAAAGAAAAGAAGAAGACTTATCTGAAGAGGAACAACTAGTTTTTATGATCCTGACATGCACTTCGGCTTGGTCGACCCAATCCGCTTCGATGACCGACCCTCCGTTGCCGTGCTTTTGTTGTCGTGACCCTTCTAAACAACTTCTTTCGACCAAACCCTAGCTCAACTTGCTCTACAGTGTTCATCCATCAATAACCTCTTTCTGAGTTTTGCTTTTGCCTTACCTTCGCCTTACGGTGTCTGTGGAGGTTTTCACAGATAAGACTCTATCATTTAATTTTCTCTCAAACTCTCGTCGCCTTATGGTTCTCGTGAGGGTTTTCACCGATAAGACTCTCTCATTTTATTATCTCTCTTGTCTGGATCAAAGTGATGTCCCAGACATGAATTCCCTCTACCTGCCCGGCTCGGCATTTTTGAAGACTAATCAGAAGGTCTTTCTTTGGACCGTAACATAGGCTTTTGGATAGGGTTAGAAAGAAAGGGTATCAAATGCTCGAAATAACTCAAATGGGTTCATTTACAACTTCGGAATCACATACTTATAACAAACACAACTTCTGTCCCAGTTTCTTGCTTGGGGACTTTTGGATTTTTATTTTGATGAGACCGAACCATGAGGCTGCCTACGTATCCTTTTATAAGGAATCCGGTCAAACGTAGTTCATAACGATTCCTTGTTTTTGTAGTTGTTTTTCTTCTTTTTTTTCTTTCTCTTTGTGTTTTTCTTTTCTCTTTTTCCATTTGTTTTGTTTCTTTTTCTTTTCCCTCTTCTCTTTCTTTCTTGTTTTTCTTTTCTTTTTCTTTTCTTTTGTTGTCATTTTTCCTTTCCGTTCTTTTCCTTTCACTGCCTTCTCGCACTGCGTTACTGAATTTTGTTACCGATTCCGAAAGAGGGGTATGAAAGAAAATAATTAAAGTTCAAAAGGGTTAGCAAAGGATAAAGTGTTTAGATAGTAGAATAAAATGCCTTCGTCACTTCAATCTTCCAAATGTGCCAAGTACAAACAGACGTAAAGTATAAACCATGTTCTAAAGAAAATCATACATAATATCTTTTGACAGCTCCGCGTTGATAGCCATTTCTGCACATTTACCTTCCACGTCCGTTAGATACAAGTCTCCATTGAACAACACCCTTGATACGATGAATGGCCCTTGCTTGGAGCGAACTTGCTTTCGCCTCGGCCTGGTGAGGATGGATGCGCTTTAGTACCAGTTGACCTACTTCAAACTTTTTGGGGCGCACCTTCTTATTTATGCCCTGGCCATTCTTTGTTGATACAACTGGCCATGAATGCCGCCAATCTCTTCTCGTCAATCAGACTTAATTGTTCCAAACGAGCTTTGACCCTTTCTTTATCGTCGATTCCTGCTTCGGCCACGATCCGAAGAGAGGGGATTTCAACCTCGGCCGGGATCACCGCCTCTGTGCCATATACCAATAAGTATGGAGTAACCCCCACTGAAGTGCGGACAATGGTGCGATAACCTAACAATGCAAAAGGCAGCTTCTCATGCCACTACCTCGATCATTCCACCATTTTACGAAGTATCTTCTTATGTTCTTATTTGCTGCCTCAACCGCTCCATTCGCCTTGGGGCGGTACGTGGTAGAGTTTTGATGTGCGATCTTGAACTGCTGACACACATCTCTCATTAGGTGACTATTGAGATTTGCCCCATTATCGGTGATGAGCGCCTTTGGGATCCCGAACCGACAAATAATGTTTGTGTGCACGAAATCAACCACGGCATTCTTGGTCACTGCCTTGAAAGTTTTGGCTTCAACCCACTTGGTGAAATAGTCAATAGCGACCAGGATAAATCTGTGTCTATTGGAAGCTGCTGGCCCAATGGGTCCGATGACATCCATGCCCCAAGCAACGAAAGGCCAAGGTGCTGACATTGTGTGCAGTTCAGACGGAGGAAAGTGAATTAGGTCTCCGTGTACCTGACACTGGTGGCATTTGCGCACAAAGCTGATACAATCCCGTTCCATGGTAAGCCATTAATACCCTGCCCGGAAATCTTCTTTTCCAAAAAACATATTCACTCATGTGCGACCTGCAGACGCGAGCATGCACCTCATTCATGATGATCGTCGCATGCCGAGCAACTGGGCATCTTAACAAACCCAGATTCGGCGTTCTCTTGTATAATACCCCTCCACTGAGGAAGAACCCGCTTGACAAACGACGTATCACTCTCTTCCGGTCACTCGTGGCTTGCGTCGAGTACACACCTTTCCTGATATATTCCTCGATATCGTGGAACCAAGGCTCGTCGTCGAGCTCTTCTTCCACCATGTTGCAATAAGCATGTTGATCATGGACCTGGATATATATTGGGTCAACATAAGTCTTGTCCGGGTGATGTAACATTGATGCCAAAGTAGCTATGGCATCGTCAACCTCATTGTCAATTCTGGGAATGTGCCTGAACTCTACTGACCGGAATCGCTGACAAAGATCATGCAAGTACTGCCGGTAAGGTATGAGTTTTAAGTCTCTCGTCTCCCATTCACTTGGATCTATTGTCTAGAAGGTCCGAGTCTCCCAAGACCAAGACTTCCAGGACACCCATGTCCGCTGCTAATCTCAAACCCAAAATGCATGCCTCATACTCAGCCATGTTGTTGGTGCAATAGAAACGGAGTTGAACTGTGACTGGGTAATGAAGCCCTTCTTCGGGAATGAGTACCGCTCCTATCCCGGTGCCTTTCATTTTGGCATCCCCATCGAAGAACAATTTCCATCTCGTTCCACTTCATTGACGTACATCACTTCCTCTTCCGAAAAATATGTGTTCAAGGGTTCATATTTTTCATCTATGGGATTCTCTGCTAAATGGTATGCCAATGCCTGCGCCTTCATAGCAGTCCTATTTATGTAGATGATGTCAAATTCAGTGAGTAAGATTTGCCACCTCGCGAGCCTCCCTGTAGGCATGGGCTTCTGGAAAATGTATTTTAATAGGTCCAGTCGCTAGATGAGATAAGTGGTGTATGATGACAAGTAATGCTTCAACTTCTGGGCTACCCATGTCAAAGTGCAGCATGTCCTTTCAAGATGAGTGTACTTAACCTCATAGGCCATAAATTTCTTGCTGAGGTAGTATATGGCTTGCTCTTTTCTCCTAGTAACATCGTGCTGACCCAACACGCACCTAAATGAATTGTCCAGGACTGTCAAATATAAGATCAGAGGCCTTCCAGGTTCTGGCGGGACCAGTATTGGTGGGTTTGACAAATATCCCTTTATCTTATCAAAAGCTTCCCGGCACTCTCCTGTCCATTTCACCGCAGCATCCTACTTTAGCAGCTTAAAGATGGGCTCGCAGATGGTTGTGAGTCGGGCGATGAATCGACTGATGTAATTCAACCTTCCCAATAGACTCATTACTTCTGTTTTATTTCTGGATGGAGGCAACTCCTGTATAGCTTTGATTTTTGATAGGTCTAGCTCAATGCCTCAGCGGCTGACTATGAACCCTAGCAACTTTCCCGAGGGAACCCCAAATGCACATTTTGCCGGGTTGAATTTGAGATCATACCTGCGGAGCCTTTGTTTCCTCAGATCTTTGACATGATCGGACTGGTTTATGGACTTCACTATCACATCGTCCACATAGACCTCGATTCTTTATTCATCATATCGTGGAAAATGGTTGTCATTGCCCTAATGTATGTTGCCCCAACGTTTTTCAAACCAAAAGGCATGACCCTATAGCAGTATGTCCCCCATGGTATGATAAATGTTGTTTTCTTCGCATTTTCTTCATCCATTAAAATCTGGTGGTAGCCTGCATAACAATCTACGAATGACCCGATCTCATGCTTCGCACAATTGTCAATTAATATGTGGATATCTGGCACGGGGAAGTTGTCTTTTGGACTTGCTTTGTTGAGGTCACGGTAATCAATGCACACTCTGGTTTTACCATCTTTCTTCAATATAGGCACGACATTAGCTAACTAGAGGGATATCGTGTGACTCATATAACTTTTGCCTCAAACTGCTTAGTCAACTCTTCTTTGATTTTCACGCTCACATCAGTTTTAAACTTTCTCAACTTTTGTTTGACGGGAATGCAGGCTGCATCAGTAGGTAATTTGTGGACTACCAAATTAGTGCTCAATCCGGACATGTCGTCGTAGGACCATGCAAAGACATCCTTGTACTCCAACATTACCTTGATTATTTCCTTCCTAAGTTGTGGCTCCAGATAGACACTTATTTTTGTTTCTCTGATATTATCCGGGCTTCCTATATTGATTGCCTCTGTGTCATTTAGGTTTGGTTTGGGTTTCTCTTCGAATTGGGTCATCTCTTTACTAATCTCATCCCATGCCCCCTCCTCATCATACCCTGGTTCATCCTCGTGCTCTACTTCCTGAATTATCATTTCTGGACTAGGTTTATTGCAAAGATTGGGCCGAGGAGTCCTTATCCATGTCATATCACTGGAACCAGCATAAAAATAACTGTACAAAAAAAGAAAAGAAAGAAGAGAAAAGAGAAAATGGAAACTATCAACATTGCTGAAAGGGAAATTGCCTTTTATTAGAATCAAAGATAACAGAGTTTGCACATCCAAGCGGACAAAAATAACAACTGAGTGACGCTATTACAAACTACACTAAAAGGAAAATCAAAGCCGACTACCACGACTCCCTCTGAGTGGGAAGAGGAGTGGTTTCCCAGTTATTGATTTTTGCGCGTGCTCCCACGAACTGCACATCTGCCCTACTCGATCCTTCTCCCGCCTCTACCATATTCACCTCATTGAACAGTCTTGCTAACCCCTTATCAAGATCTCCATCCGCGTCGATCAGCAGGCCGGAAAACTTGGGTCTCGAGCCATTACTGGATTTCACAAATGATTTAGACAACCTTGGGATAGGCTTCGGGAGAGCCCAGGCCTTCAGTCTTAGCTTTCTGTCTCGCCTTATGTCTGCAGCTATGGGTTTGAACTCTAGACCAAAAGTGTCTAGATTATTGGGAAGGGACACTAGTTGCGCGATGCCTTGCAGAGAAGCTCCCAACCCTTTGTTGGGTATAAAGCCATTTCTCAACATTTTTGAAGCTACCATGACGGATGCAGTTGTTATCTTTGGGGTTACAATACTCTCACTTTCTGGGATCTTCTGGAGTGACAATGAATCAAACACTTGGTGAACCCATGGCTCTTTATTGTCCTCAGATTCAATGAGAGGCAAGATCGCATCACCCAAGGTACACTGATTATCTTCTCCATGCACGATAATCTCTTACATGTCCCACTCAAACTTGACCATCTGGTGTAGTGTAGATGGTACTGCATTGGCTGCATGAATCCAGGGTCTACCCAACAACAGATTATAATAGACTGATACATCCAACAGTTGGAATTCCATATTGAACTCGACGGGCCCTATAGTTACTTCCAACACTATATCCCCTACGGCGTGTTTACCTCCGCCGTCGAAACCTCAAACACAGATGTTATTCTTGTGGACCCTTTCATTTTCCACCTTCAGCTTGGTAAATGTGGATAGTGGACAAATATTTACACTGAACCCGTTGTTGACCAAAACTCGAGTGACCATGGCATCTTTACATTTCACAGTCAGATAAAGAGCCCAGTTGTGCTCCGTACCTTCCATAGGCAATTCATCATCGGAGAATATGACCCGATTTGCCTTGAATATCTTGTTTGCAATCTTTTCCAAGTGGTTCACCTTTATCTTATCTGGGACATGAGCTTCATTCAAAATCTTCATCAACGCCTGGCGGTGCTCATCTGAGTGAATTAGTAAGGATAACAAAGAGATCTGGGCTGGCGTTTTCCTCAACTATTCTATGATGGAGTAGTCTTGCATTTTAATTTTTTTCAAGAATTCTTCTGCCTCTTCTTTTGATACGGCTCTCTTTACTGCTTCCGAGTTATCTTTGGAGATTCTGCCCTTTCTCAACTCTTCTAGGGCAAAGTACCTTCCTGATCGAGTTAAGCCTCGTGCCTCACATACTTCCTCCCTAACTTCTTTCCGTCTATACATCACTATAGCTTGTTCATATCTCCAAGGAACGGCTCTATTGTTAATGATTGGTGGCTGGATTACTAGTGTACAATAACTGGGTCTATGCGGACACGTTCCACAACCGCAACGAGTTCTTTGGCCGCCCCCTGTACTGTTACTTTTGCCTGTTCTCGATTTGGCGCGACCGCACATGCTGAATTCCCCTACGCTACGACAGTTTTATTGCCTTCCTTTGCCCTGGTTGCCTGCTTCTTACTGCTTGCGACCTTAGTTGGCTCACTGGCTTTGATCATCATTACCGTTTGTGAAGGTCTTATGAACTCTGCCCTTCTATCCTCAATTTTAATCATGTTGGTTTCCTGGTGGGTTGGTAGTGGGTTCTGGTTAATATTGGGCACCTCCGGAGTCTGCACCTCGATCTTGTGAGAGTCAATAAGTTCTTGAATGGCATTCTTTAAATGCCAACATTTTCCTGTGTCCTGGTGCACCAGAACAGTATTCGCAGCTAACCGAATAATCTAAATTCTTTGGGGGAGGATTTGGCAGCTTCGCCTCAATTGGTCTTAACATATCCAGTTGTCGCAGCCGGTGGAACAGGCTAGTGTAAGATTCCCCCAACGGAGTGAAAGTCTTCTTTTTCTGCACCCTCTCATGTTTCATGGCTGGATTGCCTTGGAAGGCGAGCCTCGGGGTCTGGTGGTAAGCTCTTGGAGGCGGGTATTGATTTTGTGGATTTGGGTAAGTGTTTTGAGGGGGTGGCACACGCCATTGTGGGGGGTGGGTATATGCATGTGCATGATGGACTGAGAAACGATGTTTTAGTGGTGGATATTAATATTGCGGTGGGCCATATGGAGGGTGTGGGTATGTCTGGTGGTGAGGATGGGGATGACCGTAATGAGATGGTGCCCGAGGCCCAACCCGGGTTCCCAACTCCACTATCGCTACTTCCTCTTTCTTCTTTTTCCTGAAAGCTCCCCAAGCTCCCCCTTGGATGGCTTGAATAGTTGCCTTAATTGCTGAGTAGCTCATGATTTTATTGGATTTGAGACCTTCCTAAACCATACTTCCCATCTTGACCACTTCGTTAAAAGACTTCCCTACCGCTAATACCAAATGCCCAAAGTAGGTAGGTTCCAAAGCTTGCAAAAAATAGTCAACCATCTCACTCTCCTTCATGGGAGGATCAACTCTGGTTGCTTGCTCCCTCCATCGGAAACCGTACTCTCAGAAACTCTTGTTGTGTTTCTTCTCCAGCTTTGTCAGAGATAGGCGATCAGGGACAATCTCGAGATTATATTGAAAATGGCCTCCAAATGCTTGCCCCAAGTCATCCCAGGTGTACCATCGATTAGGGTCCTGGCGAGTATACCACCCGAATGCCGATCCACTCAAAATCTGGCTAAAGTATGCCATTAGCAGTTCGTCTTTTCCTCCTGCTCCCCTCATTTTACTGCAAAACCCTCTCAAATATGCGACTGGATCACCGTGACCGTCGTATAAGTCAAATTTGGGCATTTTGAAACCTGGAGGTAACTGTACGTCTGGGAATAAGCAAAGATCTTTGAAAGCCACGCTCACCTAGCCGCCTAATCCCTGCATGTCCCTAAATGATTGCTCCAGACTCCTGACCTTTTTGAGCATTTCTTCCTATTCGGAATCTTTGATCTGCTTTTCAACTCTCATTGGGATTTCAGGACGAGGAGCATAAGAGTGAGGCTCTTGGGCTTGGTAGGCAGGTTCTAGGGGATAGTATTGAGGATCGCAGGCTTGAAGCAGTGGTTCGCTGGATAACCTATGCAACGCAGGAGGCGGGGGTGCCACACAGATGGGGGCGATTAGCGGGGGAGGGTGAAGAGTGACTTTGGGTAATGGGGCTGGTGGCTTAGAGGTAGCACCCTAATGTTGTGAGTATAGAGGAAAACATGGGGCGGATCAGTGACGGACTGGTCAGGTGCTTGGGCCAGTGGTGGTATGAAGGTTGGGTTTGTAGGATAGGTCGGGGGTGGCTGTCCTCTTGCCCATGCCTGGTACATCTCGACCATTTGGTGTTTAAGCTTATACATTTCCTCCTTCATAGCGTTAACGTCAAATTCCTCTACCTCCTTCGAAGGGTCAATAATGCTGACATCGGCTTCTTGGTTGGCCATGACTTGTTTGATTTCTGACCGTGTGTTGTAGGAGTGAGTTGCCAGAATGCCTATGAGTACCAGTCACCTGTCTAATTTGGAACTGGAGTCACAACATCGTAGACTCGTTAGCGGTTAGGTTCTTAACACACAAGTGGCCACACATTGGGTATGTATGCACATAAATGATAATTGCTTCCTACATGCGTTGGTTGCTTGCTTCATCCCAGCTTTTGTTTGCGAACTCTCTTTTGTTTTGGCCCTATTCTCTCCCCTTCCTATATTTATTCAATTTCCAATTTTATTCAATTATGGTCGAATCCTATGTAGATTGCCTACGTATCATGACCCTGCATGAATCAGACCGAGCGTAGTTCTTGCAAACAGAAGCGGAAGATCACATATTTGGGAAAATTTTATAACAAACTGTAATTACAAAGACTTGAAAGGTGGAAAATTAAACAAATGCTGACAAACGAACTACAAACTCGAATGACAACCGGTTATGCATAAAGAAAATACAGACTCAGTTAATCTAACAGACTTTGAAAGCTAATAAATTGATAGTGCAATATTTTAGGAGTACATTAGTGCCTCGAGTGCTCCTGGGCTTCGCGGGGCATCGTTCGGCCTTGCCACTGGCTTGCGTGCCAAACTCCCTTGGAGGTGGTGGAGATCTTACATCACTTGACGGACAAATGTCATGGAAACGGCGAAAAACATAGATTGTGTCATGTCCTCACAGTGGTTGCACTTCATGGTAAAGTAGTCTGCAATTGCCCGTACTCTTTCCCTGATAACACCCTTTTCTTGCAATAGGCGCCCAATTTGTTCATCCCTCGCCTCTAGAGTTTGCTCGGCTACCCGGTTCAGTTCCTAGAATCGCCTCAAATCTATCTCCAACTTTGCTATTGTTGCATAGCAATGTTCCCTTTCGGCTTTGAGGTCCCTAACTTGCTTGATAGCCCTCCGCTTTATCCCAACAATCTCATCGTCATGCTTTTCCTTCAGTTGCTCAATGATGCGGGCCCGTTCCTCCGCATGTTTAGCTAATTATCTTTGGACCCTAGACAGCTCACCTTCGGCCTTATTCAAGTCGAAACCATATCAGTTACCTTTTGTCTCAAACTGTTTATGCGTTTTTCATCCTTTGCGCTCTTGGCGGGATTCTCTACGGTTGCTTGCATCTTTTGGATTTGGGCTCGTAGCACCTCATTTTCGTTAGTCAGTCTTTTCTTTTCTCCCTCATCTGTTACGGCTTGCAAACCATTTTCGAATTGTAGTTCTTGGAATTTCCTTTCTAATTTTCCTATGGTGGCTCTGTATTCATTTTCCTTGGCTAGCCAATCCCATTGTTCCTGTGATGTTTCAACAAATTCTTGGAGATGTGGTCTTTTAGCTGGCCTCCCGGGCTCTATCTCTCATCTATAACAGGCAGTGTATCCAGGTGCAACTTCACCTTTAGATACGTCACGTACCACGGTATCAGCTGTCAGGTATTGGCACTCGCTCCAGATTTGGCACATGGTAGCTTCAGGGAATTGGCCATTGGGGCTAATTCAATAGCATGACGGCTAATATCCTCATCCTGGGGAACTATTTGGCATCTACCCAATTGCCTCAACACTCGGTATGGCACATAAGGTTGAATACTTCGGAGGCCCATCAAAAGAAAATGAGGCCCGGTGGCTGGCATATACACAATTTCATCTATTGGGAACCATTCGAATGTCCATTCTATTTGAATTGTAGTAAGAGACCGGAGACACGATACCCATTCCGTGACACCCTCGGGTAGCCTAAATCCATCAACCCTGTTGTAGAACTCTTCTATGCGACTCCTTGCCGGTGACCCATAATTCATGAACTGAGGTCGGTGGCATAAGTGCTCAATCATCCATATCTGTAACAGTAGGTTACATCCCTCAAAGAAGTCTCCTCCCACTTTGCATGTGGTGAGAGCCCGAAAGATCTCGGACAAGATCATAGGAGTCAGGGTTCTCTTGGCCTGAGTCATTAAAGTGCTGACAACCATGGCTATCCGTATGTCGATATTTCCATCCTTCCACGAAAACACAAGAATACCCAAGAAAAATACAATGAATGCAAAACATCGGTGCTCCTCCCATTTAAGTTGGTTCCCTTTGCTACAAATATGATTATCCGGGTTATTGAATCCCCATATATGCCTGTACCTCTGATATATGAACTGCGGAGTGCAGAAGCCAGCTGATAAGTTTGGGTTGTGAACTTTCCTACTAATTTTTAAAGAGTCCAAGAACTTGTACACGGCGAGGGCTCGTGGCGCAATTAGGTATTGGTGTCTCAAAGGAGTAATAGGGATCCCAATGTATCCAGTCATTTCTTCCAACGTCGATGTGAGTTCAAAATCCGCAAAATGCAAGACATTATGAGCCGGGTCCCAGAATGTGGTCAATGCCTTCAGGATGTCTCCCCTCGGGTTGATTTTTAACAGCCCGGTAGTCCTCCTAAATGCATGTTAACCCTGCTTCGTCCTGCTCCCCCCGGGTCATTCCACCACAGGTGCAGCTCCAAGGGAATTTTGTTCAAGAACGTTCACGTGCTCATTCTGCACATTTATTAAGGTGAGTTAGTATTTCAAAAATTGTTTGCCTGATAAGATATCAAAACTGTCCTCTTCCTTTTATGCAAATTATTTTCTAAGATCGGGGCCCGGCTTTGCAAATACGTCCTTTTGGTACTTCTGAAGGAAGGTTTTAAGGCTGTGCTCGTTCGCCGGCCAAAAATAAGATTTAGGTGGCCATTTGTGTGGAATCAGCCTTTTGTCGTCCCTTGAAGTAACGCTCGGCTATTTCTCGCGATAATGGCATCACCGAGTTTATTTTGAAAGAAAAATGAATAAAACGGACATTTGTTTTTCATGTTTTGGCTATTTTTGCAAAAGGGAGGTTGGACCCCATGGGGGTTGCCTACGTATCTCGCTCCTGTCGAGAATCAAACCTTCGTAGTTCGGGGGTAATAATTTATCAAAATCAAAACTGTAAATGGCATCATTTTGTTTTGTGTTTTCTTTTCTTTTTTTTCTTTTTTTCTCTTTTTCTTTTTCTCTCTTTATTAAAAATCCGGCGGCATTTCGGCGCTATTTTAAGTATTGGTTTTACAGGTGATCACCCTAGCACTGCTATTTTCTCAATTTATTCTCTTTACTTGCAAGTCGGTCAACATGCGAATCCAAGGCAAATGAATGCACAAGTAGCACGTAAGATGCATAAGGATGGTCTTTTATTTCAGGGCACCTGTCCTAGACGGACCCAACCCCTGTATTGAGTCCCCTAAGTCAAAAGCATGATACAAATAAACGTTCCTACTAGGGATCCGGCATGAGGTTTTATTATACTAAGTTTAGAACCTCGGTACAGGGTCTAGACTGTGTACCCGAGCGGACGACTCGAGTCGAGGAGGGGGCTACGTAACGGGAACCAAAAGGCCATCCGGTTTAGTAACTTGTCCGGCCTCTTTCTCATTTTAGGGTAAGGCACTAACAGAATAGGGAGTTTCAACCAGTAAGCACGTCCCCCAAGGTGAGAAGTGAATAGTTTCATGGCAGTTTATATATATACATTTCAGATAATATCAAAGCGGTAAAACATCATTTTGCGCATTAAGCCAACATAGAAAATCAGACAACAAACAAAGCCAAATACAACAACTATTCTAAGCTCGAATTCTTGAACCTTGAACTAGAGATTCTGGGTTCAGTCCATAACCCCGCAAAGGGTGTAGATAAGAGAGCTTTTTCCAATTAAAGAAAAATCAAAATGGAATTCAATTATTTAAAAGAATTTCAGAGTTGCCACTCGGGAGATTTATGGTGTCCCGAGTCACCGGTTAGAATCCCGAATCGAGGAAAGAATGACTCTGCTTAACAGTCCGCGAACCAGAAATTCGAGTAAGGAATTCTGTTAACCTGGGAGAAGGTGATAGGAATTCCCAGGTTCCGTGGTTCTAGCACGGTCTCTCAACTGTTATATTTGGCTTAAATTATCTGATTTTAGAACATGTTTTTAACTTATGTGCTTTTTGACTTTAAACCGTTTTTATCATTATTTTTAGAGAGAATTGCAATGTCGTTAAAACATGCATCGAACCACATCACATAAATGCACCCGTGGATTTTGACACATTTCAACTTCGTTGAGATTTGGACTTGTGTCACGTAAATGTGCACCAGAATTTAGGAAGGTGAATTACTTAACTAGCGTGCCTAAAATGAATATGCGCTTGCAAGTTTGCGAGGGCCATGGAAGTTCGCTAAGTGGCACACCTCAAGTTCTAAATAAAAGAGTTCTATTTAGCTAAGGAAAGCTTTAACACTCCTACTTATAAAAAAAAAACTAAGTATCACAACCACGTCACGGTACCATACCCATGGTTGTAATATGAATACTTCTAAACCAGCACATAACTTCATTTTAACTAACACCCTAGAAAGAGGTGACTGACCCTTTGAACACATATCTATCCTCTAAAAATGCATAATTCACCAGATATGCTGTGATTTTACTCAAAACAATCCATGTGATATACAATTATGCTCATTACTATTCATAAACAACAAATTCAAACTGTTGCCAAATGCATCAATCAACTCACCAAGCCATTACGGAAAGACTAGCCTTATATTGACTGTGATATCAAACAAAGCAATATCTTTCTAGAAGGTGCAATATGACATGTTTAGGTTTAGACAATCCTATCAAGGAAACATGACCATTCAATTCCATAACTCAAACCATTTATGTTGAATCTGAACGTGGGCATCATAAGAGTGCATCAGTACCATGATTATCGGTTGAACAAGAAGAAGATGAGATGAGTTTTCTTAGTGAAGTGACTTAGAAATCTATCTTAATTGGGTATGGTTCTGGCTGTGTATTTGGATTGGCCCTACTGTATCTCCTATACTGTTTTGAAAGGCCAAGATGGAGTAATGGAGCAATAAAAGGGAAAACAATATTTACCTTGTTAATTAATCCATAACATTAAAATTTGATAGTTTGTCACACTAGCTAGCTACAAAGTAACAGGCCAAGAACGAGTTTTCCCTAAACTATTAACAAATAGAAAATGACAGAACTCAGCTCGCGCAAACTCCAAACTGGAAAAGAAGGAATGAACGAAAAATGGTAACTAATTAAAACAAAAAAAAAACTCGAACACTCAATATGTATTCACAAAGACAACATTTGCAGCTCTCACAACGATATGTTTTAACTGGATATGATCCAAACAACTGGAGAATGATTCATGACGATATTTCATCTCATAATACTCGAAAATCAAAAAAAAAACTACAGAGAGTTAGATGTACGGAATCAGCCAAACATAAATTCCAAATTCACATTAATCTTCCATCACAACTGAAGCATCGATTTATTACATAAGAGGAACGAAAGAAATGGATGAATAAGAGAACCTTGAACCAAATAATGAGCTCCGCCTCAAATGGCGACAATCTGAACAAAGACGACAGCAAATAGAACGCGAAACCGTGAACCTCGTCCACGGCAACACAACAGAACCGGGCTATACCAACAAAGCTCTACACAAAATCCATTAATCAAAATTGAAACCAGAAACTGTTATTTTCGACTCTCTGTGTATGTGTGCGCAACTGAAAATTGGCTTTCAAGCCTCTCTCCCTCTCCCGTGTATAAGCTTGCGTGTATTGTATTCTATGTTCTGTAATGTGTATCGTGTGTATAGGTGTGCAGTTGCTTAGAAGAAGCATAGATGCACAACCTCCATCCTCCAGGCATCCCTCTGTACTATGTGTTATGCGTGTGTATATGTATTGTGTATATAGGTGTGCATATGTTGGAACTTCTTCCAGAAGAAGCAAAATTCTTCTTTCAGGCTGGTATATGTATTGTGTGTTTTCTATTGTATCGTGTGTGTTCAAGAGCTGCGCAGCCTTCCCCAATTTCCAGCGTCTCTGCGTATTATCGTGTGTGTGTGTTTTTGTGAAGAAGCCAAGCCGCCAGCCCTTCCCCCATTCCCAGGCGTCTCTCCTCTATCTCCTATACTCTATTATGTCTGCATATCCGTATATTAGGTTTTAGGTGGGGAAAATGGGTTTGGGTTTGGGCCAGGCGGGTCCCCCCGATTTGGGTTGGATAGGGGCTGATTTGGGTTGGGTTTAAAAATTGTATTGGGCTTAAGAAATGGAAGTAAAAATCAGGCCAAAAAATATAGTTCCTCTCTTTTGTTTTCATATTTTCTAATTTCTTTTAAATTAAAACTAAAAATAACACCTAAATTAATTCCTAATCAAATTTTCAAATTAAACTAATTACTACAACTAGTACTTATTGCAACTAATTAAAACCAAATTAAACGGAAAACTAGCGTAATTCAAAGACTAAAATTAAACGTGCAAAATTAACCATTTTTATGATTCTTTTCTTCTTCTTTTTTTTAAACACAATTAACTCAATGTGATTAATTCCTAAATGTAAATTGAATCTAAGGTGGCATAAAATTAAAATGCGATATTTTTATGGTTTTTCTATGATTTAAAAATATTTAAAATGCATGAAATGCAACTAAAATAAAGAAAAATTCCTAAAATCAATTAAAAAATTATTTTGGCCTATTTTTAGGAGTTATTTTCATGTAGATCAAAATCACGTGCTCGCAGTAGGGATATTATCCTCAGAAAAACCTTCTTCATAAGGAAGACTTATGATATATTTTTTCCTATTCTAAAATTGATTTGGATGGTTACCACATATAGAGGTAAAAAAGTGGTTCTTAAGAAAATTAATTTTATCTATCAATTTAGGATTTTTTTAAATCGTGTTCAAAAGTAATGGACCAAATCTCATTTTTCAAAAATTCAATTTGATTGACTTTTGAAGAAATTTTATCAGAAATTATTTCATTTAGAAATCTTTGGATTGGTTGAGTTATAAACTCAAAAGTAATACTACTATCATTATAGATACCAGTAAAACTTTTTGTATCCCAGTGTGAAAAAAGCATCAACTTGTGGAAAAAATGGACACATATTATTACATCCCGATCAATATCCTTTACAAAAACAAAACGTTCTGGTATACAAATATTTTATTGGAAAATATAAGCTTTAGGTAATTTATAAGAAATACCCATTGGACCACCGCTAGCATTCTTTAAACGGTGAGTAGTTTTATGAAAATATCTGGAGGGTATAACTCCTTCTTTTACACAACTCAAGTCTGCTCCGCTATCAAGTAAAGCAACAAACTCTTTTTTAAAATTGTAATCGATTAAAAATTTATTGCTTATGAATATTGAGTGGTAAAATACAGGATTTTTTTTGTAAAAATTCATCTTTAGAAAATCCATGGCTGCTAGTAAAGTATTGGCAGTAGCTTATTCCGAAGTACTAGCTACATCCTTTGTCTCAGTAATCTTGATACTGAGATCCTCATCTAAATTTCCAATTTGAAAATTCTTTTATTTAATGTTACATTTGAAGCATTTAGTTTCGAGATTTCTTTATTGAGATAATTTATCTCTGTACTTAAATCTTGGATAGTAACCACCCTTTCAGGTTGAGACTTGCTTTTCACCATCTTTCATATTTCAGACATGGTGTATGGTCCTTTTTCATATAGAATTTCTTCCATCTCTGCCCCTACTTTTGAGCTTGCAGGAAGTTTGTCAATAATTTGGGACTTTAATTCAGGGTCTTTAATAACCCTTAATAACTCAACCATGCTATCATTGGTCAAGACATTGATATTTTAACCAGAATATTGGGAGTAAATATTAAAAAGAACATCATTAAACAATGATTTGAGCATTGTCCATTATCACAAAACTCTTGCTCATCTTCAAAAGATGAAATATAATTCTTTTATGAAGGAATCGTAAGTTTTCATTTGTTGATTAATCATTTTCATATGTGTCAGATATATCTGGTAAAGAGTTCAAAAGATTTTAGTATAACGATTCTTTGATACTATCATCTAAATCCAGGTCTTTGATTTTATCTTTGACCTAGCAATCTTTTGCATAATGGCCTATACGTCTACATTTATAGAAAGCCTGGGTTTTTTTGACTTGATATATCCCTTTTGGGCTTTATGAAAAGCCTTCATCTTCTGAGTTTTTCATAATGTTTTAAACATTTTTCAGGCAAACCCTTCTTCCTTTCAAAATCCTTGTTCTTATAGGATTTCTTTCTATTAGAAGGTATATCTATGATGAACTGTTCATAAAATTCGCCAACTTGTTGTCTCTCAGTGAGAGGATATTTCTTAATTTGTTGGTTTAACTTTATTTTATTACATAGAGTTAAACCTTCCTAAGTACATACACTAAAGAGTTTACCATATGAGTAAGCATCATAATTGATATTCATCCCTGTGCTTCTAATAACCTTTCAAATCCTTTCAACAAATAAGGGAGGGAGTCCAACTATAAAATTGGACTTCCAGAGAGTACTATTACTTTCTAGTAACTCCATTACTCTGGATAAGAAAACATCTTTATACCATCTAAAAGATGTAAGTGTTTTACATCTCAGATTTTGGAGCATCGTCCTAATAGTCTCACTATTATCGGACCATCTTCCAGAAAAATGTTCTATGGTATTTATTACTAAAGATAGACTGAATTTTAGACAGTCTTATCTTCTTCAGTCTTAGTCGCATTCATTATTTGATGGCATTGGTCATGGGTGAGATAATTGTCCCACCAGCCTTTGAGCTAACCAGTAAATCCGACAGTAATCATTTCAGCAATTGCCCTATCTGAATTCTTATTAACTTTACAGATAGTACTGTACATAATCATTCCATGTACTATAGTATAGATTTGTCTTTCAGCAAGAACAACTATATTCTACTCATAGATATCTGACCCACCGTACCCTTGGTGGTAGTGTTCATTGTCCTATTCTTCTATTAGGACATATTGAGGGGTTTCTCTAGGATAATAAAATAGTTTTTGATAAGGTTTGTGAGCAAATTTTTCAAAGATCTTATTAATCATCTTCTACCTGTAATCCCTTACCTTTATCCGTCTTATGCTCTAAAGTTAAGGGACTTGCCATAAACTCGCCAAACTTCTTGTTAAGAAGTTCTTCTAAAATGTCAATACCTGTTAATTTAAAGTCTTTTACCTTAGGAGATGGTTGGATACTTGCGATAGCGAATTGCTCTTTACCTTTAGTATTCTTTTGTTGGATCTTTTTGGACCTAGGCTATGAGTTTGTCCAACTTCCCGTGAATCGTTGTAACATGTTCCCAAAAGATACTAACATACATATTAGTATAGTTATTTTTGGTAAGCATAGTATTCAAATTTTTTTGCTGTTATGGCAGCAATATCATTTTCAAATATTTTTGAAAAGCCGGTGCAATATATAATTTTATCTTTTTCTTCTATGTGAAAAGATTGTTGGGGTAGGCGTATAATCTCTTTCTAATACAGAAATATAGTTATAAACATGTTTAGACATAAACAAAGGGACAAAAGCAATAATCTTATTTTTCCTGCTAATATCCTCATAAAAATCATGCCTAAAAAATTGTATCAATTCACTAGTCATGTTTCATGAAATCATTTTCTGAAAACATCCCATGTGGGTTTTAGAAATTTTTCTAAAATCATTTTTCTTGCTGGTGAACGCGGACTAAAATCTATTTGGTTTAAAACCATTATTAACACCAGTTGAAAAATTCATTTAAGATGTAGTGAGTTCAAGATCTGAATTAATCTTGATTATATTATCACTACTAATACTGATGTCATTGATTCTATTACTTTCTCTAATTTAAGATGTGGAAGCTCTGGATGAAAAATCTACCACATGATCAATTAGATATATATATATATATATATATATATATATATATATATATATATGAAGAATCTGATCTAGTTAATCTAGATGATAAACTGATATTATCAGTTTGAACGGGTTCATTGAACTGATCTTAATAATATCATCTGAGGTTTGTTCTATTTCTGTAACCTCGGTATTACCAGTGTTTCGAGGGGCAATTGGTTCCTCTTATTAGAAACTACGCTTTACGCTAGAGGGGGGGCGAATAGCGTATTAATAAAATTTAGCGTTTTCTTGCGGAATTTAAACTTTGCAGGAAGTAAAATAAGTGCAGAAAAATAAACTTACACAAAGATGTATACTGGTTGGCCACCAACGTGGTTAGTCCAGTCCCCGAGAGACTCTCTCGAGATTTTTCACTATCTTGTTAAGCTTACGGGTGCTCAACAAACCGTTACACACTTGAGGACACAAGCCTCAAACAGTTGCTCGGAGATCGCAATCTCAAAGACTTCACCCAAGGAAACGCAAGTTCCTTGAAACAAGAGAATCGCAATTCTCTTACAAGTATATCAAATACTTGGACACTCACTTAACTAAAGTACTCCTTATTGAGTAGATATGAGTAAAAGAATATGTTCAAGATCACAACAACTTTAAGCAATAATATGGCTCTCAAAAGCTTTATGAAATGAGTAGAAAATGAAGAACAATTGAATGAAAGCTTATAGCAATGTAATGATCAGTTTATGTATGTTGTTGTTGTTAAAACACTGAAGTGAAGCTGTATTTATAGTTGAAAAACTTGGCATTACCGTTGCCTAATTGCCAATTAAGAGTTGCTGAAATTACTCAGTGATAATCGATTATTAAGACCTCATAATCGATTATCTGCCAGTCAGTTTAAAAATCAATCCCAGATTTAACGCTTCACAATCGATTATACATAATCTATAATCGATTACTGCCAATATTCAAAATCAGATAATCGATTACACTAAGTTCATAATCGATTACTTTAGCAACGTTCTAAAAATCATTTCCGGATTTTAAGCAAAACATCGATTATATAAAATCTATAATCGATTACTTCAGCAACGTTCTAAAAATCATTACCAGATTTTAAGCAAAACATCGATTATATAAAATCTATAATCGATTACCTTATGGTATTTGAAAATCATTTGACAACGGTCAGCTTCAACAATCGATTGTCCTTTGCAACAATCGATTACTTGTTATTTTCTGAAAATCATGAAACTCACTGTCTCAGTGATAATCGATTATCTAAAGACATAATCGATTACTTGTTATTTTCTGAAAATCATGAAACTTACTGTCTCAGTGATAATCGATTATCTAAAGACATAATCGATTACTTAATTAAATTTAAAATCACTGGAAGACATCAACTCAACACAATCGATCACCATTAGTTCATAATCGATTATTTTGAGTATTGAAAAACTTTACCTCAACAACAATCGATTGTCATTTGTTCACAATTGATTATCATGCAGATTTGGAAAAACCTGATGTTCACTGTCTTACTCACAATCGATTACCATTAATTCATAATCGATTGTCATGCAGTCTGGACTCAGAAGCAATCGATTATCATAAGTACATAATCGATTATTTTAGCCCAGATTTTTTAGGCATGTTTAGAAAACATTTTGTCTAATGTAAATATGCATGTTTGAAAATCTTTTTGACACAGAATTAAATATGCATGATTTTGGAAAATAGTTTTATGAGAGATGCCATACTATGAGTCAAGTTATAGGATCGAGATTACAATTTTAGAACAACTCAATAACAATTAAAGGCTATCTCTTGAACTTCAATCTTATTCGCAACCATTGTGCGCTTCTACTTGAATTCCGTCATATATCAATTTTTGCTTCGTTTGTCATTCATCAAAACCTACAAAAGAGTACACGTTTAGTATATTGCATTGAGAACGTGTTTCTAACAATTTCCCCCTTTTTGATAATGGCAAACATTAAGCGGGATATGCAATTTAGGCAAAAGATATTGACAATTCAAGACAAGTAACGATTATGCAATTCCCCCTCAATTTAAGAGTTCCCCCTCAATTTTAGCTTATAAGCAATCAATGAATTAAGAGGTGGTGCATACCCGATATCCCGTTTTCTTCCCCCTTTTGCCATTAGCAAAAAATAGTAAGGACAGATGCAAAAGGATGAAATAAACAAGGTTTATTTATTGAAAAAAACAAGGGTACATCAATGGGAACAACAAACACAAAACACAGAAAAATTTATTCATTTCCGTCGTTGTCCGCCTCGTTATCCGGCGCTGCTTCAAAAGGAACGAGAGCTGCATATGGATAATTGACATGGTCAAAGTATCCATGGATCTCATGAGTGAGTTGAGCAAGTTGGTCGGATATGGTTTGGAGAGTAGGCTCTTGGGACGAACGAGCACGACGGGGTGGACGACTTGAAGACTGAGTTGGAGCATGATCACCATCATGATGGAAAGAAGACTCCGAGATTTCCCAAATTTTGGTACTCCTTTTGAGAGGACCATTTTCCGTGACAAATCCGGATGCTTCAAGGAAGTTCATAATAAGGAGGGCATAAGGAAGAGGCATGTCATCACCGATGGCATCGAGCATATGAATTTTGATGAGCCGACACCAATTTATTTTGGCTCCGGTGACAATGGCATGCAGAAGTTTGGTATCCTCCTGGGAGATGGTGGTGTGATTGTGTCGTCTAGGCTTGAGGACTCGGGTGATGAAGTAGAGAATCAACCGGTAGTTTGGATCCATTCCCGTTATGGTAGGACGACGGGTAGAGATAGATGGATCATAGGAAGTTATACCGGCTTGGTGGAGAAGGGTGGTTTCATCAAAGAGAGCTCCGGCCTTGTCAATATACCGGTAAAGGTCTTCACCTTCATTTGGAAGGCGGGCAATGGTGTGGAGATTCTCTTCAGAGAGAAGAATTTGAACCCCATTAATGGAGGTGACAAGTTCGCCATCTTCATTTTTATGGAGGTTTGAGTAAAAAGCTTGAACGAGAGTTGTGTTTATGTGAGGATGAGTGAGAAGCAAGAAGTCATATAGTTGACACTCCTTTAACATATTTGCGGCAGGGGTGAAAGGTTCAAGGAGTTTACTATTTGAGAACCGAGGAGGAAGAATGGTGCGTTTCTCAAATTTTGAGAGGAACCTTGTGAGTTCATTTTCATTTTCAAAGAACAAGACGGAACCGTCTTGGTATGGAAAATTTAAAGGAGGAGGGGCGGTTGAGGCTGATGCGCCATGTTTGGATCGGGAACGTTTTGAAGATCGTCCAGACATGTTAAGAGAAATCTGCTGGAATTTGGCAAAGAAAATAGAAGAGATTTAGTTTTTGAATACGAGAGATAGTGCTTGAGTGGGTGAATGGAGCTCTTATGATGCCTATTTATAGAGGAAAGGATTATCAAGCATTGAATGGAGACATTTGCTGAGATTTTGGTTTAGGAGCAGTCAAAAAACGGTAAGAATTAAAATTACTGACCGCTAGATAATCGATTATTGAACTGAATTAATCGATTGTATTTGAGATTTTGAATCTGACAAATCGATTCTTGAGTCAAACGGTAAAAAATTTGAATGAAATAATCGATTATTAAGTTTTGGTAATCGATTATGGAGCATTAAAGACCTGACAGGAATCGATTGAGGAGCCAAACGGTAACAAAAATTAATATGAAGTAATCGATTGTCAATTCTTGGTAATCTATTATTTAGGGAACTAACTTGATACAGTGAACTTGGAGAATATCAGAATTTATCAAATAATCGATTGTATGAAAAAATAATCGATTGTTGTAGAAAGCATTGCTGAATGACTGAGGCGGAAATCGATTATGCAATTTAGGAAGTGAAAAAATTAAACACAGATGCATAATGTTAATAATCAGTCATAAACAATCGATTATTGATACTGATAATCAATGTACTGCACAGAAAATAATCGATTAGTGACTTGAAATAGTCGATTATTTTGTGCTAACACTTCATAATTCCCCCTACCTTTGGGGTGGTACCTGCAAAATAGATTTAAACGTCTCCGACGCTCAAGTTAGTAATTTATAGCGAAATTAATAAATTACACTAGTGTTAACAAGTAATGCCGTGAACTCTTAAGAATTGTGTCCTAGAGTGTTCTTAAGAGAGTTTCGAGTACTTACCTTTTCTCCAACATCGCCAATTACCTGTTCGAGAGGATGATCCTTGATCGTTCTCCACTCGTTAGGAGTATTTATTCCTTTTTCTACTTGTGGCGCTTCTTCCGTTGGTTGTTCCCCAATTTCATTTTTGTTTTCTTTGAAGGTTCTTCTTGGATTTTATCTTTCAAGCTATCCAAGATACCTGCAAGATCAAAACCGGATTCCTTTCTCGCCAAGCGAGTGTTATCTTCGGAAAACACAACATGAGGGGATTCCTCCACAATTTGGGTTCTTTTGTTAAAGATCCTACATGCTTTGCTACGTGAGGAATAACCAATGAAAATACCTTCATCCGATTTAGCATCAAACTTACCCAATTGGTCCTTGCCATTATTATGAACAAAACATTTACAACCAAAAACACGTAAATGAGAAATGTTGGGTTTTCTACCCTTATAAAGTTCATATGGGGTTTTCATGAGTATCGGCCGAATTGCTACTCTATTTAAAACATAGCAAGCGGTACTCACGGCGTCCGCCCAAAAATATTTGGGAATCTTAGCTTCGTCGAGCATGGTTCTTGCCATCTCTTCGAGACACCTATTTTTCCTTTCCACCACCCCATTTTGTTGTGGTGTCCGTGGAGCGGAAAAGGTGTGTTCGATTCCGAGTTCGTCACAAAAATCCGCAAAGAGATTGTGATCAAACTCTCCCCCATGATCACTTCTAATCGAAGTGACGGTCGATTCCTTTTCGTTTTGAACACGCTTAAGGAAATACTTGAAATTTTGAAAAGCATCACTTTTATTTGCAAGAAATAGAGTCCAAGTAAATCTAGAAAAGTCATCAACAATTACAAAAACATATTTATTTTTACCAAGACTTTCAATACAAGAGGGACCAAATAAATCCATGTGAAGTAATTGCAAAGGTCTAGACGTTGAAACAATATTCTTGGACTTAAAAGATGCTTTGGTTTGCTTCCCTTTTTGACAAGAATCGCAAATAGAATCATTTTCAAACTTTAAACAGGGAAGTCCAACTACTAAGTTTTGAGAAAGAAGCTTGTTCAAGAGATGCATGTTCATGTGTGCTACTCTACTATGCCATAGCCAAGAGTTATCCTCTTTGCTTATTAAACAATCAACATATTCGGGTGAGGAGTTTGCAAGATCAACCATATAGATATTATCAATTCTAAAACAACGAAGTATGATCTTGAAATCACTACGTCTAAATACAAGACATTCATCCGAATCAAATAGAGCAAGATTTCCCTTGTCACATAATTGGCTTATGCTCAAGAGATTATGCTTCAAACCTTTCACAAGTAGTATATGTTTAATAGAGGAGTTTTCGTCCTTACTGACCGAACCAATGCCGATGATTTTTCCTTTATTGTTATCACCAAATATGACACTTCCTCCTTCTTTGTGCTCTAGTTGAAGGAATTTGGATTCATCTCCCGTCATGTGTTTGGAGCATCCACTATCAAGGTACCATAGTACACTTGATCCCTTCAAGCACACCTACAAAACAAATTAATGTTCTTTAGGTACCCATGCCATCTTGGGTCCTTGAGGGTTAGGCATGTTATAATGATGCAATTGATTTATATGTCTATGACGAGTAAAGCAAGCGGGAGCAATATGACCAATACGTCTACAATAATGACAAGTCACATTGGGATTATGCATTTTTCTAGGTACATAGTAACTAGATGAATGAAGGTTGCTTACTCTACTTTGAGCGCCATTGTTCCTCCTATTATGAGCTCTAGGAGGTTCACAAGTTTGTCTAAAATATGCATCATTTCTAGAATATCTATTTCTAGGTGGAGGGTCATTTCTTGGTCTTCTAAATTGTTCAAGGTTTGGCCTAAAATATGCATCATTTCTAGGTCTTCTAGCATTTTCACTATTTGGTCTAACATGCAAGTTATTTCTAGGATTTCTACTTCTAGGATAAGCATTTTGGTTATTAGTCCTAGGTTGAGCTCTAGGTTGTTGTGGTTTAGCACCAACCTTTTCTTCATTCTTGAATCCTATTCCATGTTTAGTTGATTTTAGATTAACAAGCACATCATTCAAGTTTTTATGCGAAGAATTAAACTTATCTAATGTGCCTTTAAGTCTAGCTACTTCATTCTTAAGAAGCACACAAGAAGAACAGTTTCTAGTAGAACCTTCAGGTTTATCAGCACTTCTTTTTCCATAAAACTTGTTTTCCTCTTTTAGCTTCTCATTTTCGAAAACCAGTTTTTCTAATTCTTTTTCTTTTAATGAAAGCTGTGTTTGAAAATCTTTTTCTTTTAGAGAAGCGCTTTCTTTAACACTTTTGACAGTTTTTGAAGCTTTGATAAATTCAGCATATAGTTCATCAAAAGCATTTCTCATTTCATCAAGAGTAAAGAAATTTTGAGAAGAGATTTGACTTACCTCGTCTTTGCTGTCTTCTTGAGCCATGAGACATAAATTTGCTGCTTCATCGTCTTCTTCTTCGCTTGCTTCATCTCCGGAATCTCCTCCCCAAGAGATGTATGCACGTTGCTTTTTGAAGGGTTTCTTCTCCTTTTTGATGTTAGGGCAATTTGATTTTATGTGCCCGGTTTCTCCGCATTCATAGCATTTTAGTTGATTGCCTTGCTTTTTGTTCTTGCGTTCATACTCTTTGCGCATGAATTTTTGAAACCTTTTGATAACGAGTCCAAACTCGTTGTCACCTTCCTCATCAATTTGTGGTTGGCTAGCCTTTAGAGCAATCCTTTGCCTTCTTTGATCATCAACAACCGGGTTAAGTATAGTTGATTCATAGGTTTTGAGATTACCTCTTAATGCGTCGATTGTGACATTTGTGATGCCAATGGATTCTTGGATTGCATCGGCCTTTGATCGCCATGCCGGAGTGAGACTTCTGAGGATTTTCCGGACAAGTTCTCTATCCGTAAACGTCTTTTTGAGGGCGTGTAGATCATTCACGATCATTGAGAATCGCTCAAACATTTCGTCTACTTTTTCTCCTTCCTTCATGTGGAATAGTTCATAGGAGTGAGTTAAGAAATCAATTTTAGCTTCTCGTACCTGGTCGGTTCCTTCGTATGTCACTTCAAGCTTATCCCACATTTCTTTTGCTGTTTTGCAACATGATATCTTCCTGTAGTCGTTAGCATTAACAACACAATATAATAAATTTATAGCTTTGGCATTATTTTGAACCTTACGAATATCCTCCGCGGTATATTCCTCTTCGGTCTTTGGAACCCATTCGTCTTCCACCTTCTTGGTTGGAATTTGGTTTCCATTGGTGAATACTTTCCACAAATGAAAGCTATTTGATTGCACAAAAATTTGCATCGTCTCCTTCCAGTATGAGTAGTTTGTGCCGTTGAATAGAGGAGGTCGTGTAGAGCATTGTCCTTCTTCAATTCCTGCAAAAGAGTCAAGAGTAGAAGCCATGGATGGTTCTCTCAAACGGTTAAGTTTTCAAAGAGTTGGGCTCTGATACCAATTGTTAGAAACTACGCTTTACGCTAGAGGGGGGGGGGTGAATAGCGTATTAATAAAATTTAGCGTTTTCTTGCGGAATTTAAACTTTGCAGGAAGTAAAATAAGTGCAGAAAAATAAACTTACACAAAGATGTATACTGGTTGGCCACCAACGTGGTTAGTCCAGTCCCCGAGAGACTCTCTCGAGATTTTTCACTATCTTGTTAAGCTTACGGGTACTCAACAAACCGTTACACACTTGAGGACACAAGCCTCAAACAGTTGCTCGGAGATCGCAATCTCAAAGACTTCACCCAAGGAAACGCAAGTTCCTTGAAACAAGAGAATCGCAATTCTCTTACAAGTATATCAAATACTTGGACACTCACTTAACTAAAGTACTCCTTATTGAGTAGATATGAGTAAAAGAATATGTTCAAGATCACAACAACTTTAAGCAATAATATGGCTCTCAAAAGCTTTATGAAATGAGTAGAAAATGAAGAACAATTGAATGAAAGCTTATAGCAATGTAATGATCAGTTTGTGTATGTTGTTGTTGTTAAAACACTGAAGTGAAGCTGTATTTATAGTTGAAAAACTTGGCATTACCGTTGCCTAATTGCCAATTAAGAGTTGCTGAAATTACTCAGTGATAATCGATTATTAAGACCTCATAATCGATTATCTGCCAGTCAGTTTAAAAATCAATCCCAGATTTAACGCTTCACAATCGATTATACATAATCTATAATCGATTACTGGCAATATTCAAAATCAGATAATCGATTACACTAAGTTCATAATCGATTACTTTAGCAACGTTCTAAAAATTATTTCCGGATTTTAAGCAAAACATCGATTATATAAAATCTATAATCGATTACTTCAGCAACGTTCTAAAAATCATTTCCAGATTTTAAGCAAAACATCGATTATATAAAATCTATAATCGATTACCTTATGGTATTTGAAAATCATTTGACAACGGTCAGCTTTAACAATCGATTGTCCTTTGCAACAATCGATTACTTGTTATTTTCTGAAAATCATGAAACTCACTGTCTCAGTGATAATCGATTATCTAAAGACATAATCGATTACTTGTTATTTTCTGAAAATCATGAAACTTACTGTCTCAGTGATAATCGATTATCTAAAGACATAATCGATTACTTAATTAAATTTAAAATCACTGGAAGACATCAACTCAACACAATCGATCACCATTAGTTCATAATCGATTATTTTGAGTATTGAAAAACTTTACCTCAACAACAATCGATTGTCATTTGTTCACAATCGATTATCATGCAGATTTGGAAAAACCTGATGTTCACTGTCTTACTCACAATCGATTACCATTAATTCATAATCGATTGTCATGCAGTCTGGACTCAGAAGCAATCGATTATCATAAGTACATAATCGATTATTTTAGCCCAGATTTTTTAGGCATGTTTAGAAAACATTTTGTCTAATGTAAATATGCATGTTTGAAAATCTTTTTGACACAGAATTAAATATGCATGATTTTGGAAAATAGTTTTATGAGAGATGCCATACTATGAGTCAAGTTATAGGATCGAGATTACAATTTTAGAACAACTCAATAACAATTAAAGGCTATCTCTTGAACTTCAATCTTATTCGCAACCATTGTGCGCTTGTACTTGAATTCCGTCATATATCAATTTTTGCTTCGTTTGTCATTCATCAAAACCTACAAAAGAGTACACGTTTAGTATATTGCATTGAGAACGTGTTTCTAACACCTCTATGACCTATTCCTTAGGGAAGTCAATTTCATCCCATTTAATAGTTCTTCTGGTGGTTACTTCGGATTTTCCAAAGTTGATTTCTATCATAATAGTTTAATCTTTGAAATCTATCACTTTATACATAGGATTCGAAGTATATAAATGTTTGAAATAAATCCTATAACATATACATATTACTTCTGTACCAGGTAAATAATTATAACCATGTAATTTAATACTAAGTATTAAAGCATTTAAAGAATTCTCATCATTAAGAGAAATCTGCAAATTAGGATAAACATTAAAATAAACAGGGCCATAAGCCAAACTAGTTTGCACAGTCCTTATAAGAGACTTTTTCCAGTTTTGATTTCTACCATCTCTGAGAGCTGCTATGAGGCTTTCAGGTAAGCCTCTTAAAGTAAGTGGCTTAAAGGCGACATGTATTAAGCCTATGTGTATAAATCTGTGCGAGTCCCTGTAAGGGGCTAAATTACTTTCAGATAATAATTTAAAGGTGGCATGGTTACTATCCACCGTGATAGTTTCTTTAGTAGTTTTAACTACTTGTTTTAAACCTATATTTTCAAAGGTTCCTTATTGGTATATTACCTTAGGTTTGACCAATGGTACATCCTACTTATTAAGCAAATCTAATTGTTGTGGTAATTTATATTCTTCTTTTCTACTGTTTTTAACTGTAGCCTTCTTCCTAATTATATTCATTAAGAAAGTACTGTCAGACTTAGCTTCTAAGCTTTTGTACTAACATGAAAATTGCCCTATCTGAATTCTTATTAACTTTACAGATAGTCCTGACATAAGCATTATATGTGTTGTAGTGTAGATTTGCCTTTCAACAAGACCATCTATATTCCGCTCATAGATATCTGATCCACTATAACCTTGGGTGGTAGTGGCAATTGTCCTGTTCTTCTATTAGGACATCTTGAGGGGTTGGTCTAGGATAATAAAATATTTTTTGGTAAGGTTTGCGAGTAAAATTTTTAGAGATCTTGTTAATCTTATCTTCTACCTGTAATCCTTTACCTTTATCTGGCTTATTCTCTAAAATTAAGGGACTTGCCGTAAACTCGCCAAACTTCTTATTAAGAAGTTATTCCAAATCTTCAAGACCTTTTAATGTAAAGTCTTTTACCTCAAGAAGTAGTTGGATAACTTTCATAAAGTAGTTTGTCCGCTTGTAATAATCCTCTTTTATCTTGTTGGCCATAATTGTAATTATTTTGTCAGACAATTTACTGTTGTAGTTTTGTTGATTTCAGTTGATCCATCATAAAAGGATCATTTAGTTTACCGAGGAAGGGATCATCAACCAACGCTCTTTCTTCTCTCTAATCTCTCCCCACCTTTGTAAAGAACCCCTCTATAGTAGTTTCATTATTGTAATAAAAATCAAAAAGTCATTTGGCCACAAAGCAAGATTGCCTCTAGTACTGTTCTTCTCTCTCATTCTTCAATACATGCAACACTGTTAGCCTAAATAATAGGCTAAATAGGTAAGTGTTAGACTTAGTATTCGAAGGTTATTTACGAAGCATGTTTTGTTACTAAACCCTGATGAGATTATAGGTTAAGAACTATATAGACCAGATCGGTTACCAATCTTGACAGTAAACCGTGGTTAGGCCAACCTAACTGGTGATGCTTGTAAATCTATTTAGGCATGTTATGTATTATAATTGACTTGGGCGAGTTATATTAGGAGTGTATCCTGTTAAATTAGCATCTTTCCGTTATTAGACAACTGAAGTGACCTATTATTATGTTTTATTCATTAATAGTATGAATACATTTGAGCTGCACTATTTTTAGCTAATTTTACTATTATATTCATGAATACATGAAATAAATTACCATAACAACTAAAAAATAGCTACAAATAATAATTATGTATATAATAGCTATAAAAAATTCCTCTATATTTAACTAGCGGCTGTATCCAGCCAAATGCTAAAAGCCCCCAGTCCTTTCGGAGCATCATGGGCCAATATCGGCCCAAACAATTCACGTCTATAGCGGGCGAGTCTTGAAATAAACCAAATTGAACTTTCCTTCAGCCCTCCACTACCTGGCGCCACTTTTGCTTCTCCGTCTCCTCCGGCGCCGAATTCCTCATTTTCTCCTTCTCCGGCGGAATTGAAGTGTATGCTCCTCTTTCTCTCTCTCTCTCTCTCTACATATTATCGTTTATCTGTCTGTCTCTAATACACAACGACAATCTTATTTTATTTTTTTGGCCGCTATTTTACTGGAAAAAAAATGATTTTTCGGTGAATTGGACTATAAAATTCTGTGTGCTCCCAGGATTTAAAGAATCTTAACTCCAATATCTTAGTTTCCTGTGGGTTTTTACTAGTTAATACACTGGCGGCAATTTGTGACTGTGCACTAATTGGACATTCGTTAAAATCAATTTTCTGTAAAAGCCTTTTATTTGTGCAACCATCAAATTGCTGAGTCGTTGATTGAATAGGACTGTTTTTTATACTGGTTCCAGATGGGTATTATTGCTGGTTTGTATTGAGAAAGACTGGTGCTTTCTTGCTTGAATTGACAAGGGCTCGGTGGTTTTTGCATCTATGCGGATAACAAGTTAAAATTTGAAAAGCTTAACGTGGTTTTAAGACTCAAAATCAATCTATGGTGTAGCATTCTCTTGAAGTCACTCGTAATGGGCATCTTTATGATGATAAAATTTCCATAAAGATTAAAGTAATAGCTGTGAACTTATACCACTGTATAGTTCTGTAATTTGTGATATGGTTTTCAGAATGTGCTGTTGTCTTGTTGATATATATCTTTTATTAAACAGACGTCAGTATTTTTAGCTGTTTCTTTTCTTGAATAAGCATTTTGATGAATGATTCAAGGGTCTATGGCTGGTTACTATAGAACATTTTTCCGCCTTGCTGATAAGGTCTTTTCTGCATGATGATGTTTCAGAGGAAATTTCGGCAATATTCAACAGTATCAAACATAATGGGGATGGTATTACCAGCTGGGCAGGCAGGCTATGCTGAGATGGAGAATGTTGAGATTACGGATACAGAGTTGTTCTATCATGTTAGAGGTGCCCTTAAATCTGCTCTCCAGGTTGGTCTCTCTAAAAACAACAACAACAACAACAACCACCCAGTATAATCCTACTTAGTGGGTCTGAGGAGGGTAGTGTGTACGCAGACCTTATCCCTACCCTTGGGTAGAGAGGCTGTTTCCAAATAGACCCCCGGTATCCTTCCCTCCAAGAACTTCCCACCTTGCTCTTGGGGAGACTCGAACTCACAACCTCTCGGTTGGGTAAGCAACCCCTCTTGTCCAAAAACATATTTTGAATAAAAATAAAACTATACACTGATAACTTCTTTGGGTTGGATTTGGATGCCCATGCAACTGCATGGGAAATCAAGTTTGAACTGTATGAATCAACAGATTGAATTTGTTTCGCCGCAACCCTTTGTTTCTCATTGTTTGTTTTGACTAAGTTACTCATCAAAAAATAAGAGGAAAAGTATCTTTCCTGCTAAGATGACTGTTTCAAATGTTTGCTTGAATACAAGCATAGGTGCTCCAGATTGATTGACCGTGGTTGTCTTTCTGTGGAAGATGTGACTAAAACTATGAAATTGTCACATCAGATAGGGGCGTGCCCATTATCTACCGAGTATGAACTGTGCTCCAAGCTGGTCCTCGAGGATTTCTCGGTTAAAAAAAGATTTATGAGGTGAGGTGCATAAGCCTTGCATGAATTTGACTTTAGATAGAAAATAGAGGGAAATTGGTAGGGCTTTTGGGAAGGTGATGTATATCGAAGTGAGAAGAAAGAGCGCTCAGGTTCGAGTGTTATGCATCTGACGTGGTATTTTAACTGTTAAGTTCTGAATGGATGTAGAAGTAGTTAGTTAGACATGTTCTCTTCTGTCCCTCTCTTACTCCCTTTCTGTTTCCTTTTTCCCCCCTTTCTTCTTGGTTGGGGTGGGGGGGGGAGGGGGGGGAGGGGGGGGAGAGGAGGAGTGGTGGTGGTGAGTGGGACGTGACTTCTGTCATTTATATTCAGCAAGCACTTGCCAGCGAAATGATTTCATTTATTCCTTGCGCTTAAATTGCTGATTATTTTTTGTCTGTTTCACTTTATTTACTTTCCTGGCACACTTATCTCATTTATATTCAGCAAGCCAAACGTTTTCACTTATTCATTATGCTTAAATTACTGTTTTTTTGTCTGTTTCACTTTATTTTTTTTTCCTGGCAAATATCTTCACAGTTGTGAATTGTCTGTACCTTTGTAGTTGCTATTTTCACTGGTGCATCTTGTGCAGTTTTTATGATTGCGCTTCTTTATAGTTCCCATATATTTGTTATAGCACTGCAGAGTGAATTTTGTAGCTGATTGTTGCGTGTATTAGGGTGATCCGGACAAATATAACCAGCTTATTGGGGTTATGCACTTAAGGAATGCCTTGTACCCGAGGAGGTTGCCCTACTGATGGTATGTTTCCTTGGCACAATCACTTTTTGTGGTGATTTCTTTTGCTTCATGTTTTAATTTTCATTTCGTTTGGTCTTCGCATTTCAGACATGTTTAAAAGCTTTGTCAGGATCAGTTTCTTGTCTAGACATTGTTCATCATCAAAGTCTTCTTTCATCTGTAAGTTCTAAGTAGCTGTATTAACAGTCTGCATATTATAGATAAGAATAGAGGTTGGTAAGCTTGTATACTTAAATGTCTTATTCGCCCCAGATTTTAGGAATGAGCATGTGGAACTATGGGACTGATGTAATGGATTCTTTGATGGAATTACTTATATCCTTGGTATGTGGCTTTAGTGCTGCAATCTTCCATGTTTGTGTCTAATTGTGTGTACGATCATGAGTCTCTCCTATGCTGTAGGCTACATCCGGTGGGCAGTATGTAGATTTGTGCTTGGAAATGCTTGTGAACAATTTTGTGCCGCCTCCTTCATTCATATCATTGTTGAATCAGCCACGTGGCATTTTACGAATGGGCCAAGTCATTGATTGTGTCCATTCAACTTTAATAGACATTGCAGAGTTAGTTCCTCTCTCTCCCTTGAGACTTGAGAAGATAGTAAAGGAGAAGATGCAGAAGATGCCAATCAATTACACAAAGGAATCACTAGTGCAGATACATGCTTTCTTTACAAAGAAGATTCTTTCACTATGCAGCTTATTAGATGTTCTGGTTCTAGTGACATTTTTTTGAATTAGTGAACCTTGCATCACCAGAACCTTGTGTTGATAATCTATTTCTTCTGTGTTGTGCTCCTTATTGCTGGAAGCTCCTAAATTCTTATCCATGTTTTTTTCTCTTTGCCTGAAGTTCATCATGGCATATGTGGAGAACATGTTAAAACTGGAGGGTGGAGCAATTGGTGGTCTTGTTGGGAGAACCATGCTTGTGGCAACTATGGATTGGCTGATAGATTTGGATGTAAGTTGTTTGGAATTGAAGCTTCGCTCTGTCACTGTGTAGAAGTTGTTGCATTAACTTAACTTTCTTCTTGTCCTTGAGTTTCTTAGGTAGACATCGCATGGGATGAAATCTTAAATGAGGATTTCATCAAATGCATCTTCGATATGGAGCTGGAAGATCTGGATGGTCCAGTAGATGGTCAGCAAGATGGTGACCAGGTGATTTTCATCTTTTTACTGATATTCTTCTGTATGTTAGTGTTGCCAACTTGCCATTGCCACTACTGTTGTTTCTTTGACTCTTTTTTTTCCTCGGATAGTGTGTTTGATGGTGATATACGTTTTCATTTCTTTTGGAGCTAAGAATAAGAAAATCAAGTATCTGTGAAAAAATATTAATGTTGCAGATATTCGGTTCACATTACGTTGTCTCTAGCAGGAAAAGCTTTTATGAGGGTAGTGTGGAAGGAATGGAAGGAAAAAAATAGGAGATCGTTACAAGTGGGTGACACTTGAGAGTGATTTTGTACATGTCCAGAGTAGTCTTGTGCCTCTAGTTTATTTTTGGTGCACGCTTGATTCATGTTTGTATAGATGATTGGGTGAATTTTGTACAGAACCATGTTTAGCTTAGCTTTCTTTACTTTTTGGTATACTATGTGTATATGGGGATTTCCCAATATTTATAGAAATCATGTACCTTATAATATAAAATGCTCTTAATCTTGAAGAATCCAAGTAGTTAAAAAATACCTGATGATTCAGACGAGGATTTCATAACATTTCTCTTTAAATCTGAGTCGACCTTGAGGAAAATTTGCATTGTCAAATATTGTGTGAATTCTGACCAGCATTTAAGTGGTCAAGAGTACTATTTTCTTCCGAATTATTTTCCTTAATAAAGGTCATATTTCCTACAGTTCTATTTTCACCCTTCCCATATTCAGTCTCCCGACATTTCCTTTTTCATGGTGTTGATCTTCTTATCAAACGTTTGTATACAATTGGATTAGGGTCCAGTATATTCAAAATTGTTCTTCAATTAGAGAGAATTACAATACTGTATTACCGTCTTTGGCAAGACTTTTTATTTTGTTCTTGTAAATGGTTATTTTTTCATGTGGTGTGCGGTTGTATCCCTTTCTCCACTTTTTGATTAAGCAGTATTTGATTGTATCTTGTATAAATACAATACACTAGGCGTATCGAAAGTACTTATTATGAGGAAAATACAAAGAAAATAAGTAGCTTTCAGCTGATAATTGATCAAATTCTGTTAAAAAATTTCATCTCTCTTTGATTTTTTTATAAGTAAAATTATTAGAGATACTGGGTAGTTGTTGTTGTAAAATTATTAGAGCGTTCACCAGAAGCTCGATCTGCTGACCACAAGGTTAAGAGCATTGCACTCCTGACTGAGCTCATCCAGTTTTTTTTTTTTGGTTTTGCCGTCATTCTTTATATAACTAGCTTTTTAATCTCAGCTCCGAATTTCTTGGATGGAACGGCTTGGAAATGCCAGTGCTCAAAAATTGGATAGCTTGATGGTGCTTACCAATGAACACCTTAACTTTTGCCAAGAGAGTGGATGCCTGAGTCAGGTAAATTGGACGCATCTGTGTCTAGTTCTAACTTTTACATGCTTTTCTTACATGCAGTTGTCTTTCATATGGTGTAGGTTTTTGAGACTCTTCTCCAGTCTTTTCAGCATACTGTTTTGACGGCATACAAGTCTAAATTTGCCCAGGTAACATGCGTAATATCATCTCTGACACTTGGGCTGGTCTTTCACTTAGTGTACTCTTTCTTTCCCAGCACTTCTTGAACTTGATGTACACTATTCTTCTTAGTTTCTTTGTCTTACTTCTATGTGTACCTTCTTGCCATTTAAAATTAAGCTTAAGCTTCTTGCTGATATTGCAGTTTGTGATGTTTTACGCCTGTACCCTGGATCCTGAAAACTGCGGCAGGAGATTTGCTGATACACTATTTGATATATTTAAGAGCAGTATCTATCCACAATGGAGGTGAGGATTATAGAGTTTTGAATCTTTGGCTTCTTTTTCTTGCTTTTCCCGCCTGGTGCACCCTGACACCGTGTTGTTGATCAATTAGCTTAGTCATATCTTATGGATACACAAGCATCCGCGCGCTCACTTTGCCATTCAATCTGAGTGTTTAGAGGGTTGCTCTTTACGTAAATGGGTCAATGAGCTTAGGATTCTTTTATCTTTAAACGTAATTATGGAAGCTAATGAATTTTCTGTGCTCCCTGTTTGTAGATATATTTATTGTAGTTTTGAATTCAACTGTCCCCTCTTTTTTTGAATTTTGTTGGGACACTGCTTGGGGTCTCAACATTGGTCCCTCTATGATCCTGTCACTGAATTTACATGCACTCAGAGAAGTATTCAGTACTAAGACTTGCCGACTTCATGCATATGCTGTTTAGATAACATGCCATCAAATAATGGTCCTTAAAAGTAATAGATTACTGTGCTTAAGTATCTTTTCAGTTGTGTTGGATAAGACAAATAGAATTACTGAAGTAGTCATTGCCATTTCCTTGTCAGAAGGTAATGAAGTGCTTCTCGGTGATCTTGATTTTTCAATTTCAAATGCTACTGAACAGATTTGATACTCTCTGGGAGTTGATAAATTTGATAGCTCTTTGCTTGCTAGTTATACATTTTTTCATGGTTATTGGGAGGTAGTAATACTTTTATTGTTTTTTTGCAGAATGAGTGCTGTTGCCTATCTTGCTAGTTATTTGGCTCGTGCAAAGTTTTTGTCTATCTCATCTGTTGCTGAATATGTAGAAAGGTTTACCCGATCTTCCTCTGCACACTTTATAATTTTAAGTTGCTTCCCTTGGTCAGTAATAAATTGAGGCACATCCCAACAACAACAACAACAACAACTACCCAGTATAATCCCACATAGTGGGGTCTGGGGAGGGTAATATGTAGACGGGCCTTACCCCTGCCCGAAAGGGCGGAGAGGCTGTTTCCAATCGACCCTCGGCTCAGTGAAGGAAAAGAACAACAAAAGCAAAAAACAACAACAAAAGAGCATTAGTAGCTAAATTGAGGCACATCCCAAGCCATGGATTTCTTTCTTTTTGTGCGAGGATCAGTTTGGTTGAATGGTGTTCCCACTTATTGCTCCAACCAGAGTGGTGGCATCAATCCAAAAGCTCACAAGGAATTCTATGCTGGGTGCCAGGTATTTGACAGCTTTGATGTAGTCAAAACCTTTAATGGTCTGCCCCCTCACACAGACAGATTCTTGTTCATTTTTGTGAAATCATTTGTGTTGGTTTCTATTTTTAAGTGAAAGAATGACTTATACTATTGTACTGTCAAACTTGAGACTAAGAGAATAGATCAGTGTCAATTCTGTAATCAGCAAATGATTCTCTTTAGGTACTCTTGGTATTGGTTGTTATATTGTTTCAGGAGTGCAGGGCTTTTTTCTGTTGTTAGTGTGGAATTAAGTAAAGTCTTTCTGAATTATATCCCTGGGGCTAATTTTATTTATATACCATGTGAGTGCTGGGAAGGGGAAAGGAAAGTGTTGGAAAGTTAACTTCCATATTTTGTGCATTGTGGGAAACTTTGAGAGAAGTGGTTAAAGACTTTTTCTTTAAAGAGACTTCTTCCAATTTTAATTTTGCAAAACATGTAGGAAATTTTAACTTTACTTTAGTAGAAAAAATTCAGAAACTTCATTAACATCCAAACAAATTGTTATTGATTCTGTTCATTGTAATGCAGGCCATGATGTACATACTTTGTTTTCGCATGAGATCAATGCTTGTTATTCCTTGTATCAGGTCACGACTCTCAAAGCACATAGAGGATATCCTGAGGCATTCATTGAGCCCATTAATGGTAATGCATTCACTCACGCGCACACACTCTCTCTCTCTATGGGTTTCTTTTGTTTTGTATTTTATTTTTATTAGTTCGTGCGGATAGACTATATGTGCTATAAGCTTTTAGAGAGCATAAGAAAAATAAATTGAGTGAGATTAGGTGATTCTATGGAATTACAGTTCTTTTAGATTTAGAGGTTAGACTGACCATGTTCATGGAGTAGAGTGTTGGCAGGTCAAGAATTCTCATGTCTATAAGACGAGAGTAGCTGAAATGAGGTTATTGAGATGGATACGAGCATACTAGGTTAGATAAGATTAAGAATAAAGTTATTCGGGATAAGGTGGGAGCGGCCCCCTGGGAGGATAAGATGCGGGAGACGAGGTTGAGATGGTTCAAGCATGTTAAAAGGAGAAGTACAGAGGCCTCGGGTAGGAGGCGTGGGAGGTTGACCTTGGTGGGTATGAGGAGGAGTAGAGGTAGGCCAATAAAGGCTTAGGTATAGGTGATATAGAAGTAGGCCTAAGAAGTCTTGGTATAGGTGATTAGGCGTGATATGACGCAGTTGGAGGTTACTGAAGATATGACCCTTGATAGGAGGGTGTAGAAGACTAGAGGTCGAGGATCAGGATAGAAGGTTAGTAGACAGTCGAACGTTTCCCTTTGTTTTCTTTAGTTCGACAACGTTAGTGTTAGTTTGTTATCCCTTTATTCTTAGATTGCTATTACTACCATTTAATCGCTACCTTGGCTTCGGTCTTGTTTTTATCTTGTTATTAATACTTGTTGGCATTACTTCTTTTATCTTTTCTTTAGCCGAGGATCTTTCAGAAACAACCTCTCCGCCTTCCAGGCTAGGGGTAAGGCTCATTACATCTCATCTTTCTCAGACCCCTCCCCTACTAGGGGGAATCCACTAATTTTTTTTTTGTTTTGTTAGATATTGAGGTTCCGTCGATCGAAAAATGGATAGATACAGATGCAAAACAAAACTAAAATAGAAGATTTTTTTTTGTGGTGGTGGGGTGGGTGGGGGTGGGGGGTGGGGTGTGGGGATAGAAGTGATGCGATGCAATAGGAGGATGTTTGTCAAAGTGAAACAAATTATACAAAACTATTGTAATGCCCGCAAGTTTCAGGGAACTAACTTGTTAGGCTGAACATATCAATGGGATGCATTGCAGATATTAAGATGGATGTGCAGCCAGCATAATCAGGCAAGACGGAATGATCACCACTAACAAAAGCAAAGATTGATTGAGATGGTATAATAATGTCTTCCACCTCCAAATACCTCATTCGTGTGTGACGTTGTGATGATTGAAGGTATTTGACAAGGCCAATGTGTGTAGGATTTTCTTGCTCGTGCTTTGTCAAATTCTAGTATAATTTATGATATCGTCCCACAGATTAGAACATCTATGCTACAGACTTTTAATATTTCAACTATTATTTGAGAGAATTAATTTGATGAAAAGTGAGTGAGGTTTAAAGCTTGTTAATTACTTAAATAAAAACCAAAGAAAGCAAATTCCAATCCTTCCCCCATGCTTGATCGTTTCAGCCCCCCGGATGAAAACGAGTCTCTAGACGAGACTAAACATCTACAGTCACCATCACATCCACGATTTTCACCGCGATTAATGACGATCACATCCACCCAATCAAAGTTAGAGGGCGCAATCTCTTCCCCCATAGTATGTTGTACCATTCCAGAATCCTTCATAGGTCTGTTAGTGCCTCTTGCCTGACAGAAACGGTTGTACCCTTCAAAGTTGTCGCCGAAGTCCTGAAGGTCGGCAAGTATATTTCTACTGGTTTCAGAAAAAGCAGGAGCTACTGGTGCAAGTGGGGGTGGGGGTGGTGCGTATTCAGGTTGTGAAAGTGGTTGTTCCATGTTGACATAGTTGTCTGGAATAACAAGATTTGGGAACTTGGGGATAAGACAACATGATGGATCCACAAACTGAAATTGGTGAAATTGACCTGGTTCAGTGTATCCCAACTTCGACTAGCTCATTCTTTTTACCAAGTTTGCGAGTGCCCAAATCGTGGGAGTATTAATAGGTATTTCCTGCATTTTGATATGTTCAATCCTCTCTACCTTATGCATCAACATTTGGATTTCAGCTCTAAGAATGTCAAACCTTGTAATGAAGAATTCCATAATGTACCTTGGAAGCACCGGTGCTTGTTTCCTTCTATTCCCATACATAGGCTCTTCTTCTCTCTGTTTTCTTTGGATCATATGTATCCTCCGTTCTTGCCCAAACAACTTTTGGTGATTTCATTCTTCGAAGCTGTCGGTTTCATGGTTAGAGCAGGCACGACTCCAGCATTCAAGATCAACTTAGTTATTGTGGATGGAAACCACCACTTCTTTTTTGACTTAAAACGACACTCCTCGATATTCTCACTAATCACATACCCCACATTAAGATCCATCTTAGAGCAAATGACAAACAATGGAAAATCTGTTCATAAAGATGTTAGTTCTATTGGTATTTGGTTCAATCGACTACTAATAAATTTTAGAATTGCTCTTGACTTATAGCAGATGTTAATACCAAGAATGCAGCTCTTTTTCCATTTTTTGTCAAAGCCCCAAGTTGCTCCAAATGGACAAAGTGTTTCTTCCATTAAATCTAAATTTGGAGATCTGAGAAATGCTCGGGTTACCTTGTCATTGACATCAGGGGGGTCGTACACCTTGTTGATCTTTTCGGGTGAGTAATCCACGTTTACCCCTCTCACAATGGACACATTGGTGCTTTTGTCTAAGTTGTAAAATTCAGTCACCAAATTCACATAAAAGTTCCCTGGTTGCTTTGCAAATTCCTTCCACTGGTGGTGCTCGATGATTTCGTGAATGAAGGCATCCTCCAATGCCATCTTTGGGGTCGAAATTCATCCCCTTCTCTTCGATTGGGATTTTAATATTTCGAAACCATTTGTCACCAGGAACAGATGGTGAAGTTGCCATGGTAGGGAAGAATAGAAGATATAAAGAGAGGAAGATATTTGGAGCCAGAGATGGTTTAATTTCTGTGAAACCCACATTTTCGGATGTTCAAAAACAGATGGTCTCCTCTTAATGTTTTATAAAGACCAATTTCTTCTTCAAAATTTGCTGTGGTTGCAACTGCAGAGAGTTGTACTTGAAGCAGTACTTTGCAGCTTTAGGGTTTATATCTATTGTTGTGACTACAGGAGTGATTGATGGTCCTTCCTTGCGTGGCTTTTCATTTATAATCATCAAACTTAATGCTACACATAAATGAAAACAGTACCATATATACACCTAATAATTGATGTCTATTTTCCTTGTAAGGACAATGTATATTATACCTTCTTTATGTACTATATAAAAAATTAAAATTTTTGGAGTACTTCTTTTCCAAATGGGATCACTATAAAAGATTTATGTAAATCTTATCATAAGCAACATATCACTGAACCACTTCTATTAACTCAAACTGAAAATATCACTGAACTATTTAAGAACAAAGAACGTGATCATTCTTTATGTTATTATACATAACTAAGCACTTGGTATTTCGCAATTATGCATATAAAGCAAACCTATATATATATATATATATAGGCTTGAAAGAAACTATGACCACAGACTGGATTAATTTAACACCTTAACAGTCATAAGGTCCGGGTTTCAATATATACCAAAATTTACCCGTGCCACCATTTGAATTGCATTATTGAATTACACATGTTCATGCCATGTTTTTGTTTTTTCTTTGAATGTTCTGGCATTTTCATAAGCTTCAAACCTATGTTCTTCCATTTATTAACCTGAAAAAATCTTTTTTTACCAGTAGAGGTTAATTCAAAGTTTAATGCTTTCAATGCCCAAAAAGTTTTGTGTTCTAATTCAACTGGCAAATGGCAAGCCTTTCCAAAGACTAATATGGGAATGTTCCAATTGGCGTTTTGAACGTCGTTCGGTATACCCATATTGCATCATCTAATTTTGGAGACCAGTTTTTTTTTGAAATTCCAACCGTTTTTTCAAGAATTCTTTTTAACTCGCAGTTGGAAACCTCAAGTTGACCTTGTGTTTGAGCATGATATGATGTTCCAGTTTTGTGAGTCACACCATATTTTGGTAGCAAAGCAGAAAATTGCCTATTCATGAAATGAGTTCCTTGATCACTAATAATGACTCGAGGTGTGCCAAATCTAGTAAAAATATTTTTTCTAAGAAAACTACACACTGTATGAGCATCATTCTTCCTTGTGGAGATGACCTCAACCTATCTTGATACATAATGCACAGCCACAAGGATATATTCAAATGAACGAGAAGAAGGAAAAAGAGCCCATGGGATCTATTCCCCAAAAATCAAATATTTCGCGTACCTGTATTGATTGTAATGTTATTTCATTTCTCTTAGTGATGTTACCTGTTTTCTGACACCTATCAATTGTGCAACATATGCTCGGGCATCTTTGAAAGTGTTGGCCAGAAAACTCCGGCCTCCAAAACTTTAAATGTCGTACGGTTTGCAGCATAATGACCTCCAATTGCTCCATCATGACAATGATACAAAATTTTGGTCATCTCTTCTTCAGGTGCACACCTCCTAAGGATATTATCTGCTCAAATTTTGAACAAGTAATGTTCATTCCACAAATAATACTTAGCATGAGAAATAAACTTTTTTCTCTGCTGGTAATAGAGATCTTGGGGTGTCCATCTTCCAATCAAGTAGTTAGCAATATCTGCGAACCAGGTTGGTTGAGTCACAACAGAGTCAACTGAAAAAAATGTGTTCATTAGAAAATTCTTCTTTTATCTCGCTGAACTCAAGGGGAGGCTCTTCTAGTCTAGACAAATGGTCAGCTACCTAATTCTCTGTTCCTTTTCCGTCTTTTATCTCAAGGTCAAATTCTTGCAGAAGTAAAATGCATCTTAACAATCTAGGTCGAGTATCTTTTTTGGCTAAGAGGTAGTCAATAAAAACAGTCACCTTTGTTCCTATCAAATAAAAAGGAAATTTATCAAATGCAAATACTACCGCGTATATCTTTTTCTGTTGTGGCATAATTTAGTTGAGCCTCATTTAGTGTTTTACTGGCATAGTAAATGAGACGAAAAATCTTATCCTCTTTTGGCCTAAAATAGCTCCAACTGCTGTATCACTAGCATCACACATAACCTCAAAAGGTTGACTCCAATCAGGGGAAACAACTACAGGGGCAGTTGATAATTTCTCATTAAGGGTGTCATAAGCTATCATACGATCACCTGAAAAATCAAACTTAACATCTTTCATTAAGAGGTTAGTTAGTGGTTTTGAAATCTTTGAAAAATCCTTTATGAACCCCCTGTAAAAACCTGCATGACCTAGAAAGCTTCTAATGCCTTTAACAGTTGTTGGAGGGGGTAATCCTGCTATAAGATTAATTTTAGGCTTATCAACTTCTATCCCATTAGCAGTGATTTTATGTCCTAAAACAATTCCCTTTGAAACCATAAAATGATATTTTTTTCCAATTCAGAATCAAGTTTGTCTCTTCACATCTCTTGAGAACTAAAGTTAAGTTGTAAAGACAATCTTCAAATGTTTTGCCAAAAAGTGTAAAATCATGTCATGTCAGAAAAATTGCTGACATGCAACACTGAAATGTAGCAGGGGCGTTGCACAAACCAAATGGCATTCTCATGTATGCATATGTTCCATGAGGACATGTGAAAGTTGTCTTATCGTGATCTTCTGGTGCAATTGGTATTTGGTTATATCTGAGTAGCCATTAAGAAAACAGTAAAATTATATCCTGCTATTCTTTCTGACATTTAATCAATAAATGGTAGAGAAAAATGATCTTTTTGTTGTGACATTGGATATTCAAGTACCTTCAGAGATAATATTTGTTCTGCTATTTGTATTAATTAGTATGTTCGTATGTCTCATCTCTTATTATATTTTTTGGAAGATTCATCCGGCCAAATTTTGTGTACTGGTCAATGGTTCGGAGCTCATATGACAACGATGAGGATGATGATGAGGGTACTAATGATGAAGATGATATTGAAATCTGTACTGCAGGGAAGGGGATGAATATAGCTGATGGAGTCGGCCGAAGTTATGATCAGGATCTCGATGAATTTGATCATGAAATGAACAAAATGTCCATAACACCTAAAGTTGCTCAATGGTTTGGAGGTGAATTACGACCTGACATGCAGATGCCTTCAAGAATCAGACCATGTCCAGAGTCCTTATAAAGATTAATCTGCCTGTTTGATTGTCATGAAAGAGGAAATGCTTGCCTTTGCATGACAAGAGTCGGACCATGCCATTAAGAGTTGGAAATGCTTGTCCTCGACCGTGGTTGGCCATGAGCAACTCGTGAAGATAATGCAATATTTTGTTGGACTCGGGATTCGTCAGGTCTCCACTCTTGCCTGCTTCACATCCCATGAAATGTTAGAGGTCAATTTTTGTATTTATAGCAACAGCTATTTGTAATATGTAGAAATAGTGGTTCCGATTATCAGAACTAATGATGAAAATAGATAAAATTCTCTTGTGGGTGTTAATGCATTACGCCCAATATAAGAGTGTATATTTGGAAATGTAATGCTCCAGAAGAAGATTGCAAAACAACTATATCTTCTCTAATCTCACTTGTATTTAGTGCTGATACAATACGGAAACTTCACACCCACTCGAGCAAAGTTGCAATACTTGGTCATCTGGTCCAGCTAGTGACACACTCAACCCACCTGATAAGAATTTTCTGGAGCACGACGTAACAAGCAGAGAGGAAGTCAAATTTTTCTTCTCGTAGTTATATTCCAAACTGCAGGCCTGTTAAGAGTAATGCATCTGGCCATGTAATGCATTATTAGCCAGTAGAAAAAAAAGAACTCCCCATGATTTAGCATGAAATTTGTCAATCAGAAATCAAGTTTATGAATGTTAATCCTCCTGCATCACCATGGCATAATTTTTTTTCTTCTATTTTCTGAATTATTTTGAACGGATAAATGGGACCTTAGTTATACTTGGATTGGATAAAAAGGTTGTATTTAGATTTTGCCTCTACGGCTATATACAACGGATAATTGATTAGAATCTCTTTACGTGCTTTTGCATAATGGGTGCACAGATTTGAAGATGGAACGATATAATGTTGGAAATTGAGTTGCATTAACTGTGGAGATGATGGCATGGCAGTTGCAGAAGAAAGAGGACGATGCCTGCTAAACGGAGAAATTGATAAATAGCTTCCATCCGAAATCAAAATAAGAAATTGATAAATTCCAGACCGAAAAAAATGCTTTTGGAGGGAAGTTCTAAATGTTTCATTGAACAAACTTACTTCTCAATTCTCTTATTTCCCGAAAATATAAGTTTTTTTTTCCTCCCGAAAATACAAGTTCATTCACAACCAAATTAGAACAACTTCCAGTAGCAGATACGTAATTAATGTTCCATAACCGTACACCATATAACATTGTAATAAAACATGCTGCATATTGGTTGGTGGATTGAGACACTAAAGGCTCAAAGATTAATACTAACATATAATATGATAACCACTAAAGGCTCAAAGATTAACAGCAAGAGAAAGATCATCGAACTAACTTCTTTTCTTTTCTTTTCAGTTTTTTTTATTAAAAAAAGTAGATTTTACCTTCGCATGATAACGGGATTCAAACAAATTTATACGGCGGAAATAGGGTAAAAAGAAGTATTAGGGTATCAAATATTAGTGTAACACTCACTTTACATCCCTTAATTAATACCCGACGATAGATGACTCGAGAATTAGATGTCTAGGTAGCAAAATTTATGTTATGTATCAGTAGCTGCTCCAGAATTTTAAAGTGACAGGTGCTCGCCGATAAAAAATTTGAAAGAAGAGAAAAAAAAAAGTTTAATTATGGTGCTCGCTTTATATTTATCTAACTATTTTAATAATTGCCTATACAGATTTACTAAATTCGATTAAAAAATGGATGTTCAAACACCCATAAGTATCTACGTACATCCGCCACTGTTATGCATCCACAACACTAAAACAATAAAAGAACAAAAATACAAGAGTAATGTTACGCGGCCTCCCTGAGATTCTTTGGAAGGGCAATGTAAGACTAAGCAATCGATGTCAGTACGATTGCTGTCTGCCCATGAGGTCCCCGTCGCACGCTAGACTAGATTGTCAGTGCCATGCGGGAAAACTATTGTCACGAGCAATTACGGAAGCTGAGAGAGAATTGAGTTTTGAATGATGATGATGATCTTATTGATGACTGAATGCTGATTATAAAAGATGCGGTATTGAGGGGGAGAGACACCAATATAGAAAATGCTTGCTTGAAAATGTTTGATTGCTTGATCCCCCTAATAATACGAAAAAAATAAAAACCAAGATTACATGACTGGCCCTAAGAAAGCCGTAAAAGCATACTGAATGAAAATGAACTAAAGCTAGCCTAGAATTACAATAAAAGAAGACTTAGTTTATTTCAATGTACAAACAAGTCTGATGGCAACAACTTTGTCTTGTGGGTTAGGGTTTCCGCGCGCTGTGCTGTGGGCGCGCGCGACACCTGTTGTGTTTGCCTGAGGCTGGTTGCTGGAGCTTGGCATCCGGGTCTGTGCTCGAGGCACTGCTGGAATGGGCCTGCCGCTGGGCTCCAGCAAGGCATCAGGGTCTGTGCGTGCAACATTGTTAGTGTGCGGGGCGCTGTTGTCATTGGCCAGCCGCTGGGCGCTGGCGAGATGCATCGGTGGGGCGACATAGGCGCATTGGCTCTTGTCACTTGGAGCAGCCAAGACCACGTGGCCGACCATGGAGCAAGGCATTGTGAGGCTTCCTAGGTTGCCATGGGGCGCGACCAAGGGATCATGGGGCGTGTATGGAAAGCAACCCATGCCATTCTACCCCACCTGAGTTGGCACCGTCCTCGGAGCCTTATGATGAGGATGATGCTGATGATGATGAGTCTGGTGGTTCATGTATGGGAGGTCTGCACCCCTCTGTTCTTTGAGCTTGCTGTTGTAGCGATGCAATAATTTCATGCGGCTGACATGGAAGACTGGATGGATCCTCCACCAGGATGGAGTTTTCACCTGATATGTACACTTCCCAATGCATTTTTCTATGGGCAGATGCACGATGTATTTTTATTGCAGTCGAGGGTCGAGGGTCCAATTTGCAAACAAGTATCGCTTTGGGATGCATATCATCACTTTGTCCCCTGCTTGATGTTAGGCAAAACAGCTTTTGTTCGGTGAACTTTTTTGTTCGCTATTGGGTTTGACAAGATAGCTCTGTATTATCCCCATGTTGCGCTCCCATTCGCTTGAGAAGTTGGTAGCTCGAGGAGATTTATCGCGGGTGATGCATTTACTGTTTGCGGGAGAAGCGGTTGTTGTCCGGTAACAATTTCAAAAGGGCTTTTGTTTGTATGATGGCTCCTTTGAGAATTGAAACACAGTTGAACAGCATCCAAGAGCGCCACCCAATGCTGCTGTGACCCAGTTGCAAAAGTTGCGGAGATATTCCTCCAGCATGTCATTGAACCGGTCTGTCTGGCCGTCCGATGGTGGATGGATGTCTGAGTTGTGACTCAATGTCGACCCAAAGCACTTAAAGAGATGGGTCCAATAGTTGCTAGTGAAGCGTAAGTCGCGCCTACTAAGAATATATTTGGCTAGGCCCCTATGTTTGGCAATGTGTGAGAAGAAGAGTCGAGTTGTATCTTCTGCTGGGATGCTTCTTGGGGCTGCTATGAAAGTTGCATAGTTTGAAAACTGATCTATGACAACAAAGATGGATGCAAGATTACTGACTTAGGGAAATCCCGTGATGAATCTGAGGGAAACACTTTCCCATGGTCTCTGTGGGACATGTAACGACTGCAATGGTCCCATATGTGATGAGTGCTCCGGCTTGTCCTTGGGGCATGACTGAAAAGTCTTTTCCCACTGAGGAGCATTACCAGTCTGTTGGGGATGATGACATGAGGCTGATTGTTGTTGCAAAGGATCGCCAAAACCAGGGGTTCATGTCTATTGGCTACCTTCTCCAAGTGCAAGGCCGAGATGTTTCTAGTGGACATCTTTATGGGGCTGCATGGTATGGTGTAGGGCTTGGCCCCGTTTTCTCCAATCATTAGGATCATGTTAGCATATGGTACTGGTATGGTGTTGGTCTACCTCATGAACTCTAAAACCACTATTATGTCGAAGTCATCTATGATTGCGATGCGCAGGTCGATGCTTCCTTTGTATGGGCCAAGTTTCACTGAGACATATGCAGCTTTTCCACCCAATGTCTGGGCCGCGAGTTGATAGCCTTGACGCGACCTTTCCTCTTTTGCACAATTAGACCCAAGCACTCTACTTGAGTTGAATCCAAGTAGTTGTGGGTAACACTCGTGTCTATTAGTGCGTGAAGGGACTTGGCGTTCACTTTCAATTTGACAAACATTAGGGTCCTCGTTTGTGTCAGAGGCCCTTCGTCTATCTTTTCCTTTCTTTCTTGGTGATTGAGCTTGAGATTTTCTTAGCAGGACATGCACTGGTCCCTGCTAAGGCATGTGGGATAGAGCCAACAATTGCATTGAAGGTGCCTATCTGGTCGTCTTCTTATGTGTCTGATGCATCTGACTCATCCTCGACAGTTTGATGCGCATTGATCTTGAGGGATGGGCATTCATTATTCCAATGCTCTCCGCCGCAATGACGGCATTCTGAGGGAGGCTTTCTCCCCTGATTGTTGTTGATGGATGCAGAGCTGTTGCTGTTTGAGGAAGGAGTCTTAGTTTTGGATGCACTTCGATCTCCCCCACTTTTGCTTGGGCCACCATTGCTGGGATGGTTCCCGTGGAATCCCCCCACGGATAGGCAGCTAAACCCTGTCGTTCTGAGTTCCCAAAGGATAATCGCCAAGGCATTCTGCAGCTTGAATGGCCTTGGGCAGGGTGTCTACCCGTTGTCTCTGTAGTTCCATACGGGCATGAGGTTTCAAACATTCTATGAATGCAATAAGCTTGTCTTTGTCCCCCATGTCGCGTATGTTCAGCATGAGTGCAGAGAATTCACGCATGTACTCCCTTACTGACTTGGTGTGATGGAGCTCCCGTAGTTTTCTCCTTGCGTTGTATTCCACATTTTCGGGGAAGAACTGCAGGTGTATGGACGCCTTCAATTCATCCCATGTCCGGAGAGTATCTTCACCGGCCTTGATGGCTTCGTATTTAACCCGCCACCAAAGTTTGGCATCGCCCTGAAGATACATGGCAATAGGTGCTACCTTTTTGGATTCCTCCAACTGGCCCACGACGTCGAAGTATTTTTCGATGTCAAAACTAAAGTTTTCCACTTCATTAGCATCCCGGGATCCGTCGTATGGATTTGGCTCCGGTATCTTAAGTTTTTTTGGAATGATGCTGGGCTTTGTAGTACCCCTGATGTGGTTGTTGCCTCCTCGAAGCAGGCTTTATAGGGCATCATTGACAACATTGAGCTGGCCTGTCAAGTCATCTATCGTTTGCTGCATGTCAGTTAGCTTGTCTACCTCTTGTTCCCAATGGGCTAAATCGTCGGCCCGCTCCTGTTGGAGGTCCTCAAATTTTCCATGGATATTGGCTATTTCAATGGCTTCTGTTTGCCGGTCATCCTCAAAGTCGCGACTGATGTTTGCGATGTCATTTTCGGCCTGCCGCATTCGGCGGTCCATGTCCTCCAACCTTTGCACTAGGTTAGTGCTCAGATCAGGCACTGTATCCACGATGGGTCGTAATCGGTTAACTGTCTGCTCTAGGGATGCTAGACGCTCCCTATGATTCACCATGGCAAAAATGGTGACAATGGCAAATATGTTCCCTTGTTCGATGTCGAGCCTAAGCTCTGATACCAAATCTTACGCGGCGCCTCCCTGAGATTCTTTGGAAGGGCGACATAAGGCTAAAAAACCGATGTCAGTACGGTTTCTGTCCGCCCATGAGGTCCCTGTCGCACGCTAGATTAGATTGTTAGTGTTGTGCTGGAAAACCAATGTCACGAGCAATTGCGGAAGCTGAGAGAGAATTGAGTTTTGAATGATGATAATGATCTTATTGATGACTGAATGCTGATTACAAAAGATGCGGTGTCCAGGGGGAGAGACACCAGTACGGAAAATGCTTGCTTGAAAATGTTTGATTGCTTGATCCCCCTAATAAAAAAAAATAAAAACCAAGATTACATGACTGGCCCTAAGAAATCTCTAAAGGCATACTGAATGAAAATGAAGTAAAGCTAGCCTAGAATTACAATAAAAGAAGAATTAGTTTATTACAATGTACAAACAAGTCTGATGGCAGCAGCTTTGTATTGAGGGTCAGGGACTCCCCGTGTTGTGCTGTGGGCACGCGTGACACTTGTTGTGTTGCCTGAGGCTGGTTGCTGGAGCTTGGCATCCGGGTCTGTGCGCGAGGCGTTGCTGGAATGGGCCTGCCGCTGGGCTCCGGTAAGGCATTAAAGTCTGTGCACGCGTCATTTTTAGTGCGTGGGGCGCTATTGTCACTGGTCAGTCGCTGGGCGCTGGCGAGATGCATCGGTGGGGTGACAGAGGCGCATGGGCACTTGTCACTTGGCGCACCGACCACAGGGCCGACCATGACGCTAGGTAGTATAAGGCTTCCTAGGTCGCCATGGGACGCGACCAAGGGGTCATGGGGTGTGTATGGAAAGCAATCCATGACAGTAAAAATTCATTTTAATAGATTTAGTGCGCTTATTGGACCTTCCACGTTCAACATGGATAAACCAGCTAGAGGCCACTTCTTTTATTTCTTCTTCAGTGACTAATACAAGTAAAGTTGTAGATCAAATGTGTTGGGATATATACTATTAATTACTGATTTGATTTAGATATTGTATTTATTATAATAATATTGTTCATTTAATTTTAATAAAGTTTTGATATATCATATATTAGTCAGTGTCCTTTGTTTATATAGTAGATGATTTAATGTGTAGAGTTTAGATTATACACAGAAGATTAAATCATCGGTCCTTATAAGTATAATATTTGATTTCACAATCTAATGATGAAATTGGACAAACCATCAGAAATGATTGTAGCACAAGATTAAATATAATTTATCTTGATTATAGGAATGGTATAAATCCAACTTCTTGTGCTAGTACATTTTGTATGTATTGAACGGACCAAGTAGAGATAAGTATTTTATACTGACTTAATAAAATAAACCCTCTAGCCATTAAATGTACTTATACTCTTAATCTTGATATAAGTATTATTAGTTGTGCATATTATTACTATTTTGATTTATTAAAAGGCGAGATTCTTTCGTGGGTCGATATGCCTGGTAAATTGGATAATAATAATGTACATTGGCGAAGTAATAGTTAATTGATAGAATCCATGTCTCCGTTTACATATTGATGATACACCTTTATGAAAGCTTATGAGTTTTCATGTGTAAACACGGCAGGTAAATTTTGTATCCGACACATGAATAAGTTAAGCGAAGTCTTATAGGAAATAATTAATATATTAAATCGTCAGTAATTTAATTTAATTGATTAGTATCTGAGTCTTACCATGTGGAGTTAAGTAAGATTTAGTGGAAGAATTTCGAAAATGAATAAGGAGTGCAATTATGAATTTTTAGCGGAATAATTCGTAATTAATTATGGTGGATATTAATTTTAAAAATTAGAAATTAATTTCAAAATTGGAGTCTTGTTAATTAAATTTTGTGATTCCTGCTGTGGCTGAAAATGTTTGCCATATCTTCCTAGAAATTTCGCCCACACGAATTTGCTATTTTCGGATATTATTTGGGTAATACAATAAAAGACCGTGGAACGTTCAGAAATCATGATCGTGCGGGTGGTGGAGAATTCATTGAGTTGCTGCACAATTGAAGGCTCACGTGATAACAGATTTTTGTTCACGCTGCAAGAGGTAACCCGTGAAATCTCGTTTGTGCTAGTTGTCTAGATTACATGTGATTTTAATACTGAGATTGCTTTCGATGCTACTTATAATCCATCAATTGGTATCAGAGCCCACTCACATCTAATTAGATAACTAGTTTTTTCATGGAACAACAATATCGTGTTTATATGCGTTTGAATTATATGTATATGTTATTTTCTGAAATATTGCACAACTATTTTGTAAATTAACCGTACAAAAATTTTGACTTATTTTTGCAATCATGAGATATCTGCTTTCTTATTGATATTTGATTGAGATGATCTGGATTTTTGGGTAAACCCTAAAAAAAACATAAAACCTGATTTTGATCGAATTGCCAGTATTTTCGAAGGTCAACGAACTTGACGAACTTCGATTGAGCTAAAATTTGGCGGGTCCATCCGAAACGACGTGGTGAGAGAAACTATTATGATATTTTTTTAGCATTTTGAGGCCTTTTGGAGGCCTCAAAATTCTGATGAAGGGAGAGATGTAGTAGTCTTGTGTGAAACCTCAATCGTATATCTACAACATCATTAGTGTACAAACCTTGTCCATTTAATGTATTAAATTCAATAATAGAAGTGTAAGATTTTATTGACTAGGTTTTATAAGGTTTAATTAAAGGTGTCTAACGGACATACCGGTCCGTATTGGTTTAATTTTTTCGACCCATACGAGTTACGGGCCAGGCCGGTTTGACCCATACGGGTTACGGGCCGGGCCGGTTCATACGGGTAAAAATTTAACCGTACGAATTACGGGTTCAGGGGCCCTGGCTGGGTCGGGTTTGGTATAAATATTGTAATTTATATTAATACAAAGTGCTAACATAAAGAATACAAGGAAGATAGGAAAAAATTGCACTTATTGCAAGTGTTACATTTATTTCATAATTCAAAGTTTCAGGCTTACAAATTAAAAGGTTTACATTTTAACAACAAGTAAATTCAAAGGTTTTGCATTGACCTTGCAAGTTCTTCATAATCAATATGAAATGATTGACCTTCTTCTGGAGTGTTAAATTCGGATGTGTTACCATGTGTTAATATATCTCCAAGTTCCTCGTCTTCTGGGCTATCAACATGTTCCTCGTCTTCTGGGCTATCAACATCTTCACGTCCTTGATTTCTTTGTTCCGATCTAATCCAATCTCTAAAACATACTAAAACTTCCAAAGTATTGCTTCCCAATAAGTGACAGTTGTCTCCACGTTGTTGTCTTGCTTGGCTAAATTCACTCTTCGATGCAACAGTAGAAATTGGCACACTCAGCATGTCCCCAGCCATAACAAAAAGAACAGGAAATTATTTTCCATTCTCATGCCACCATCCCAACGGTGAAAATTCCTTTGTGCGAGGCTCTTTTTGATTCTACAAGTAGAATTGAAGTTCATCAGTGTTCCTGCTACAAGTATTAGTGTTAGAAAATATAGAAAAAATATCGAAACTATCAATGCATTCTTCATCATCCACGGTAACAGAAGTGGTACAGTGCATAGTGGGATTAACATTGCCTACAACAGGAGCAACGTCATCAATTACATTTGTATAATAATTATAAATTTTTGTAAATAATCATTTAGCTTGTTCATAGAAACATATAAATCTGGGGTTTTAGCTGGTCCAATATCCATATAAGTATATAAAGCATTATTATCTGGTGACAATCAGACTTTTTAATAGAAGGATTTAAAACAACACCAATTAAGTAAATCGGAGGAATTGAAAAGAAATATTTTTTGAATTTTGCTTGTATTTTTTCAACAACATCTTTATATTTTTCTTTCTTCTTAAATTCAAAGAGTAGAAAAGAAATTTCAGCTATATGTACTAACACCATAGTAACAGTAGGGTAATATGCTCCAAAAAACTCAACAGTAGCAGTATAAAATTTATGTAAAAATTTAACAACATCATTAATGACCTCCCAAGTACTAGTTTTTAAGATACGGTTTGGATCAGTACAATGCGCATTAGCAATTTCAGTTATTGGGAATCTATATTTGTAGCAACATTTTAAAAATATATTTGTATAATTCCATCTAGTAACAATTTCGTCTGGCATGAATCTGGGTTTAAGGTTATACTGAACATACTTATTCTTAAATTCATTTATTCTAGATAGTCTATTATTTCATTGAATATCACCAACTACTCTTCTAATATGAGTAATCTCAGCTGAAAATAAATCAATGTCACTTTTAACAATTAAATTATAAACATGACATGCATACGTAACATGAAAAATGTCATCAAGAGGTTGTTGCAAATGCAGTTTTAATATTGAAATTGCGGCATTATTGTTAGGAGCATCAAAAGACATACACAATACTTTTTGCTTCAGATTATAAAATTCAACAACTTCACAAATAGTACTATTTATAAACACAGCAGTATGACTCTGATCTTTATCATATCTAAAAGTGATAATTCATTTTTGTATAAAAGTAGTATCATCTATCTAATGACATGTAATTGTCAAATTATCACTTCCATTAACAGCATGGCCAATATCAAAAGTTAGAGAAACTCTACAAGGAAGGTGGCTAAACAAATAACGTATGTATGTTTGATATTGTCCTTGAAGTCTAAAGATATCAGCTCTACATTCTAGGGATACCTTTAAATAAAGGATTGTAAATCCTTTGAATATACATAATAAGATATGATGAAGAAGCAAAAGAAAAAGGTAGACAACCCAAAGCAATCATTTTTGCTAACTCCTTACGATCCTTCATTTTATCATATTTCACTAAACTTCCAGTAGTAGGGTTAAGAGTTGTTTGATTTTCATCACCATCAGCATCCCATTCTACTGGACGCTCAGTTCTCATATGTCTACTAAGCATCTCAGTCCCCCCTAAATTTTCATCAGTCAAATGTTTAAAATCACTGTTACAAAGTTTGTATTTAACTCTATTAGTACCCTCTATTATTTCAAAAAAAAATCCAAACCTTACTTCTTTTTCTACGATTAGTAGTCAGAGCCACATGTGGTCTACTACTAGTGCCAGAACCACCACCCCTTGTACTAGCTCTAACACTACCGGCTCCAACACTAGTAGGTGTAGCTAGTATCTCATCTTCCATTCCTATTTCATTATCTTCTATTCCAAAATATTCTTGTAATTGTTCATAATCTATATTACCATTAGGCGATGTTTCAGAAACATGTGTAAATTGGGTATTACTATTACTACCAGATGCTGAAGGACAATCTCTTTCTTTATTTCCCTTACCATGAACTTTTTTGCACGCTCGTTTATCTACATTCAACATATTGTAAAAGTTAACGTATAAGCTAAAATTAAATATGCAATTAAAATAGTAAATAAAAGAAAGAGTTGGAGAGTGTGCACCGAAATCGACAATAAAAGTTGCGGTTGATTAAGCAATTCCGATATTACCACGAACGAACGTCAACTTGTCAAGCAATTATTTTAATTTTGAAATTCAATTGTTCAAAGTTGAAACTTCAAACTTCAAATTCCGAATGAGAAAACACAATAAATTAAATTAAAGAAAAGTGAGCCCAATAAAATTAGAAGATGAAATGATGAATTGAAGTACTGCGAATTGGAGAATGAGAGAAATTGGGATTGAGATATGAGATTTGAGTGAAGAAATGAAGAGGGGGGTGGGTGGGTATTTATAGTTTTAAAAAAGGTAAATTTTGTAAATTCAAAAAGTGTTAAAAACTTAAAATTTAAAAAATGGCTATTTCCAATAGATCCATTGGCTAACGGATCAGTTGTGAAATCTGACCAAACCAACGGATAGCGGGCCCCACCTACTTTGAAAAATTCAAAAAAAAAATGACCGTTGAACCGGGCCGGTTTAACCGGTTGCACCACTGTTCATGTGTACCGATTTAGCCAGGTCTGGTTAACTGATACATTTTTTAAACCTGCCAAACCCCTCATACCCCCTTGCCCATCCCACCCGGCCCCTTATAAACCGGATCGGTTCGGTTCTGGTTTGTACCTGTCTGGGCCGGTCCGGTAGCGGGTAAGCCCGGCCCATTAGATGGCTTTAGGTCTAATTGATATTGTGTCATGATGTAATTATGTTTTAAGAAAGTAAAATCCTCTGATATCCTGGAAGACTAATGATTGGAGCATTTGACATATTTGTGCATAAGAATTTTCTCAAATTTTAGCTTATGTTTTCATGCCCTACATGATTACTAGTCTTGGATTTTCAATGAAAAATTTTGTTCTCTAGTTGGAGGTTGTAATTAAGTGAAATATGACGATATTTTATATGAGTTTTGTAGTATTGGCATGACTTTTAAGTCGTGATCCATAATCTGCCATAAAATAATTTATGAGCTATATGTATCTTCACTTGTAAATTAAAAATTTTATGAGTAATAAATAGCTACCACTAAAGTGGTTTGTTTATTTGAACTCATGAAAAGTTCTTAATAAATTTGTACATGAAAATTGTGTCTATTCATGGATTGAGCATTATGATTAATAAGTAGGATCCACAAAATGGTCTATTTATTTGTGTCATGAAAATCTGCTTAATATACCATGTGAAAATTATCCTTGATAAATCTATATTAGTGGTGGAGGTTCCTAATTAGGAAAAGAGTTTTATCTTTGGGTACTAGTGAGACCAACTCCACCCATAAGAAGAGATATTGGGGTTTTGCCGAACGGAAGAAAATATAATATTTTAGGTTCTTGTGCATTTGATAAAAGGATAATTTATTGCAAAAGGAGATATTGTGTATTCTAGAAATAGGAAGAACATAATATATGCCTTGATCTCATAGTATAATTATAAGGAGAATGGAAATTAATATTATATTTATTTTAATTATGAAACTACTTAAAACGGTTATTCTCCGAGTTTGGTTACATGTCAGTGGTAATGAATTTAACGAATTCCAATTGACCTGAAACTTGGTAGGTTCATCAAAAACGATATAGTGAGAAAAACTCACTGCTATGTAGTGAATCATGCTATTTTCGGCATTTGAGATCTTTTGGATGAGTTTTCAAGCAGTTTATTAAATTGAATTTATTATAAATATGAAAAATTATACTTTATATATCGGCTATATTTGTGTTAAATCTGGAACATGATGGTTTAACTTGATATGATATATAGCAAGAATGCAAATCACATGGATTTTTTCACGACCCGAATTTTCCACCATCGGGAGTCGTGATGGCGCCTACTAATGAGAGCTAGGCAAGCCAATCCGTAGCTACTTACTTCAATAACACATTGCTTCTCTTTTAACAAAAAGAAGTCGATAACATGAAAATAACAGAACTTTGAATAATTAAGCGAAAGATAATTTTTTTTATATCTGAACATGAATTTCTAATACAACCATTTGAATTTTGACTACCCAAAACTGGTGTCATAGTTTCTTAGTCGGTCTAAGAACACTACACATAAAGGTCTCAAAGAAATAAACTCAACACTGTCTCCAGGATAACATGAAAGAAACATGAATGTAGATGAAGGAGACGCTAGGGCCTGCGAACACCTGCAGGGCAACCTCAGGTCGCCTGATGAATAAGATCCAGCAATCTCATTGCGGTCCGAAACCTACAATACTGGGGTCTGCACAAAAGATTGCAGACTGTAGTATCAATACAACCGACCCCATGTGCTGGTAAGTACCTAGCCTAACTTCGGGGAAGTAGTGACAAGGCTAGACTGGACTACCATATAAACCTGTGCAGTAATATATATATATATATATCTACAGCGGGAAAATAACAAGAATAACCATTTTAAATGGGAATGGAACATGCTTCGGGGATAACAGATAACACAGAAATTCAACAGAATATAAGCAGCATCAATAAATTATCCCTAACACGGATAAGGAAAATAAAAGAAGAATTCACTGTCTGTACACATCTCGTTGCAGGCGTGAAACCCGATCCCATTGCTCAATGTTTCCGTGGTAGGCGTACCAACTGCTCCGATTTCATCAAACCTCGTGGTAGGCATATCACCCACTCCTATTATATTATATCAACAGTTCTTCTAAGTGAAATTTACTCCAATAACACAACAATTAATATGAATCCATAGGCCAACAAGTACACAATAATGGTGATTCATTGAGAAAAAAACAAGTGATGACAAGTAACAATTAATTGTGGGCTTTAAGGAGCAATTAGGAAATTTAGTATTTAATGTGTCGAATATCAAGTATCAATTAAGTCACATAATCACGTAGCAATTATGGCACAAATTCAAGACATGACATTGCACAAGGATACCTTGATTCGATAATAACAAGTAACACAATAAAGGGAGATGTCAACACAAAGAATCAGAGTCATTGTGGAATAAGCCAATTAAATCAGTAATAAGAAATCATAACAATCGACAATAAGTGCACGACATCACCCTTCATGCTTTTACTCTCATCTAAGTAATGATATCATAAAATGTGCACGGCATCACCCTTTGTGCTTTTACTCTCTTTCCTTGCATATAATCAATAGATCGACATGGAATGGTACATCGTGCGGAACGGCATCACCCTTCGTGCTTTTACTCTCTTTCCTCACATATAATCAATAGAATCGACACACAATGGTACATCGTGCGGCACGACATCACCCTTTGTGCTTTACGCTCTTTCCTCACAATAAACAAACAATGCACAGCATCACCCTTCGTGCTTTAACACTCTTCCTCACCCAATCAACAATCACAAACAAGGGCAAGGGAATAATAAAATAATAATGGAGATCCCGGCAAGGGAACACAAACAAACAATTAAAACCTGGCAAGGGTACAACATCAATAGTCTCAACGTCCCGTCAAGGGAAAATATTCAATAATCAACAATATCCCGGCAAGGGAATTGATCAATAATTCTTTATCTTCCTTTCACTTTCATCTCATAGTTCAAATTATCACTCGAGCCAATGCTCCAAAGATTTACTTATCTCATGTACCTTCACAATTTGTATTTCAACTCGAGCCAACGCCCCATGAAGTTTAGAGATCACAAATTCCTTTCACATACTCTTTACAACATATAGAAGTCATCGATTAAGCATGGAAGTATAACAAAAGCCAAACGATTTGAAAAATAAGGACATCACGGTCATGCTAGACACCAATGTATAGATACTCGTCACCATGCCTATACATCATACTCGGCAATTAGCAACTAACATATAAGACTCACTCCCATTCCCTGAAGCTATGGTTAAACCAAACACTTACCTCGATGCCTTAAATTCAACTCAAGCCTCAACTATGGCTTTACCCCTCGGTTCCACCACAAAATCGCTCGAATCTAGTCATAAATTACTAAAATACATCAACAAATGCTAAATGAATCAATTTGAATGCATAAAAATGAATTTCCCAAAGTTTTTACCCAAAAAGTCCAAAAATGCCCCGGACTCATGTGGTTAAAGCTCAAATTTCGAACAAAAACCCGGTTACCCATTCCCCCACGAACTCAAATATGTAATTCATTTTGAAATCGGAACTCAAATTGAGGTCCAAATCCCCAATTTTAAAAAAAATCTAGGTTATACCCAAAACCCCCAAAACCCCCAATTTTACCCATGGAAATCATTGAATTTAAGTGGAAAACATGTTAAATGATGTAAATGATTGAAGCAATTAAGTAAAAGTAGACTTACAACTAATTTGGAGGAAGTTTTGTCCTTGAAAAATCTCCTATAGGGTTTGAGTCTTGAAAGAATGGTGAAAAATGGTGGAAAAATGACTAAGTATTAAAATTGCTGGGTCTCTGATGTCGCAATTGCGAACCCCGACCAAATGTGGGAAATGCGAAGCTGGATTCGCATTTGTGAACCCTTACTAATTTGCCAGTTTGCATTTGCGATATGCCTAAACTCGCATTTGCGAGCACAAAGATTGCATTTGCGATCAATGCCAGAATTCCCTTGTTCGCATTTGCGAGAAAATGGATCGCATTTGCGATCCTATGCGCATGTCCAAGGCTTTGCATTTGCGAGCTCCCAATTGCGAGGCTTATCTTCGCAAATGCGATGATCACAGAAGCAAAATACCAGATTTTCCAAAATGCAGAAATGCAATCCGACACGTAGCCAAAACTCACCCGAGCCGTAGGGGGCTCCAAACCAAACAGACACACTTTCTCAAAAACATCCTACGGACTAATCTGTGCGATCGAATTGCCAAAATAACATCATATACATTGAGTTAAGCCTCAAAATTCATAATTCCTTCCAAGTTCTCATAAAACATCAAATTTTCCATTTTAAGTCTGAAACACGTCAAACGACGCCCGTTTTCAGCCAAACTTTATAGAAAGCACTTAGACCATATATAAGACCTGTACCGGGCACCAGAACCGAAATACAGGACCGATACCAATACGTTCTAATCGAATTTCATTTCCAATTTCCTTATATATTTTCAGAAAATAATTTTACACAAAAATTCATTTCTCGGCCTTGGGACCTCAGAATTCGATTCCGGGCATACGCCCAAGTACCATATTTTCCTGCGGACCCTCCGGGACTTTCAAATCATGGGTCCAGATTCATTTACCCAAAATAATGATCGAAGTCAAATTTATTTAATTTAATATCAAAATTTAGTATTTTTCTCACAGAATTCATATTTGAGCATTTCGGCTACGCGCCCGGACTGAGCACGCAAATTGAGGTAACCGTAAATAGGGTTTTCAAGGCCTCGAAATTACAAAATAGTAAAAAAACAAGTGATGAACCCTGTGGGTCTTCACATCCTCCACCTTTAAAACAACCGTTTGTCCTCAAACGGACAAAAGAAAGAAGTACCTGAGTCAGGAAAAGATGAGGATAACGACTCCGCATATTAGGCCCGGACTCCCATATCAATGCCTCAGGTGCTTGACCTCTCCACTGAACACGTACAGAAGGAAAACTCTTGGATCTCAACTGATGAACCTGCCGGTCTAGAATAGCTACCAGCTCCACCTCATAAGAAAAATCCCTGTCCAACTGAGCACTGCTGAAATCTAACACGTGGGCTGGATCATCGTGATGCCTTTAAAGCATGGATACATGAAATATTGGATGTATGACTGATAAGCTAGGCGGCAATGCAAGTCTATAAGCTACCTCTCCCACTCTATCAAGAATCTCAAACAGACCAATGAACCTAGGGCTAAGCTTGCCCTTTTTCCCAAATCTCATCACGCCCTTCATAGGCGACACTCGGAGCAATACCGGCTCACCAACCATGAAAGCTACATCTCAAACCTTACGATCTGCATAGCTCTTTTCCCTAGACTAAGCTGAACGAAGCCTATTCTGAATGATCTTCACCTTGTCCAAGGCCTCCTGAACCAAATCTATACCCAACAACCGAGCCTTTCTCAGTTCAAACCATTGAATCGTAGACCGACACCTCCTACCATGTAAAGCCTCATAAGGGGCCATCTGGATGCTCGACTGGTAGCTATTGTTGTAGGAAAACTCCGCTTAGGGAAAAAACTAATCCCATGAGCCTCCAATGTCAATGACACAGGCTCGGAGCATATCCTCTAAGATCTGAATAGTCCGCTCGGACTGATCATCCGTCTGGTCATGAAATGCTGTACTCAACTCCACTTGAGTGCCCAACTCTCGCTGAATTGCTTTCCACAAACGCGAGGTAAACTGCATACCCCTGTCCGAAATGATAGATACCGTCACGCCATGAAGGAGAACAATCTCCCGTATATAAATCTCAGCTAATCTCTCAAATGAATAGGAGACTGCCACAAGAATGAAATATGTTGACTTGGTTAGCCTAACAACAATGACCCAAACTGCGTCAAACCTCTTCCGAGTCAATGGAAGTCCAGTAACGAAATCCATGGTAATCCTCTCCCAGTTCCACTCAGGAAGCTCAATTCTCTGAAACAATCCTCCAGGCCTCTTATGCTCATACTTAACCTGCTGACATGTCAAAGATCGAGCCACATATGCAACAACATCTTTCTTCATTCTATGCCACCAATAATGGCGCTCCAAATCCTGATACATCTTCGCGGCTCCCGGATGAATAGAATACCAGGAACTATGGGTCTCCGCTAAGATCAACTCTCGAATCCCATCAATATTAGGCACGCAAACTCACCCCTGCAATCTCAAAATACCATCACCACCTAAGGTCACCTACTTGGCACCTCCATGCTGCACCGTTTCTCTAAGGACACACAAATGTGGATCATCAAACTGTCGATCACGAATACGCTCCAATAATGAAGAACAGGCGATCGTGCAAAGCCCCGGCTAGGCTCATAAATATCCAACCTCACAAGCCAATTGGCCAAGGCCTAAACATCCAAAGCAAGCAGTCTTTGGCTGATTGGAATATTTGCAAGACTGCCCATACTGGACGTCTTCCTACTCAACGCATCGGCCACAACATTGGCCTTTCCCGGGTGATACAAGATAGTAACATCATAATCCTTTAACAACTCCAACCACCTTCTCTACCTCAAATTCAATTTGTTTTTGCTTGAACAAGTACTGAAGGCTCTTGTGATCACTGGACACCTCAAATGCCACGCCATACAGATAATGCCTCCAAATCTTCAGCCCGTGAATGATAGCTTCCAACTCCAAATCATGCACTGGATAGTTCTTCTCATGAATCTTCAATTGCCTTGAAGCATAAGCTATAATATTGCCATCCTGCATCAACACTGCACCAAGCCTCATATGGGAAACATCATCATAGACTGTGTAAGGCCCTGATCTTGTGGGCAAAACCAACACCGGTGTCGTAGTCAGAGCTGTCTTGAGCTTCTGAAAGCTCGCCTCACACTCGTTCAACCAAACTTAACAGAAAGCGCTTAAGCCATATATAAGACCTGTACGGGGCACCAGAATAGAAATACGGGCCCAATACAAGCACGTTCTAATCGAATTTCATTTCCAATTTTCTTAAATATTTTTAGGAAATAATTTCACACAAAAATTTATTTCTCGGGCTTGGGACCTCAGAATTTGATTCCGGGCATACACCCAAGTCCCATATTTTTCTGCGGACCTTCCGGGACCGTCAAATCACGGGTTCGGGTCCGTTTACCCAAAATATTGACCAAAGCTAAAGTTATTTAATTTAGTATTAAAATTTAGCATTTTTCTTACAGAATTCATATTTGAGCTTTTCGGTTACGCGCCCGGAATGCACATGCAAGTTTTCAAGCAGTTTATCAAATTGAATTTGTTATAAATATGAAAAATTATTCTTTATATATCGGCTATATTTGTGTTAAATCTGAAACAAGATGGTTTAACTTGATATGATATATAGCAAGAATGCAAATCACATGGATTTAATCCTAAATACACAAAAAAAAATTATTCGAATTTGGTCTAGTTTTGGCAATCGTGAATTTCACGATCTCCAAAAAATCTGAAATTCGGTAGAATCATTGAAAACGATCATTTAAGAAGAACTCACTGAGATGCAGTGAATCACATTGTATTTTGGCCATTCGAGATCGTTTAGATGAGTTTTTGAGGATTTGACAGATTAAAATGAGATTTACATACAAAAAATCATTCTTTTTATCATTTTATTTGTGTTTAATCTGGAACATAATAAAACATGTTAATTGACATGAATTGATATATGATAAGAATTTAGGCCATATTTTTAAATTTTTAAAAAATACATAAAATGGTAATTTTCCAAATTTGGTCGCAATTTTTGAAGATTGCGATTTTAACGATCTTCGATTGATGTGAAATTTGGTAGGCTTACAAGAAAAAGTCCAGTGAACAATACTCATTGCTACGTAGTGAAAAACGTTAATTTTATTGTTTTAAGACTACTTAAATGGGGTTTTAAGTATTTTTTTAATTATGGAACTTAATCCTCAATGAAAAGTTCACGGTTGTGATAAAGTGGTGATAGGAATTAACACCTATGATATCCATTTTTTATTTATAGTGAATTAATAAATTTATGCGTTGACATTAGGACTTCCTCCATATTAGATAAATTTATTATGAACTCACTAGATATAGTTATTAGTTATTGATAACCTATATTAGCTCTCTATCTGAGTTTAAGTGTTGAATCAATTTTGTAACTAAAATAAAATCATGATTAAGTGGTGATAGAAATATACTTCTATTGTCTTCCACTATTAATTTTAAGATAGTAATAAATTTACGCATTGACTTTAGGCCTTCCTCCATATCATATAAATTTATTGTAAGCTCACTAGGTAAAATACTAGTAATTAATATCGTGTACTTACTCTACATTTGAGTATACATGTTGGATCAAGGGACCTAGAGCTATTAAAAATGATGTTCACTTGACTTAAATTAACAGCATACTCTCCATTTGATTTGGGTCGGTTTTAATTATTGGAGTGAATAATCCGGCATTATATATGTATGTTGCATGAGTAGTTCTTTTCCCATCGAAATTGCTATTCAAGATGCATGACATATATCTGCAGTGTGTTTATAATTTTTGTACTAAAAGTTTATATACAATTGACTGAAAATAATAGTATACTCTCCATCTAAGTTGGTTCTATTTATTCTTGGATTGTATAATTCTTGCATTATATAATATACTTTTCATGAATGATTCTTTTCCTATCAAAATTTATTATTCGAGATGCATGTATGTATATAAATATTGAATGTAGTTTGAATTTTGGTATTAAGTGTTTTGACTTATTATGATCTATTTAATATTTTATCTCAACTCCACAATGACTTTATGTAATTTGCTGTATTACTTGTTAAATTTTCTTTTAGTGATAAGGTATTAATTTTAAGGATGCAATATATGTACTGTTTGTTAGAAGGAATTTAATTTCGGTTTTTGGGCAAAATAAGAGATGGATATTTATTTTATTTTTCGAATAACTCTTGAGTTATTGAGCTTGATAAATATTTTATCTCTTATGGTACATGAAAGCATGACCTGGTTATTGTATATTAAAGTCTTTCCTGAACAGAACAATAATAGTCTACCTCATAAGAGAATATGCTCTTCAAAATTGAGTAAAAATTATCTGTGCACTTTTGTCTACGCCATATTAATCAAGATAGGATTTCAAATTAGTCAAAGATGGACCTTAAGATTCATTGAAAGTAGAGGTACTACCAACTTGTAGATCCTGTTTGGAAGAAGATTTGACTAAAGGTTGTTTTCCTTCAAAAGGAAATAAAGCTAGTAATAAGCTACAATGAATTCCTTCTGATTTGTATGATTAAATTAACATACAGGTGAGAGATAATTTTGAGTATTTTGTGACGTTCACAAATGATTACTCAAAATATTAATATATTTATTTGATGCACCGTAAGTCTTATGAATTAAGTAAATCAACATTTTAAGACTTAAAAAGGAGAAGCACCAAGAAAATATATTAAGTATTACAATTTGATTGTAGTAGCGAGCACCTCTCTAAAGAGTTCTTTTGTTACTTATTAGAATAAGGGATTACATCTCAATTGACTATACAGTAAACTCTATAATAGAGTGGTATAGTAGAAAGAAAAAATAAGTCTGCTTTGGACATGGATAGATTAATGAAGTGTTATTTAGATTGCCTTATTTGTTTTTGGAATATTTCCTAGAAACTGCAAATTGCATTTTGAATTTAGTTCCTTCCAAGTTAGTACCTGGGACATCTATAGAACAATGCACTGAATGTAAGCTCAGTCTGTGGGATTTTCAGATATAGGATTGTCTTGCATATGTGCTGAAAGGGAAAGCGGATATGTAAGTTGGAACTAAGAATGGATAGTTGCATATTTATTGAATATCCAAAAAAACAAATGGAGTTTTATCATTATCCTAGAGAAAATAAGGCAAATTAACGTTCAAGAACATCAAAACCCACAAGTTAGAATTGATATTCCATTGCATTTGAGTAGCGGGAGAATGTTACATAATATGCTTTTATCGAATGGGAGTGATGTTTGAACAGTAAACACTATAGTAAGAAGTCACTAATATTTCAATGTTGTAAGGTAATGAGGGTAATATTAATAGTACTTCGTCGTAGTGGGAGAATGATAAAGAAAATCATAGTTCGGTATTCACTCTTGGGATAGTTTCAGTAACACAATCCTTGAAGAGTTTGATACCAAACTAGATGGTTATGACAAAGCACTACTGGACAAATATTGCATTAGAAATAACTTGGCAAGGTTCTTTAACAAAACCTTATTTGGTGAAGACTTTTAATAGTCATGTAAAAGAATATCTCAGAATGTTGTAGATGCATAGTTATGAGTCTAAGTGGGAGATTGTTGGGGTATATACTATTAACCATGCGTTTAGATATAGTATATTGTGTCAATTGTCATGGTTAAAAGTCTAAGTGGGAGATTGTTGGGATATATATTATTAACCATGGATTTGATTTAGATACAATATTTATTATGATAATATTGTTCATTTAATTTTAATAAAGTTTTAATATATCATATATTAGTCGGTGTCCTTGGCTTATATAGCAGACGATTTAGTGTATAGAGTTTAACTTATACACGAAAGATTAAATCATCAGTTCTTATACGTATAAAGTTTGAGTTCACAATCTAATAATGAAATTGGACAAACCATAAGGAATGATTGTAGCACAAGACTACATCTAATTTATCTTGATTATGGGAATGGTTTAAATCCAACTTCTTGTGCTAGTACATTTTGTATGTATTGAACGGACCAAGTAGAGATAAATATTTTATACCGACTTAATAAAATAACTCTCTAGCCATTAAATGTACTTACACTCTTAATCTTGATATAATTATTATTAGTTGTGTATACTATTATTGTTTTGACTTATTGAAAGGCGAAATTCTTTCGTGGGTCAATATACGTGGTAATTAGATAATAATAATGTACATTGGCGAAGTAATAGTTAGTTTATGAAATCTATGTCTCGGTTTAGAGATTGATGATATACCTTTATGAAAGCTTATAAGTTTTCATGTGTAAACTCGGCCGGTGAATTTTGTATCCGACACATGAAATAAGTAACGCGAAAGTCTTAAAGGAAATAATTAATAAATTAACTCGCCGTAATTTAATTTAATTGATCAGTATCTGAATCTTAATACGTGGAGTTAAAATAAGATTTAGTGAAAGAACTTCGAAACTGAATAATGAGTGCATTTGCGAATTTTTAGTGGAATAATTCGTAATTAATTATGGTGGATATTAAGTTTAAAAATTAAAATTAATTCCATAATTGGAGCCTTGCTAATTAACTTATGTGGTCCCTATTGTACCTAAATAATAGAAAATAAAGGAATTTTTTTCTAGTAAAAAAGAAACCTAATAGGTTTTGGAAAAGAGTTGTAACCCTTAAAACTTGTGCTATAAATGCATAAGGTTTTCCACCTAGAGGGAGTAGTACATGGTAGCTGAAATTTTCAGCCATATATTTCTAGAAATTTTGCCCACATGAAATTGCTATTTTCAGAATTATTTGGATAACACAGTAGAAGACCATGGAACGTTTGGAGATCATGATCGTGCGGGTAGTGAAGAATTCATTGAGTTGTTGTGCAATTGGAGGCTCACGTGATAACGAAGTTTTGTACACGCTTCAAAAAATAACCCGTAAATTTCGTTTATACTAATTTTCTAAATTATATGTAATTTTAATACTGAGATTGTTTCTGATGCTAATTATAATCCATCAAATGATCAACCAAAAGCAACAGTCCTTGTGAAAAAGTCGTTCTAAAAGAAATGTCACTAAATTTAAGATAACTGATGAAGCTCATATATTACTAAGCCTGGCTGAGCATATGTTATAGGACGTAAAACAAAAGAATACGTTGATCGGGCATATTGTGTAACGATTCCCTCATTCAAGATATATAATAATAAATAAAAATAAAAAAAGAAAAGCCATTTCATTTCGAAAAAGATCCACCCCTAAGTTCCATAGCTTTAGAAATAGATCAAATATCTCGCGAGCAATAGTAGGAAGAAGTGCAGTACTTATAGAACAAATAGCGAAAATGATAAGTCGGACAAAAATTTGTTACTTCCATGTAGCACGTGAAAATATATAGAACTAAAAGAACTGGCATTGCATTATTAAAGTGGAACTTTTTCAATAAATATATCTCATGAGAATTATAAATAACAAAATGTATTTTAACCAATGGTCCATAAGAAAGTACGAGAGAATATCTTAATAAAAAATTGAACTAGAAAATATAATTAGTGTTAAGAATAGAATTCTAATTAGAGTGAATGTCTATCTTGTAGAGAGTTTTACTTAGCGGTTAAGTCATTTTTTCCTTCTATAAATAAAGGGGTCTTACCCCATTGTAAATCACCCCAAAATTCAATAAGAATTTTCTCTCTCTCTCTTTCTCTGCAATATTGCTCTTGTTCTTTTATTGTTTTATAATACGTTATCAGCACGAGACTCTACCATCTCAAAAAGCTCTTTGAGAAGATTAAGCTGAAAAAAAAGAGGAGGAGCGCCGCAAGAACAGTACGACCTCCCCCCTTTAACGTTGTCTTTTTCGACGCAACCCTTCCTTTCCCTGGACGTTTTCTTAATAACAGTCCCACCTTCGTTGGAGTCTAGTAAACTAGTAGCCATGGTTTGAAACCCCCATGAAACACCAGTAACATCACCTTAGCTCCTCCCTTAGACCATCGAAACACCACCCAAAATGGCCATGAAAATTGCTTCTGAAGCTTGATGGGTTACAGTCCAAAACCAACAATGAAGATTCAATATTTTCAGTCGGAGTTTAAAGCAGAGTTCGAGAGATCCTTTTCGAGTTCATGACGAGGTTTTCGGCGCAGTTAGATTTTGCATTCACTCTTATCGGCATATCTTCTCACTTTTCTTTGTACCGACTGGAGGTTCCTATTTGGCATATTCATAAAGTTTGAAAAGAAAGTCTTAAATTTAGGAGGACTTTCATGAAGAATATTATGCTTATCTCTATAAGAGGGGCTCACGCAAATCTTCAAAACTATGGCCTTTGGGTACATGCACGATGCTCAATTTTTACATAATATTGAGCATAATGATTGTTAATCGTTCTATGAACTTTCTTCAAGATTAATTCTGGAAGTATTTTACTTTTCTCTTTCAAATTCTTGTAATTATATAATTTGATTTTAAATACAAGCATAGACGGTAAATTTTGATTGCAACTTTAAGGTAACTTGAAAGATATTATAACCACCCAACGTGGTAAATTTTCTATGTCTTGCCATGATTAAATTCATTTATGATTGTGGGCAATGAATTAAAAATCAGTCCCACTGAATTTGCTCCATTCTCATTCCCTATAGAGAATGTGATAGCAGTATGTGATAAGTCTGAAAGAAGACAGAATTATTACCGTGAAGGTATCAATGGATGTGGACGTGACAATATACGAAATTATAATCGTCATTGTTGTAATATTAAGAATAATAATGAGTCTCAAAATAATCCTTCACTCTGTGAAAGTAATGTTTGTCATCAATTTGACATGAGATTTCGTAAACACATCCAGATGACTAAGGTCCATTCATGATGTGAATGTGATAACATCTAATTTATAAATACATATTCATTCTTGGAAGAATATGAACGTGCTAGTGGTAGTGAATATACCACACTCGCCTCTAGAAGAAGGTTTGAGATGATATAAGAAAATAATATCATTATTATGGCATGAATGGTCATTGATCACGTACCTATTGTACGCCAAGATATTTTGGCAATGTAATTATTAAAGGACAATAATAATGCAAGAAACATATCTTGCATATAATTTTTACCATGACCATAATGATACAACTTTCTCTTTAAAAGAAATATTCACTATATAAATATTGATTAATATGTGATAGTACCAAATTAATTGAGAACTGTGTAAGAGCCAATTATACTATTTTGGAGAAACACAATTGATTACCAATAAGGTATTGTGTTGTAGTAAACCTCAAAGAAACTTATTCAGTTTCCAAAGTATACGCGAAAGCGGTTGATTATATTGAGACAATAAATAAAGGAAAGATTTGATATCTTCTATTACTACAACTTGTAGCGGGATAATCTGTATATGAAAAGCTACCCGCTTTATTCTCCAGTTTGTACTACACAAATAAAAGAATACCACAATAAAGTAGAACTTTATTGACATAAAGCTCATATCATAATAAACTTGGAGTTTATTGATATCCAGTTGGCATAGCTGGCTTAGTCATATTAATTAAAGTATGATGTGCAAAAATAAACGAGAATCTACATAGGTAAATATTAAATAACTAGAAAGATCTTTACGAATTCTCTTAGGTTGCATGTTCTCGTTAATTGATAGACCAATTAAAATTGGGATTGAATCCCATGAATGCTGGAAATATCAAAGGTGAATATGGTCTCATTCACCTGCCATGTATACCACATAAGATGCATCTATGATATGGTTACATGTGCGATTATTATTAACCCACAACATGGTGTTATGCGAGGTAACTTGCTCAATAATTCAAAATTTAGAGCACAATTTCCAGATTTTCTATTCAAGATAGTTCATCTTGATAAGTTCGTTTACATAATAGTTGGTTTACCAAAATAATTTATTGAGTGCCTCCACTTAATAGCTAAACTATTGCTTATGAGAACAAAGTTATCTATATCATTATGATATACGATAGTATATTATATTCTCCCCTCACAAGTGGTTCAGAGTTAAGAACCAAATAATTCCATCTTATTATTATTGATGTGCGGTGTATATTTTCATTAACACCATAATGTACAAAGATGAGTTCTCAAAGTTGAGGAAACAAGTTAGTTTTTCTAACATGAGGGGGAGACATGATAAACAGTTGAGAAAACGTTACGTAGTATGAATTATCATTTGTATATCTAGATCCTCAATTACGATAATATGAACTTGAAGTTCATAAAAAGATAATTCGTTTGCAATATATTGCAAAGCATGCCATACGCATTTATTGACCCAAAGAAAGTAACTATATTCTCATTGCAAATGCTCATATTAAGTCCTAGAAGGACAAAATCTATGGTACGCTTAAAGTGTATAGACAAATCGGTTTTAAATAAACTTCTTGATAAAGAAGATGAGCAAATGATCAAAGTGATCATAATAAAGGAGGCAAGTGATCTAGAAGGTCACATGACATTGTTGAAACACGTTCTCAAATCGCTAAAACTAAACGTGTGTTCATCTTTGTAGGTTTTGATAAATGACAAACCGACGCGCATGGAACATTGACATATGCCGAAGTCCAAGCACAAGATAAACAAAGAACAAGATCAAGTAAAGCAATGAAGATATACATGAGTCGTTTTATATTGTGATCTTGATCCAACAATAGATTCAAGTCTTGGCTTCTCTCGTAAAATCATTTTCATCAAACCATGCATCTTTGTTTTAAAACAAAATGATTTTCAAACACTTTCATTTTAGCCAAAATGAATTTTAAACATGTCTTTCAAATCTGGACAGAAATAATCGATTATGTTTTTATTGATAATCGATTATGTTAAGACAGTAAACCGGAATTTACAAAACAGCAAAATAACCAATTATGTCTTTTTGATAATCGATATGTTAAGACAGTGTAAACCGGAATTTACAAAACAGCAAAATAATCGATTATGTCCTTTTGATAATCGATTATGTTAACACAATGTATAACCGGAATTTACAAAACAGCAAAATAATCGATTATGTAATATGATAATCGATTATCCTCTTTATTCGAATTATTCCACAGAGGTCAATAATCGATTATCCTATATAACATAATCAATTATTCACTGACCGTTGCCAAAGTATTTTTAAACGCTGAAAGATAATCAATTATGCACAAGGCAAAAATCGATTATGCCAGCATAAAATCAGCGTCTGATTTTTGAACATTATCAGGTAATCGATTATGCAATTTGAATAATCGATTATTCTAGCTTAAAATCTGCATATGATTTTTGAACGATTTGCAGATAATCGATTATGCAAATCAGATAATCGATTATTCTAGCACAAAATCAGCAATTAGTGATTGGCAATTAAGCAACGGTCTTTGGGTCTTTGAGGACTATAAATACACCTCAAAATCACTCTTTTAAGTACAAAAACTGATTACAATTCTTGCTTAAGCTTACATACTTTCATATCAATCATTTCATATTCATTTCATAGTTTTAGAGAGCCAAATTCTTGACGAAGTTGTTGTGTTCCTGAGCGTATTAATTTTACTCACATCTACTCTATAAGAGAGTCTTGTCTTGAGTGTTAAGTGTTTACATACACTTGAAGGGAAGTTCTAATCCCTTGTTGTAAGAAGGAAAGTTTAGTTCCTTGACTTGAAGTCTTGAGGTGAGGTATCCTCGAGCAAGTTGAAGTCTTGTAGAGTGTATATCTACGAGCAAGTGTAACGGTTTGTTAGGCACCCGTAAGCTTAACGGAGTTAGTGTAAAACTCGAGAGAGTCTCTCGGGGACTGGACTAACCACACGTTGTGGTGAACCAGTATAAATTCGATGTGTTCTCTCCTTACTACTTTAATTACTGCACTTACCTCATTCCTGCAAATTTAATTCCGCAAATTTATCTTGATTTTTATTATAACGCTATTCACCCCCCCTCTAGCGTTAAGCGTATATTCTAACAATTGGTATCAAAGCCTAACTCTCTGAAAGACTTAACAGTTTGAGAGAAACAATCCATGGCTTCTACTCGTAACGTTTATGTAGGACTAGGTGAAGGACAATACTTCACAAGGCCACCACTCTTCAATGGCACCAATTACACTTGTTGGAAGGAGAGAATGAGAATATTCATCCAATCAAATAATTTTATACTGTGGAAAATTATAAAGGATCGAGAGCAAATACCAACCAAAAAGGTTGAAAATGAAATGGTTCCTAAATCCGAAGATGAATACGATGCGGACGATACCAGAAAAGTGGAGAACAACGCTAAAGCCATCAACATGATGTACTGTGCTGTAAACCCCGATGATTATAGGAAAATATCATGTTGCACAACGGCCAAGAAAATGTGGGATAAATTGGAAATCACCTACGAATGTACGGACCAGGTAAGAGAAGCTAAAATAGATTTTCTAACCCATGAATATGAACTTTTTCATATGAAGGAAAACGAGAAGATAGATGATATGTTCGAACGATTTTCAAAAATCGTTAATGATCTTCATGCTCTTAAGAAGACTTTCACGGATAGGGAACTTGTCCGTAAAATTCTTCGAAGTCTCACTCCGGAATGGCGCTCCAAAGCCGACGCTATTCAAGAATCAATCCGCATTACAAATGTCACAATCGACGGGTTTAGAGGTAATCTCAAAACCTATGAATCTACTATTTTTAACCCTCCTTTGGATGATCAAAGGAAACGAAGAATCGCTCTTAAAGCAAGCACGGCTCAACCTCAAAATGATGAGGATTCAAGCGACAAAGATAACGAGTTCGGACTTGTTATTAAGAAATTTCACATGTTCATGCGAAAGGAGTATGAACGAAAAGGTAAGCGACAAGGAGACCAATTAAAGTGCTATGGATGCGGAGAAATCGGGCATATCAAATCAAATTGTCCAAATACCAAAAAAGAGAAGAAACCCGTCAAGAAACAAAGAGCATACATCTCTTGGGGAGGCGACTCCGGAGCCGAATCAAGTGATGAAGAAGGAAACGAGACCGCAAACTTGTGTCTTATGGCACACGAAGAAACTCAAAATGAGGTATGTACTACTTCTAAGAACTATTTCACTTTAGAAGAAATGCAAGATGCTTTTGACGAATTGTATAAAGAGTTTATTAGCGCTTCTAAATCTATAAAAGTTTTAAGAAAACAAATTTCTTCAAAAGAAAAGGTTTTTGAAAAACTAACTCTTGAAAATGAGAAATTAAAAGAGGAAAACAAGTTTTACGGCAAAAGAAGCGCCGATAAACCCGAAAGCTCAATCAATGGTTGTACATCTTGCAAATCTCTAAAAGATGAAGTAGAAAAACTCAAGAGCACCTTGAATAAATTCAACTCCTCTCACAAAAATCTCAATGAGGTTCTTATAAACTTGAAATCTACTAAACATGGAATAGGTTTCAAAAATGTGCCTAACAAAAAGGATGAGACCATTCCTAAACAACCTAGAAATAACAATCCTAGGACCACTATACATCCTAGAACGAGCACTAGAAGAAATGTAGAACAATTTAGAACACCTATAAAAGATTTTCAAAAATTGCAACCTAGAAATATTCAACCTAGAAATAATAATCCTAGAATCGTTATGCATCCTAGAATAAACACTAGGAGAAATGTTGAGCAATTTAGAACACCTAGAAAAGATTTTCGAAAATTACATCAAAACTATATTCCAAAAAATAGGGTGAATGAATTTAGATCCCCAAATTATTATCATCCTAGAAGAATGCACAATCCGAATATCATTTGTCATTATTGCAATAAAATTGGACATATTGCTCCCGCATGCTTCACTAGACATAGACATCTCACCGCAGGTCAATCACACCACTATTTTGCACCTAACACACAAGGACCCAAAATGGCTTGGGTACCTAAATCTCATTAATTTGTTTTGTAGGTGTGTTTGAAGGGATCAAGTGTACTTTGGTACCTTGATAGTGGATGCTCCAAACATATGACCGGGGATGCATCAAAATTCCTTAAACTAAAACCCACGGAAGGAGGAAATGTTATTTTTGGAGACAATAACAAAGGAAAGATTATCGGCATTGGCTCAGTCGGTAAGGACGAATCCTCCTCCATTAAGCATATTTTGCTAGTTAAAGGTCTTAAACATAATCTCTTGAGCATAAGTCAATTATGTGACAAGGGAAATCTTGTATTGTTTGACTCCGAAGAATGCTTAGTTATCCGTCGTAGTGATTTTAAAGTTATTCTTCATGGTATTAGAATTGATAGCATCTATATGGTTGATCTTGAAAATTCTTCATCAAGTTTTGTGAATTGCCTTTTGAGTAAAGAAGACGACATGTGGTTATGGCATCATAGAGTAGCTCATGTCAACATGAATCTTTTAAACAAATTAGTTTCTCAAGACTTAGTAATCGGTCTTCCAAAACTAAAATTTGAAAAAGATTCTATTTGTGATTCATGCCAAAAAGGGAAACAAATAAAAGCCTCTTTTAAATCTAAAAATGTTGTTTCAACCACTAGACCTTTACAACTTCTTCACATGGATCTTTTTGGACCATCTCGTGTTGAAAGTCTTGGTGGAAATCTCTATGCTTTTGTAATTGTTGATGACTACTCTAGATTCACATGGACGTTATTTCTTGCTCATAAAAGTGATGTCTTTCAAGCTTTTAAAAGTTTTCTTAAACGTGTTCAAAATGAAAAGAACACAACCGTCACTTCCATAAGAAGTGATCATGGGGGAGAGTTCGATCATAATCTCTTCGCGGATTTTTGTGACGAACTCGGTATTGAACATACCTTTTCGGCTCCACGTACAACACAACAAAATGGAGTGGTGGAACGTAAAAATCGATGTCTCGAAGAGATGGCTAGAACCATGCTCGATGAGGCTAAGATTTCCAAAAAGTTTTGGGCGGATGCCGTGAGTACCGCAAGCTATGTTTTAAACAGAGCTGTCATAAGACCGATACTCATGAAAACTCCCTATGAACTCTATAAGGGAAGGAAACCAAATCTTTCCCATCTTAGAGTCTTCGGTTGTAAATGTTTCATTCACAACAACGGAAAAGATAACTTGGGAAAATTTGACGCGAAATCTGATGAAGGAATTTTTCTTGGTTACTCATCGCGTAGCAAAGCATATAGAGTTTTCAATAATCGAACCAAAATTGTTGAGGAATCTCCTCATGTAGTATTTTGTGAAAATGATGCTCGCTTGGTGAGAAAGGATTTTTGTGATCATCTTGAAGATTCTCTAAACAAGATAAGTCTTCAAAACAAGGTGCAAAAGGAGAATCGAAAGGAAGTTCAAGATGAAGCTGTGGAACAATCATCAGAAGAAGAACCATCACAAGAGGAAGAATCGATGATGCCTAAGGCTTGGAGGACGTCTAAAGATCATCCTCTCGACAAGGTAATTGGCAACATCGAGAAAGGGGTAAGTACTCGAAACCTTCTTAAAGACACTGTAGGACATATGGCTTTTGTTTCACAAATAGAACCTACAACCATTTCCGAAGCAATTGGGGATGAGCATTGGACCTTGGCAATGCAAGAGGAGCTTAACCAATTCAAACGTAATGATGTTTGGGAATTGGTGCCAAGACCCGATAATCACACCATAATTGGTATGAAATGGGTTTTTTCGAAATAAATTAGATGAAAATGGTATAATCACTAGAAACAAAGCTAGGCTTGTTGCTAAAGGTTATAATCAAGAAGAAGGAATTGATTATGAAGAAACTTATGCACCAGTTGCACGACTAGAAGCTATTCGTCTATTACTTGCTTTTGCCTCTTCTATGAATTTTATTTTATATCAAATGGATGTAAAGAGTGCCTTCCTAAATGGGTTTATTCAAGAGGAAGTATATGTTGAACAACCCCCGGGTTTTGAAGACTTTAAATCTCCCGATCATGTCTTCAAACTTAAGAAAGCCCTCTATGGTCTTAAACAAGCTCCCCGAGCTTGGTATGAACGCTTAAGCAAATTTCTTTTGGACAATGAGTTCATTAGGGGGAAAGTTGACACTACACTCTTTATTAAGAACAAAAACAATGACATCTTATTAGTTCAAATATATGTAGATGATATTATTTTTGGTGCTACTAACAATTCTTTGTGCATGAAATTCTCTGCATTAATGACAAGTGAATTTGAAATGTCAATGATGGGTGAACTAAACTTCTTCTTGGGGTTGCAAGTGAAACAAATGAAAGAGGGAACTTTCATTTGCCAATCTAAATATTGCAAGGAGTTGCTAAATCGTTTTGAAATGAGCAATGCCAAAGCAATGGCCCCTCCAATGAGTACATCCGACCATCTTGACAAAGATGAGAAAGGTAAGGAAGTAGACACAAAGAAGTATCGAGGTATAATCGGATCCCTTCTTTATCTTACTGCAAGTAGACCGGACATCATGTTTAGCGTGTGTTTATGCGCTCGATATCAATCATGTTCGAAGGAGTCGCACCTAACTGCGGTAAAACGGATAATGAAGTATCTTGTTGGAACTATAAATGTGGGACTATGGTATCCCAAAGGTTCTTCATGCCAACTTGTTGGCTATTCCGATTCCGATTTTGCGGGTTGCAAATTGGACCGCAAGAGCACTAGTGGCACTTGCCATTTGCTCGGTAGCTCTCTAGTTTCTTGGTTTAGCAAGAAACAAGTAAGTGTTGCGTTATCCACAACCGAGGCTGAATATGTAGCCGCGGGGAGTTGTTGTGCTCAAATCCTTTGGATGAAACAACAACTCTCGGATTATGGTCTTAGTATCAATCATATCCCTTTTCGATGTGATAATACTAGCGCCATAAGCTTGACGAAGAACCCTGTTCTTCACTCAAGAATGAAACACATAGAAATTAGGCACCACTTCATAAGAGATCACGTTCTCAAAGGTGATGTCGAAATTGAGTTTGTTGAAACCAAATATCAATTGGCCAACATCTTCACAAAGCCTTTAGAGAAAGAGTCCTTCTTCCGAATTCGTAGTGAACTTGGAATACTTGACTCCACGTTGATCTAATACATGCACTGCATTTTTCCTTTAACGATTACTGACTTGAGCGTCGGAGGCGCCTAATTCTTTTTTGCAGGTCTCGCCCCAAAGTCAGGGGGAATACAGTCACATATTTGCTGACCAAATGCAATAATCGATTTTTACAATACAACAATCGATTATTTAACATTTTCGTTTTGCAGGATTTTGACGACCATATGCAATAATCGATTATCAATATTTCATAATCGATTATATTTGTGTTCTGTTTTGCAGATTTTTGGGCAAACTTATAACATAATCGATTATCCCAAAAGCCATAATCGATTATCTTAACATTCTGTTTGTCAAATGATTAGTGAACATATAGAATAATCGATTATCTATTTATCGCAATCGATTATTAACTAATTCTGTTTTGCAGGTCTAAGCCAAAGATTAAAATAATCGATTATCGGCAACCTCGTAATCGATTTTCCTTTACCGCTTCGACTTCGTCGGGTAGTACATTTCCTGACGTAATCGATTATCTCAAAATGATAATCGATTATTCTCTGAATTTGTTTTCCAGACTGGGTCACCAAAATCGATTATCTGACCAACAAAATCGATTATCAACGTTCATTTTTTCAAACTTCTTACCGTTTTTTGACCGTTTGGGACTTAAAATCTGAAGTTATTGTACAATCAAATGCCTTCATCTCCTTCACTCTATAAATAGGTGCTTCCACCCTTCAAATTCTTCACTCCAACATCACTCCTAGCTCCTATTATTCTACCAAAGCCTTCAAAAATTTCTGCAAAGGCTCTCAAATTTCTTTTTAAATGACGGGCAAGAATTCTAAACGAGCTCGCTCCGGCAAACATATTGCCTCCTCTTCCATTGCTCCTCCACCCGTTCACTGCTATAAAGACGGATCTTATTTACGGTTCGACAGTGAAGCCGAACTTATTCGTTTCGTCAAAAATTTTTAAAATCGAGAAATCCTTCCTCCTCGATTCTCCACTGATCGATTCCTTAGCCACATCGCCCCTCCATCCACAGCAAATATCCTCATGCAAAGTCAACTTCTTGAATTCATATATCTTCAATCCCCTTACATTCACCCTTCTCTAATTCGTGCCTTCTATTCCAATCTCGGGAAGAACAAAGATGGTGAACTTGTCTCGAGCATCAATGGAGTTCCAATTCTTTTAAACGAGGAAAACTTGCAAGTCCTCACTAAACTTCCACGAAATGGGGAAGACATTTCACTCTACACTAGGGAAGAAGGTGCTTTATTTGATGAACAAGTCCTTTTCAACCAAATTGGCATTGGCGAATTTATTGCAAGTCCGGAGCATCGTCGCCCAACCATTACGCACATGCTCCCGGAATATCGTCTAATCTTTTATTTCATCACCCGCGTTCTAAAACCGCGCAAATTCAATCATACGACTCTCTCTCATGAGGATTCAAAACTCATGCACGCAATTATCACCGGGGCTCGCATCAATTGGTGCCAGTTCGTCATGACTCACATGTATGATGCAATTGGGGACGATAAGCCACTCCCCTATGCTTTTGTCATAATGGCTCTTTTTCAAGCCTCCGGTATCGACACCTTTGTCGGCCCTCACAAAAAGGCAACAAAACATTGGGAAATTCAAGAATCTTCATTTCCCAATATCGGTGAACATCCGGCTCCTCCTCCAACTCAAAGACGTCGTCCTCAGGCCCCGTCCGTTGCTACCCTCCAAACCATTTCTGAGCAACTTGCCTCTTTGTCCACGTCCATGACTCGTATTGATAGGAATGTCACCCGATTATCCCACGAGCTTCATGGATATTTTGACCACGTCCGCTATCTCTATGCCCAAGTTGCCCTTCCGGAAGAAGTGCCGGATGCCGAGGCGGATGTTAATGTTGACAATAAATAATGTCTTGTCTATTTTTTTCTTGCTTCCATTATGTATTGTTTGAATAATATTTTGTCTATTTTTCTTGCTCTATTATGTATTTTCAATATTGTTTCCTCAATAAAAGTTTATTACTTTTTTGCTAATGTCAAAAGGGGGAAGAATAAGGGCTATGCACACTAATATATATTGGCATAAATTGAGGGGGAACTCATTCACATATCTATATACTTGTCTTGGATTGTCATTATCAATTATTTAATATGCATATCCCGATATTGGTTTGCCATTATCAAAAAGGGGGAAATTGTTGAAACACGTTCTCAAATCGCTAAAACTAAACGTGTGTTCATCTTTGTAGGTTTTGATAAATGACAAACCGATGCGCATGGAACATTGACATATGCCGAAGTCCAAGCACAAGAGAAACAAAGAACAAGATCAAGTAAAGCAACGAAGATATACATGAGTCGTTTTATATTGTGATCTTGATCCAACAATAGATTCAAGTCTTGGCTTCTCTCGTAAAATCATTTTCATCAAACCATGCATCTTTGTTTTAAAACAAAATGATTTTCAAACATTTTCATTTTAGCCAAAATGAATTTTAAACATGTCTTTCAAATCTGGACAGAAATAATCGATTATGTTTTTATTGATAATCGATTATGTTAAGACAGTAAACCGGAATTTACAAAACAGCAAAATAATCGATTATGTCTTTTTGATAATCGATTATGTTAAAACAGTGTAAACCGGAATTTACAAAACAGCAAAATAATCGATTATGTCCTTTTGATAATCGATTAGTTAAGACAATGTATAACCGGAATTTACAAAACAGCAAAATAATCGATTATCCTCTTTATTCGAATTATTCCGTAGAGGTCAATAATCGATTATCCTATATAACATAATTGATTATTCACTGACCGTTGCCAAAGTATTTTTAAACGCTGAAAGATAATCGATTATGCACAAGGCAATAATCGATTATGCTAGCATAAAATCAGCGTTTGATTTTTGAACGTTATCTGGTAATCGATTATGCAATTTGAATAATCGATTATTCTAGCTTAAAATCTGCATATGATTTTTGAACGATTTTCAGCTAATCGATTATGCAAATCAGATAATCGATTATTCTAGCACAAAATCAGCAATTAGTGATTGGCAATTAAGCAACGGTCTTTGGGTCTTTGAGGACTATAAATACACCTCAAAATCACTCTTTTAAGTACAACAACTGATTACTATTCTTGCTTAAGCTTACATACTTTCATATCAATCATTTCATATTCATTTCATAGTTTTTGAGATCCAACTTCTTGACGAAGTTGTTGTGTTCCTGAGCGTATTAATTTTACTCACATCTACTCTATAAGAGAGTCTTGTCTTGAGTGCTAAGTGTTTACATACACTTGAAGGGAAGTTCTAATCCCTTGTTGTAAGAAGGAAAGTTTAGTTCCTTAACTTGAAGTCTTGAGGTGAGGTATCCTCGAGCAAGTTGAAGTCTTGTAGAGTGTATATCTACGAGCAAGTGTAACGGTTTGTTAGGCACCCGTAAGCTTAACGGAGTTAGTGTAAAACTCGAGAGAGTCTCTCGGGGATTGGACTAACCACACGTTGTGGTGAACCAGTATAAATTCGGTGTGTTCTCTCCTTACTACTTTAATTACTGCACTTACCTCATTCCTGCAAATTTAATTCCGCAAATTTATCTTGATTTTTATTATAACGCTATTCACCCCCCACTAGCATTAAGCGTATATTCTAACAGACATAACACATCATAAAATCTCATGAGAGATTCAGGTATCTGAATATATGAATGAAGATCTCTATGTTATGTCTTTATGAAAATTTATTGGAACCAATATAACATGTTCGTCGACGACATCTATCATAGCGCTAAGTTTAGATGAGGATCTTATGTCTATCGAATATAGACACAAAAGTATCGGCCAAATGGAAGAGATACAATTCAAGTAGAATTGATTCCATATGAAAGACATGTAGTTTTGGACATGTAGTTCAAATACTTAAAAGTATAAAGTCAATGGTATGTGCAATCAGGTTTCGATATCTTATTTGTCTAGCATGACATGAAAACTTGTTATGCATCTAAAGTCTATAATATGGCTTATATGACTTAACTTATATGACAATCCATGAAGGATTTAAGTTGCTTGAAGCATCTACAATTCTTGATCTTGAGGTACCACTTCCTCAGTGCAATTTATGCACAAATGTATCTTGCTATAACTATAAGCATGATAATGTGATATCGAGGACACCTTTATGGAGATATTGAAGAGCCATTCCATGATATTTGTGAAGACATTATATATCTATCACGAGTTATGATTTCAAGGTGCAAATATTATTATAGTTAATTTGGCTGATTTATTTATCAAATCTCTACCAACGATCTCTTGAAGATGGTGCACAAGATTGGAATGTGAAGGCTCAAGGATGTGAATTGATGCTCTCTTTAGGGGAAGTTAATGCGTGTTGCACTCTTTTTTCCTTACAAGGTTTTCTTCCACTGGGTTTTTCTTGCAAGGTTTTTAACGAGGCAACCAATAGACGCATATCTAAACATGTGCACTATTTTTCCTTTTCTAGAATTTTTTTCCCACTGGGTTTTTTTTAGTTAAGGTTTTAACGAGGCACATTTCTTATTGAGTAGACATTCAAGGGGGAGTGTTAAGAATAAAATTCTAATTAGAGTGAATGTCTATCTTGTAGAGAGTTTTACTTTGAGGTTAAGTCATTTTTCCTCCTATAAATAGAAGGGTCTTACCCCATTGTAAATCACCCCAAAATTCAATAAGAATTTTCTCTCTCTCTATCTCTACAATATTGCTCTTGTTCTTTTATTATTTCATAACCATTAGAATATTTTCATCACGCAAGTAAAACAAAGTCACCTAAAATAGACTTGATTTTAAGGTAGACAAAATTATAGGATATTAAATGCGGCTTTGGCTTGAGAATAAATATCAATTAGTTTATTTGGGTGAAAATAGATTTATATGAGGGCAGAGTCCAGTTAAAATAGATTTATCATAAGGGAAGAAAAGATAAAACAGGGGTCTATAAAATTGGGAGGTAGCTGAGAGCCCACCCTGTACAAAATGGACAAAACGTTAGGGGTGAAATTATCTATGGACATATTTACCTTTGGAATTCCTCCAAATTTTGGACATCAGAACTACTGCAACCCCAAAGAACTATACACCTTCACGAGTCTTTAATGCCTAAAACATCAATAGTAGAAGAATATCAAGCGTCTTGCCTGAATTGCAACAAAACATGAACAAGATACATTGTCAAAAGTTGGGAAGTTGATAACCCTTCAGGGTTGCTAAGTTGGGTGCGGAGGCTGATAATTCATGTGATCGATTCCCTCTCAATGCCTTCTGGGTTGAGCCCGTTGCACATGATTTGTTTGTTGATATTATTAATGTTGTTAATGCAAAGCCATAGATCTCTTTATAGTCCCTTTTCTTTCTTTACTTCTTTGTCTTTGTGAAAGATAAAGTGTCCCTCGTTGTTGGTGGAAAGTCTTTTTCTTCTCTTTATATTGAATTACTCTTTGTTGGGCTTGTGAAGAGCTAGTAAAAGGGAGTGCTCTCGCGCACATGAGAAATTGGGTCTAAAGGCAAAACAGGTTGATTACCCCCCTCTTTTTCTTTTGAGTTGACTTTTATAACATTCCATTTATTTCTTTATAACTGCAATGCTTTGATTTCTGTAATAGCAGCGTAAATTGTAACAACTACATATTGTTTCGTTCATCTGTAATTGTTCAACGGCTTTCATCTCTTCTTCTTCTTCTTCTTCTTCTTCTTCTTCAACAATCGATATCTGGGCAACTTTTTTGTGCAAAATTCTAAAATTCCAGCCACGAATGCACGTGATTGGAGGTGTTGTGGAGCCTTAGAGAGCGACCGGTCTTAACGATTTGCACCCAGACGAGCCGAAATCTACGACAATATTTTTGATAAGTTGTTCTTCTTTCCTTCTTGTTCTTATTCAATATTATCTACTCATTTTTCTTACAATTTGAAAGCGATTTTTACATATAATATTGACTAATGGTTGTTGGAAACACGTTCTCAAGGCTTTATACTAAAACGTGTGTTCTTATGTGTAGGTTTTGATGAATGAAAAACAAGCGCAAATTGATATATGACGAAGTTCAAGTACAAGCGCACAATTGGTGGATAACGAGATTCAAACACAAGACAAAGTTTTATAGTTTAAATGAGTCGTTCTTAATTGTGATCTTGATCCGACAACTTAACTCATGACATGGCTTCTCTCGTAAAACTATTTTTACAAAATCATGCATATTTAATTTAATGCTAAATGATTTTAAATCATGCATATTTACTTTAGTCAAAATGATTAAACATGCCTCTAAAATCTGGACTAAGATAATCGATTATGTACTTATGATAATCGATTATGTTAAGCCAAGACTGCATGACAATCGATTGTGTTAAGGCAGTAAGCATAAGGTTTTTCAAACCTGCATGACAATCGATTGTGAACCTTATGACAATCGATTGTGATGAGGCAGTGTACATCAAAGTTTTTCAAAACTCAGAATAATCGATTGTGAAGCTAATGACAATCGATTGTGAAGAGACAGTGTCCATCATATTTTTCAAAGTCACAAAATAATCGATTGTGAACATATGACAATCGATTGTGTTGAGGCAGTGTCTTCCAGACTTTTTCAAAGTTATTAAATAATCGATTGTGAGTATATAACAATCGATTGTCAAGAGGCAGTGTCTAAAATGATTTTCAAAGTCTGATAAATAATCGATTGTTAACATTGCACAATGGATTGTGAAGCTGACCGTTGTCGTTAAGTTTTCAAATACCGTCAGGTAATCGATTGTTGATTTTGTACAATCGATTGTTGAAATTAAAATCTGGAAAGGATTTTTTGAACGTTGCTGAATAATCGATTATTGATTTTGTATAATCGATTGTTTTACGTAAAATCAGGAAATGATTTTTTGAACATTGCTAATAATCGATTGTTGATCTTGGATAATCGATTGTTACGCGTAAAATCTGGGATTGATTTCTGGAACGATTGGCAAACAATCGATTGTGGCTTCTTGACAATCGATTGTCATTCAGTAAAATTAGCAACTCTTAATTGGCAATTAGGCAACGGTAATGCCAAGTTTTTCAACTATAAATACAGCTTCATTTCAGTGTTTTAAACAGAATAACGCACAACAACTGATCATATAATTTCTATAAGCTTGCATGCTTTATTGCTTATCATTTTATATTCATTGCATAAGTTTTTGAGAGCCAAACTCTTGTTGAAAGTTGTTGCGATCTGGAGCGTATTCTTTTACTCATATCTACTCATTAAGGAGTGTTTTGTTTGAGTGTTTAGTGTTTTGTACACTTGTAAGAGAATTGTGATTCTCTTGTTGTAAGGAACTTGTGTTTCCTTGGTTGAAGTCTTGGAGTGTTGTATCTCCGAGCAAAGGTGTTAAGGCGTGTGTCCTTAAGTTGTAAAGGTTTGTTGAGCACCCGTAAGCTTGACAAGTTAGTGGAAAATCTCGAGAGAGTCTCTCGGGGACTGGACTAGCCACGTGTTGTGGTGAACCAGAATACATCGGTGCGTTCTTTCCTTTTGTTTATTTAACGCACTTATTTATTTCCTGCAAATTTTAATTTCTACAAGTTTACCCCTCTAGCGTTAAGCGTATTATCTAACAATTGGTATCAGAGCCCAACTCTCTGAAGACTTAACAGTTTGAGAGAACCGTCCATGGCTTCTACTCGTGACTCTTTTGCAGGAATTGATGAAGGACAATGCTCCACACGACCACCTCTATTCAACGGTACAAACTATACGTACTGGAAGGAGAGGATGAAAATCTTCGTTCAAGCAAACAACTTTCATCTCTGGAAGGTGATAACGAAGGGAAATCAAATTCCAACCAAAAAGGTTGAAACCGAATGGGTTCCCAAGTCCGAAGAAGAATATGACGCGGATGATATCCGAAAGGTGTAAAATAATGCTAAAGCAATTAATTTATTTTATTGTGCTGTAAATGCTGACGATTACAGGAAAATATCGTGTTGCACAACGGCGAAGGAAATGTGGGACAAGCTGGAAATTACGTACGAATGTACGGACCAGGTAAGGGAAGCCAAAATTGATTTCCTAACCCATGCTTATGAATTATTTCACATGAAGGAAGGTGAAAAGGTGGATGAAATGTTTGAACGATTTTCAATAATCGTAAATGATCTACATGCTCTCAAGAAGACATTCATGGATAGAGAACTTGTTCGAAAAATTCTTAGAAGTCTCACTCCGGCATGGCGATCAAAGGCCGACGCGATTCAAGAGTCCATTGGCGTCTCAAATGTCACCATCGACGCATTAAGAGGTAATCTTAAGACTTATGAATCTACTATACTTAACCCTCTTGTTGATGATCAAAGGAGGCAAAGAATCGCTCTTAAGGCAAGCACAAGCCAACCTCAAGTTGATGAGGACGGAGACAACGAGTTTGGACTCGTTATCAAAAGATTTCAAAAGTTCATGCGAAAGGAATATGAACGAAAGGGCAAAAAGCAAGGCGAACAAATAAAGTGCTATGAATGCGGTGAAACCGGGCACATCAAATCAAATTGCCAAACATCAAAAAAGAGAAGAAACCTTTTAAGAAGCAACGTGTATACATTTCTTGGGGAGGAGACTCAGGAGATGAGTCAAGCGAAGAAGACGAAGACGAAGCCGCAAACCTTTGTCTTATGGCGCAAGAAGACAAGCAAGATGACGTATGTCAAATCTCTTCTAAAAACTTCTTTACTCTTGAAGAAATGCGAACTGCTTTTGATGAGCTATATATTGAATTTATTAAGGCTTCAAAAACTGTCAAGAGCATAAAAGAAAATGCTTCTCTAAAAGAAAAAGATTTTAAAAAACAGCTTTCTTTGAAAGAAAAAGATTTAGAAAAACTGGTTTTAGAAAATAAGAAGCTGAAAGAGGAAAACAAGTTTTTCGGAAAAAGAAGCGCCGACAAGCCCGAAAGTTCTATTAAATATTGTTCTTCTTGCATGCATCTCAAAAATGAGGTAGATAGACTTAAAGGTACCTTAGATAAGTTTAATTCTTCCCACAAAAATTTGAATAAGGTCCTTGTTAATTTGAAATCAACCAAGCATGGCATAGGCTTTAAGAATGAGCCTAAAGAAAAGGTTGAAGCCAAACCCCAACCACCTAAGGCTCAACCTAGGATGAATAAAACAAATGCTTATCCTAGAAATAGCAATCCTAGAACAAATATGCATGCTAGACCAAATGTTGAACATTTTAGAAGACCTAGAAATAACTTACCACCTAGAAATGACTACCCTAGAAATGATGCATATTCTAGGCCAATCACTAGAAGGAGTTTTGTACCTTTTAGAACATCTAGACATGACCATTACTCTAGAAATACTGCTCATTTTAGAACTAATAGTAGGAGAAATGGTTCTCATGAAATGCGCAATAGTCATAATGAAAATAGAGTAAATCATTTTCGTCCATCAAGTTACTATGAACCTAGAAGGATGCATAACCGCAACGTGACTTGTCATTACTGTAGACGCATTGGTCATATTGCTCCTGCATGTTTTACTCGATATAGACATATCACTCAATCGCATCATTATAATATGCCTAACCCTCAAGGACCCAAAATGGCATGGGTACCTAAAATGCATTAATTTGTTTTGTAGGTATGTTTGAAGGGATCAAGTGTACTATGGTACCTTGATAGTGGATGCTCCAAGCACATGACGGGAGACGAATCCAAATTCCCTCAACTAGAACACAAAGAAGGAGGAAGTGTGATTTTTGGGGATAACAATAAAGGAAAGATTGTTGGCATCGGATCGGTCAGTAAGGATGAAAATTCCTCTATTAAGCATATATTACTTGTTAAAGGTTTAAAGCATAATCTCTTGAGCATAAGTCAATTATGTGACAAGGGAAATCTTGCCTTATTTGATTCGGATGAATGCTTAGTATTTAGACGTAGCGATTTCAAAATTATCCTTCGTGGTTTTAGAGTGGATAATATTTATATGGTTGATCTTGCTAATTCCTCACCCGAATATGTGGATTGCCTTATGAGCAAAGAGGATGATACTTGGCTATGGCATCGTAGAGTAGCACATATAAACATGCATCTTTTGAACAAATTGATTTCATAAAACTTAGTTATTGGTCTTCCCAATTTGAAATTTGAAAATGACTCTATTTGTGATTCTTGTCAAAAAGGGAAGCAAACAAAGTATCTTTCAAATCGAAAAATATTGTTTCAACTACTAGACCATTGCAATTGCTTCACATGGATTTATTTGGACCATCTCGCATTGAAAGTCTAGGAAGAAATCGTTATGCCTTTGTTATTGTTGATGATTATTCCAGATTTACTTGGACTTTATTTCTTGCCCATAAAAGTGATGCTTTTCAAAATTTTAAATATTTCCTTAAACGTGTTCAAAACGAAAAGGAAACAACCGTCACTTCAATTAGAAGTGATCATGGGGAAGAGTTTGATCACAATCTCTTTGCGGACTTTTGTGACGAACTCGGTATCGAGCATACCTTTTCCGCTCCACGAACACCACAACAAAATGGGGTGGTGGAAAGGAAAAATAGGTGTCTCGAAGAGATGGCTAGAACCATGCTCGAAGAGGCTAAGATTCCCAAACATTTTTGGGCGGATGCCGTGAGTACCGCATGCTACATCTTAAATAGAGTAGCCATAAGGCCAATACTCATGAAGACCCCTTATGAACTCTACAAGGGAAGGAAACCAAATATCTCCCATTTTAGAGTATTCGGTTGTAAAGTTTTTATTCATAACAATGGAAAAGATCAATTGGGAAAATTTGATGCTAAGTCCGATGAGGGAATTTTCATTGGTTACTCTTCACGTAGCAAAGCATATAGGGTTTTTAATAAAAGAACCGAAACTGTGGAGGAATCCCCTCATGTTGTATTTTCCGAAAATAATGCTCGCTTGGCGAGAAAGGATTCCGGTTTTGATCTTGCAGGTATTTTAGATATCTTGAAAGGCAAAATACAAGAGGAAACGCCTAAGGAAAATCAAGACGAAATTTTGAAACAACCAACGGAGGAAGCGCCACAATTGGAAATGAAACGAAAACGCCTAACGAGTGGAGGACAATCAAAGATCACCCTCTCGAACAGGTAATTGGCAACGCCGGAGAAAAGGTAAGTACCCGAAACACTCTTAAGAACACCCTAGGACACACTTCTTAAGAGATCACGATCTCACTCGACCACACTAGTTTAAATTACTATTTCTTTACAAATTACTGACTTGAGCGTCGGAGACGTCTAATTCTATTTTGCAGGTATCGCCCTAAAGGTAGGGGGAATTATAAAGAAATGGCATAGAACAATCGATTTTTACAGCAAATAATCGATTATTTTACTGTGCAAAAAATCGATTAGCAAGTATCACTAATCGATTATTTATGGTTTATGCTTATTATGCAGTTTTGTTTAATAATCGATTTTTAACTGTTTAATCGATTACCGTCTCAGCCATTCAGTACTGTTTTTCTAAAACAATCGATTGTTTCAAAATATAATCGATTATTTTCCTAGTCAGAAAATTTCTGTACTCACTGTAACATAACAATCGATTACCATATTTGACAATCGATTATTTTCTGTCAGTATTTCAAAAATTTGTTACCGTTTGGCTTCTGAAGATTCCTGCAATCGATTTGTGTCAGTTCCGAGATTCAGTCAAATCTTAATGAAAATCGATTATCTCATTCCAACAATCGATTGCCTAACGGTCAGTAAGATTTATTTTTACCGTTTCTGACTGTTTCAGCTTTCAATTTTCTGCAGATTCTTCCATTAATGAAATGCCTTTCTCCCCTCTATAAATAGGCTCCACATATATTCATTTTTATTCACTCAAGCATCAACTTTAGCTCTCAAACTATCAAAATTCTTTCAAGTCTCTTGCAAATTCCAGCAATACTCAGTGAAAATATCGGGCCGTCACTCCAAACGTTCCCGTTCTGCTAGGCATGGTGCATCCTCCTCTGCTGCTCCAAACTATCCTTATCAAGATGGTTCCGTTCTATACTTTAATTCTGACATCGAGCTTACTCGATTTTTAACAAAATTTGAAAAGCGCGACATTCTTCCTCCCCGCTTTTCAACCAACAAGTATCTTGAATCTTATGGCCCTGCTGCAAATATGCTTTCAAAAATTGTCAACTTCTTGACTTCTTACTTCTTACCCATCCTTACATCAATACTACATTGATTCAAGCATTTTACTCCAACCTTCATGAGGATGATGAGGTGAGCTTGTGACAAATATAAATGGTGTTCAAATTGTTCTTTCCGATGAAAACCTTCATACCATTGCCCGTCTTCCTCATAATGGTGAAGACATTTTTCGGTACATCGGAGAGGCCGGAGCCCTTTTTGATGAAACAGTCCTCCTACATCAAACCGGACTTACTTCTTATGATCCAAATCTTTCTTCCCGTCGTCCTACAATTACGGGAATGGATCCAAATTATCGGTTGATTTTCTATTTCATCACCCGAGTCCTCAAGCCTCGTAAGCATAACCATACTACCATTTCCTAAGAGGACACCAAGCTCATGCATGCCATAATAACCGGAGCTAACATCAATTGGTTTCGGTTCGTCAAGATTCACATGCGTGACGCTATCGGAGATGATAGGCCTCTTCCTTATGCTCTCCTCATCATGAATTTTCTTGAAGCCTCCGGATTCATCACTTCCAACGGTCCTCTCAAAAAGAGTACCAAGAAGTGGGAAATTTCAGAATCATCCTTTCATCATGACGGTGATCATGCAGCGCCTGCTCCTCCTCCAACCCGTCGAACTCGTCCGCCTCAAGAGCCCATTCTCCAATCCATTTCCGACCAAATTGCTTCCTTGACCACCTCTGTGGTCAATTGACTCATGAGATCCATGGATATTTTGACCATGTTCATTATCCATATGCGGGTCTTGTTCCCTTCGAAGCAGTGCCGGATGATGAGGCGGGAAATGATGATGAATGATTTCTTTGTTCTATTGTGATATGTTTTATTGTCCCCTCCTTATGTAATTGTTTTCTCTTTCCAATAAATAAACAAGCTTTATTTACATCTTTGGCATCTTATTACATTTTTTTTTGCTAATGGCAAAAGGAGGAAGATAACGGGTATGCACTCTCAATTCTTATTAGCTTAAATTGAGGGGGAATTCATATATTAAGGGGGAACTAATTTTGCATACTTGTCGCATATATTTACTTGTCCTGAATCGTCATTATGAATTGTCTAATTTGCATATCCCGCTTAAAGTTTGCCATTATCAAAAAGGGGGAAATTGTTGGAAACACGTTCTCAAGGCTTTATACTAAAACGTGTGTTCTTATGTGTAGGTTTTGATGAATGACAAACAAGCGCAAATTGATATATGAAGAAGTTCAAGTACAAGCGCACAATTGGTGGATAACGAGATTCAAGCACAAGACAAAGTTTTATAGTTTAAATGAGTCGATCTTAATTGTGATCTTGATCAGACAACTTGACTCATGACATGGCTTCTCTCGTAAAACTATTTTTACAAAATCATGCATATTTAATTTAATGCTAAATGATTTTAAATCATGCATATTTACTTTAGTCAAAATAATTTTTAAACATGCCTCTAAAATCTGGACTAAGATAATCGATTATGTACTTATGATAATCGATTATGTTAAGCCAAGACTGCATGACAATCGATTGTGAACTAATGACAATCGATTGTGTTAAGGCAGTGAGCATAAGGTTTTTCAAACCTGCATGACAATCGATTGTGAACCTTATGACAATCGATTGTGATGAGGCAGTGTACATCAAAGTTTTTCAAAACTCAGAATAATCGATTGTGAAGCTAATGACAATCGATTGTGAAGAGACAGTGTCCATCATATTTTTCAAAGTCACAAAATAATCGATTGTGAACATATGACAATCGATTGTGTTGAGGCAGTGTCTTTCATACTTTTTCAAAGTTATTAAATAATCGATTGTGAGTATATAACAATCGATTGTCAAGAGGCAGTGTCTAAAATGATTTTCAAAGTCTGATAAATAATCGATTGTTAACATTGCACAATGGATTGTGAAGCTGACCGTTGTCGTTAAGTTTTCAAATACCGTCAGGTAATCGATTGTTGATTTTGTACAATCGATTGTTGAAATTAAAATCTGGAAAGGATTTTTTGAACGTTGCTGAATAATCGATTATTGATTTTGTATAATCGATTATTTTACGTAAAATCTGGAAATGATTTTTTGAACGTTGCTAATAATCGATTGTTGATCTTGGATAATCGATTGTTACGCGTAAAATTTGGGATTGATTTCTGGAACGATTGGCAAACAATCGATTGTGGCTTCTTGACAATCGATTGTCATTCAGTAAAATTAGCAACTCTTAATTGGCAATTAGGCAACGGTAATGCCAAGTTTTTCAACTATAAATACAGCTTCATTTCAGTGTTTTAAACAGAATAACACACAACAACTGATCATATAATTGCTATAACCTTGCGTGCTCTATTGTTTATCATTTTATATTCATTACATAAGTTTTTGAGAGCCAAACTCTTGTCGAAAGTTGTTGCGATCTTGAGCTATTCTTTTACTCATATCTACTCATTAAGGAGTGTTTTGTTTGAGTGTTTAGTGTTTTGTACACTTGTAAGAGAATTGTGATTCTCTTGTTGTAAGGAACTTGTGTTTCCTTGGTTGAAGTCTTGGAGTGTTGTATCTCCGAGCAAAGGTGTTAAGGCGTGTGTCCTTAAGTTGTAAAGGTTTGTTGAGCACCCGTAAGCTTGACAAGTTAGTGGAAAATCTCGAGAGAGTCTCTCGGGAACTGGACTAGCCACGTGTTGTGGTGAACCAGAATACAACGGTGCGTTCTTTCCTTTTGTTTATTTAACGCACTTATTTATTTCCTGCAAATTTTAATTTCCGCAAGTTTACGCTAAATTTTATTATTACGCTATTCACCCCCCCTCTAGCGTTAAGCGTATTATCTAACAATGGTTACGACTTTGAACAAAACACTTCCTGATTTGTCAAAAGCTTGAACCATTAAATGGAAATAATTATAAGCATTGGTCCCAGAAACTTCTAATTTTCTTTGAACAGTTAGAAGTTGACTACGTTTTGTGTAATGAACCACCTACTGATGTTCTTGCTGATAATTCTAATGCTGCTACTAGTGTTGTTACTAATGATGCTGCAAAGAAGAAATTTTAAAAGGATAACAAAACTATTCGAGGGCATTTGCTTAATCATATACTAACACTCTCTTTGATTTATTATTTATCTTCAGTTTAGTTGTTAGATATATCATTAACTGTGAATCAAAGTTTGGGGAAATTTATTGTGTGAATTTAGTAAGTCCGACAAGAGTAATTGATAGGCTAATTTTCAGTGGTTTGACTCTGGGCAGAACTACTCAGACTATATTTGCTACGTCCATGTGTATTTTGAGAAGGCATAGTTTGGCGTTATCATAACCCTTCCCAACAAAGTCTCTCCCACGAGAAATAACAACTTTATCAGATTCAAAAATAAGTTTAAGACCTACCTTGTTGAGAAGCGCACCAGAAACTAAGTTTCTATGAAGGCAGGGTACATACAGAACATTGTTCAAAGCTGAAGTTTTTCCAGAAGTTAATTTAAGAAGAGTTTTTCCTTTACCCATAACTCCAGCTGAAGTGGAGTTACCTATGTAGATACACTCGCTATCAACAGATTATTCAAAGTCGTGAAACAGCTCTTTGTTGGCGCAAAGGTCTTGAAACGGCTGTGTCCACTATCCAGTTGGTTTTGTTAGCCACCATGTTCGCCTCAACATTCACAACAACAATAACATCACCACCCTCAGTAAGTTTAGCTTGAACTTGAGCTTTTCCACCATTCTTTGAGCTTTGTCCTTATCTCTGGTTATACTGACAAACCTTGTGACCAATTTTACTGAAAACATAGCAAGGTCCTTTCGACTTTTGAATATGGCCCTTTGACTTATTGAAGTAATTCTACTTCTTCACTTGTCCTTTCTTAAGGTATTTCTTCTGTTTTCCTTTAAACCTATCTTTCACAAATGTACTAGAAGATTTCACAAGATTAGCTGTAGAATAATTAAGAGAAATAGAGATTTCATCTTATCCTCAATCCATTCATATTCCTCATTTTTGAGACGGTTTGTTTCCTCAGTCCTCATGTGACGATCAGTTCTTGAAGAGTTAAGTTTTTCTTTTTGTATTTCAGTTGATTCATGTAATCACTCCAGGAAGATGAAAACTTTTCAAGCAGAACATTAGCCTGAAGAACCTCACACATCTCCATGCCTTCGTTTAAAACATCAGTATCCAAATTCTCATACTTGTGAACATGTTCCATGATTATTTTTTCATCAACCATTTGAAACTTAATCCACTTTCCAACAACATTCTTCTTTTTTTCCGCGTCATCAGCACCATATTTCTTCTCCAAACTGTCCTATATGACTATAGCAAATTTAAAATTTATAAAAAAAAATCAAAGAGAGGGTTAGTCATATGGTTAATTAGATGCCCTCTCACTGTTTTATTATCCTTTTCAAATTTATTCTTAGCAGCATCATCAACAATAATAATATTAGCAGCATTATAACTATCAACAAAAATATCAGTAGGGGGATCGTTGAACAAAACATAATCAATTTCGAATTGTTCAAAAAAATTAAAAGTTTTTGGGACCAATGCTTATAATTATTTCCATCTAAAGGCTCAAATTTTGAAAGATCAGGAAGTGTTTTGTTCAAAGTGGTAGCCATTAGTCAATATTTATATGTAAATTATATTTCAAATCATAAGAAAACTGAGTAGATAATATTGACTAAGAACTAGAAGGAAAGAAGAACAACTTATCAAAAATACTGTGTCATGGCAAGCCACTGCCTTAAAAAGCGATTTCGTCCCAACTAGGTGCAAATCATTAAGCCGGTCGTTCCCTAAGGTTCTACATCACCTCCAAACACGTGACCCCGTGGCTGGAAGTTTAGAATTTACGCAAAGCAATTACCCAGAAAGAAGAGAAGATGAAGGTATTTTCTGTAGTTGTTACAAAAATTAAAGAATATTGTAGGAAGAAAAGTAATGATTAGCAAGATGGATTTTTGGTTAAGATTTTTATGATTATGATGGCTAATCCATAACCCATTTATAGAAAATTAAGGAGGTCGCATGTACCACAAGTGTCGAGAGTCTTTTAACACTTGTCCCTTTATATTAGTCCACTTGGCTCTATTATTGACAAGTATATATTGTCTTTTATGCATGAAGACATATGATAGATTTGCATAGCCATCTATCAACAGCATTCAACACTTGGCTTTAAGGCTTCATGCAAGAGGCCACTTTGAAATAGATAGGACATTTGAAACATAAATAAAAAACTCACGGCTATTGGTTGTAAATGGAATTTAAAAAAAAAATGACTTTGCATTATGAATAATTCCAACAATACTCCAGTAATGCAGACAAAGAGACTGATTTCAGAAAATCCTCGGCTCAATAAAGCAAAATCACAGCAGTCATGACAAAGAACTACGAAAAATATAGAAACAACATAAAAAATAAATAAAATCGAAGCAAAGAAAACAACAACAATAATAAATCTAGCAATCTAAAAATAAGGAACACGAGGTAACACTAATACTGCAACAATGAAAGAAAATTTCTTATGTCAAAAAAAATCAAAATTTAATATATATAACACATAATAAATTACTTGCCCTATTTACTTGATTTTCTTACAAAAGATATTCAATAACCCCCTTCAGGTTAAATTGACCTGAGACAAAAAGTAATTCTTCGTAACAAACTTAATATAATACCCTTATTTAGAGTAATAACCAGTTGTACTCAACTAAATGGTGCAAAAAAAGATTATATTGGTGATAAATATAACTTAAATTCTTTAAAAGTAGTAGTAAGGATAGAAAAGGGTAATTACCTCAAATACTCTTTTGAAGAAATACATAGTAATAGCAGAGTTGAGCACGAAAAATCTAATTCCACCATTTGGGAAGATCCAAAAGATGATGCAATGATGATGCACGTGAAAATGACACCATTTCTTAATAGAATACACCGCCAAAATACCGTGAAGTGCACCGCCCTTCTGTCATTGGACCAAAAGTTATGGCTTGCGAACCAAATTTCTTCACAAGTATGGGCAGAGTCCGCTTATCGAGGATGCATCAGATCGCGATCTCGATAAACAGAGGGACTAATTGTATGGGTTCAAAATTTAGACGACCACGATCATTACTGAGTGTAATAAGGAACGAGGTCCTTATGATGCATCGTCCTTTAATCGACATAGAGGGCGACGACCAATAGTGTAAGTAAACGCACAACATATGTAGTAATGTAAGTATAATAGAGAACAGTAAAAATATGCTTTTCGAATATTTTTTATGTAATTTTTTTTATGGTAAAAAAGGAATTGTCCTCTATAAATAGGAGCAAAAAACATTCTGTAAAAGGGGAGGAAAAATAGTAAACATAAAGAGACAATTTGGTTCATCAAAGAGATATCTGAATCGCAAACATTGTCATCCTTCTGAATAATCATATTCGTTACACCATTTCTCGACGTTTGATCTTATTTATGATTATTTCTCTCTTGCACCATTTAATTTAGATATACTTTTACTTAGTTGAGATTTAGCTTTTTATCTTCATTAATTAATTTAATAAAAAAATTTCAATGGTTTTGGTCAAACAAATATGCATATTCTTTCCGGCAATTACAATAGCTTTTTTATTTTTTTATGTTAAAAAGAATAAAATTGTTTAAATTCGCTGGGGCCTGATCTCATCCTTCTTCTTTTTTTAAGAATTCAAATTGATATGAATGTAGTTGAAGTAACTACAAAGTCTTAATTTATTGTTAATTTGCTTTTGGGTTAATTTTTTTTTCAAATTTATTCTATATATTAAGTTTAACCAATCTAATAAAAATATAAACTAATTACTTATAGAATTCAGTGGAATTTAAGTTCAATTGTCATTCTAAGCTATTGATTCTTATATTTTTTTCTATATCAATGAGTGTTTTATGAATATATTTCTTCCTAAAAGTTTAATCACATAGGCAAAAACAAACTTTAAAGAGAAGGCTCGTGCTCGGCTTGATCTGGCCAGTAGCCAAGCTCGATTAACCTCGAGTGCATCTCTACTCAATATTACATAGCTCGTTTAATTAATGAGAGACTCAATTTGGCTCAAACTCTCAAGAATTCAAGATATCTTAATTGATCATTGCAGTTCTGATATACAAGAAATTCATTTAAAATACAAAAGGTATTAAAGCCTTGACAGTTGTAGGGAAATCTTCGAATTTGGAAATGTACCATTTCCTAGTAGCGTAACTCCTCCCCATCAAATAAAACATTGTGCCTATGGTTGAAGAAAAAGAAAACAAAGTTTGGCTAATAAGAGAAAATCCAAAAAATGTGACAATCTCGAAAAGGTAATGAGGGCATATAACTAGGTTAAATAGGCCACCTTTGGGAATCTTATAGCCATTTTCACCCTTTTTTCTCATATTAGAAAGGAGAAAATGGTAGTAAAAATTGCCAATAATTCCCACTAAAAATACAATAAAACCAAGATACTTCAAGTCAATATTTGGGTCTGATGATCCTTCAGTCAAATGTTGAATATATATCAAGATTGAAAAGGCCATTAAGTAGGATGAGGAAATAGTAATTGCAGACTTCATAGCCATGGCACCACTGTACTTGTGCACGAATAGAACCTGAAAAAACATTTACAATGTTGGATAAAAGAGTATGTTACTTACCAGTGTAATATTTCCTCACATTTAGTCTCAAAAGCTTATTCTAAAAGTACTAGCATTATGAAAGTTTACTAACAATTTAAGTTCTATGCACTAATAATGTATAACGGCAGTAATGAAGTCACCAATTTTAATAAGGGTTAAAATTTTTAACCTGAAACCTAAATTAATTTTTGAACTACCTTTACCGACAACAACATTTCAGTATATTCTCACAAGTGGGCATACAGAAGATAGTATTTACGCAAAACTTATACTATCTTGTAAATGTAAAGAGGCTATTTTTGGAAGACCCTCGACTCAGTAAAAATAAAATCACAACAGTTATGGCAAAAAACTGCATACAAAAAGAGAAACAGTAGCAACAACCAAAAACAAAAAAAACTGAAGCAAAGAAAATATCATATAATACCAGCGATATAAAAATAGGGAACACGAGGATAACACTAGTACCTACAACTATGAAAGGAAATTTTTTATGTCAAGAGAATTCAAAATTTTATATATATAGTAATAAATTACGTTTGCCCTATTTACATAATTTTATAATAAAAGGGATTCAATAACCCTCTTTAGGTTAAGTTGTCCTAAAGCAAAAAATAATTCTTCATAGCAAACTTGACATAATATCCTTTTTAGAGTAATAACCATTTGTAATCAATTAATTGAACTGGTAGTATAAAAATATCGGTAAATAAAATATAAATTCTTTAATAGTAGTAGTAAGGACAGAAAAGGGTAATTACCTCAAAAACTCTTTTGAAGAAATGCAAGGTAATAGCAGAGTTGAGCATGAAAAATCTAATTCCACCATTTGGGAAGATCCAAAAGAAACTAAGACATGCTATTAGACTAGGAATATAAGCTATAAGCATTCCTATTCTACTTGGGACCTTTGTTTTGACTTGCTTTTGAGAATTCACATTCCAGAACTTTGAATATTCAAGATTCTGTTTTCCAAAAGCTTCTGAAATACCCAATATTGCAGAAAATATTAAATTCATCACTACCATGATTTTGATGAAAATTGTACTTGGTTCTTGAAATAATATTTCTCTAAATGTTTGTGCCATGGCCATTGCTTTCTCACTTACTCTGTAGGATGTGTGTGTATGGTGGTTTTTTTATTGGACTAGTAGAACAAAAAGACCACAATGAAGTGTATGGATACTGAAGTGGTTAGGCCAAGAGCATCTTTCAAATGGCTGACCAAGAGAAAATGTGAAATATTATGTAAAGAAATAAGACACAAAAAGATAGAAAGGACAGTCTGATATACAAATTATCTCGCATTTACTCAGGATTTAGTGAAAGATTGTGTCTCAAGGAATATAATAAAAATATTAATAGATATTTTAACTGCTCGAACGCATGATATATAATTACACAAAAATAACTTTATCATAGCTCCAAAATTACTTACAGATAAGACATAAAAGATAAATAACAAAAATAAAACCTTAATCCTAGGCTTTGTTGCACTGACTTTGTGGATACCATTTCTCCCCCTTTTTCGTTGATGAGAACGGACCAACAACAGGTAGGGGAAATGTAGCTGCCCACTTGCCACGCACCACAACTATCAACTATCAAGCATCGAAAAGGATTAAAAAGTTCGATATTTGTCCCAATTTTTTCATTACCATATTCAGCCCGTTTGGCCATGAAATTTTTTTCACTATTTTTCAATTTTTTTAAATTAATATTTGGTCATAAAATTTTTAATTTTTACTTGAAGATAAATTTTAGAATTTTTCAAAAATTTGAAAAAGTTCAAAAAGTTATTTTTCAAAATTTTCAGTCAAATCACTCATAAAAATTCAAAAACAACCGAAAATTATATTCATATCTAAAAACAACTCTAATTTTCAAAACCATTTTTACTAGAATTATTTTTCATAATTTTACAATTCTTATATCCAAGCACCCACTAAATCTTATGGGGATCATATAACCCTTGAACTAGTTCGAAATGGTATTGATACCTTCCTCCCTTTTAATTTGCGTGTTCCATTTAAAATAAAGCCTGCAATATGGACAATTTCTTTTTGGGATTGTTACGTAGCTATACTATATTAGAAATTTATTTATTAATATTTTCTATGTTTTGTAATTTTTAATAAGTATCTAAATTTTTCTTACAAATTGTATAGATTTCTTCTTAAAAGGCTCTCACTCATTATTAATGTGAGCATGTTTTGTTGCCCTGCTACAGATACTCCTACAAAATTAAAAAAATAGATTTTTCAATTTTGTAGGATTTTATTAATTGTATATAATTTTTGTGTACGTTTAATTTTTTAAAAATGATGAAAAATGCTCCAAAAATGTCAAAGTTTCACGTATCGCATATAAGATTTCATGTTATTTTTAGGATTAATTAGTTAATTAATTATTTTATTAAAATAAAAATGAAAAAAATATTATTTATTATTATATTAGCTTTTAATATTAGATGAGTAATTTATTCTTCACTAATTTAGGATTAGCTAATTTTTATAATTATTATAAATAATTAATTAATTTAATTTTATAGGTAATATTAATTTAGAATTTAATTTAGGACTTAATAAATTTAATTAGGATTTTTAAATTAAAAAAGAAAAAGAAAACAAAGAAAAGGAAATGGGATAAACAACTTGGGTTTTCTGAGATGGGACCACCCCAAAGAGCAAAATGCAATGGCCCAAATGTTATTTTTTACCTAATTCCTCCTCAGCCCAATTAAAGAGCACCCGGTCCGGTTCCCCCATTACCAAAACAACACCGTCTAACCCCCTTCTAATCCGAACCATTGGATTAGTATGATCCAACAACTCGAAACTGATCGCCTATTTACCTTAAAACTGTCCGAATCCCCCCTCCCCACCAAAACTCTAAATCCATTTCATTTCACCCATCTCCCATCTCAAACAAAGAAACCCTAGCCGCCCTAGGAATCCTCAATGTCTCCACCGTGGTCCGCCGACCGAAAATCGCCTCACGGCAGTGGACCACCTCCAAATCGTACCAAATTAACACCCCATAATCATCTCATCTTCCACTTTCCATATATCACCATAGTTCTTTTAATAAAAGTCTAGAATTTCTCGAATTTTATATCTAAGACCCCAAAACCCCAATTTTCCCCTTTTGATTTTTGGTCAGTTTCTGGGTCGGTTGAACCCAAGACCTCCATTAGTCGAATGTTTCTTGTCAAGAACAGTCGATTAACGTCCAATTTCATTTCCCCCCATAAAATAAGTTGAGTTAATAACTAGCCCATCCGATTAGGTAATTTTCTTTCCCTTTCTGTTTATTGTATTTTTTATTTTCTTTCATGTTCAGTTTCTTGTTTAGCTTGCATGATTTAGGTAATTACAATATTAGGTCTTTTCCTGTTTTATCTTGTCTGTTGTATCCGTTTGTTAAGGCTAATAGAAACTTGCTGAATTTCATAATTATCTGAAGTTTAGTTTTGATTACATAAAATTTAGGCTAATTAGGGTTAGCTTTTAGGTTTTATTATATCGCATGACTGTTTCTTTTTTCCCATCTCATGTGGATTGTTTCTCTCTTGCATTCGTTTGTTTTATATTTAGTGTTTAGTTTAGGTTGATTAGAATAGTTTTAATTGAATTCAAACAGGGGTAATTGACAATCTGCTTGGTTAACTATTAGAAAGATTAGCTTAGTTGGTTAATTTGTTCGATTAAGTCACTTGAAAACTGAGTAGGTTAATTTCTAGGGTTTGTTTGCATCATCATTTTAGTTTTGTTTGGTTACTGTTTTGGATATGAGTTTTAAATCCAGTTTTCTTGTTTACGTCTAAGGTTTAGATTGCTTGAATTAAACCCTAGACGCCTTAGGCTTAAAACTAATTTTAGCATTGAAAGGTAGTACCCCAAACTGTAAGGTGGTACAATTGAAACAATGTTAGGAAGTTCAATGCTGGAATCTTCTAGATTATTCTAGGAGGTTCCACAATGGTTTTTGAAATCAGAATCTAGGTCAGAATTGGTTAGAATTAAATAATTAGTACTTCAAAGGGTAAAGTTGAATTTTTGCAAAGGTTAAAATATCAGAATGTTCTAGTATGGGACAACTGCCCCATTCTTAGCATGTAAATGCTAGAATTGGGGGGGGGGGGGGACAGATAACTGTCCAAATATGTTGTATTATCTAATATTTAGGAAATTTAGGTTAGAATATGCTTTTTTTGATATTGTTTTATATACCCTATAAAAGGAAAGACCTTCCCACATTCTGTGCAAAATTCATTAGCATATCTTGACCTAAAAACTTCAGAATACAAAGAAAATATCCCTGAAACTTTTCTGGCTAAAAACATCAGTTTTCTAGTTAGATTTCTAGGCCAATTTTTCTGGTACTCTGATTTCTTGAGAAGTTTGAGTGCTGGTTCTTGGTTTTTTGGGCTGGTTTCTACTGCTGCTATTTGATTTTGGTTGCTGCTCCATCTCTAAGTTTTCAGCCAGCATTTTCACTTACTTTTCTGTTGGCTTTTACTTGTTTTCAAGGTTCTGCTTTCAGCTCTCCTCATGTATTGCTTTGTTTGAATGTTATAAGACCAAATATTGAAAATTGTACGTGATGCATGACTTTTTTTTTTCCATAAAGTAGTTGCTTATATTGTTATGAACCTAGCTATGTGAGTTTAAACGTGGAAATAATCGGGTATGAGCAGCTTGGTTAATACATTGATGATTGTAGTTTTTTCTCATAAGAGTGATTGTTTGAAGATGGTTCTTTAAGTTAAATGCTCACCATGTTAAATATTGAATCTAAGTGTCATGTATTGAATTTATTTGTTTCTGCTTCTACTTTTTGATAAATGGTATGGTGTTTTTATTTGAGGACATGTTACCTATAGGGTCATAACTTGTGGATTTGGTCACTAGTTGGCCAAATCAACATGTTTTAAAGTCGAAAGCTGGAATTTGGTTGTTACAATTATGCAAACATTGGTGGCTTCATGTAGTGAATTAAGCCTTGGTTTCATCATTAATATCCAAAAAAGGTAAAAGTTCACTAGGCTGTCAATTTTCCCAAATATTATAATAGAATTAGTTGATGTATTCTTCTCATAGAATTGTAATGTAATAGATTAGTTATTAATATAGTAGTATATGTATTACAACAACAACAACAACAACAACAACAACAACAACAACAACAACCCAGTATAGTCCCACAAAGTTGGGTTTGGGGAGGGTAATATGTAGACGAGCCTTACCCCTACCCAAAAGGGCAGAGAGACTGTTACTAATCGACCCCCGGCTCAGTGAAGGAAAGGAAAAACAAAAACAAAAACAAAAACAACAGAGCATTAGTAACACCGGCAGAAATAGCGTAAATAATTATCTAAACATAAGAAACATAAATAAAATAGCATGCAATAATATAATACAGTAACTACCATAAATAACTACCATAAGGGAGACACAAGCCAAAACACAAATCATCTATGGATAGCCCTGGCAAGCCTCACCCAACCCCGGGTGAGGAGTACGAAAAAACTCTAGGAGCCCCTATCTTACAACCCTGATACTAGACATCCAGACTTTCCTATCAGGGGTCATGTCCTCGGAAACCCGCATTCTAGCCATGTCATGCCTAATCACCTCTCCTCAATACTTCTTATGCGTCACTCTGCCTCACCGAACGCCGACAATCTCCAGCCGCTCACAACTCCTCACCGGGGCATCGAGACTTCTCCTCCGCACATGCCCGAACCACCTCAGCCTCGCTTCTCGCATATTCTCATCCACCGGGGCCACCCCCACCTTCTCTCGAATAACTTCATTCTTAATCTTATCTAACCTGGTGATCCCGCACATCCACCTGAGCATCCTCATCTCCGCAACCTTCATTCTCTGAACATGAGAGTTCTTCATGGGCTAGCACTCCGCCCCATACAATATTGCAGGTCCAACCACAGCTCTATAAAATTTCTTCTTGAGTTTTTGTGGAACTTTCTTGTCACACAGGACTACTTATGCACGCCTCCACTTTGACCACCCCGCTCCTATACGATGAGTGACGTCCCCGCCAATCTCTCCGTCCCCCTGAATCACTGACCCAAAATATCTGACACTGTCTCTCTTGGCGATGACCTGAGATCCAATCATCACGTCCCTGCCTACTTCGCTCGGCTCAGCGCTAAACTTGCACTCCAGGTATTCTGTCTTAGATCTGCTTATTTTGAAACCTTTAGACTCGAGAGTCTGTCTTCATACCTGTGACGTCTCAATAACACCGACCCTCGTCTCATCTATCAAGTCTATATCATCAGCAACTAGCATACACCAAGGCACATCCCCTTGAATATGTCGGGTTAGAGCATCCATCACCAAGGCAAACAAGAGAGGGCTAAGCGCAGATCCTTGATGGAGCCCCATAACCACTGGAAAATGGTCTGAGTCTCCACCCACCGTCCTAATCCTAGTCTTAGCTCCATCGTACATGTCCTTGATTACTCTGATGTAGGCTTCCGGCAAGCTCTTCGCCTCCAAGCACCTCCATCGAGACCTTGTCATACGCCTTCTCCAAGTCGATAAGCACCATGTGCAGGTCCTTCTTCTTATCCTTGAACTGCTCCATCAGCCGCCTGACAAGGTTGATAGCTTCTGTAGTGGAGCGACCAGGCATGAAACCGAACTGGTTCCCAGATATAGATGTTATCTCCCTCACCCTCGCCTCGATCACCCGCTCCCAGACCTTCACGGTGTGACTTATTAATTTGATACCCCTATAGTTGTTGCATCACTGGATGTCCCCTTTGTTCTTGTACAAGGGCACCACTGTACTCCACCTCCACTTATCCGGCATCCTTTTGGTCCTCAAGATCGCATTGAAAAACCTGGAGAGCCACTTCACTCGTGACCTACCCATGCACTTCCAGAACTCCACCGGGATTTCGTCAGGCCCGGTCGCTCCACCCTTACTCATCCTACGCAAAGCCCCCATGACCTCCTTCGCCCTTATGCGCCTGCAGTACCCAAGGTCTCTATGTTGCTATGAATGCCCCAACTCCCCTAGCTCTATGTTACGATCCCCCTCCTCGTTAAGTAAGTCTCGAATGTACGCCTACCACCTCTGCTTGACTTGAGACTCCCCATCAGAACTCTACAATCCTTGCCCTTGATGCACCTAACTTGGTCAAGTTCACGTGCCTTCCTTTCTCTTGCTTTAGCTAATCAGAACAACTTCCTGTCCCCGCCTCTCTCCCCTAGTTCCTCATACATGCGACCAAACTCCGTGTTATTAGCTTCCGTAACCACCAGCTTTGCTTCTTTCCTCGCCACCTTGTAGATCTCCCTGTTCGCTCTCCGTTCTTCCTCGCTTGTGCTCCCTGCCAACTTAGCAAACACCGCCTTCTTCACCTCCACTTTTCCTTCGACTACATCGTTCCACCACCAGTCACCCAGATGTCTACCTGAATAGCCCTTGGCTACCCCGAGCACGTCCCGTGCTACCTCCCTAACCAAGTTCGCCGTCTCTGACCACATAGCGTCTGCTTCCCCAGAACTTCTCCAAGCTCCGCCCTCAGCTAAAATCCTCTCCAACTCCTGTGGTTTCTCCTTAGTCAAAATACCCCATCTAATCCGTGGTTGTCCCCGAGCACCCCTCCTCTTCCTCTTCACCCAGAGACCGACATCCATCACTAGGAGTCTATGAAGAGTCGAAAGGGACTCTCCCGGAATAACCTTGCAGTCCTTGCACATACCCCTATTGCTCCTTCTGAGGAGGATGTAATCAATCTGAGCCCTCGCCGCCAAACTCTTGAAGGTGACCAAATGCTCCTCCCTCTTCTAAAATGTTGAGTTTGCAATCAGAAGCTCGGAAGCCCTGGCGAAATCAAGCAGTGAAGTGCCTCCTCCGTTCCTAACCCCAAAGCCGAAGCCACCGTGTACCTCACCATAACTACCAGCATCATCCCCAGTATGACCATTAAAGTCCCCTCCAATAACTAACTTCTCAGATTGGAGAATACTACTCACTAGATCATCCAAGTCCTCCCAAAAGCGCCTTTTAGCCTCCTCGTATAAGCCCGCTTGCGGTGCGTAAGCGCTGATGAAGTTGAGGACGCAACCCCCAGTAACCAACTTAATAGACATTAACCTATCATTCACTCGCCTAACATCGACCACGGACTCCCTTAGATCCCTATCTACCAAGATGCCCACTCCATTCTTACCTCTCACGACCCCAAAATACCACAACTTAAACCCGTCTATATTCCTCGCCTTCGGCTCTGATTCCATAATAAATATCCCAATTGGTAACTATGTATTAATGGATCATAATATAATTTTTTGATTTTGTGAGCGTTTATTTTTACGTGATGCGTTGTAATTAATTAAGTTCTGAATTCATGTATTGTGATTAAAACCATTGCTGTTAGGAATTTATTAAGTAATTATTTTGTTATTGTAATTTTGTAATGTAAGCACAATATGGCTATAGCTAAGGCTATGGGTCAGATGTTTAAAGTTGAATTCCTGCTTCTGCAATTTCAGATTGGGCAAGACTCACAAACTGGCCCAGTTAAGGAAAATGGTTTCAAAGGAGTCTGAACTTAGGCCATTAGGCTTGTGCATTAATCCCAACAACTTGACTCCAACTATAGGCTTCCTTCTCGAATTATAGCATTAACTTATTCCTTTTGTTTACTGAAAATCACGCGTGATGTAATTAGCTTCAAAACTCGAAGCATGTTCTGATTTTTCCTTTGAAATAAATTGACTTCTAACTTTGGATTAATGTACATTTTGGGCAAATTCCATTGATATTAAACTCAAACTCATAATGGGCCTAGTCATTCAAGAGAAGCGATTGGGTCTTCCTTTGACAAATAGCCCAATTGGATTGTTTCATTTTATTTGGGACTTATAGTCATTTAATCCATAGTTTCATTAAGTAGTTGGTACCTTTACCATTAGACATGGCTGTGAATGTTGATAACAATCTAAAATAGCTTAGGAAATAATTTGAACATCGTAGCATGCTTTAGTAGTGATTAATAAACCATCGTGATTATGGGTACAATTTCCATGACATAGTTACAATGCCTAATTTCAAAAATTCAGGTGTGCATTTCATGTAACCCGATTATAACAACTTTAAACATTAATAAAATAAACATATCGCAAATCACAGGTGCATTTCATGTAACGTGATTTGTGATGTGTTCCAAAATGGAAAGTGTACGACTATTGTAAGTTGTTCAAGAAATAATTTTATAAATCCTAAAACGCGGTTTATAATAGTTACAAGTGATTATAAAGTAAAAAATGCAAAATAGGTTTTAAACATGTAATAAATTAGATAATTTGGCCAATTATTAATAGTTAAGTGACCGTGCTAGAACCACAGAATCCGTAAATGCCTAACACCTTCTCATAGGTTAACATAATTCCTTACCTAGTTTTCTAGTTTCGTAGACTTTTAAATAAAGTCGATTCCTCGATTTGGGAATTGAAATAAATCAATGACTCAGGACATTATAATAAATATCCCAAGTGGTAACTCTGCAATAAATAAAAATAATTCCATTTCGATTTAAGTCACTTAAATTGAAAAACTCTCTTAAATACCCCTCGGGGAAAAGGGAGGTGTGACAGCTCTGGCGACTCTGCTGGGAATAAGAATCATGGGTCAAAATAAATCATGGGTTTTTAACCGATCACTTTAAATAAATGTGCAAGATGAATACTATTGAAAATGTACCTTTCAAAGTTGTAAAGGAAATCCCGATAGGACTCCATATGTGGTGGAATGACCTGGGGAGATCAGCGAAGGTGTTGAGATAAAAGCTTTAGGAGGTCTCACTGTCTCTTGAAGATTAAACCAAGGGTGGACATAATTGAATCTTTGATACCGTTTTGGGACACATCACCCAATGTGTTCCATTTCTCTAATTTTGAGTTGACCCCTACATTTGAGGAGATAGCAGGCTATGCTAGCTTTAATGGGAATCTCAGGAGCCAATACCCAGAGGCACCAAGAGTTGTAGCCCCTCACAAGTTTCTGGACCTTCTAAGTATTAGCCGGAAAGTCAAAGATGGAAATTTAGCTGAGGGATTCTGCACATTCTATTTCCTATACCACCATTATGGGGACATCCACGGTTTTGAGGCTCCGGATACAGGTTTAAGTAATTAAGTGAATAAAGGCAAATGGGAAGCACGCTGGGGATTAGCCTTCATAGTGGAATTCTTAGGCACTCTAATCTGCCTAAAGAGTGATGGACATATAGATTTGGGACTCGCATAAGTGTGCTTTCTTTTATTAATTGGTCTTCGGAGTATTCAGCCGTATGCTCAATACAGGGTTCTAGGCCAGCTGGGCAGGTACCAAAATGTCCGTCATGATGAAGATTTGAGTCGACAAGTCATTGAACTATGTCAAAAATTTACATTCTCGGAAGAAAAGGTCAGCCAGAGTTGGCATCAATGTAGGTTGCTGGAGCCAAAGACTGGAGTATGATATTTTTCCAAGGGTGATATAGAGCCTAGCTACATGACCTGGCATAGTAAAAGGGCTCGAGCCCATCAAGAGCCTAAACGGCCCTCCAAAAAGCCCCACGTATAAGAGTTCACTAATGGTGAACAAGAAAAATGGAATTGGTTGGCAAAAGAGAGGCTATAGGGCTACGATAAGCAAATTAGAATGGCAAATTAGAGACATTAAATTTAATAGAGGTTTGTAGGCCACTGCTCATGAAGTGAGAAGAAGAAGTTGGCACAAGAAAATGAAGCCCTCTGAGCCCAGATTTAAATAATGAAGATAGCTGCTAAAAACCCAGGAAGGAGTAGAACAAATGAAAAACTTATAAATGGTCTTAGGGGAAAAGTGTGCGATTATGGCGCCAATTTGGACAAAGCCGAAGATGAATTGGAAAGACCCCGGGCAAAGTTGGCAAAGAATGTAGAAGAACGAGCGAAGTTTGTTCAGCAGCTAAAGGAAAGTATGAAAAAGAAGTCACAAGTTTAAAGAAAAAGCTAACCAGTCTTAAGAAAGAAATGGCTCAGCAAACAAAGAACTTCAAAGTAAAAAAAAGGGCATTGTTATGCATTGATGTATCGACGGGAAGAGGACATACAACACTTACAGGAACAAAGCCATACGGACACCCAAGTTCTGAAAGCTAGATCTCAGAGGCATCAATAGAGAAAGGATTAGAGGAACTGCTGATTATATCGTCATTAAATGCCATGAGTGCGAGGATATGAGTAGATCCACTTTCTTTGCTACTCTAATGATTTTTGTCCGTCAGATAATGGACGACCTATATCACCTCCAAGAAGACATGGCATGCAGGCATGTGGCGAGACCGACTAATGTCCCACGAGCCCCTGGAGTAGTATTGGAGGCACTTATGTATTTCTAATTTTCTTTTCGTGTCTGTATTTTGGTTTCTTTTAGAGTCTGTTAGTCTGCTTTGAATCTGTTTTGGGTTTTCAGTTCATAAGTCTGTAAGTCGGAGCCGTTGTAATAGAGAAAAATTAGAATTTTTTATTTTAATAAAAATTTGAAAAACCCCAAGAAACTATTTCTTTCTTTTATTTCGCATTTATCCCCTGAACTATGTAATGATCTGATTCACGCGGTGTCATGATACATAGGCAATCTCCATCGGATCTGGTCATAGCTATAGATAATTCGAATTAGAGAAAAAATGATGAAAAAGGGCACAAGAAAAAGAGAGAAAACAATGCAAAAGAGAGAGCACAAAGAAAAGAGAGACAATAATGAAAAAGCACAAAAGAAAAGAAAAGATTCAAGATCTGGAAGATAACAAAAGCTGGGATGAGACACGCAGCCGTTGCAAAATATGTAGAAAAATGTTTACTTATCTAGGTGCATTGCATTGCTCCAACGTGCAATTCCTTATGTGTTAAATGTCTCAAACTAACTGGTTTATTGTGTATGCTATTAAGAACATATTATGTTTTAGGTGGTTGATTTTGCGCTAATCTGGCTTCAGACCCTTACTTCACGAAATCTAAAGGGAGTGTTGAAATAACATCGGAGAGTCACCTACCAATCATTAACCCCTCCATGGACAGCCCAATATCGATTATCCCGACATCAGAGTCAACAATTGCTGAAGAGAACATGATATTGCGTCTTCGTATGTTGGAGATGTGGGACACTTGCGCTAATGCTATAAAGCCGCACAGTGCAATACATGGTTTTCCGGAGCTGATTCCCAAAATAAGTGGAATATCCGTATAAACTACCCGGCCACCCCATTCAGAAAACTCACTATGTCAACCCATTTCACCGGAACACTTTCTGAGGTTCCCCCCAGGCACTATTTTCGGGAGTGTCTTCTAACATATTCACCGCACCACCAGCCTCTACTACGACACAGCCAACAAAGTCCATGCCAGGTTTTGAGCTGTCATCCTTTACCATCCAAATACCATCATTTTAACTGGACACGATTCATGTCACCCAAAACCCATACCCTTAACACCCTCGGTATGAGTCTACCATGGAATAAGAGAAAACTGTAAAGAATACTGAGCAAGAAGAGATTACTCAAAAAATGAAAAGCATAGAACAAAGTCTCAAGAACATGTAAGACCTGAGTGTCCAGAAGAGTGTATCCTACGCTGACTTGTGCATGTTCCCTCATGTTCATCTGCCCATCAGTTTCAAGACTCCCAAATTTGAAAAAATATTATGGACATGGGGACCCTATAGTTCACCTGAAAAGGTATTGCAATCAGTTAAGAGGAGCGGGCAAAAAAGAAGAACTCTTGATGGCTTACGTCGGGAAGAGTTTAGCCAGAATTACATCCGAATGGTATATGGACCAAGATATCTCCCACTGGCACATATGGGATGACTTGGCCCGAGACTTTGTCAGACAATTCCAATAAAATGTGGACATAGCTCCAGATAGGAACTCTTTGTCCAATTTAAAAAAGAAATCTTCAGAAAGCTTCCTAGATTATGCTATCAAGTGGTGTGGACAAGCTGCCAGGGTAAAACCCCAAATGGATGAGACCGAGATGGTCAGTGTTTTCTTGTATGCCCAAGAGGCTGATTATTTCCAGAACATGATGTCCACTATAGGCAATCCATTTGCAGAAGCCACAAAGATTGGGGAAATGGTAAAAAATGTTTTGAAAATAGGTTGCATCTTGAGCCAGTCGGCTATAAGAGCCACTTCTCAAGCAATCTAGAGTAGGTCGGGGGTGCAGCAAATCGGAAAAAGAAAGAAGAAGTAGCAGTGATGGCCTCAAGTACGAGAAACCCCTGTCAACCCCGAGATTAATTTGGTTACTCTTCCAGCACCCCACAACATTACCACCCTCGCCAAGATGCGGCATATGCCATGACTCCTTAGCCTTATGCAATAATGAATGCATAGCCATACGCTCGACCGCAACAATATTATAACCAAAACCGAGGTCCACCTCCAAGAAACAACCCTCCTTACCAAGCCACGTATAATCCACATCCTCCACAGAATAATTATCATATAACGCCCGTCCCCGTGAGCCATCCATAAAAACTAACTTCACATCCATCGGTGAATCATATTCCAGCCTCTTCCTAAAGTTGGTCCAAATGGGTTTTTACAGCCCATACCTCAAAATAGGCAAAACCTTCATACCGACCCGATACCTGATGTGCTTATCATTCATGGGCAGAAGTTCATGACAATGAGGATTGCTGGACCCTTAAGAGGGTAGTCGAAAATATGATAGAATAGAAGTGGGTAGTGTTGAGGGATGAGGAAGTTCCTAATGTAGCTAATAACCCATTGCGAGATCACAACAACGGGCCAGTCATTGGGATAATCTGTGAGGACAAATAGTTCGCCCCAGCTTTGAAAGATATCATTGCTATTGCTGATGTAGAAAAGAAACCCAAAGTGGCAGCAAAGCAAGCTAAGGATGAAAACAAAAACAACTCCACCCCTCAAAGCATAGAAAAGGTTGTGGAAACCAAGACAGGGGAAGCACCTCCTAAAGATGTCGTTCTCTATGTTCCTAGGGCCCTCAGAAAAGAATAGATTGTGCTGAGTCCCCCTAAAAGGTTTGAGAAAAACAAGGTTACACTGAAGGTACCAAAGATGCACGTACCAAATGGGACCTATGTGGTGCGGGGGTCGATAATTTCAGCCAGGATGACTGAGCCCGTAGTTATCAGTCACGTACCGCAGAATCCCATGAAGGACCACACTAACATCCCCTGAATTTCAATAAAGCAGTGGTGATGTATAAGGGAAAGGAAATCATAGAGAGGTCAATGAAACGTACCCGTCTGGGAAGAACCTCAACTTGGAAGAATTGAACAAGACAAAATAGAAGTGTTTTCCTCTTATAAAGCTAGTCAGTACTGAAGAGACATAGGAATTCTTCCAAAAGATGAAAACCTCGGACGACGCCGTGATTGAGCAACTCAGAAAGTCCCCCTCTCGGGCTCACTTTTGTCCTTGCTGATAAGATCAAATGAGCATCACAAAGTGCTATTAAAGACACTTAATGAGGCATATGTTCAGGCCGAGACCACGGTTGAGAAATTGGAAAGAATGGCGAAATGATTTTTGAAGTCAACTGGATCTCATTCAGCCGAAATGACTTGCCTAAGGAAGGGGCTTCCCACAACAAATCTCGTCATTTGGCCGTTAAATGTGAAGGATACTACATGAAAAGAGATATGTTGGATGGCAGATTTGGGGTTGACATTTTCCCTCTCTTGACCTTACAAAGAATGGAAATTGGGACTGAAAGGATTAGACCCAACAATGTTTGCGTACGTACTTTTGATGGTGTCAAGAGGGATACGATCGATGGATTTATTTGATCCTAACTATCAGCCCTGTGGATTCTGAAGTAACATTTCAGGTTTTGGACATGGACACCTCCTACAATTTTCTCCTAGAAAGGCCTTAGATCCATGCTGCAGGAGCCGCACCCCCTACCCTCTACCAAATGGTTAAGTTTGAACATGAAGACCAAGAAATCGTGGTCCATGGAGAAGATGAGAAATCTATCTGCAAGGACCCGTTAGTCCCATGTCTGGAGGCTAAAGAAGGTAGCGAGCACATAGTCTACCAAGCTTTTGAGATTGTGGTCGTGGACCAGTGTGAGGAAGGAACCCCGTTTCCTCAACCCTTCTTGTCAAACGCGTCAATCATGATCGCCAGTGAAATGATCAAACATGGATACAAGCCCAAGAAAGGGCTCGGGACATCTTTTCAAGGCATTACAGAGCCCATCACTTTGATTGGCAGTGAGAAATTTGGCGTCGGTTTCCAAGCTACAGAAGCTGACGTAAAATGGGCTGATGAACATAAGAACAATGGGTGGGTTCTGCCTCAGTTAGTTCCTCATCTCACTAGAACGTTTGTTAAGACAAGGTACATAGAAGAAGAAGAGGTCTTCACGACCGAAGAAATTGAGGACATCTGTGGGGAAATGAGGCAAATGTTATAGAAGTATCACATGGTACAACTGGGTGAAGGTTCAAGCACCGCTAAGGTGCAATATATGAGGCCATATTCCAAACTTTAAAATTGGAAGGCTACTATGTTCCCAGTCAAGCAGGAATCTCGGTAGTTCAATCTTACCATCTTTTCTGCATTCTGAGTTATTTTAGTGTGTAACTAAAATGTTTTTAGTTCATTGTCTTTTAAAATTCCAATGTAAACGCTCGTATCTTCAAATTTAATGAAATGAAATCAATATTTCATCATCTATGATTCTCTTTCTGTTTTTTTTATTTTTCTTATCTCTTTTTTTAGTTCTAATAATGCGGACTTAAATAACATGACATGCTTGCGGACTTTATGCCCGGATCTTAATACACTGTTTAACTGTGAAATAATGAATCAAGAACCAGATATGATGAAGATGAGGCTTTTAGGGAAATAAACCAAGAACTGGAACAATTTGAGAATAAGCCTAAGCCAAACTTAAATGAAACTGAGCCAGTTGATTTGGGTAGTCAGAAGAGGTCTAGGAAACCATGATAAGCATTCATGCAGATGAAAGAACTAGAGATGCGTTGATCCAACTTTTGTTCGAATTCAAAGACGTGTTTTCTTGGTCCTAGGATGATATGTCAGGATTGAGTGTTGATTTAGTGGTGCATAAATTTCCAACTTATCCCGGTTATCCACCTGTCCAACAAAAGCATAGAAAGTTTAAAACGGACATCAATGACAAGATCAAAGAGGAAGTAACCAAACAGTTGAAAGCGGGTGTGATCCGAGTGGTCCAATACACCACATGGTTGGCTAATGTGGTCCCAATACCAAATAAATATGGGAAAATCTGAGTGTATGTGGATAATCGGGATTTGAACAAAGCAAAACCCAAGGAAAACTTTCCATTACCAAACATCCACATCCTTGTTGACAACTATGCCAAACATGAAATACAGTCTTTCGTGGATTGTTATGCTGGGCATCATCAGGTTATGATGGATGGAGAAGACACAGAAAATACAGCTTTTACCACACCTTGGGGTACTTACTATTATAGGTTCATGCCATTTGGTTTGAAGAATGCCGGGGAAACTTACATGAAAGCTATTACCGCCATCTTTCATGACATGATGCACCGAGAAATTGAGGTATATATGGATGATGTGATCATTAAATCTGGAATGCAGGACGTCCATGTGCGGGATCTGATAAAGTTCTTTGAACGTCTGTGCAAGTATAACTTGAAGTTATATCTAGCTAAATTTGCATTCGGAGTTCCATATCGGAAACTTTTGGGAATTATAGTCAGTCAGAGGGGCATCGAACTAGATCTAACAAAGACAAAGTTTATTCAAGATTTGCCCTTTTCAAGAACCAAGAAAGAGGGTATGAGTCTGCTGGGTAGGTTGAAATACATGAGCAGGTTCATTGATCAGTTCACTTCCACTCTGAGCCCATATTTAAGCTATCGAAGAAAGATGTGGCGATTAGATTGACAGATAAGTGTCATGAAGCTTTCGACAAAATCAAAGAATATGTGTCGAATCTGCCAGTATTGGTCCTGCCAAACCTGGAAGGCATTTGTTCTTGTACTTGACAGTGTTGGAAAATTCTTTTAGGTGTGTTCTCAGGCAACATGATGCCACCGGAAGAAAGAACAAGCCATATACTACTTGAGAAAAAAGTTCACTAGTTATTAAGCCAAGTACACTTTGTTGGAAAGAACTTGTTGCATCCTAACATGAGTCGCTCATAAGCTAGGAATTACTTGTTGGATTATACCGCCTATCTCATAACCAAATTGGATCCCCTGAAGTATATATTCCAAAAAATGATGCCCTCAGGAAGGTTAGCGAAGTGGCAAATCCTGCTCACCGAGTTTGACATAGTCTATGTCACCCGCACGACAATGAAAGCTCAAGCCTTGGCAGATCACCTAGCTGAGAATCCTATTGATAATGAATATCGACCCTTGAGTACTTACTTTTCGGATGAGTAAGTAAATTCTGTTAAGGTAATTCCAGAAGACACTAATGCTTGGAAAATGTTCTTCGACGGAGCTGTGAATACAAAAGGTGTCAGGATTGGGGAAATTTTGATTTTGCCTGTTGGTCAACGCTATCCAAACACACCCAGGCTTCGATTCTTTTGTACAAACAGCGCTCTTGAGTATGAAGCCTGCATTATGGGTATGAGTATGGCAGTTGACATGGATTTGGAAGAAATGTTAATGATGGGAGATTCTGACTTGATTATTCGGCAAGCTCAAGGAGAATGGGAAACTCGGGACATCAATCTTATCCCATATAGGAAATATGTGGAAGGTCTTAGTAAACAGTTTAATTTGTTGAATTCAGGTACATCCCTTGATTCCGTAATGAGTTAGCTGATGCATTAGCTACTTTGGCCTCGATGTTGCCGTATCTAGGCAATGTCCACACTTACCTACTGGAGATCCAAATCCGAGAAAGACACGGTTATTGGAATACAATTGATATAGAACTAGATATTCAGCCATGATATCATGATATCAAAAGATTCTTGAAAACAAAGGAATATCCCGAACAAGCCAGTGAAGATCAAAAGAGAACCATCAGAAGGCTCGCCAGTAGTTTCCTTTTGAGCTGAGAAGCCTTGTACAAGAAAACTCCAGATTTGAACCTTTTAAGATGCGTGGATGCCCAAGAGGCTGGAAAAATCATAAGTGAAGTGCATGCGAGAGTGTGTGGACCCCATATGAACGGATACGTCCTTGCAAAGAAAATCCTTGGGGCAGGTTATTACGGGATGACCATGGAAAATCATTGTTTCAGTTTTGTTCGAAAGTATCATTAGTGTCAGGTACACAGTGACCTAATTTATACACCCCCTTCACAATTGCATCCTATGTCAGCACCATGGTCATTCGTTGCTTGGGGTATAGATGTTATTGGGCCAATCGAGCCAAAAGCTTCAAATGGGCATAGATTCATCTTAGTTGCCATTAACTATTTCACAAAATGAGTTGAAGCAGTCACTCTTAAAGTTTTCACCAAGTAAGTAGTGGTGGACTTCGTGCATTCCAACATTATCTGTCGTTTTTGTATTCCTAAGACTATCATTATGGACAATGTTGCAAACTTGAACAATCATTTGATGAGGGAGGTATGTGAACAATTCAAGATCACGCATCGGAATTCTATCCCGTATCGGCCTAAAGCTAATTGTGTTATTAAAGCGGCGGACAAAAATATCAAGAAGATCATCAGGAAAATGATTCAAAGTTCTAGACAATGGCATTAAAGGTTGACTTTTGCATTATTGGGATATCGCATAACTGTGCACGCATCAGTTGGAATAACACTCTATCTATTAGTTTATGGCACTAAAGCTGTAATTCCCGCGTAAGTTGAAATTCCATCTCTTCAAATCATCGTTGAAGCTGAGTTTGAGGACAATGAATGGTTCAAGACCCGTCTACAACAGTTAACCATGATTGATGAAAAGCGGATGGTGGAAATTTTCCACGGCCAGTTGTATCAACAGAGAATGGCATGTGCCTACAACAAGAAAGTGCGGCCTAGGAACTTTGAAATGGGATAACTCATCTTGAGACGTATTCTCTCGCATCATAAGGAAGAAAAAGGAAAATTCGCTCCAAATTGGAAGGGTCCGTATATTATAAGAAAATTGTTGTCAAATGGGGCATTGTACCTAGGAGATATTGTAGGAAATAACCCCGAAAAAGCTGTCAATGCGAACGTGGTAAGAAGATATTATGTTTTACCCTTCTACGCTGCTAATATTCTCCGATTGGGATGATGAAGGATTTCATTCTTGCTACCCAAACATTGTTAACCCTTTGCAAACCCTTTGAGCCGGTTACCATTCTTTGGTTACCCTCTTTGGAACCCAAATGTGTGGAAAAAAAAAAGAAAATGTTTCCTGAACTACGTTCAACTTGATTCTAAAAGGATACATAGGCAGCCTCTCTCTAGGGTTCAGTCACACCAAAATAAAATTTCATATTTCCCCAAAAGTTGAAATTGAGGCAGAAGTTATAATGGTTCGGCGATGGTTCGCCTGAAAGGTTCCAAAGTTGTAATTCAATCCAAACTCTTTTTACCCAAATCATGTTCAAGTCCTTCTGATCAATTGATAAAGATGTTCAAAATTGGAGGATATGGTTACTTGAATCTGATACAGCCAAATGAGAGAAATAAAATGAGAGAGTTTTATTGGTGAAAACCCACATGGGCACCATAGGGCGATGATAAGCAAAGAAACTGAAAATGAGAGAGTCTTGTTAGTAAAAACTCGCAAAGAGAACTATATAATGACAGTGAGAGGAGAAATGAGAGAGTTCAGTTGGTGAAAACCCGCAAAGGGCGCCACTGATTGAAAAAAGGATCCCTTATAACCATCAGTACTTATAGAGTCCTGGAAAGGCTTCTCGGTTTTGAGGTGTGGTTTATGATGGGTTTATGAGAGTTGTATGGATCAGTAACCATCAGTACTGATAGAGTCCCCTCCAAAATCTGTATTCCTTCTTTATTCATGTCCCTCATTTATCTAATGTCAAGATCCTAAACACGAACCCGATTGTGATGTCGTCTCTCGTGAAGACAAGGCCAGTTGACACATTCCCATTTCAATATTAAGCAATAAAATAATAAGTTATTAATTCTTAAACATGATAACATCTCAAAAATAAGCAGTTAACAGTATAATTTGCGGAAAATAAACCCAACACAGCCCAATACCGGGGTATCACTAGTCATGAGCATCTATTAAAATACTACAAGTCTGAAGAGTCTACCAAGCTACTGCATAATCATTAATAAGGGAAAGGAAATGTGATAAAGGGGGAGAAGCATGGGCCAGCGAACGCCGAGCAGTTACCTCGTGAATTCCAAAATCCGTCGGGAGCTCTCAACCCTTGCAAGCAAGAACAACAGTGCCTGAATCTGCACACTGGGTGCAAGGAGTAAAGTGAGTACTCTAACTCAGCGAGTAATAATCATAAATAAGGAATAAGAAATATGAAATCACATAAGGCAGATAACATGCTATAAGGAAGCAGTAAAAACCAGTAGAAAAAATGAAGCAGTAAAGAAGTGTAAAGTCACCGAGTTCAATTCAAACATCATAAAAATGCCTTTCTAGCCATTAATCAAGTAAATAAATGGAAAATAGGAAAGATAAACACATAAATGGCACAATGTCAACAAATCCGCCCCTCGGGCAATATCGTAGAACAAACCAGCCCCTCGGGCTATATCTCATATCACAATAGTTACCCGCGCTCACTAGGGGTGTGCAAACTCCTGGAGGGGCCTCTTATGGCCCAAGCGCAATATCAAGTCATCTCGTAGCGTATAAATCTCAGGTCCTCGGCCTCAAATCAACAAGCCACCTCGTGGCGTATAATCTCAGCCTCTCAGCCTCATAATCATAATCAGTGTATCCTCACAACACAGGCCCTCGGCCTTGCTCATTCAGAATCTCATAAGTTATTCGAGCAACACTAAAACATGATGCTCAGCCCAATTATCATTTAAAATTTCCTTTAATGTATTAAACCAGAGTAGGCAATGGCTGAGTTTTGAAAATAGTAGGAAATAATATGACTGAGTGCAAGTACAAAATCAGAATAGTGAGAAAATATCAACAAAAATCCCCTAATGGTCCAAATAGTTGGCGAAGCCAAATGTGGCATTTAGCCCAAAACATGATGATAACAAATAGGTTTCGATCAAATACACGATAAAACAGTAATTTGGGATGGACTAAGTCACAATCCCTAACAGCGCACGACCCCACGCTCATCATCTAGCCTGTGTGTCACCTCAATATAGTACTACGATGTGCAATCCGAGGTTTCATACCCTCCGAACAACATTGGCAATAATTAATCGCCTGAATCCGATCAAAACTCTAGCCCGCTATGCCTTTGCCCATCAAATCGGCCTCCACTTGCGTCGAATCTGTCAAAAATCAGAACCACGACTTCAAAATATCTAAAGGAACAAAGCCCAAGAAAAAATAATCAAATTACAACATAAATCCCGAAATTACCAAAACCCGACCCTTGGGCCCATGCCTCGAAATTCAATAAAATTCACACCAATAGATTCCTTAACCTTATCTCCCTGCGAGTTTATACATATCAAAAGTATTGAAATCCGACCACAAATGGTCCTTCAAATCCTCAATCAAAGGTCTAAGTTTTCAAGCCCATGTTTTCCCAAATTTAATGCTTAAATTCTATTAATTACAGCCCTAATCCGTGAAATAATATCATAGGAAAGACTTTTAGGTCCAAAAATCCTTACCTCAATGAAGTGCCCTTGAAATCCTTCTTCAAATCGCCCAAAAAGCTCCAAAAACCGACTTAGCAATGGTGAAATAGCTCAAAAATCGCAAAAGAATAAACTATACTTTCTAGCCTAGCGATTTTGCATCTGCGGCCATATTCCTGATTCTGCAGTACCGTATTTGCTATCGTTGAACGCTTCTGCACTTTTTATTCAAGTCACCCAAAATCGCATCTGCGATACATTACATGCACATGCGCTATCACATGTGTGGCTTCTCAACCGCTTCTGTGGCTTTAGACTTCCTAGCTCCTTTCAACTTCTGCGATTCAAATCTCTCTTCTACAAGACTGCACTTGCAATCCCCTAGCCGCAGCTGGGGTTATGACAGTAATGGGAAACTTCAGCTGTCACAACCAACTCCAAATCTTTCCACCAACCATCCGAAATCACCTTAAGGCTCCCGGGACCTCAACCAAAAGCACAAAGATATTATATACCAGCACCCAAACTTATAACAATCTTTCAAACACCTCAAACAACATCAAATCAACCAAACACATCAAATTCAAGCCTAAGAATTCAAAAATCTTCTAAATTACGCTTTTTATCAAAAGGCCAACTAAACCACGTCCGAATGACCTGAAACTTTACACATACATCCAAAAAGACACAACAGAACTACTGCAACTATCGAAATTCCATTTTGGCCCCTATATATAAATCTCACCTATCAACCGAAAAATGCCAAAAATCCAATTTTGCCAAGTCAAGCCTACTCCGGACCTCCAAAATATATTCTGATCACGCTCCTAAATTTTAAATCACCTCCCAAAGCTATCCGATCCATAGGAACTCAAATCCGAGCCCTCTAACACATAAGTCAACATCCGATTGACTTTTCCAACTTAAGCTTTCATAAAAGAGACTAAGTGTCTCAAACCTTCTCAAAACCTTTCTGAACCCGAGCCAACCAAACCGATCATTATAGAACCAATAATATGAAGTAATAATAAGCAAAAATGGGAAAAACATAGTGGTAACTCATGAGATGACTGGTCAGGTCGTCATATCTGAAAAGCTGAAGAAAAAATAAACCAGCGTTCGCAGCTAACGGACATCAAGATTCATATCATAGTCTGCAGGAAGAACCAGCCAAGACTCATGATCAAGCTCCAGTAGGTTTGTAGATAAGAATCTTGTAACTCGTAGTTATAGGCTTAGTTAGTTAGCTTTTTTGTTTTTTATTTTTGGTGTAATAAGGAGCTCAGCAAGCAGAAACATCAGCAACAGCAGTGAAATCACAGTTTTTCGGTAATCCCAGCTACCAAACTTCCAGAACTACACTGACCTGATTCTTTTATAGCCAATGATATGTAGGCAACCTCCAAAGCAAGGTGCAGTTAGATTTTTCCTAAAAATGCTTCCCAGGGAGTATTTAGACGGGCAAAAATCACTCGTAACTGCTCATTTATCCTTGTTCGAAAACTCTTCGTGCTTCTGTGACCATTTTATTTGTGCCTTACTAAAAATACTCCTACAAAATAGAAATAGATTTTTTCAAAATTGATTTTAATTTTGTAGGATTTTATTAATTTTTTGCATTTTTATGCACGTTTAATTTTGTTAAAATCATGAAAAATGCCCCAAAAATGTCAAATTCATGCATTTCATATTAGGTTTTGTGTTCATATTTTAGGATTAATTAGTTAATTAATTGCTTTATTAAAATAAAAATCACAAAATAAAGAAAAAGAAATGGGATAAACAACTTGGGTTTTCTTATATTGGGCCACCCCAAAGAGGAAAATACAATGGCCCAAATATTATTTTTTGTCCAATTCTGCCTCAACCCAATTAAAGGCCAACCGTTCCGGTTCCTCCGTTATCAAACGATATCGTTTAACCCCCTCTAATATCAACCATTGTATCATTTTTATTCAACGGCTCGGAACTGTTCACCTATTTCCCTTAAACCCCTAAACCCCTAAATCTGATTCATTTCACCTATCTCCTATCTCAAACAAAGAAATCCTAGCCGTTCTAGGATTCCCCACCGTCTTCGCCGTGGTACGCCGATCGAAAATCGCCTCATGATGGCAGACCATCTCCAAACTCTACCAAATTAACACCCCATAATCGTCTCTTCTTCTTCTTTCCATATATCACTATAGTTCCTTTCAAACAAGTCCAAAATTTCTCGAATTTTAGATCTAAGACTCTAATTTTTCCTTTTTGATTTTCGATCAGTTTCTGGGTTGGTTGAACCCATGACATCCATATTCCAGTGTTCTTGTTAAAAATAGTTGATTAATAGTCGTCCAAGTTAATTTTTTCCCATAAAATTGGTTGAGTCCATTACTGGTCCGTCCCAAAAAGATAGCCTTAGGTAATTTCTTTCCTTTTTTGTTTATTTTATCTTTTTTTTTTCTTTCATGTTTAGTTTCTTTTTTAGCTTGCATGATTTAGGTAATTATAATGTTAGGTCTTTTCCTGTTTTATCTTGTCTTTTGTATCCGTTTGTTTAGGCCAATAGAAAATATGCTGAATTTCATCGTTATCTGAAGTCTAGTTTTGATTGCATAAAATTTAGGCTAATTAGGGTTAGCTTTTAGGTTCTGTTATATCACATGACTGTTTCATTTTTCTCATTTTTCTGCGGATTGTTTCTCTCTTGCATTCATTTGTTTTATATATTAGGTTGATTAGAATAGTTTTAGTTGAATACAAACAAGGGTAATTGACAAGCTGCTTGTTTAACTATAAGAAATATTAGCTTAGTTGGTTAATTTGTTCGATTCAATCACTTGCAAACTGAGTAGGTTAATTTCTAGAGGTTCTTTGCATCATCAATCTAGTTTTGTTTGGTTACTATTTTGGATATGAGTTTTAAATCCGGTTTTCTTATTTAAGGTTAAGGTTTAGATTGCTTGAATTAAACCCTAGACGCCTTAAGCTTAAAATTAATTTTGGAATTGAAGGGTAGTACCCCAAATTTGTAAGGTGGTACAACTAAAACAATGTTAGGAAGTTCAATTCTCGAATCTTCTAGATTGTTCTAGGAGGTTCTACAAGGGTTTTTGAAATCAAAATTTAGGTCAGAATTGGTAAGAATTTAAATAATCAGTACTTGAAAGGATAAAATTGAATTTTTACAAAGGTTAAACTATCAGAATTTCTAGTATGGGACAGCAGCCCCATTCTTAGCATGTAAATGCTGAAATTGGGTGGGAAAAAGGACAGACTGCTGTCTAAATACGTAGTACTATCTGACACTTAGGGAATTTAGGTTAAAATATACCTTTTTGATGTTATTTTATATACCATATAAAAGGATAGACCTTCCCTCATTTTGGACAGAATTCATTAGCATAGCTTGACCTAAACTTTAAAATACAAAGCAAAGATCCCTGAAATTTTTCTGGCTAAAAACTTCAGTTTTCTAGTTAGATTTCTAGGCTAATTTTTCTGATACTCTGATTTTTTGAGAAGTTTGAGTGCTGGTTCTTGGTTTTCTGGATTGGTTTCTGCTATTGTTGTTTGGTTTTGGTTGCTACTCCATCTCTATGTTTTTAGTCAAGGTACTGATTTCAGCTCTCCTCATGTATTGCTTTGTTTGAATATTATAAGACCAAAAATTATAAATTATACGTAATGAATGAGTATTTTCTTTCATGAAGTAGTTGCTTATATTTTTATGAACCTAGCTATGTCAATTTAGAGGTAAAAATAATTTGGTAAAAGCAACTTGGTTAATACATTGATGATTCTAGTTTTTCTCTTAATATTGATTTTGTTTGAAGATGCTTCTTTAAATTAAATGTTCACCATGTTAAATATTGAATATGAGTGCCAGCTATTGAATTTGTTTCTTTTTCTGCTTCTACTGATTGATGAATGATATGGTATTTTTATTTGAGGACATGTTGCCTATAGGGTTATAACTTGTGAATTTGGTCACTAGTTCGCCAAATTAGCATGTTTTAAAGCCAAAAGCTGGAACTTGGTTGTTACTATTATGCAAAAATTGGCGGCTTCATGTGGTAAATTAAGCCTTGGTTGGATCAGTGATATCTAAAAAGGGCAAAAGTTCACTAGGTTGTCCATTTTCCCAAATATTGTGATAGAATTAGTTGATGAATTCTTCTCATATAATTCTAATATAATAGATTAGTTAATCAGAAAGTCAACCTATACCCAACTTTAAATTTAATGAATCTCCCTTATCATTGAGATATAAACTCTAAAAGATATTTTTAATAGTTTCAACAACAACCAATCCAAAAAAAAAATCATAAATTCATAAAATCTGAATATCTAATTCAAAATTTCGAAGCTTTTTAATGATATGTCAATAGAAGACTCCTCCACCTACAATTTTAGAGATAATGTTGATGTATTTTTCAATAGCTGAAGCTTTTTACTGGTTGTTGATGCAATTGATTTAGATAAATATATGATGCTACAATTTCAGAGAGATAATAGTTTGATTTGTATAAGGGAGAGAGAGAGATATCGGTTGATTTGTATGAAAGAGAGGTGATGATTTTAAATAAGTACAAAGACAGATGATGTTTTGTAATCCTTTAAAAAAGGAAGAGTATCTTAAATGTAGGGGGAATATGTGTAACTGATACACAGTATTTAAGGTATGTTTCATTTCCCCCTTTTTATGGTTTTGTATAAAACTAGTAACGATGAGGCTAGAACAGACTACCAAATAAACATGTACGGTTAAATTATATACATCGAAAATGGAAGCAGATAATTATGACTAAAGTTGGGCGGGGGAAACATGCTGCAGGGAGTAAAACATAACAACAGAACAACGATAGAGAAATATAAGGAAAGCTATAACTCAATTACCAGCAAAGATAAGGAAATAAGAAGAACAAGTACACATATAATACCGTTGCAGGCGTGCAATCCGATCCCATCTCATATAGTACCGCTGCAGGCGTGCGACTCGCTCCCATTTCAAATTGTACCATCGCAGGCATGCAACTCACTCCCATTTCATATATTACTGTTGCAGGCGTGCAACCGGTCCAATTCATATAATTACCATTGCAAGCGTGCAACCCACTCCCATTTCATATTATTACCGTTGCAGGCATGCAATCGCTCCCATTTCATATATTTTCGTTGCAAGCGTGCAACCCGCTCCCATTTCATATCTTACCATTGCAGGCGTGCAACCTGCTCCCTTTTCATTTATCAATACCAATCATAACAGAATCCCGGCTAGGGAATAATAATATAACAATAACATCCCGGCAAGGGAACAATATTATAACAATAACATCCCGACAAGGAAATAATAATATAACAAAAACATCCTGGCAAGGGAACAATAATGATAATCCACATATGAAACAAAATAAACCTCAACGGAGTCACAACAATTACAACACAAGACCCACGAATATGATTGACACTGACATATAGATACTCGTCACCATACCTATACGTCGTACTCCACAATTAGCACACACCAAATAAGACACAACTTCTAATCCCTCAAGCTAAGGTTAGACCAAACACTTACCTCGATGCCACGAACATAATTCAAGCCTCAACTATTGCTTTACATCTTGATTCCACCACCAACTCACACGTATCTAGTCACAAGTTACTTAATAATATTAATAAGTGCTAAATGAATCAATTATAATGCATGGCTTTCTAAAGTTTTTTCAAAAAGTCAAAATTCGATCCCGGGCACGTTTGGTCCAAACCCAAAATTTGGATCAAAACCTAATTACCCATTCACCCCCGAGCCCGGATATATTATTAGTTTTGGGATCCGACCTCAGTTTGAGGTTTAAATCTCCAAATTTTAATATTATTACGTTTTACCCAATATTCCCAATTCCACCATGAAAATATTAGATTCTAGTATGATATCTTATAAAAAGAAGTTAGGGAACAAAGGAAATGAGCTAGAGATCACTTACTAATATTTTAGAGAAGAAAGGTTGTTTGAAAAATCACCTCTTATATTTTTGGAATCTTAAAAAATACAAAATAACTGAAAATCCTGTTTAAATATACCCCCGTCAGAAACCCCCCCCCCCATGCGGACCGTATAAAAAGAAATGCGATCGCGGAGCTAAAAATGCTTACTGCAGTAACATACATTAGTATTTTAACATAAACATTGCTTACAAATGTCCAAATTGCAATTTCATTAGCTTTCTTGAACTAGACACGACAGGCTACAACCTTTGTTTTTGAATTATCTCAAAATTCTTTATATATCAAAAGATATATGCTTCCGAAGTTGGACTAGTGAACCTATGCGGATCACACAAAATCGAATGCAGTCGCACAGCCACCACCGCGTACCGCACAAAAAGGAGTGCGGCCGCAAAGGCTCCTCAGTGGTCAGCATAAAATCAATGTTGCCAGCACTTTGCGTTCAATGATTTGCAACATCTCTGGACCTGCAACAACTACGGTTTAAGCCTAAAATATCTCGGAACCTACCCGAGTCTCTCCCGAGCCGTCAGAACTTCAAACCAAACATGCATACTAATTCAAAAAAATATCATATGGACCTACTCGTGTGATCAAATTATTAAAATAACATGTAAAATCATGAATAAACCTCAAAATTCAATATTTTCAACAAGAACTCTCAAAGTTTATAACTCTTTAGCTGGAAGTCCAACTCACGTCAAATAAACTCCATTTTCACCGAATTTCACAGTTATCTTTTAAATACTATAACAAGTTTTTACCGTATTTTGAAACCAAAATACGGGTCTGATACCAATGGTTTCAAACATTATTGATTTCTTCATTTTCTTAGTAATTCAGTAAAATAATATCTTTCAAAAATTGATTTCTTAGGCTTGATACCTCAGAATTTATTTCCAGCCATACGCCCAGGTCTCATATTTTATTGCGGAGCTTCCGGTATCGTCGGAACACAGCTCTGGGTCTGTTTGCTCAAAATATTGATCAAAATCAACCATAATCAAATTTTAACTCTAGAAATTTCTATTTCTCATATTTTCACATATAATGCTTTCCGAATATAAGTCCGAACCATGCATGAAAATTAAGGTGAGGTAAAAAGGAGGTTCTTAGGCCCCAGAACATTAAATTTACTTGCAACACAAGTGATGACCTTTTGGGTCATTATATCTTATCTATTTTCTTGTTTTATATTATTCTTTGAGCTAAGTTTCTTAACACATTATCAGTACGAATATCTAATTTCATTTTTCTCACCATCTCCAAGTTTATATATACACCTTTAGATTTCCAATTGCCATAACTTTGGAAGTTGCTGCATATTTGGTATTTCGTTGATGCACATGATAGTTTTGAAGCTTGGAGTTTTGGTATGTACTATGTACATAATTTTATTTTGAACAGAGGATGAGGTATATTCCTATTTGTTTTATTCTAATTCAACAAGTATACATTAATGTCATTAGAAATAGCAGCATGGTCCATGACATAATTCTTTTGCCTTTATTTGCCTCTGTTTAAATTGCCAAGGGTTTCTAAAGTAGTGCTACATGTTCTTTTCTGATACAATTTAGAAGAAAGTATTATTTAGAAAAAGGAGATATGCTAGTCCTTGATTTATATGATCTCATGCTCTATGTACTGTTAAGACCGATAATCATTTTTTTTCAACACATTAGTTGAGGATAATGCAAATCTTATCGTGTCCATACAAAATCACAAATATCATAAATGGACACATTAGCACTCATATGATATATAATTAATGTATTTAAAATAAAAAAATATCTTGGACCTTTATTTTAATCTTGCTTGTTGTGTCAAAAAAAATTATTTTACCTACATTAAGAGGTTACTACTATGGGTCCATTGTTTTCTAATAAGTCTTGCAAGAAGACTTCCACTGAAATGATTAATTAGTGATAATCCCTTTGAATATCGTACTTGAGGAAACAAGGTCTATTCCCTTTTGTCTATATTATTTATTTTTTTATACTACCATGTCATCCAGTATTATAAAACAGTAATTTCAGGTGTTATTTTGCATGATATACAGTTTCAGATTTACTTGCACTAATTATTTTATTGAGGTGATGAAGAAAAATTATGAAATCAGATCCAATGGGCACTGTTAAGAGTACTCCTGAAAGGTTCGAGGGTGAGGCTCAGATGCACTTTGGCATATTATGGTATAGGTTGAGTGTAAGACGGTGGATTCAAGTCTCATCGCATGAGGGTAAGACACTAGATTTAAGTCCTGTGCACCATGATGATAAGAGTTGGGTTCGAGTTTCAATGCATTATAGCCTCACGCGCTTTTATATGGGTAAGATATTGGGATTGAGTCCTAATGCACCATATTCGTGATATAATAATGACTAAAGAAAAATAATATATTTTTCATGAAAAAGCATGAAGCTTGTCTCACTTGATTTGCTCCATTCTTGAAGTGAATGTGATAGTTGTTTTTAAAATAAATTCTGCATTTCGAGGTCTTAAAAACCTCTTTTAGCTTCACCTCGATTTGCGTGTGCAGTCCAGGCCCATAGCCGGAAAGCTATTATGTGAAAAATATTGAAATTTTTGCCCAAAATACATTTAAGCTGACTTTATTCAATAATTTTGGATAAACGGATCTGGCCTTGTGATTTGACGATTTTGGAGGGTCAGTAAAAAATACGGGACTTGGGCATATGCTCGGAATTGAATTCCGAGGTCCCAAGTCCGAAAATAAATTCTTAGAAGAACATGTTTTCTGAAAAATATAAAGGTTTTTGAAAGTGAAATGTTATATGAAACTTGTGGTATCAGGCTCGTATCATGGTTCCAAAGCCCGGTACAGGTCCAATATGATTTATATGTGTTGTCGGTAAAGTTTGGTAAGAAACGGAATCCATTTGACGTGGTTCGGGTCTTAAATGCAAATTTTGATGTTTAAAGAAGTTTTGAGAAATTTCATTGATTTTAAGGTTTAACTAGATGTTCATGATGTTATTTTGGTGATTTGATTACACAAATAAGTCCGTAGGATATTTTTGAGGTTGTGCCTATGTTTGTTTTGGAGTCCGGAGGGCTCGGGTGTGTTTAGGATTAGTTTTGGGAAGTTTTGAACTCATAAAAAGTTGCAGGGCTTTGCAGTTCAGTGCCTAGGGATTTTTTTCTTCGCGTTCGCGTGGGACCACTCGCGAATGCGTAAGGAAAATCTCCCAGGTGCCAAATTTCTTGTTCGTGAATGTGAATCTGGTGACACGAACACGAGGCTAAAGGGGGAATACCCTTCGCAAACGTGACCAAGCACTCGCGAACACGTAAGGTAAAGGATGGGGGAGGGGTTCACATTTTACTCTACGCGAACGTGGCCACAGGCCTGCGAACGCGAAGTCTCGAGGGGTCAAAGCTCCGTGAATGCGATCCCAATGTCGCAAACGCGAATGTCTCACCGGCCAAGCTCATCGCAAGAACGATGAGCCTGTCACGAACGCATAGACCAATTTCGTGCAGTTATTTTAAAGTTCAAAAACAGAATGCATTATAGAAATTCCTCCATTTATTCATAAACTTCATCTTCTCCACACCTCTTGGGCAATTTTTGAAGAGGAACTTCACCATAACTTTAAATGCATGAAATCCTAAGCTCGTTTTCTTCCATTTTTATCAACATCTACTAGATTTCTAGGCCTAAACATGATATTACGGGTAAACAATTAGGGATTTGAGTAGAGTTAGGACTTTTTGATTATTTGAGAATTTGACCTCATTTTGGTGTCGGATTTCAAAACAAACTATATATTCAGGCTCGTGGGTGAATTGGTGGTCGAATTTTGGTCCGTACCTCGTGTTTTGACCAAGCAGGGGCCTAGATCATTTTTTAGATTTTTGGAAAGAATGTTTGAAAAGTTATAAGTAAGCATTAGAATTGGATTGTTTGGCATCTATTACTGTTATTAAGTCGATTATGTCTAGATACGTTTAATTTGGAGCCAAATTTGAAAGGGAAAGCGGTGCTTGAGGCTTGAGTTGGCCGTGGAAGTTCGAGATAAGTGTTTGGTCTAACCTTAGCTTGAGGAATTAGGAGTCGAGTCGTATTTGCAATGTGGTATTTGATGAGTACGACGTACAGGCATGGTGACGAGTATCTATACGTTGGTGCCCGTGAATCTTATATTGTTATTTTCGTGACTTCGTTGTATTATTCATGCCTTGGTGAAGAATTCTATTTATTATGCAAAGCTTGTGGAAGTAATTATGACACTTGAAATTTGAGGAGCGTCGGCTCGAGTTGTATAATGAGAAGTGAATGTATAAGTGATAATTGAACCTTTAGAGAATTGGTTCGAGTTGTGAAGTGAATTATGAAGTAAAAGTAAGAAAGCGAAAGAGATCATTATGTTATCTCCCTTCCCTGGATGTTCATATTATTGATGTTGTTCCTTTTCCGGGACTTAATTGTTGAATTGTTGTTGCCGGGACTTAATTGCTGAATTGTTGTTCCCTTGCTAGGAATTCTTATTATAACCTCATTTATTTCTTTGCCTATTGTTTGTATTGTTATTTGGGCGAGGAAGAGAGTTAAAGCACGAAGGGTGATGCCATGCATTATTTTTTAATGAGGAAAGAGTGTAAAGCACGAAGGGTAATGCGTGTATGAATGTGAGGAAAGAGTACAAAGCATGAAGGGTGATGCCATGCTGCACGATGTACCATTTCGTGCCGATTATATTGATTATATGGTGAGGAAAGAGAGTAAAAGCACGAAAGGTGATGTCGTGTAGTTATTGATGCCTGGTTCTTTGTTGATATCCGAGTTATATTATTTCTCTCGTTTACTTGTTGTCTTTATATTTGAAACTGATATGTCCCTGCAGCATGCTCCCCCTCCCAGACTTGACTATTTAATTTTGTAATTCTTTTTTGTTGTATATATTCAAATTGCAGAGGTTCATTTGGTAGTTTGGTCCTAGCCTAGTCACTACTTCACCGAGGTTAGGCAAGGAACTTACTACCACATGGGGTCGGATATGCTGATACTACACTCTGCACTATATGCAGATCCCCGAGCAGCTCTTGGACCATAGTTTGGAGGCTACCTTCAGTCCACACAGAGATCCAAGGTAGACCTACAGGCGTCCGCAGACCCTGGTGTCTCCCTATATCCTTATTTCCTATTTAATTTTCCTTATATTAAGAAACAATGTATTGATATTTTCTTCAGACTTTGTATGTAGTAAATCTTAGATCGTCTGTGACATCAGGTTTTGGTGTGATTAAGGCTTGAGCAGATGTAATAGATGTAGATTTCAGATATTTTTTTATTTTCTTCCACTTAATTTAATTTTTTCGTTGTTTATACATTATCGCTTTATACTTATTAAAAAGGAAATAAATGGATAATGAAGTTACTAGTTTAAAGCATTGGCTTGCCTAGCTCATATTAGTAGGCGCAATCACGATTCTCGAGGGTGAAAAATCCAAATCGTGGCAAGTTGGTATCAGAGCTCTAGGTTACATGGGTATTACAGTTTACAGACAAGCTTAGTAGAGTCTGAGGGATTGGTACGGAGACGTCTGTATTTATCCCCAGAAGCTGCAGAGTTAGGAAACACTTCACATTTATTCTTTCTTGTCGTGCAGTTTGGTTTCTCAATGCTGATTGAATTTCTATTCTGTTCTCTCACAGATGCCGATAATACGTGCTTCCTCTTCCACTGACCAGTAGCCCAAGCCCCCAGTAGCGGCTCCAACGAGGGGCAGAGGGTGAGGCAGAGGCGGTGCTAAATGTCGAGGTAGGGGCAGAGCTCAGCCCAGGGCACTAGCACCAACAACGGAGCCTTAGGTTGACTTTGATGATAAGATTCCAGCCCCAGCAGTTTCGGTGGGCCTAGCTCAGGTCCCAGATGGGTTTATTGCTACCCCATACTCCGGTATGCTCTGGTCCATCTAGTGGGCCTTATGGAGAGTGTCACCTGGGCAGGCTTGCTTCTTGTAGCACAACCGTCTCTCAGGCTGGAGGAGGAGTCCAGACTCCTACTAATCGCACTCCGGAGCAGATAGCTCCCCAGTTTAAGACTCTAGCAGTTCATTTAGTTGGAACGGTTCAGCGGGAGTAGTAGCTTAGACCGATGATGGAGCATCTATGTCTGCCGATGCTTTATGAAGGTTTGATAGGTTCACCAAGCTCTTCACTACTACTTTCAGTGGTGTATCTTCTGAGGATCCCTGGATTATCTAGACAGCTGTCATGAGGTTCTTAGGAACATGGGGATAGTTGAGACCGACCCCTTTGCTACTTTTTACTTGTCTAGATCCGCCAAGATGTGGTAGAGAGATTATTGCTTAGCTAGACCAGCCGGATCACCAACTTTGACTTGGGAGCAGTTTACGCAGCTACTTTTGGAGAAGTTTCTCGCTATCACTTAGAGAGAGGCCTATCAGAGGCAGTTTGAGCTTTTCTAGCAGGGGTCTATGACTGTTACCCAGTATGAGACCAGATTCATCGACTTGGCTCGTCATATTCTTATCATACTTACCACTAAGAGAGAGAGGGTGGGGAGGTTCATTGATGGGCTTATTCAGCCGATTAGTCTTCAGATGGCTACGGAGACTAGGATGAGAAATCTTTCCAGGAGGAGGCCAATGTGGCCTCAAGAGTGAAGATGGTTCTGTCATAGGGAGGTTTTCATGGGTCGAACAAGAGGCCCCTCCATTCAGGCCGATTCAGTGGTACCTCATCTGGAGGCAGGGATTCATATGGTAGAGACCATCCTCCTAGGCTTTTTCAGTCAGCACTTTAGGTTTCCCATAGTGCCTCAGGTGGTCGTGGTCCTCAGATGTAGTATTCTAATCATCAGTCTTATAGTTCACCCCCAGCTCTTATCAATGCATCGATGCTTCAGAGTTTTCGGGGTGGTCATTCAGGTTGTTAGGGTCAGCAGCCGAGGGCTTGTTACACTTGTGGTGATATGGTGTCATATTGTTAGGTTCTTCCCTCGAGCACCGAGTAGCTCTCCGCATCAGGGTTCCCGTGCCATGGTCCAGGCGTCAGGTGTTCCGCAGCCTGCCCAACCAGCTAGAAGTGGGGGTAGAGGTGCTAGAGGTAGAGGTAGAGGTATTAGAGGTAGAGATCAGGCTGCCAGAGGTGGAGGCAAGCCGGCAACAGGCCTTCCCAAAGATGTAGTTCAGGGTGGTGGGACCAGCCCCGATGTTATGCCCTTCCAGCCAGGCCCGAGGCTGAGGCTTCATATGAGAGATGCTTCTATGTTATTTGATCCAGGGTCTACCTACTCGTATGTGTCATCTTATTTTGCAGCGTATCTGATCATGCCTAGCGATTCTTTAAGTGCTCCTGTTTTTGTGTCTACATTGATGGGTGATTCTATTGTGGTAGATCGAGTCCATCATTCATGTATAGTTATGATTGGGGGTCTTGAGACTCGTGGGGATTTGCTTCTTTTGGGCATGGTTGATTTCGATTTCATATTGGGATGGATTTTCACCTAACCACGCTATCTTGGGTTGTCATGCCAAGACTATGACCTTAGCCTTGCTGGGTTTGCCTCATTTAGAGTGGAGAAGCTCCTGGTCATTCTACCCGTAGCGTTATCTCATATGTGAAGGCTCTGCGTATGGTCGAAAAGGGGTGTTTGTTCTATTTGGACTATGTTTGTGATTCTAGTGCTGAGGTTCCATCTATTGATTCTATGCTCGTTGTTCGTGAGTTTCCTGAGGTATTCCTTTAAGACCTGCTGTGTATGCCACCCGATAGGGATATTGACTTTTGCATTGATTTGGCTCTGGGAACTCAGCCTATTTCTTTTCCGCCGTATCGTATAGCCCCGCCAGAGTTGAAAGAGTTGAAGGAGCAGTTGCAAGAATTTCTTGAAAAGGGTTCCATTAGGCCGAGTGTTTTGCATTGGGGTGCACCGGTGTTGTTTGTTAAGAAGAAGGACAGATCGATGAGAATATATATTGATTACCGGTAGTTGAAAAAGGTTACAATCAAGAATAAATATCCATTGTCGAGGATTGATGATTTGTTTGATCAGCTTCAGGGTGCGAAGGTATTTTCGAAGATTGACTTGAGATCTGGCTACCATCAATTGAGGATTAGGACATCTGATGTCCCTAAGATAGATTTACGCACTCGGTAAGGGCATTATGAGTTCTTGGTGATGTTATTTGGGTTGACAAATACCCCAGCAACGTTTATGGATTTGATGAACCGAGCGTTTAGGACTTTTCTAGATTCATTCGTAATAGTCTACATTATTGATATTTTGATGTATTCCCGCAGTCGGGAGGAGCACGAGCAGCACCTTCGAGTGGTTCTTCAGACTCTGAGGGCTAGTTAGTTATATACTAAGTTTTCGAAGTGTGAGTTCTGGTTGAGTTCAGTTGTATTCCTAGGTCATGTTGTATTAGTAGAGAGTATTTAGGTTGATCCAGAAAAGATTGAGGCAATCAAGAACTGGCCTAGACCAGCATCAGCTACAGAGATTCGGAGTTTCTTGGGGTTGGCAGGCTACTATCGTTGGTTTGTATAGGGGTTTTCATCTATCGCAGCCCTGATGACCAGGTTAAACTAGAAGGGTGCCTAGTACAGATAGTCGAACGAGTGTGAGGCAAGCGTTCAGAAGCTCAAGACAGATTTGACTACGGAACCAGTGTTGGTTTTTCCCACAGGTTTAGGGCCTTATACAATTTATTGTGATACATCTCGTATTGGTCTTGGTGCAGTGTTGATGCAGTATCACAAGGACATTGCATATATGTCATGGTAGTTGATGATGTATAAGAAGAACTACCTGGTACATGATTTGGAGTTAGCAGTCATTGTTCACGCATTGAAGATTTGGAGGCATTATCTGCATGGTGTGGCATGTGAGGTGTTCACGGATCACAAGAGCCTGCAGTAATTTTTCAAGAAGAAGGAGTTGAATTTGAGGAAGAGAAGGTGGTTGGAGTTGTTAGAAAATGATTTCACCATCTTATATCATCCGGGAATGGCCAAATTGTTGGTCGATGCTTTGAGTAGAAAGTCAGATAGTATGGGCAGTTTTGCTTATATTCTGGTTGGTGAGAGACCGCATGCTTTGGATGTTCATGCCTTGGCCAATCAGTTTGCGAGGCTAGATGTTTCTGATCCCAATCGTATGTTAGATTGCACGGTCGCTCATTCTTCTTTACTAGAGTGTATCCGTGATTGGCAGTATGATGATACTCATTTATGTGTCCTTAGAGACACGGTGCATCACGGAGATGCCAAGCAGGTTTCCTTAGGTGATGATAGAGTTTTGAGATTGCAGTGTTGAGTTTGTGTTCCCAATGTGGATGGACTTCAAGAGTTGATTTTAGAGGAGGCTCATAGCTCCCAATACTCTATTCATCCGAATGCCGCGAAGATGTATCAGGATTTACGGCAGCATTATTGGTGGAGGAGAATGAAGAAGGATATCGTTGCATATTTGGCTTGGTGTTTGAATAGTCAGCAGTTTAAGTATGAGCATCAGAGGCCCGGTGGTTCATTTCAGAGGATTGATATTCCTGAGTGGAAGTGGGAGCGTATTGCTATGGACTTTGTTATTGGACTCCCACGGACGTAGAGGAGGTTCGATGTAGTGTGGGTTATTGTTGATAGGCTGACCAAGTCAGTGCATTTCATTCACGTGGAAGTCTCCTATTATTCCGAGAGATTAGCTGAGAACTATATCCGAGAGATTGTTCGCCTTCGTGGTGTGCATGTGTCTATTATTTGGGACAGAGGCGCACAGTTTACCTCATATTCTTGGAGCGCAATTCAGTGAGAGTTGGGTACATGGGTTGAGTTGATCATAGCATTTCATCCTCAAGCGGACGGGCAGTCCGAGCGGACAATTTAGATTATAAAGGATATGCTCCGAGCTTGTGTCATTGGCTTTAGAGTCTCGTGGGATTATGTTTTGCCTTTAGCAGAGTTTGCCTACACAACAGCTACCAGTCGAGTATTTAGATGGCTCCTTATGAGGCTTTATATGGTAGGAGGTGCCGATCGTCAGTTGGATGGTTTAATATGGGGAAGGCTCGGTTGTTGGGTACGGATCTGGTTCAGGATGCTTGGATAAGGTCAGGATCATTCGGGATAGGCTTCGTACAATTCAGTCCTGGCAAAAGAGTTATGCCAACTGCAAGGTTCGAGATTTGGAGTTCATGGTTGGTGAGCGGGTATTGCTACGAGTGTCTCCTATGAAAGGCGTGATGAGATTTGGGAAGAAGGGCAAGCTTAGCCCTAATTGGCCCGTTTGAGATTCTTGATCGAGTGGGAGAGGTGGCTTACATACTTGCATTGCCGCCTAGCTTATCATTCGTGCATCTAGTGTTTCATGTGTACATGCTTTGAAAATATCACGGCGATCCATCCCACATATTAGATTTCAGCGTTGTCCAGTTTGACAAGGACTTGTCTTACGAGGAGGAGCCAGTACCTATTCTAGACTGGCAGATTCGTCACTTGGGGTCGAAGAGCTTTCCTTCTGTTCGTATTCGGTAGAGAGGCCATTCTACTAAGGCATTGACCTGGGAGTCCGAGTCCAATATGCGGAGCCACTATCCCCATCTTTTTTTTGACTCAGGTACTTCCTTTTTATGTCCATTCGAGGACGAACGGTTGTTTTAAAGGTGGAGAATGTGATGACCCAAAAGGGTCATTACTTGTTTTTAAAATAAATTCTATATTTCAAGGCCTTAAAAACCTCTTTTAGCTTTACCTCAATTTGCGTGCACAATCTAGGCGCGTAGCCAGAAAGCTATTATGTAAAAAATATGTGAAAATTATTGAAATTTTTGCCTAAAATGCATTTAAGTTGACTTTGGTCAATATTTTTGGACAAACGGACCCGGACCTGAGATTTAACGGTCCCGGAGGGTCAGTGGAAAAATAAAGGACTTGGGCGTATGCTCGGAATCGAACTCCAAGGTCTCAAGTCTGAGAAATCAATTTTTAGAAGAAATTGTTTTTAAAAAAATATAAAGGTTTATGAAAGTGAAATGTTATGTGAAACCTGTGGTATCGGGCCCGTATCATGGTTCGGAGTCTGGTACAGGTTCAATATGATCTATATGTGTTGTCGGTAAAGTTTGGTAAGAAATGGAATCCATTTGATGTGATTCAGGCTTTAAATGCAAAATTTGATGTTTAAAGAAGTTTTGAGAAATATCATTGATTTTAAGGTTTAACATGTTCATAATGTTATTTGGTGATTTGATTACACGAATAAGTCCGTAGGATGTTTTTGATATTGTGCATATGTTTGGTTTGGAGGCCTGAGGGCTCGAGTGAGTTTAGGATGGGTTTCGGAAATTTTGAACTCATAAAAAGTTGCAGGTTTTTGCTATTCAATGCCCAAGGATTTTGTTCTTCGGGTTCGCATGGGCCCACTCCCGAATGTAAAAGGAAAATCTTCCAGGTGCCAAATTTCTTCATTGCTAACGTGAGGATAATGCGGGGGGGGGGGGGGGGGGGGTACCCTTTGCGAACGCGACCAAGCACTCGCGAACACGTAAAGTAAAGGTCTGGGGAAAAGGGTTCACATTTACTCTACGTGAAAGCAGCCACTGGTCCGCGAACGCGAAGGCTCGAGGGATCAAAGCTCCGCGAGCGCAAGCCTAATGTCACGAATTCGAAGGTCTTACCGACCTAGCTCATCGTGAATGCGATGAGCCTATCGCGAACGTGTAGGCCAATTTCGCCCAATTATTTTAAAGTTCAAAAACAAAATGCAATACGGGAATTCGTCCATTTTTTTATAAAATTCATCTTATCCACACCTCTTGGGCGATTTTCTAAGAGGAACTTCACCATAACTTCATAGGTATGTAATCCAAAGCTCGTTTTCTTCCATTTTCATCAACACCCACTAGATTTCTAGGCCTAAAATATGAGATTAAGGGTAGAAAATTAGGGATTTTGGGAGATTAAGGTCTTTTTCATTATTTGGGAATTTGACCTCGTTTTTGGGTCGGATTTCAAAACAAATTATATATTCAAGATCGTGGGTGAATAGGTGATTTGGCTTTGGTCTAAACCTCGTGTTTTGACAAAGCAGACCCGGGGTGGAATTTGGATTTTTGGAAAGAATGATTGAAAACTTATAATTAAGCATTAGAATTGGATTGTTTGGCGTTTATTGATGGTATTAAGTTGATTATGTGTAGATACGATCGATTTGGAGAAAAATTCGAAAGGAAAAGCGGTAAGTGTTTTGTCTAACCTTAGCTTGAGGGATTAGGAGTCAAGTCTTATTTGCTATGTGGTAATTGATGAGTACGGCATATAGGATGGTGGCGAGTATCTATACGTTAGTTTCTAGTATGCCTGTGATCTTATATTGTGATTTTCATGACTTCATTGTATTATTCATGCCTTCGTGAAGATTTTTATTTAATATGCAAAGCTTGTGGAAGTAATTGTGATACTTGAACTTTGAGGAGCGGTGGCTCAATTTGTATAATGAGAAGTGAAGGTATAAGTGATAATTGAACCTCTAGAGCATTGGCTCGAGTTGTGAAGTAAAGTGTGAAGTAAAAGTGAGAAAGAGAAAGAGATCATTATGTTATCTCCCTTACCGGGATGTTGATATTATTGATGTTGTTCCCTTGCCGGGACTTAATTGTTGAACTGTTGATCCCTTGCCGGGACTTAATTGTTGAATTGTTTTTCCCTTGACTGGAATTCTTATTATAATCTCATTTATTCCCTTGACTATTGTTTGTAATTGTTGTTTGGGCGAAGAAGAGAGTTAAAGAACGAAGGTGATATCGTACATTGTTTTTTATGAGAAAAGAGTGTAGGCAAATGCCGTGTATGGTTGTGAGGAAAGAGTGTAAAAATTCAAAGGGGGATGTCGTGCACATTTTTATAATATGATTTCTTTGGTCTCTCATTTACTTAGTGTCCATATATTTGAAATCGATATCTCCCCCGTAGCATGCTCCTTCTCCCAGACTTGACTATTTATTTTTGTAATTCTTTTCCGCTGTGCATATTCGAATTGCACAGGTTCATTTGGTAGTCTGGTTCTAGCCTCGTCACTACTTTGCCGAGGTTAGGCTAGGAACTTACTCGCACATGGAGATGGTTGTGCTAATACTACACAATGCACTATGTGCAGTGTACAGATCATGGAGTAGCTCTTGGACCGTAGTTTGGAGATTACCTTCAGTCCACGCGGAGATCTAAGGTAAAACTGTAGGCGTCCGCAGACCCTGGCATCTCCCTCTATCCATATTTCCTGTTTCATTTTACTTATATTCAGAAATAGTGTACTGATATTTTCTTCAGACTTTGTATGTAGTAAATCTTAGACCGTCTGTGACACTGTGAGACTAGGTTTTGAGGTGATTAAGGCTTAAGCATATGTAATAGATGAATATTTCAGATATTTTATTATTTTCTTCCGCTTAATTTAAATTTCTTGTTGTTTTTACGTTATCGCTTTATACTTATTAAAAAGGAAATAAATGGATATTGAAGTTGTTAGTTTAAAGAATTGACTTGCCTAGCTCATATTAGTAGGCTTCATCACGATTCTTGAGGGTGAAAAATTCGGGTTGTGATAGATAGCCGTGCATAATAAGTTTCAATGAAGACAAGTGGTTGACCAATGAATATGGGCATGCCAAATATCTAAATAATAGTTATCATTATGGTAATTGTAAAAATGAGAACAATAAGGGTTCTCAAAATAATCCTTCAAAGCTAAAGGAAATGTGTATCAATATGGTCTGTAAATATGAGGCACGTTCAGACGATTATAGTTAGTAATAATGCGACTTGTGATAAGCATTATAAATGCAGACTCATTCCTGAAAGTCAATGTGGAAATATATATGTGACACAAATTATGCATAAGCATGTGCTTATGTATCATTGAATAAATACTACAACTCACCTCTACAGGAGACATTAGAGAAAGAAAGATAATGAACATTAATGTGTGGTTACACGAATATGTCATTGGTCGCGTACATGTGGTCACCAAAATATTTTTCCATGCATTATAAAAGTTATTAAAGGCAAAATTAAAGCAAGAAATAATGTTGCTTATGATGATTTTGACCATGACAATTATCTATGATATAATTTTCTCCATGAAGGAGACATTAACCATATGGATAGTGTGACCAAAGATCTTGTAGTAATAAATCAGAAGTTCCGAAAGAATTAATTTGTTACAACCAGAAAAATGAAATTGTGCATGACATTGATATTGTAGTAAGCCACAAAAGAAATTTTTTTAGTTTCAAACATAGTAGCCAAAGTATTTGGCATTTGAGACTATAAATGAAAGGAAGATTGAATATCTTCAGATTATTATAATCATACCGGGTAAAAATAAAAGGTTACCTGAATTTACTTATATTTATACTACATATGTATAAGCATGATGATGGAGTCATTTTCCTACGTAAGTTAAATGTTTACTGAAATAATATTAGTTGGCATGAACAGTTAGCATCCTGATTCAATTATGATGCGAATAATAAATTGAGAATACACATTGGCAAATATTTAAGAAATAGAAGATTCTTCAAGAATTCTCTTGTGTTGTTATTTCTCATGATATACCAGTTAAGATTGGGATTGAATCCCTTGATATATGGAATGAATAAAAGGTGATATATATATGTATGGACCTAATCACCTGCCATGTGGACCATTTACTATTATATGATTTTGATAGATGCATGGTCACATGTGCATTTATTATCAACTTGATGTTTGATTTTTGCAAGATTACTTGCTCAAACTATTATAGCACAATTCCATAATATATATTATGATACTTTATCTTGATAATGCTGGTTTAAATCCAAGTTGGTTTAGCAAAAATTGCAGGCCTCCAATTAAGTTAAACCATTGTTTATGAGAACAAAACTCTCAAATAGAACTTTGGTATGAGGTGTATTATTTAAAATATATCAACATTTGTACGCATCTTGCCAACAAGTTATGATAAATTCTCCATATCACAATTGGTTTAGGCCCAGGGTCAGGAACTATATAACTTTAATCTGGAGATATGTATGTGCTATATAATTTAATTTTTCTACTACAACACAAAGATAGATCCCCAAAAGATGTTGGGGGTATGTTTTGGCGGTCCCAATTGGGGGAGAAATTGGGCAGCTGAAAAAGTAATACATAGAATGAATTATTATGAGTACACCTAAATCCTCGTACAAGAAAATGTAAATGAGAAGTTCAAGTGGTAATTCATTTGCAAAATAATAGCATGCGCACTTGCTAACCCAAAGCTAAATGTTATATTTCAGTTGTTAATGCTCCAACTAGAATAAAGTCCATGATGGACATAAGTCTATGAAAATCATTAAGCGTAATTGACTAATCAGTTTCAAAATAAAACTCCTAGAAGAAAGAGAGGAGAAAATAATAAAGATGGTCACACTAAGGATGAAAGTGCTATGTAAGAGCACCATGACATAACACTTCATAAGACCTCATGTGAGAGGCTCAGGTATCTGAAAATAATGAGATAAAGAGATCTCAAAAAGTTATGTCATTATTGGGTAACAATAGAATCGATATAAATGATCCTCAACGATATTGTTGATATAATGTAGCGCTCAGTATTATTAATATTAACGAGGATCTTGAGCTCTAATCTGTCATGGAATTTGGACAGATAAATAATTTGACAAAATAAAAAATAGGCAATGAAAATTGACTTCACATGAAAAATGTGAAGTTGGACAGATAGTCCTAAAACCTAAACGTATAAAGCCAGTGGAGGTATAAATGTGTTGTTGTGCAAAAGGTTAAATAAAAAATCAAGTTGATAGACATAAGGACAATTTGTGGCACAAAAAGATTTGTAAATATCCTGGCATTGATTATATGGAGACATGTTCTCTTATGCTAGATGCAGTCATTTCAGGTTTTGGTCTGACAATATATTTGTCACGACCCCAGTTCGCCCTCCGTTAATTGTCGTGACGGCACCTAGTCTTACGACTAGGTAAGCCTAACAAGTTCGGAAATTAAATCGAAAATTGTGGAAATATTAACTAAGAATAACTACAAGGAATGGTGTATAGTATGCCACTCGGCATATACAGCACAATATCTCAAAACTTCTACATCACTATCTCCAAACCCGGAAACTCATGGGAACACAAGCCAAAAGAAATAAAGTAAAATGCTCTAACTTTGGAATGTCTACATCAACAGTATCAGAGAAGGGCCAACACTTCAAGATAGAATAAAGATGGACACTCTTCGGTCTCAGGACGCGGCAGATGTATCTCGAAGTCTCCAAAATCTCTCCTGCCTTAAGGACGATAAGCCTGTGCAGAGGTACCTGAATCTACACATGAAAAATATGCACAGAAAGGGCATGAGTACACCATAGCAGTACTCAGTAAGTGCCAAGCCTAACCTCGGTCGGATAGTGACGAGGAAGGTCAGGGCCCTACTAAGGTCAAATAAAATATAAGATTTAACATTATGGAGTAAGCAGAATAATGAGTACAACAATAGAATAAGATAAGTTATACAAGGCAGCAACAAATAAACAACGAACAGAGTAACCACGGAAATAAGAAACGCTCAACACCAATAGTAATAATGAGGATCTCCCAAGATACCGTCATGTAGTCCTTTTCATCAACTGTCCAGTGGATCTCTCGAGATACCGTCCTGTAGTCCAATTATCATTGCACGGGGATCTACAAAAATCATAATCCATAGTCCCCAAATTTAAATACCCAGTACTGGGGGAATCTACCGGGTACATTCCCTTAGTTCTATATAACTGTGCGGGGGGGTCTATCGGGAATCTAACCCGCAGTCCAAAAGTAAAAGTGCAGGGGGGATCTATCGGGAGTCTAACCCGCAGTCCCAAAATAAATGTGCAGGGGAATTTATCAGGAATCTAACCGCAGTCCCAAAGTAAACAGACAAGCGAGAGCTACCAGAATCTCACATCCATAGTCCTAATATAAATACACAGCAACAGCAAGAAAATATTCAGAGAAGGGAAATTTCACATTAAGGCAGCAAATAATCCTAGCCTAGCATGCTGTACAGAGTTATGGTAAACAGATTGAACAATTAAGGCAATTAAATCACTTAGACATGCTTTCCTAAGCTAACACAGGCTTGCATAGTACAAGTAATAAAAATGGGAAAAGGAACACACTAATAAGTGCTTAAAGAAAACTGGATTTCCAACCATTTGCACAAGTACGCACTCGTCACATCGCGTACAAGACATTACAATTACCAAATATATCCATCCTAAGGGGAAGGCCCCTCACACAAGGTTAGACAACCACTTACCTCGAATCGGCTCAAAAATCAACTCGAAACCACATTCTTGGCACGAGTATCCATCTCCAAATGGCCCAAATCTATTCAATTTAATTGCATCTTATAAATAACACTTCAAGAAACTAATTCTACAATTAAATTCTAAGCTAATACGTGAAATCATGTAAAATGACCAAAATACCCCTTGGGACCAAATCTCGGAATCGAGTAAAATCTATATTTTTAGAAATCTCGTACTCTCGCGAGTTCAACCATATAAAAATAATCTAAATCCGATGCCAAATGCCCAATCAAAACTCAATAATTCGACCTATGACGTTTTATCCCATTTCCATTCAAAATCCAAAAATTAAAGGAAGGATTCATGCTTAGATTAGTGGGTTACAAGCAAAAGGGAGTTTAGATTCGTTACCCTATTGATATCTCTGAAAATCGCTCAAAATCTAGCTTAAATCCAAGCTCCCAATCATAAGTTTTGATAGAAATGGCTAAACCCCCGATTTTGAATACTTATATATGCCCAAGTATTTCCTTAATCGCAATCGCGGAATTAGCCTTGCGATTGCAAAGCACAAAATGGACTGCCCTTGACTTACTTTATGCGATCGTGACACGCTTCATGCGATCGTGAAGCTATACTACTCAACCTCACGCGATCACAACTTAACACACGCGATCACGAGGCTATACCACACCGACTCACCTGATCGCAACTTGACTCATGCGATCTCGTAGAAGAAACTGGACAACATACCTGAAGCGAAATCTGCAATCTTTTAAGGCACAAAATGGTCCAATTGACCATCCAAAACTCACCCGAGGCCCCCGGGGCCTCAACCAAGGGCATTACCACATCGTAAAACCCTATTCAAACTTGTCCCAATCATTAAAATACCTCAAACAACATCAAATCACTCAAAACACATCGGATTCAAGCTTAAGTTTCTAAAATCTTCCAAAATAACTTTTGATCGAAAAACCAACCGAACCACGTCCGAATAACCTAAAATTTTGCGCGCACATCCCAAATGACATAGCAAAGCTACTGCAACTCTCGGAATCTGATTTCAACCCCTGGATCAAAATCTCACCTACCAACCAGAAATCACCAAAATATCATGTTTGCCAATTCAAGCCCAACACTTAAGCTCTCATTTAGGTACTAAGTGTCCCAAAACTCTCTGAAAACTCAAAATCGAAATACCGACAATCACATTGGCAGAAATAAACTTGGCGAAGTAGTTGATAGGGGATCGGGGCTTTATTTCTTAAAACGATCGGCCGAGTCGTTACATCCTCCTACACTTAAACATTCGTTCATCCTCAAATGAGCATAGAGACATACCTAAAGTAGTGAAAAGATGAGGGTAATAGTAGCGCATGTCCTGTTCGATCTCCCAGGTCGCCTCCTCGACCGGCTAACCCCGCCACTGAACCTTTACCGAAGCTATGTCCTTTGACCTCAACTTTCTGACATGTCTGTCCAATATAGCAACTGGCTCCTTAATATAAGACAGATCCTTGTCCAACTGGACTAAGCTAAAATCCAGCACGTGCAACGGTTCACAGTGATACCTCTGAAGCATCAAAACATAAAATACTAGGTGAACTCCAACCAGGCTAGGAGGTAAGGCAAGCTCATAAGCAACCTCCCTAACTCGCCGCAATATCTCAAAAGGGCCAATAAACCTCGGACTCAACTTCCCATTCTTTCCAAATCTCATAATGCCTTTCATAGGCGAAACCTAAAGCAGAACTCGCTCTCCAACCATATAGGAAATATCACAAACCTTCCAGTTTGTATAGCTCTTCTGTCTGGACTAGGCTGTACCAATCCTATCCTAAATCACCTTAACCTTCTCTAAAGCATCCTGAACCAAATCTGAGCCCAATAACCTAGCCTCACCTGGCTCAAACCAACCCACCGAAGAACTACACCTTCTACCATACAAAGCCTAATACGATGCCATCTGAATGCTGGATTGATAACTGTTGTTGAAAGAAAACTCCTCCGATGGAAAGAACTGATCCCAAGAACCCCCAAACTCCATCACACACGCATGGAGCATATCCTTCAATATTTTAATAGTACGCTCAGACTACCTGCTCTTCTGAGGGTAAAATGTCGTGCTCAACTCCACCCGAGTGCCTAACTGCCATTGCACGGCTCTGAAGAACCACGATATGAACTGAGTACCTATGTCTGAAATGATAGAAACTGGGATACCATGCAGACAGACAATCTCCTAGATGTAAATCTCTGCCAACCGCTCCAAAGAATAACTGGTACACACAAGAATGAAATGAGCGGTCTTGGTCAGCTGATCCACAATAACCCAAATGGCATCAAACTTATTTAAAGTCCGTGGGAGTCCAGATACAAACTCCATGGTGATACTCTCCCACTTCCACTCTAGAATATCTACTGCTGAAGCAATCCACCCGGCCTCTAGTGCCCATGCTTCACTTGCTGACAATTGAGACACCAAGAGACAAATCCAACTATATCTTTCTTCATCCGCCTCCATTAGTAGTGTTGTCTCAAGTCCTGATACATCTTCGTGGCACCGGAATGAATAGAGTACCACAAACTGTGGGCATATAATCAGCTCTCGAAGCCCATCAACATTTGGTACACAAACCCGACCCAGCATCCTCAATATTTTATCGTCGCTAATGGTCACATATCTGGAATCGCCATGTTGAACCTTGTCCATAAGGACACGCAAATGAGGGTCATCATACTGGTGCTCCCTGATACAACCAAATAATGAAAACCAAGAAACCACACAATCTAGAACCCGATCGGGCTCCAAAAGATCCAATCTCACAAACTGGCTGGCTAAGGCCTGAACATCCACAGCCATAGGCCTCTATGATACTAGTAAATATACCAGACTCCCCAAACTCTCCGCCTGGCGACTCAAGGAATCAACCACTACATTGGCCTTGCCCGGGTGATATAAAATAGTGATGTCATAATCCTTCAACAACTCTAACCACCTCTTCTGGTACAAGTTTAGATCCTTTTGCTTGAACAAATATTGCAAGCTCCGATGGTCAGTATAAATCTCACAAGGCACACCATATAGACAATGGCACAAAATCTTCAGGGCATGAACAATGGAAGCTAGCTCAAGATCATGGACAGGATAATGCTTCTCATGTATCTTAAACTTCCTGGACGCGTAGGCAATCACCCTACCATCATACATCAATACCGCTCCAAGTCTAACTCTCGTGGCATCATAATAGACAGCATAACACCCTGAACCTAGAGGGAATGTCAGCATTGGGGCCGTAGTCAAAGACGTCATGAGATTTTTGATAACTAGGGATTTTGACGTGTTTTATGCTCCTTCTTTTTTACTGTTTAATTATAAATTCTTACAAAATAGTCCCAAAAAGCTCATAAGTTGTGCTTGATTGACGGTTTGATCAACAAAGTGAGAAAATATCAAAGATCGACTCAAAAGGAGTGAGACTTGCACAAGTATCAAAGACAAGACAACTCAGGACAAACCAGACTAGTGCGGCCGCAGTCCATTCTGTGCGGTCCGCACTAGGTAGATTTAAAGGCTGAACTTTAAGGCATAAAATGTCGTGCAGCTGCAGTCCATTCTGTGCAGTCTGCACTAGGGGAATTCAGGAAACTGGAAAAGCAAGATTCAAGGTAGTATGGTCGTAGTCGACCTTGCGCGGCCGCATTAAAGGCTCCATGACTGCACTATCATTATGTGCGATCCCCGGAAGATACGATCATAGAGATGCAACTTGCCTAGGTTCAAGCCATCGCGGTCCGCAATCATGTTTCTATTGACCACATTGGAAGCCTTCGCGGCCTCGGTCCGTGTTGTGTGGTCGCTGAGCCTAAGTTTAGAGAGCCAAGACTTCAATATCAAGAGCCTAGTGCAGCCGCAGTCCATTTTGTGCGACCCTCACTAACCCTGCATGGGAATTTTTGTCCAATTTTCCAGCTTAGTATAAATAGAACCTTTTTCCATTTTTACGGCGCTCGTGAGAAGACCATTTGTAGCCATTTTAAGCATTTTTAATTAGTTTTTATCATTGAATCTTTATATTTAGTTTACCAATAATTAATGTCTTTTTCTTCATCTATTTCTCTGATTATATCATCAAGCATAAGTAGCTAAACCCATTATCTGGGGTTGTGGATCAACCTTAGTATGGGTAATTAATGGGTGTTACAATTTAAGGCTATATTGACAACAGGTCTTTGTTATTTGGGTCAATTTTATGGTTTAAATTATGAATTGGTGGTTGCAAACATTGAATTGTGCTAAGTTGACTTGGCTCTTCCTGAGAAAGAGATCCTAAGTCTCCAAAATTGACCCAACAAGGAATTAGGATGGACTCAAGAGAATTGATAGTCCCAATTAAAGGGTTAAACCTCGAGAGAGAAATTACCCGACTTGAACCCTAGTTTCTTGAGCAGATTTGACTACCCATTTGGTCTTGAGAAAGTCAATTTGAAAAAATCACTCACTCTACCGAGAGGTGAGATAGTGGGTAACATCGTGCAATGGTAATAGCATATTTCCTCAATCATGTCAAGAATGCCTTAGAAGCAATTACCTGTCAATTAGCCACCTAGGTGAAAGTCACTACCCTAGAGCCCTTTTATATATTAGAGACTACTCTTAGAAATAGTCTCCTAGCATAATCTAGTTGCAATTTATAATTAGTAGTTGTTAATAGTAGATATTTAAAGAAAAAATCTCAAAATATGATTGGAAGTGACATTTGGAGCAATTACACAACTCTAGCCTAGATAGATACTCAACTCCAATTCTAGTTCCTTGAGAAAATTTATCCCGACATGAAATTGGGCAAAAGCTATTGCGACCCTCTCCTGCTACTCGTTGGTAGTGCTGAGTTGGTTGCGATCAACCTTTTGCCGCCGTTGTCGGAGAGCTAATGATTTGGGCAATCTATTTAGTTAGTTTTGTATTTTGTTCTTCTTTCCTTCTATGTCACTTACTTGTTTGTGATATTACTCAGGTACTAACATGGATTTAAACACCGCTAATGACCCTCGTGGAAACGTGATAGCGGTGGAAGGAGGTAGATGATCTTGAGCAAGATGAGGTACCTGTAGCACCTCAAGGACAACGGAGAGGCCGGAATGCCAATGCAAATGCTATTCCAAATGATAATATTCCATACCCTCCTTCGCCACCTCCAAGAGTGGCTCCAAAACTATTACCGAACCAGCGCTACGGAAGTGCTATTGTCCCACCCCAAATATGGGCAAAAATATTCAGATAACTAATGTGATGTTGACCTTAATTGAGTAGTGCGGGTACTTCACGGGTGATGCGGATCAAAATGCCTACAAACATCTAAAGGGGTTCGTAGATATATGCTAGGGGAGCAAGCAGACAAATGTATCCGAGGATGCGCTAAGATTGAGACTTTTCCCGTTCTCAGTTTGGGGAAAAGCATTAGACTGGCTAGAGAGACTCTCCAACCATTCCATCATAACTTGGGATGAGTTAGCAAATAAATGTATTGGCAAGTTCTTCTCACCGATTCATATGGCGGCACTTCGGGATGAAATTTTAGCCTTCAAGCAAGTGCCAATAGAACCACTGCATGAAATATGGGAACAGTATATGACTATGGTGAAAGAGTGCTTGAATAACTATGTGACCGAGGCGATGATTCATCAAACTTTTTATTGGGGCATCAACACCACAAATCAATGCATTGTGAACCAACTGATCGGGGGAAATTATATGAAACTTTCTTATGATGAGGCATATGGTGTACTTGATGATATGGCCGACACTTCTTAGACATGGCAAAGTAGAGCAAATGTCACCAAGGTGACTCTACGATCATCCATTTGCACAAGGAATTGCATGATTATGGTTAAGCTATTGCTGAGCTCACTACTACTATGAACCAATTCGCGAAAGCACAGTTGCAACAAGTCTAAAATCTGCGCCAAGTCAACGCCATTGAAGGTGTCAATATGCTTAAGAAAAGACAAAGAGGACAACAATCTCAAGGGAATTGTGAACAATATGACAATGATGGTGGTGGTTTTTCAAATGAGTATTATGATGACCAAAAGCAAAGAGTTTCAATATGTTAACAACTATCAAGGCAATAGAGGCAACTCTTCAAACCAACAACGGCGGCCCCAAGGAAATTAGGGCAATCAACAATAAGGTAATGGCAATTGGAACAACAACAATCAATAACAAGGTGATGGAAATTGGAACAATAACAATAAACAACAAGGTGGTGGTAATTGGAACAACAACAACTAAAACAAAAATTAGGGTAACCAAAACAACAACCAAGGCAATTAGAATGGACATTACAATAATTAAAGCAACAACAACAATCAAGGCGGGTAGAATAACAATGAAAACCAAGGCCACCGGGGGCAAGGCTTTCAAAGGCCCCAAATGTACCAACAACCGACCAATCCACCCCCTTTCCCTTCGCAAGGCCCTAGTTCTTCTGGAAGTGATATGGGCATAATTGAAAGTATGTTCGAGCAACTGATGAAAAAGAACAAAGATCTCGATGCTCAATTTGCTTCCAACAATACCTTCATCCGGAACTTAGAGGTGTAATTAGGCCAAATCTCTCAAGCTTTGAACACTCATCCCATGGGTGTTCTACCAAGTGACACGGTAGTGAACCCGAAGGGCGGGAACAACAATCATGTGATGGCGGTTTCAATAAGAAATGGGAGAGGCGGTGATGTGAATGCCTCAAGGGAAAAGCAAGTGGTATATGATGATTTTGAGTTGCGGGATGATGATGGACCTTTGATTGTTGAAGGTATGGTTGAAGAAAATGTGAACAATGATGTGAGGATGGACATTGATGAAGCCAAGGTAGAAACTCAAGATGTCGTGATCCCGTCTAGGGAACATGTGATTGATTTGCCCGAGCTGGTTGTTCCAAAACCAAGGCACCCTTGCCTAGTCCACCTCGACCTTATCCTCAAAGTCTCGCAAAGCAAAGAAATAATAACCAGTTTAAGAAGTTCATTGATATGATGAAGAGCTTGTTCATAAATGTGCCTTTGGTAGAGGCCCTTGAACAAATGCTGGGCTATGCTAAGTTTATATATGATTTAGTGACAAAGAAGAGGTCTATGGATTATGAAACAATAAAGATGACTCACCAAGTGAGTGCGCTAGTGCATTCAATGGCACCAAAGCTTGAAGACCCTGGATATTTTACAATCCCTTGTACTATTTGAAGTGCGGACTTTGCCTAAGCTTTATGTGACTTGGCAGCTAGTATCAATTCGATGCCATACTCGGTTTTCAAGACTTTGGATATTGAGAAACCTAGACCAACTCCAATGAGGCTTCAAATGGAGGATCAATCGATGAAGCGACCCTTGGGAATTATTGATGATGTGCTTGTCCGGGTGGACAAATTCATATTGCCGGCCGACTTTGTCATTTTACATTGTAAAGTAGACTACGAGATCCCTATTATCTTGGGTAGACCTTTCCTTGCAAAGGGGAAGGCATGGTTGATGTTGAAGCGGGTGAGCTCACTTTCCGAGTGGGTGATGAAAAGGTCATCTTCCATGTTTGCAAATCCATGAAGAAACCCAATAGCACCTAGGTATGCTCATTTGTAGACCTTGCCACAGCTGTGATTGTGGATGATACCAGTGTTATGATCAACATGGAGGATCCCCTTGAGGTCTTGCTACTTAATATATATGTCAATGATGATGTTAATAGAGTGGAGTGTACAAATGCCCTATATGGGATGGGCTCTTATTCTTATGAGCCGAGAAAATAGTCTTTGGATCTTGAAAACCGGAAAACTCCACCAACAAAGCCATCAATTGAGGAACCACCGGTGTTGGATTTGAAACCACTTCCTCCACACCTCATATATGAATTCTTGGGCTCAAGTTCTACTTTACCAGTTATTCTTTCTTCTTGCCTTACTAACATGCAGGTTGAGGCCACATTGGCGGTGCTTCAAAAGCTGAAAAGGGCAATTGGATGCACTCTAGATGACATTCGGGGAATAAGCCTCGCATTTTGCATGCATAAAATTATATTGGAGGATGATGCAAAGCCTTACTTTGAGCATCAAAGGAGATTGAATGAGGCTATGCAAGAAGTTTTGAAGAAAGATGTGATCAAATGATTGGATGTCAGGGTTGTGTACCCCATTTCTGATAGCTCGTGGACTTTTCTGGTGAAATGTGTGCCGAAGAAGGGTGGTATGATTGTGGTGACCAATGACAACAAATGAACTTATTCCTACGCAGATGGTCACTGGGTGGAGAGTATGTATGGATTACTGAAAGCTGAACAAGGTGACCCGCAAGGATCATTTCCCATTGTCATTTCTTGAACAAATGCTAGATTGTCTTGCGGGGCATGATTTTAATTGCTTTTTGGATGGATACTTGAGGCACAATCAAATTTTAATTGCCCCAGAGGATCAAGAGAAGGCAACTTTTACATGTTTGTATGGCACATTCGCTTTCTCTCGGATGCCATTCAGATTGTGTAATGCTCTAGCGACCTTCCAACAATGCATGATGGCTATTTTCACTGACATGGATGGATGATTTCAGTGTGGTTGGGGATTCCTTTGATAAGTGTTTGGGTAATTTGGATAAAGTGTTGGCCTAGTGTGAAGACATCAACCTTGTACTCAAATGGGAAAAATGTCATTTCATGGTTGAAGAGGGTATAGTATTGGGTCACATAATTTAAAAGCAAGGAATTGAAGTGGATAAAGCCAAAATAGAGATGATTTCGAGGCTTCCTCCCCCTATTTCTCTCAAAGGGGTGAGGAATTTTCTTAGGTATGTGGGTTTCTACGGAGGTTCATCAAAGATTTTTTGAAGGTAGTTAACCCGTTGTGCAAGTTGCTAGAGAAAGATGCTAAGTTTGTGTTTGATGAGAAATGCATGGAGGCCTTTGAACTTCTCAAGCAGAAGTTGACCACTGCTCCTATCATTATCGCAAATAATTGGAGATTTCCTTTGAGCTCATGTGTGATGCTAGCGACATTGCGGTTGGGGCAGTTTTGGTTCAAACAATTAACAAAATGTTTCATCTAGTGTACTACGCAAGCAAAACAATCAATGACGCTCAACTGAACTATACAGTCATAAGGAAAGAGTTGTTGGCTATAGTGTTTGCTATGGAAAAGTTTCAACCATATCTTATGGGGGCCATTATAGTGCACAACGATCATGCCGCCCTTAGGTATTTAATAATAAAGAAAGACTCTAAGTCAAGACTGATGAGATGGGTGCTACTACTTCAAGAGTTTGATCAAGAAATTGTTGACCGGAAAGGTAGTGAGAATCAAGTGGCGGACCACTTGTCCCATTTGGAAGAGGATGGGAGGCCGTGTGATGGCCTTGAGATCAATGATTCATTTCTCGATGAACAACTCCTTGCGGTGTCAGTAAATGATATGCCATGGTTTGCCGATGTTTCCAATTACCTCGTGACTGTAATAATTCTATATGAGCTCTCTTCTAACTAAAGGAAGAAACTCAAGAGGGTTAGCTTGGATTTTTATTGGGACGAGCCATATTTGTTCAAGATTTTCACGGATGGTGTGAGTCATAGATATGTTCTGGAGGAAGAACAATTTGGTATCTTGGAGGCTTGGCATTCCTCTCCTTATGGTGGCCATCATGGCAGGGGGGACAGCTTCTAAAGTGCTTAGTTATGGATTCTACTGGACAACCTTGTTCAAAGATGCGGGTGATTTTGTGAAGAGATGTGACGAATGCCAAAGAGTGGGCAGGATTTCCAAGAAAGATGAGATGCCTCTAAACACAATTCTTGAAGTTGATATCTTCGATGTATGGGGTATCGACTTTATAGGACCTTCTGTTAGCTCGTGTGGTAACACTTACATTCTTGTAGCGGTTGATTATGTGTCAAAATAGGTTGAGGCCATGGCCTTGCCCAACAATGAAGCTAGGAGTGTGGTGGCATTTCTAAAGAAGAGCATTTTCACAAGGCTTGGCACTACTCGTGCGATTATTAGTGATAGGGGCTATCACTTTTGCAATAAAGCTTTCGACACGTTGCTTTCAAAGTACGGTGTCAATCATAAGGTTTCTACCCCTTATCACCCTTAAGCTAGTGGTCAAGTGGAAGTCTCCAACAGGGAATTCAAGAGTATCTTATCAAAGACGGACAATGCTAATAGGAACGATTGGTTGAAGAAGTTCGATGATGCTCTATGGGATTATCGGATGGCTTACAAGACTTCGATTGGTATGTCTCTGTAATTGTTGGTGTTTGGGAAAGCTTTCCATCTATCGGTTGAGTTAGAGCATAAGTCCATGTGGGCTTTGAGAAAGTTGAATTCAGAATAGGATGTTGCAGCCAATCTTGGTGTTGAACAACTCAATGAACTTGAGAATTTAGATTCCATGCCTACTCCAGTTCGTCCTTGTATATGGACAAGATGAAGTGCCTTCATGACAAATATGCTCGTGGAAAGGAGTTCAAAGTTTGTGATTTGGTTCTTTTGTTCAACTCCCGGTTACGTCTGTTTCCAGGAAAGCTTAAATCAAAGTGGTGTGGGCCATTTGAAGTTATGTTTGTGACCCCATTTGGTGCTCTTGATCTCAAGAACAAAAATAGTGAAGTTTTCAAAGTTAGCGGGCACAGGGTCAAGAACTATTTAGGAAAGATTGATGATATCCACGTGGTGGCGATTCTTCATCTCAAGTGATATGGTAACATGCAATGTGACGTTAAATAAGGCGTTTCTTGGGAGGTAACTCATGTCTTTTTCTTCCTATTTTCTTTTTTTTGTAGTGTAGGATTAATTTTTGTGCTAATTGGTTGTGAGATGTTGCAGGGTTATGTTGATGCAGTGTAAGACATGATTGAAAAATTAAACAAGTCTCTGAAATTGCCAGTGCGGACGCGCTACACTTTGTGCAGTCTGCACTAGTGTGGGCCAATATGAGAAGTCTCTGAAGTTTGTCATCACGTCCACGTTACACTTTGTGCGGACCTCAGTGGACCTCTGCGGCCACGGTCTATTTTGTGCGGACTGCAGAGGTTGCCTTCTCAAACTTCTTCTAAACAAACCCAGTGCAGACCGCGGTCCATTTTGTACGGCCGTGCTGGTAAGTGAGAATGGGTCCCAGTGGTTGTTTATAAATAGACCTCAAGGACCCCTGCTTAAACTTTTCACGAATTTTAAACTCTGAGAGACTAAAACACTGTTCATCCTTATTTCTTGCTCGTAATTACTTGTTTGCTTTATGTTGATTCTTTCTTGCTCAATATCTTGTAACATTTCACCTAACTCTTCTTAGCTTAGTTGTTTAATTTCATTTTAGTTTCATTTTTATTAGTTGGTAGGTTTTCTCCCCCGTATTTCTTTAGTTTTTAGATTAGTTAGTTCAAATGTTAATGTATGGGTGCTTGATCAGTGTAATGAATTGGGTAATTGAGTATGGAAATTAATTAGGTGAAATTTGAACTAGATATAAAATTAGGAACCCTAACTCAATTCCATCTTTGGACACCCTCCGCGTACCGCAGTCGTGTTTGTGCGGTCCGCGTGCCTTAGTACAGTCCGCAGTACCACTTTGTGCGGACCGCGGTGATGAGCTGATGCAAGGTGGCCTTAAGCCCAATGCGGTCACACTGTATTTTGTGCGGTCCGCACTGGCACATCGCGACCGTGATACTACTTTGTGCAGGCCGCAGTGGACAGATTCAGAGGGTGTGTAAAATGTCCCCCACACCTGTGCGAACCGCGGTCATTTTTGTGCAGTTCATGGTAGTCCTTGTGCGGCTGCACTCCTTTTTGTGCGGTCCACACAGGCCATGTTCTGCAACTATTTCTGCAATTGTGTTATTTTGTTCTATCATTCTTACTGCATTAATGTCTCACTGTCTCTGGTAATACTAACAAAGTTAGATGCTTGTGCTTGCAGAGAATGGTTAAACAAAGAGGAAAAGACTCAAAACAACCGGAAAGAGGTAAATCCTCCGGGGGGGCAAGGGAAAAAAGATGATCTGTCTCACTCTCCAAGTGAAAGAAAGAATTAAAAAGATGCAAAAAGCAATAAAAGCTGCTGATAGAGCTTGTGACTAATCGGGAGTGAGTAAGTACCTTCCCAGGATATTTCCTCTGATTCTGTGCCCGAACATGTCCCTAACTGACCCGAGAGAATGAGATTGACTGATGATACTCCTTCACCCACGCCTACTGCCCAAGCAACATATCATTTCCCCACTGAGTCATTTGAGGGCTCAGTAACCGGCAGTGGCAAGTACACCACCTCCGCCACAACTTAATTATCCGGGGAGAGTGCGGGCGGAGGTAATGAGGGAGATGAGGAGGTACCTGAGGGTGGTGAGCCTCAAGTTGGGGGGATTGCCCGTACTAGGAAACCCGAAGTGTGGGAGGACATAGTTATAAGCCAATTGGCATACCAAAAATTCAGGGAGTGGTGGTCGGTGCGAAAACTGATTTTGGAAAGAAGTTTCATAGATAGAGATCTTCTAACCCTAAACCTGATATGCATAGACAACTTAGAACAAGAGTGGGGTGGGAGCACTTTATAGATGACTGTTTGGAGGCAAATGAACACTTGGTCAAGTAGTTTTACTGTAATGTAGCCCACATCATCAAGGGTTCCAAAGTAACCAAGGTTCGAAACAAAAAGGTGTTGTTCGAAAGGAAGTTGCTGAATCAGTATTTGGGGTTCAATGAAGAGGATGAGACCCTCTATATGGCAAAGCTAGAGATGGGCGAGGAGGTCCGTACATGGTTAGCTCAGTACCTGGCAATCCCAGGTACCATTCTGGAGTGGTTGACTGTTGGGGTAAAGATACTACGGAGGACTCTTAACTATAAGGTGAGGGGTTGTGAGACGTTTGTATACAATCGATTAGACCCCACTTCCCATGATCATACTCTACCACTCCACCAGGCTATCCTAGTTTCTTCCATCATGACAGGGTACCCCATCAATGTGGGGAATGTGATGTCCCGCATCATCTCGATTGTGGGTACTGAGACTGACTAGAACTACTCTTTCCCCAACACCCTAACCATGTACTTCAGAGATTTGAAGGTTGAAAAAAGGCAGTTTGACATCAAGATAAAGGCTACAGCCCCATTCTCATGGTATAGTCTAAGGGGACAAGATAACCCCAAGGACAAGAGCTACAAGGCCCTCGTTTCTGCCAAAACTGGCCAATCTGAAGAGCCAGTTGTGGTAGAGGCCTCCATTGAGCCTGTGTCTACCTCTACTGAGATGCCTCCCCGACCCTCCAATTATGATACTCCTCCAGGCCCTTCCACATCAGCAGGCCCAAAGATTCTATCTACTCGGGCTTATCTTATCACTACCCATGGGCTGAGCCACACGCTTCAGAGTTTAAACAACTCGATGTATACTTCTTCATCCAAGTTGTCTACCTTGACCTCCACCATTGCAGCTCATTCGGCACCACAGCCAGTACAGGTCCCACAGTCTATAGAGGATGCTTTGAAGAAGATACTTGAAAATCAAGAGAGAATCCTTACTACCCAGGCTGATTTGGCAAAGGTAGTGGATTCACATGGCAAGGCTCTGAAGGAGCTTTCCAAGGAGCACAAGAAGTTGCGCAAGACACGGTCTCCCAAGGACTCCATGAAGGAGCTATGGGCGGATGTAGATAGAATGAAGGTAGACCAGCTGCCTTTAAACTTCTTGTTTGAGGACCCAGCTCTAGCAGCAGTGCCAGCAGCAGATACTTAGACGTAGCAGTCACAGCGACCTCCAAAGAGGAGGAGGATGATCCCAAGTGCAGATGATGTTGTCATCCAGTTGGTGGACCTATTGGAGGCTTCCTCCAGTCAGCCATAGTTTGTACCTGATCCACAGGCTATACAGGTCCAGGTCCAGGTCCCAGCAGCTGAGCAATAGGATACTGGGAACCAGTCTCTAAGGTTCCCGAGCACACAGAGAACCCAGGGACTGCACATGATCCTATGTAGTCGGACATGGCTTAGGGAGTCTTCATATCCTTCCTCTATTTTATTTTTGGTGCTTCTTTTCCAGTTGGTATTGGGGACAATGCCAGCTTTTATTTGATTGGGTGTGCCCTATATCCTTGGGTGACTACATATATACTGATTTAGTTTATGCTTTATTGATTTTTATTTGGTTTGTATATAAGTTTACATTTAGTTAGTTTTATCTTACTTTTTATCTTTCATTTGGTCAGTATATAAAGTTATATCATTGTATATATTAATATCCTATTGTATATTCAAATCCCCTATTGTATATATTCATTCTATTTTTGCAAATATTTTCATTTTTAGCTTCTTATTGATATTTGTAGTTTTTTTTCATTTTTGACGCTTTCAATAAACCTTTGGTATTCTTAATGTCACGGTTCTTTCCAAAGGTGGAGTATTGTGTGAACCGGGTGGCACTTCCCGATGATGGATGGCGTGATAACCTTCTTAACGGTTTGATTCCATTTGTGTTTTTATTTTTGGTAGTTTGCAGTTAAGGGTACCTCAAGCAAAGCTTCACTTGGGCCTAGAACATTTGCCTTTGATCCCATGGTCAAAGATAAAATGTTGTGTTTAGGATGGTGAAAGTCGTGACCTTGAGACTTTTGTGTTGAACAACAATCATCAAGTGGTCTTTTGGGACCATTGTGTGCTCAAATCGTGACTAAGGTTGTTGTAGGCCCCCGACTCTATGTCTATATAAATCCTTTAGCTTGTGTGGTGAGAAATTGAATTTCGAGTCCATGTCCCAAGCCATTGGTCTAGCATTTGTCGTTAATGTTTGTTAAGGAAAAATCTTAAGTGAAATTTGACTTGAGAAGTGATTATAGGCTCTCCTTGATCCAAATGATAGTTTGAACAATTTCATAGCCTACCAATGATATGATCCCTAGTTAACCCTTTTGAGCCTTAGACCTTTTTCTTTCAAGAACCATGTTACAAGCCTATACCCATTCTAAAAGATACCCTCTCTTGGCACCCGATCTTTCCTTGAGCGCATGGAAAAAATATAAGCTTGGGGGAAGAGACGAGGATGACAACAAAGTGGTAAAAGGCACAAAAATAAAGAAAGGGAAAGGGAATGAAAAAGAAAGAAAAGCAAAAGACAAAAAGAATGCTCAATATGAGAAAAGAATTAAAAGGGATCCAAGAAAAGCAAAAGAAAGAAAGGTATGGAAAGTTGAAAAAAGAGAAATGGTTTTAATTGCATAAGAAAGAGTGACAAAGTGTATCTCTAACCTCTTAGAAAGAGGTGAAGTAACTCAAAGAGTGAAGTGAATTATGCCAAATAAATCAAAAGAAGTGCTTAAGGGAAGATGGAACCCACTTAGATCAAAATATTTCTTACCCTGAACCAAAAGCCTTCACAATGACTCCACAAAAGCACTAAATGATCTTGAGTTGAATGAAGCTTTAATTAGTGGATACTTACATAAGAGGAAAGCATATGGTACTTAGAGCCGGACTTGTGACCTTTTTCTTGACAGAGATGAGTGAATTCCCATTAACCTCAATTTGTGTGTCAATACTCTAAAAGGTAAGGATTGCTTAGGGAGAGTTGAGGATGTGCGAGTTTGGATTCCACAATGACTAAAGTAATTGAAAGAGTTCTTTGATGTGTTGAGTCAACACTTGATGTTTTTGTGTCACACTTGATCCATAGTTTTTCAAAGGTTAAATGTTGTTAATGATTCATTCGTATTAAGGGCAATTAATAGTCCCAATTGATGCTTTTTGAAGATACTTTAGGATAGATGAAAATTCTTGAATTTTCCCTTAAGGGGTGGGTCTTATTTTGTTTGCCTGAGAACAAGCAAAAGCTTAAGTTTGGGGAGTTGATAACTAGGATTTTGACATGTTTTATGATCCTTATTTCTTATGCTCCTTATTTCTTATGCTTTGAAAATAGTCCCAAAAGGCTTATTAGTTGTGCTTGATTGCAGGTTTGGTCAACAAAGTGACGAAATGTCAAAATCGGCTCAAGAGGGGTGAAACCTGCATAAGTATCAAAGACAAGACAACTCAGGACAAACCAGCCTAGTGCGGCCGCAGTCCATTCTGTGTGCTCCGCACTAGGTAAATTCAGAGGCTGAACTTTAAGGCATCAAACCTATTGTGAATGCAGTCCATTCTATGCGGTCCACACTAGGGGGATTCAAAAAACTGGCAAAACAAGCTTCAAGGCAGTGCGGCCTCAGTCGATCTTGCGCAGTCCGTACTGAAGACACCGCGGCCACACTACCATTATGTGATGTCCATGGAAGAGAAGATCAGAGAGATATAACTTTCCCAGGTTCAGGCCATCTGTGGTCATGTTTGTGCGCAATGCATTGGAAGCCTCCGCGGCTACAGTCCATTCTGCGCAGTCCGCAGAGCCTGAGTTCAGAGAGCCAAAACTTCAAGACCAAGAGCCTAGTGCGACTGAAGTCCATTTTGTGCGGCCCACACTGACCTCGCGGGGGCATTTTTGTTTAGTTTTTCCAACTTACTATAAATAGAACCTTTTTTCCATTTTTAGGGTATCAGACATTTTTAGAACTTCATGTGCGCTTGTGAGAAGACCTTGTAGCCATTTTTGGCATTTTTAATTAGCTTTTATCATTGAATCTTTATATTTAGTTTAGCAGTTAATTAATATGCATTTTCTTCATCTATTTCTCTGTTTTTTTCTTCAAGCATGAGTAGCTAAACCCATTAGCTAGGTTTGTTGCTAGACCCTAGTGTGGGTAATTGATAGGTGTTGCAATTTAAGGCTAGATTGACTATGGGTCTTTGTTATTTGGGTCAATCCTATGGTTTAAATTATGAATTGGTGGTTGCAAACACTGGTTTGTGCTAAGTTGACTTGGCTCTTCTTGACAAAGAGAGCCTAAGTCTCTAAAATTGAACCAACAAGGAATTGGGATGGACTCAAGAGAATTGATAGTCCCAATTAAAGGGTTAAACCTCGAGAGAGTAATTACCCGACTTAAACCCTAGTTGCTTGAGCAGATTTGCCTACCCATTTGGTCTTGATAAAGTCAATTAGAAAAAATCACTCTCTCTACCAAGAGGTGAAAGAGTGGGTAACATTGTGAAATGGTTATAGCATATTTCCCCAATCATGTCAAAAATGCCTTAGAAGCAATTACCCGTTAATTAGCCATCTAGGTGAAAGTCACTACACTAGTGCCCTTTTATATATTAGAGACAACTCTTAGCAATAGTCACCTAGCATAATCTAGTTGCAATATATAATTAGTAGTTGATAATAGTTGATATTTAAAGAAAAAAAACCCAAAATAAGATTGGAAGTGACATTTTGAGCAATTACACAACTCTAGCCTAGATAGATACTCAAGTCAAATTCTAGCTCCCTGAGGAAATCGATCCCAATCCAAAATAGGGCAAAAGATATTGTGACCCTCTACTGCTACTTGTTGATAGTGCGGAGTTGGCTGCAATCACTTCTGAAACCTCGCCTCGCACTCTTCCATCCACTGGAACGGAGCACCCTTCTGGGTCAGTCTAATCATAGGGGTTGCGATCGATGAAAACCCCTCCATAAAACGATGGTAGTACCACACCAAGCCAAGGAAATCGTGGATCTTTGTAGCTAAGGATGGTCTGGGCCAAGTCTGCACTGCCTCAACCTTCTTCGGATCCACCTGAATACCCTCACTTGATACCATGTGGCCCAAGAATGCCATGAAATCCAACCAAAACTCACATTTTGAAAACTTTGCATATAATTTCTTTTCCTTCAGAGTCTGTAGTGTTGTCCTCAATCCTGCTCATGATCTTCCCGACTCCGGGAATAAACCAGAATGTCATCAATAAAGACATTGACAAAAGAGTCAAGATCTGGCCGGAATACACTGTGCATCAAATGCATAAAAGGTGTTAGGGCATTGGTCAGCCCAAATGACATAACAAGAAACTCGTAATGACCATACTGAGTCCTAATAGCATTCTTCGAGATATCTGGATCTCGAATCAACAACTAACGGTAACCTGAGCACAAATTGATCTTAGAAAACACATGTGCGCCCTGAAGCTGGTCAAACAAATCATCAATACGAGGTAAATGATAATGGTTCTTCATTGTAACCTTATTCAAATGGCGATAATAAATACACATACGCATAGATTCATCCTTTTTCTTTACAAACAAGACACGAGCACCCCAAGGTGAAACACTGAGCCGAATAAAACCCTTATCAAGAAATTTTTGCAACTGATCCTTCAACTCTTTCAACAGAAGGGGTATCAATATTGACATCTCTCACATAATCTAGATACGCGTCATACTCCTTCTCAACCATACTTGAGCCTTAAGGAAGGAAATAACTCTAATTGGTGTATGATCTAAGGAACCCCTTCACTCAACATGCGGTACACCTGGCATGGCCAGTGTCACGGTTTTGGCGTGACAATAAAGAATAGCATAATGGGGCAAAAACTAGTCCATGCACAAGATAATATCAAAGTCAACCATGTTGAGTAACAACAAATCAGCTCTGGTCTCAACATCACGGAGAGTAACCAAACATGACCGATAAACGCGGTCCACAACAAGTGAATCTCTCACAGGAGTAGAAACATAAACAAGGGAACTCAAAGAATCCCGAGATACACCCAAATACAGAGCAAAATAAGAAGACACATAAGAGTAAGTAGAGCCTGGATCGAATAGAACCGATGCATCTCTGTGGCAAACCTATATAATACCTGTAATGAAAGAATCAAAGGCAATAGCCTCGGTACGGGCAGGCATGGCATAGTATCTGGCCTTGCTTCCCCCTCTAGGGCGACGTCTACCTTCCCGACCTCCACCTCTAGCTGGCTGGGCAAGTGGGATAACAACTAGAGCTGCAACCATAGCCTAATAACTATGTGAGGCACGTTGTGGCTGAGAAGTCTGTGGAGGTTCACCCCTCCCAAGTCTAGGGAAATCCCTCACCATATGGCATGCGTCACCACATTCAAAACAAGCCCTGGGAGGATGTGGTAGTTGTGGCTGGCTAGGACCATATCTGCTGGACTGGCCTCTGAAAGCACCCCGCGTAGGAGATGCGCTAGAAACGGGAGGTGCATAATAAGGCTCCTGAGGCCTAGGAGGACCTGGAGCACTATTGGCTGCTGGAAGAGCTAAATGAATGGGGTGACTCATATAACCCCTACCATGACGACTTGCAGCTGGGGTACTGGAACCAGAATAATGGCCCGATTTACGAGACCTCTTGGCCTCTCTCTCCTCCCTCTCCCTAGCATGCATATCTTTAATCCTCCTAGCAATGCTCACCACCTGTTGATAAGAATATCCATCTCCAACTCATGAGCCATGCTAGATCTGATGTTGGGAGTAAGCCCCTCAATAAACCGGCAAACTCTCTCCCGAACAGTAGCAACCAAGGCTAGTGCATGCCTAGCCAAACTAGTGTAACGAACAGCATACTCTGAAAGAATCATTACACTCTGGTGCAAATGTTCAAACTCTACGCGCCATGTGTCCCTGAGGCTTTAAGGAACATACTCTCTTAGGAACAGATCTGAGAACTAAGCCCAAGGCAGTGAAGCAACCTCAACTGGACTGTCTAACTCATAGGTGCGCCACCACTCATAGGCGGCCCCTCGAAGCTAAAAGGTAGTGAAAGAAACCTCGTTGGACCCTGACATACCCATGGTACGGAGAATGCAGTAACACTCATCATGAAATCCCATAGCATCCTCTGATGCTAGACCACTTAATATAGGAGGCTTGTACATCTTGAACCTCTCAAGCCTCAACTGATCATCCTCGGAAGATGCTGCCCTATCCTCGGGCTGAACAGGCACCGCAGGCGGTACAGTAATAATCTCGGGAACCTTCTCAATGGCACTTGCTGCTCAAGAGTGCAGGCGGCGGGAGTCTGTGCTCTTCCATCGGCCTGGGATGTGGCTGCAGCAAGGGGAAGCAACCATGTCTGAGCCAAAGTGGTGTACATGCTCATGAATTGTGCCAGAGTCTCCTAAAGAGCTGGAGTGGTGGTAGCAGTAGTAGTAGGCATGTCAGGTGCCTGGACTCCGGCTGGATCTGCTGGTGGTATCTCGGTGACAGATCGCGCAGGTGCTATGGATGCATGACGTGCATGTCCTCGACCTTTACCCTTGTCCCTGCCTCTAGTGGCTGCAGTAAGGGGCACGGATGCCTGATCCTCTTGGGTAGCACGTGTTCTCACCATCTTTGAGAGAATAGAAATTGAAAATGAAGAGATCAAACTAAAAATATCAAAAGTAATATTAAAAGAAACTTCTTGAACAATACCTCTAAGACTCTCTTGAAGAAATGTATGGTCAAAGCAGAAGAAAGCAAAGCAAATCTAAAATCTTCATTTGGAAAAATGGCAAAAGAAACAAGACCAACAAGAAATGCAGGGCTGTACAACAAAAGCATGCATTTTTTACTCTCAATTCTTTCCTTCTTCTCATATTCACTTTTAGTTGATACAAAGAACTTAGAATACTGCATATGCTTTCCTTTAATTTCAGAAAGTCCAGCGTTTGCTAAAGAAGCAACACTTATAACAGACATTGTAGTAACGAATAGAGATGGTGGTGGAGGGTATAGAAATTTCAGCAATGTAAACAACACCATTTTTCTAGTTCTTGTTCTGTAAAATTTTGTGTTTTTAAGGAAATATTGTGTACATAAAAAAGCAACAAACTCCGTAATTTTTGTGCTATTTGTACTCTTCTTGGATTTAAGTGTTTGACAAGTATATATGGTGTATTTCACTAGTTGGAATAACAGAATTTTAAGAGTCACAATTATGTGGTAGTAACATTTTTTCAGAAAAAGATGGAAAGGGGATATCCATTTAAAGTTATTACTAGAATTTGGACAGGCCAAAGACCTACGTGGTCACAAATTTTGCCAATAAAAATTTGTAGGTTGGTTATTGACAACGACAAGGGTCCAAAGTGGGTACTAGTATTATTCATGCTGAGGCATGTCTCTCTTTACTACCAACAACAACAATAACTACTACCCAGTATAGTCCCACAAAGTGGGATCTGGGGAGGGTAATATATAGACGGGCCTTACCCCTACCCGAAAGAGCAGAGTTGTTGTTTCTAATCGACCATCGGCTCAGTGAAGGAAAGAAAAAACAAAAACAATCACAAAAACAAAAGAGCATTAGTAACTCCAGCAAAAATAACGTAAATAATTATCTAAACATAAGAACCATAAATAAAATAGCATGCAATAATGACAGTAACTACCATAAATAACTACCATAAGAGAGACAAAATCCAATACACAAATCATCTATGGATAGCCATGCCAAGCCTCACCCAACCCCGGGTGAGGAGTACGAAAAATTCTAGGAGCCCCTATCCTACGACCCTGATTCTAGACCTCCAGACTTTCCTATCAAGGGCCATGTCCTCGGAAACCCTCATTCTATCCATGTCATGCCTAATCACCTCTCCCCAATACCTTTTAGGCCTCCCTCTGCCTCGGCGTACGCCGACCATCGCCAACCGCTCACAACTCATCACCGGGGCATCATGACTTCTCCTCCGCACATGCCCAAACCACCTCAGTCTCGCTTCTCGCATCTTCTCATCCACCGGGGCCACCCCTACCTTCTCTCGAATAACTTTATTCTTAATCTTATCTAAACTGGTGAGCCCGCACATCCACCTGAGTATCTTCATCTCCGCAACCTTCATTCTCTGAACATGAGAGTTCTTCACTGGCCAGCACTCCACCCCATACAACATGGCAGGTCTAATCACAGCTCTATAAAATTTCCCCTTGAGCTTCTGTGAACTTTCTTGTCACACAGGACTCCTGATACAAGCCTACACTTTGACCACCCCGCTTCTATACGATGAGTGACGTCCTCGTCAATCTCTCCGTCCCCCTTAATCACCGACCTAAGATATCTGACACTGTCCCTCTTGGAGATGACCTGAGATCCAATCATCACATCCCTGCCTACTTCGCTCGGTTCGGCGCTAAACTTGCACTCCAGGAATTCTGTCTTAGATCTGCTTATTTTGAAACCCTTAGACTCGAGGGTCTGTCTCCATTCCTCTAACCTCTCAATAACACCGACCCTCGTCTCTTCTATCAAGACTATGTCATCGGCAAATAGCATAAACCAAGGCACATCCCCTTGAATATGTCGGGTTAGAGTATCCATCACCAAGGCAAACAAGAGAGGGTTAAGCGATGATCCTTGATGGAGCCCCATAACCACGAAAATGGTCTGAGTCGCCACCCACCGTCCTAACTCTAGTCTTAGCTCCATCGTACATGTCCTTGATTACTCTGATGTAGGCTTCAGGCACGCTCTTCGCCTCCAAGCACCTCCCTTGGGACCTTGTCATACGCCCTCTCCAAGTCGATAAAAACCATGTGTAGGTCCTTCTTCTTATCCCTGAACTGCTCCACCAGCCTCCTGACAAGGTGGATATCTTATGTAGTGGAGAGACCCGGCATGAAACCAAACTGGTTCACAGATATAGATGTCATATCCCTCACTCTCGCCTCGATCACCCGCTCCCAGACCTTCATGGTGTGACTTATTAATTTGATACGCCTATAGTTGTTGCAGCACTATATGTCCCCTTTGTTCTTGTACAAGGGCACCACTATACTCCACCTCCACTCCTCCGGCATCCTTTTGGTCCTGAAGATCGCATTGAACAACCTGGAGAACCACTCCAGTCCTGACCTACCCATGTATTTCAAGAACTCCACCGGGATCTCGTCAGGCCCGGTCGCTCGACCCCTGCTCATCCTACGCAAAGCCCCCATGACCTCCTCCGCCCTAATGCGCCTACAGTACCCAAGGTCTCTATGTTGCTCTGAATGCCCCAACGCCCCTAGCTCTATGTTACGATCCCCCTCCTCGTTAAGTAAGTCTCGAAAGTACGCCTGCCATCTCTGCTTGACTTGAGACTCCCCCATCAGAACTCTACCATCCTCGCCCTTGATGCACCTAACTTGGTCAAGATCACTCACCTTCCTTTCCCTTGCTTTAGCTAACCAGAATAACTTCCTGTCCCCGCCTTTATTCCCTAATTCCTCGTACATGCGATCAAACGCCGCGCTTTTAGCTTCCGTAGCCGCCAGCTTTGCTTCTTTCCTCGCCACATTGTAGATCTCACAGTTCGCTCTCCGTTCTTCCTCGCTTGTGCTCCCTGCCAACTTAGTAAACGCCGCCTTCTTCACCTCCACTTTTCCTTCAACTACATCGTTCCACCACCAGTCACCCTGATGTCTGCCTGAATAGCCCTTGGCTACCCCAAGCACATCCTGTGCTACCTTCCTAACCAAGTTCGCCGTCTCTGACCACATAGCGTCCTCTTCCCCAGAACTTCTCCAAGCTTCGCCCTCAACTAACCTCATCTCCAACTCCTGTGCTTTCTCTTTAGTCAAAACATCACATCTAATCCGCGGTTGTCCCCGAGCACCCCTCCTCTTCCTCTTCACCCAGAGACCGACATCCATCACTAGGAGTCTATGAAGAATCGAAAGGGACTCTCCCGGAATAACCTTGTAGTCCTTGCACATACCCCTATCGCTCCTTCTGATGAGGAGGTAATTAATCTGTGTCCTCGCCGCCGAACTCCTTCAGGGGACCGAATGCTCCTCCCTCTTCTGAAATGTCGAGTTCGCAATCAGAAGCTCAGAAGGCTTGGTAAAATCAAGCAGTGACGTGCCTCCTCCGTTCCTAATCCCAAAGCCGAAGCCACCGTGCACCTCACCATAACCACTGGCATCATCCCCAATATGACCATTAAAGTCCCCTCCGATAACTAACTTCTCAGATTGAGGAATACTACTCACCAGATCATCCAAGCCCTCCCAAAAGCGCCTCTTAACCTCCTCGTCTAAGCCCGCTTGCGGCGCATAAGCGCTAATGACATTGAGGATGCAACCCCCAATAATCAACTTAATAGATATTAACCTATCATTCTCTCTTTACGACCATTGCAAGGAAATCCCAACAACAACAACAAAAAATCAAGAATGTCAAATCTAGGAATATCCTGCAATCCAAAATAATTTTTCAGTTATCGTCGACGTCACACTAGAGGTAAGAGATTCAACAACTTATATATATACACAAGATGTGATTCTACCATGATTATAATTTTGCAACGAAACGGATTCAATCTTTTCGACCATGTAACTCTTGTCCTAACCTAAAATGTTTGGTTTAAGTTTGACTTTAAGGGCCCGTTTGGCCATAAGAAATGTTTCACTTTTTTTCCAATTAGTGTTTAAAATTTTCACTTGAAGTTAAATTTTGAGATATTTCGAAAATCTAAAACACTCCAAAAGGCTAATTTTCAGAATTTTCACTTCAAATCACTCACAAAAATTTAAAAACAATTCTAAATTGTATTCATGTCCAAATACAATTATAATTTTCAAATATCATTTTCACTTTAAAAGAATTTAATTTTTTTCCAGAATTTTATGATTCTTATGTCCAAACGCCCACTAAAACTATTTCCAGAATTTTAATCTGTAGCTGAAACTATTTATACCCGGTGGCCGCAAAAGTATATATGTGTGTGTACAAAAAATACATGAAATATATATATTTATCGGTTATTATTTTAAAAGCGGTTATAGAATATCATTTCTCGTAGATTTTAGGCCACAACACAAAAAGTAGCATTGGTCGGAGGATTCGCATTACACAAGTAATTAACATTATTTCCACTATGAGAATAACTTCTTAGTTTGTCTAATGCAAGAATTATCCATAAGCAAAAGCAACTGAATAAGTCCCAAAATTACTAGTAATACATATATAACTACAATAAGAGAGAACACTGAATCAACAGCTTGTATGGTGTTCCTATTACTATAAACATATAAGATGGTTGGGAAAAAATTATTAATATCTTCAATTTGTCAGAAGGTGGTGATTCCTCAGGTTATATCTTCTTGAAATTGAAATGTTTAAAGTCAGGATCCTTTAATTTGTCAACATCTTCTGGTAATTCAGCTTCAATCCAAGAAGACCAATCCACATCACTGTCTGAATCCTCATTCTCCGTTTCATATGATAAGTACTTCTTTTGTTTCTGAATTCCATTAACCTTCTCCACTAGTGTCAGTAACATTTGATGATTCAACACTTCATAATCTCTGCAAGATGTTTGCACAAAAAGAAGATAAACGGCAACAACAACAATGGTGCGGGTAGAGTGGCTGTTTTCGATAGACCCTCGACACAAGAAACACAAGTAATTGCATAATAAGAAGATATGCAGAATTTTTACGAAAATTTGCTATGCTAAAATGAGAAGATTAAGTTTTTTTCTATTTTTTGTACCTGTATGTCCAAATGGAATATAGAAGTTGGCACGACGCGAGTAACACAAATAAAGACCTAACTATGCTCACAGTCCATGCTTGATCATCGATTTCACTTGTTCCATATCGGATTATGGCTACCTCAATCAAGAATGTGAGGCATAACCCTATAAAAAACCAGAAATGATGAAGCAGCAATGAGCACAAGAGGATTTAGAAGAAAAAAATATAGTTTGGAAAAAAGAAAAGAAGTGATACTTACCTATGTAAAGTCTAGGTCTCACATTACAAGTCTGTTTCGTGCTAGTGAACACGTAGAGAAGAAAGATTGACAACGAATAGAGCAAGAACGCTTTGATCAACCTTGATTCAAGAAGCATGGCATTGTGCAAAGCGAACAACTTGTCTATGGCAAGGAACATGCTTGCTTGTTTAGACTCAAAGGTTTCCTGTTGACACAATTAAAGAAATTCATGAACTAGTACTAGAAATCTAAGACAATGATGATATTATACTAACTTAAAGTTGTTTTCCTTAATATGAATTAACAAACCTGAGCAGCTAATATAGTTTTTGATTTCTCAACAAGATGATCATGTGTTTCTTGAAGTTGTTTTTGCCGTCTAAGAAGCTCCTCTTGTTGCTCGTGCCCGAATTGAGCCAACTGTTGCAGAGTTCCTCTATAAAAGTATTGCAATACATCAGCCTACAAATTCGGCCAACAACAAGTAACCTACATATCAACCGTGATATAAAAGAGCAGCCCGGAATACGAAGCATCCGGCGTTCGGCAGCCTACTCAGTGGCTGATTCTACGGCTCGTGACCGTGGAGACAACTTTATCGTTGCTCCAAGGTTCCCCTTCTCAACCGTGTTATAGTACCTAGAAAATATAGGGTAATAACTTGCTATAACCAATTAAATTGCACTGACAGCATAAATAGTGTATATATGAGAATCGCACAAGTTATCGTTGATGGTTTTACCTGCTCTCTTCCATTGCTTGAGACTGAGTTTTAGTGAGGAGTTCAAGGCCATTAATAGCTTCAGATTGTCCGTCCAAAAGTTGTTTCTGTTTATCCAAAGCTTGGCCAGCAATATTCCCAATATCATCAGCTTTAGTCTGTAATTTGTCCATCCTAGAACTCATTTCATCCCCAACTTTCACAATCTTATTCTCAATTTCCTCAGTACCATTAACTAATCTATTAATCCCATGATCTAAATTAGTGTATGATTCATGAACCATTGCCATGTTTTCCTGCAAAGTCTCCTTCATTATTGCCTGGCCTTCACTCAACTCTAACTGGGAAGCTGCTATTCCTTTCGATTGCTCCAAAATTGCTTCCGAGTGCCTCGACACAGAGTTTACGCTGTCCTCAATATTCTTGGAAGTCTCTGCTACTAGTTGAGTTCGAACGTCAAGCGAGGCTAAAGATTCTTGTACTTTTTTCGAGTTTTGTAATAGCAATTCCCCTACTTGTAACATGTTCTCCAGTTTTTCCTCAGCAAATTCAGCAGAAATTTGCAAATTGTTGACCAAACTCTCTATTGAAAACTTCCATGCATCCATCCTGCAATTATTGAAAAAGCAGTAGACCTCAATATTAACTTTCACTAAAGCAAAAAAGAAGAAGATATTCAAGGTGGAAAAAAAGAGGGGAGCCTTGGTTTAACCGATAAAGTTGCAACCACATGACCAGGAGTGACCAGGAGGTCACGGGTTCGAACAGTAAAAACAGTCTCTTGCATAAATGCATGGTAAGGCTACATACAATAGACACTTGTTGTGGTCTGGCCCTTCATCGGACCCCGCATAGATGCCCTTTATATTCAAAGTGGGGGAAAATAGGTAAAACTTGTTAAAGCTAGTTAATGATTAAAGCTAGCTAAGTTGGTGTGAATGAGAAATGGAGGGAAGAAGACAATAGAAGGAAAATGAAGTTTCAAAGCAAAGTTCCTTTGAAAAGGAGCTTTGTACCACATTGGTGGTAGAAAGGGAAAGTTATGTGCTTATATTAGAAAGCACTTCTTCTAGCTCTTAAAGGGTTAAGAAGAGGGACTCCCCTCGCGCCGTCGTCGTCGCTCGACTCGGCTTCGGATTCGGATTTGGTCAAATGATCTGATTGATTGATAATCTTTTTGGACCAAATTTATTTAAAATTCAATCTTCATTTTCTGAAATTATTTTTAATTCTCGCGGGAAAAATATTAATTTGTTAACTGTAAACTTCCCAACGTTCTTATTTTTCAGAAAAAGGCATGGCCTTTCCCGAACAGGCACAGCTATATAAACTGAGGCAATGCCTCATTTTCGAGTACTGGAAAGAAAAAAAAAATATTCGTGCATTAAAAATTCTGCATTCTTTTCTGCAAACTGAAACATATCGAGTCATAGTGTGATTTCGTTCCCGAATTTGAGTTCGTCGAAGTCGTAGGCGTTTGAGGTACCGCCACTCCTACGACAGGTATATCCGTTATATCCTGGGAGGAAATAATCCACAACCTCGGGTACAGTGAGGGGGTTAAATTCCTTAAGGACACACAGTGAATTCTGTGGTCTCGGATTTCTTCATTTCTGTGGTTTTTTTTTTTTTTTTTTAACGTTACATACGTTCTGTTTTTTGTGTATCTTCTTCTTACTGGTTTCCAGTTTCTCGTTGCTTTGAACACGGACAATCGATATCAAGCTTAAGGAATTTATGTTATTATTTCCGTAAATTGTGACTGTCCAGAAAATAAAAGAAACTTGTAATTTTGTTGTTTGCATGTAACGAACTTGTATGTTGTTTGGAGACTAAATCTTCGGATTTTCTACTCCGGTTGAGATTAAAGTTTTCAGAACTTTCTACTCATTTGGGTACTTGATTTGAAGATATAAAAACTTCATCAAGTATACTACATACAGTTTATTACATTCTATTTGAAGTTTGTTTTAATTCTGTTTGTGTAAATTTGATTCGGTTTGAAGAAATAAAATCTTCACCGATTATTAAAGTGTTCTGTTATTTCCTACGACAGAAATGGGAGACCAAACTCCAAATTTGAATGCTACTGCTACTGTTACTGCCACACCAGCCCCCGTGGTTGGTTCTACGAGCAATGCTGCGTCCTCCAGTCGTACTGCACCAGCACCGGCTCCGGCAGAGAAGCCCGGAAAATTCACCGGGATTGATTTCAAACGATGGCAACAAAAGATGTTCTTCTATCTAACTACTTTAAGCCTTCAAAAGTTTATTAAGGAGGATATTCCGGTTCCGCCGGAATCAACACCTGAAAATGAACGATTTGTTGTAATTGAGGCGTGGAAGCACTCAGATTTTTTGTGCAAGAATTACATTCTTAGCGGACTGGAGGATGATCTTTACAACGTCTATAGTAATGTGGGAACATCAAAAGAACTATGGGATGCGTTGGAAAAGAAATATAAAACAGAAGATGCTGGCTTAAAGAAGTTTATCGCTGCCAAGTTTTTGGACTACAAAATGGTAGATGGCAAGTCTGTTGTCACTCAAGTTCAAGAGTTGCAGGTTATCATCCATGATCTCCTCGCTGAAGGTATAAATTTAATTAATGCCTTTGTCAAAAGTATTCAGTGCCCCGTCACTTACATGTTGTTTGTTGTAAGTTTGGTGATTAGTGGGGTGTTTCAAGTTGCGGCAGTGATAGAGAAGTTGCCTCCTTCATGGAAGGACTTCAAAAATTACTTGAAACATAAGTGAAAGGAGATGACATTGGAAGATCTCATCGTCCGGTTGAGAATCGAGGAAGATAACAAGGCAGCGGAGAAAAAGGCAAATGGGAGATCAACCATAGGGGGAGCACATATAGTTGAAACTGCCCCAACTAATATGAAAAAGAGGAAAAAGGCATCGGGACCAAGGAACTATCCCAACAAGAAGAAATTCAAGGGAAACTGCCATAATTGTGGAAAAATCGGACACAAAGCTGCAGACTGTCGTGCTCCGAAAAAGGAAAAGAAGAAGGGTCAGGCTAATATGGTTGAAACAAACGAGGAGGTTGATGACTTGTGCGCTATGTTGTCCGAGTGCAACCTAGTGGGAAGTCCGAAAGAGTGGTGGATTGACTCTGGCGCCACTCGCCACAATTGTGCTGTTAGAGAAGCCTTTGCTTCATATGCTCCCGCCGGGCCCGACGAAACAATATATATGGGAAATTCTGCAACGGCCAAGATTGAAGGTTATGGAAAGATACTGCTGAAGATGACCTCTGGCAAGGTGGTGACTCTCAACAACGTCTGTCATGTTCCTGAAATTAGGAAAAATCTTGTATCTGCCGGACTTCTAGTGAAGAACGGTTTTAAATGTGTTTATGTTTCTGACAAGGTTGTAATAAGTAAGAACGAAATGTACATAGGAAAAGGCTACCTCACAGAGGGCCTTTTCAAACTGAATGTAATGGTTGTTGCTAATAATAATAAAGTTTCTGCTTCGTCTTACTTGCTTGAGTCAAATGATTTATGGCATTCACATTTAGGACATGTCAACTATAGAACCTTGCGAAAAATGATTAGTTTGGAAGTATTGCCTAAGTTTGAATGCAATCAATCAAAATGTCAAATCTGTGTTGAATCTAAGTATGCTAAACATCCTTATAAGTCAGTTGAAAGGAATTCAAGTCCTTTAGACTTAATCCATACAGATATTTGTGACATGAAGTCAATTCCATCTCGCGGTGGAAAGAAGTATTTCATAACTTTTATTGACGATAGTACGCGGTATTGCTACGTTTATTTACTTAATAGTAAAGATGAAGCAATTGAAGCGTTCAGGCAATACAAAACTGAAGTTGAGACTCAACTTAACAAAAAGATTAAAATGATAAGGAGTGATAGGGGCGGTGAATATGAATCTCCTTTTGAACAAATATGTTTGGAATATGGCATTATTCATCAAACAACTGCTCCTTACTCGCCACAATCAAACGGAATTGCGGAAAGAAAAAATAGAACACTGAAAGAAATGATGAATGCCCTGTTAATAAGTTCTGGTTTACCCCAGAACTTGTGGGGGGAAGCCATTCTAACAGCTAGCCGAATACTCAATCGAGTGCCCCATAGCAAAACAAAATCTATTCCATACGAAAAGTGGAAAGGAAGGAAGCCCAATTTGGAATACTTCAAAGTGTGGGGGTGTTTGGCCAAGGTGCAAGTTCCTAAACCCAAAAGGGTAAAAATAGGACCTAAAACCGTTGATTGTGTTTTCATAGGATATGCCACAAATAGTAAGGCATATAGATTTCTGGTTCACAAATCAGAAAATCCCGACATTCAGGTGAATACGGTAATTGAATCAGATAATGCTGACTTCTTTGAAACCATATATCCGTATAAAAAGGAATGTGCGTCGTCTAGCAAAGAATCTAAACGACCTCGGGAAGAAATAAAGGAAAACATTCCTGATGAGGAAAATCCAAGACGTAGCAAACGTCAAAGGACGACTACTTCCTTTGGACCAGAATTTTTAACATTTTTGTTGGAAAATGAGCCTCGAACGTTCAACGAAGCTACGTCTTCATCGGAAGCTCAATTTTGGAAAGAGGCAATCAATAGTGAGATAGAATCCATATTGACCGAGTATATCCGACATATGCTCACTACGGAAAGTTCAAAGAGAAATCACACAGTTTTTTGTCATGCATGTTTTTCATCATATAGCCATTCCCCATTCATGTGGGGGATTGTTAAAGCTAGTTAATGATTAAAGCTAGCTAAGTTGGTGTGAATGAGAAATGGAGGGAAGAAGACAATAGAAGGAAAATGAAGTTTCAAAGCAAAGTTCCTTTGAAAAGGAGCTTTGTACCACATTGGTGGTAGAAAGGGAAAGTTATGTGCTTATATTAGAAAGCACTTCTTCTAGCTCTTAAAGGGTTAAGAAGAGGGACTCCCCTCGCGCCGTCGTCGTCGCTCGGCTCGGCTTCGGCTTTGGATTTGGATTTGGATTTGGATTTGGTCAAATGATCTGATTGATTGATAATCTTTTTGGACCAAATTTATTTAAAATTCAATCTTCATTTTCTGAAATTATTTTTAATTCCCGCGGAAAAAATATTAATTTGTTAACTGTAAACTTCCCAACGTTCTTATTTTTCAGAAAAAGGCATGGCCTTTCCCGAACAGGCACCAAGCCTTTCCGAACAGTCACAATTCGAGGCTATATAAACTGAGGCAATGCCTCATTTTCGAGTACTGGAAAGAAAAAAAAAATATTCGTGCATTAAAAATTCTGCATTCTTTTCTGCAAACTGAAACATATCGAGTCATAGTGTGATTTCGTTCCCGAATTTGAGTTCGTCGAAGTCGTAGGCGTTTGAGGTACCGCCACTCCTACGACAGGTATATCCGTTATATCCTGGGAGGAAATAATCCACAACCTCGGGTACAGTGAGGGGGTTAAATTCCTTAAGGACACACAGTGAATTCTGTGGTCTCGGATTTCTTCATTTCTGTGGTTTTTTTTTTTTTTCTTTTTTAACGTTACATACGTTCTGTTTTTTGTGTATCTTCTTCTTACTGATTTCCAGTTTCTCGTTGCTTTGAACACGGACAATCGATATCAAAACTTAATGCAATTGATGGCAAATTGCACCAATTTCAAGAAGGAACTCCAAATAAATTTTCAGAACATCAGTATCTATTTTCTTGAGACAATTTGTCATTGGTGATTTTGCATCACAATAAGGCAAAGGAGATCTTCCAGTATGCTGCTGAAAACAATCACATAAATTCCAAGAAAGTCTAGACCTTAATTCTTCATCGGGAAGAGCTTTTGAACACACAGCAAATACACTTTGATAAGCTCTCTGCCAACAAGAATCAGGGACTAACATCTTTTGTTTAGCGTTTTCGATGAGTTTAAGTCCCTTTTCATTTTTATAAACTTCCATTGAGAATTCAGATACCAACTTAACCATTCCACTTTTCGAAGAGTATTTACTGTTTTCGTGTTTATTATCATTCCTGTCGTTAGTTGTAGATGAAAAGAACCAACCCTGTGATGATGAACTTTGCGACACCAAAACTAACAACACTAGCAACCACTTTCGCATATGAATTCCTCCCATTTTTGTTCTCAATCTGCACAACAACCAAAAGAAAAAAGGTTGTCACTTTCTTTTTCTGTTAATAAAACCTTATTGTTATAGATAATTTGAAACTCCACAAAGCTACACGCAGAAGCAACTGATAATTATATAAATAGTTGGGAAAATGGCGGCAACTACTTGGGGAGAAAGTATCGTGGATTTTTTTAAAAAAAAGAATTTGCTAAAAAGGATAATATTATATACTTAACTTGGGTCGGAATTAACATTTAGTAGAAAAATATGGCTGCCGAAGAGTCCAATAAAAGAGCGGTTACGGCATAGAAAAGGAGACTTATTAAGGAATAAAATATGCGTGCATGCATGATGTTTTACAGTGAAAAGAAAGGGACAGAAAGAAATAAATATGCGAATCTACAGATATCAGATAACAAACCATAATCGCAAGAAACTTCAAAATTTAAATTATTTTACATTTACACTTGATGCGCCTTATTTGACGTGGTAAAACTAATTAATAACCAAACATCAGCATCTAATTAATGCATTTCCAAGTGAACAATTGCCTATTTAGCAAGATAAAGAAAAAGGAAACAAAACTTTGCTATCATAAAGGGATAAAAAGATTCAAGAAAAAGAAATTCATTGATATATTTTTCAATTAAAACAAATAGCAAAGTGTTATGAAATAATATAAAAGACAAGAACAATAATGCAAGAACAAGAGCAAATAGAGAGAAGAGTAGAGAGAGTTCTTCTTATTGATACTTAGAGAATGTTAGGAGTGATTTACAATGGTAGAGGGCACCTCTATTTATAGGGAGGAGGATGATTTAGCTACCAAGAATAGAACTCTAGAATCTCTCTAATTAAAGACATTCACATTAAATAGAAGTGTATTTATAACACTCCCCCTTGAATGTCTTATTCAATGATGTGCCTCATTAAAACCTTAAAACAAAACCCAATGGGAAAAATTAAAGTAAGGAAAAAGAGTACACATGTTTGAATATGCGCCTATTGGTTGCCTCGTTAAAAACCTCGCAAGGAAAACCCGGTGGGACAAAACCTTGTAAGGGAAAAAGAGTGCAACGCGCCTTAAACTCCCCCTGATAAGAACATCAATTTATGTCCTTAAGTCTTCGCATCCCGATCTTGTGAACTAGCTTCTTGAAGGTTGACTTTGGTAGAGATTTTGTGAACAAATCAGCCATATTTTCGCTTGAACGAATCTGTTGAACATTGATATCACCATTCTTTTGAAGATCATGTGTGAAGAATAACTTTGGTGAAATATGCTTCGTTCTATCTCCTTTTATGAATCCTCCCTTCAATTGAGCTATACATGCTGCATTGTCTTCATACAAAGTTGTGGGTAGTTTATCACACTTCAAACCACATTTGTCTTGGATATGATGTATTATCGACCTTAACCACACACACTCCCGACTTGCTTCATGAATAGCAATTATCATATTGTTCACATCAAGTGATCGAACAACCATCGGTGTACTTAAAGGATGTGCTTCATCCATGTAAAACCGTTTCAGTACCTTTTCTGTATAGGTAGATTGATGAACAAAAATTCCGTTTGTCAAATATTCAATTTGCAAACCAAGACATAGTTTAGTCTTTCCGAGATCTTTCATCTCGAATTCATCCTTTAGATAATCAATTGCCTTTTGGAGTTCTATAGGGGTTCCAATAAGGTTTATGTCATCAACATATGCGGCAAGTACAACAAATTCCGATGTTGTTTTCTTTATAAAAACACACGGGCAAATGGCGTCATTTATATAGCCTTCTTTTAACAAGTACTCACTAAGACGATTATACCACATTCGTCCAGATTGCTTTAGACCATACAAGGATCTTTGCAATTTAATTGAGAACATTTCCCGAGATTTTGAGTTGTGCGCGTTTGGCACCTTGAGTCCATCGGGAATTTTCATGTATATCTCATTATCAAGTGAGCCATAAAGATAGGCAGTAACTACATCCATTAAGTGCATGTCAAGCTTTTCATGGACAGCAAAACTTATGAGATAACGAAAGGTTATCGCATCCATTACAGGCGAATATGTCTCTTCATAATCGACACCAGGCCTTTGAGAAAAACCTTGTGCAACAAGGCGTGCCTTATATCTTTGTACCTCGTTTTTCTCATTTCTTTTGCGTACAAAGACCCATTTATAACTGACAGGCTTAACACCATTAGGTGTTTCAACTATAGGGCCAAAAACTTCACGTTTTGCCAGCGAATTCAATTCTGATTGAATTGCTTCTTGCCACTTTGGCCAATCCTGTCTTTTTCGACATTCTTCAACAGATTGAGGTTCGAGATCCTCACATTCTTGCATAATGCTAGATGCTACATTATAAGCAAAGGCATTATCCACCACAATATCCACTCGATTAATATTTGCCTCAATATTAATTGGATTTAGGGATAGTTCCGTATTTTCCAGAGTCTCGGGCTCAATGGATTCTTCATGAATCTCAGAATTTGTTAAATCGTGAGATTCTTTCGCGGTGTCATTTTGATCATTCTTTTTCCTCTTTCTAGGATTTCGATCTTTGGAACCTAATGGTCTGGCACGCTTCAGGCGTGCATTCGACTCATTGGATATGACACTAGATGATTGTCCAACAGGGACATCAATACGGATTGGAACATTTTCCGCGGGAATGTGGGATTTCGTTATCCTTTTCAAGTCCGTAAATGCGTCAGGCATTTGATTTGCTATTCTTTGCAAATGGATAATCTTTTGTACCTCTCTTTCACAAATAGAGGTATGTGGGTCAAGATGAGATAATGATGCATTTTTCCACAAAATTTCCCGTTTGGTTTCACCAACTTCTCCCCCTAATTTTGGGAAAAGTGTCTCATCAAATCGACAGTCTGCAAATCGTGCAGTAAACAAGTCGCCTGTCAATGTTTCGAGGTAGCAAATGATGGAGGGCGATTCAAACCCAACATATATTCCTAACCTTCTTTGGGGACCCATTTTGGTGCGGGATGGCGGTGCTATAGGCACATATACTGCGCATCCAAAAATTCTTAAATGGGATATATTGGGTTCATGACCCAAAACCAATTGCAACGGGGAATACTTGTGGTAATTCGTCGGTCTGAGACGAATTAGCATTGCTGCATGTAAGATGGCGTGACCCCATACCGAAGTGGGCAGCCTCGTTCTCATAAGTAATGGCCTTGCAATCAACTGCAGGCGTTTAATTAACGATTCTGCAAGACCGTTTTGAGTGTGAACATGAGCTACAGAATGTTCAACTTTTATCTCGATTGATAAGCAATAATCATTAAATGCTTGGGATGTAAACTCAGCAGCATTATCCAGTCTAATGGACTTGATTGGATTATCTGGAAATTGTGCTCGTAGTCGAATTATTTGTGCCATTAATTTCGCAAACGCAAGGTTGCGTGATGACAACAGGCACACATGAGACCATCTACAGGATGCGTCTATCAAGACCATGAAATACCTAAACGCCCCACTAGGTGGGTGAATAGGTCCACAAATGTCCCCTTGTATACGTTCCAGAAACGTGGGTGACTCAGTCCCAACCTTTGTTGGTGATGGCCTGATAATCAACTTGCCTTGATAACACGAAGTGCAAGGATATTAATTATTCGAAAGAATTTTGAAATTCTTTGACGGATGCCCATATGAGCTTTCTATAATCCGTCTCATCATGACCGATCCTGGGTGTCCCAATCGATCATGCCAAAGTACAAAGGTATTGGAATCAGTAACCCTTTGGTTTACTGTTGAATGTGCCTCAATTGCACTAATTCTTGTCCAATACAGGCCACAAGATAAAGACGGGAATTTCTCAATAACCCTCTTTTGGCCGGAGACATTCTTTGTGATGACGAGATATTCAAGATTATCTTCATCCGTTGTCTCAATATGATAGCCATTCCGGCGTACATCTTTAAAACTCAACAAGTTTCTCTTAGACTTGGAGGAGAACATTGCATTCTCTATGATTAACGTCGTGCCTTTGGGCAGAGTTACAAGTGCTCTTCCGGAGCCTTCAATCAATTTACTACTTCCAGAGATTGTAGTAACGTTTGCCTTACACATATTTAGTTGAGAGAAATATTTCCTTTCTTTGAGTATTGTATGTGTAGTACATGAATCAACTAGGCAAATACTTTTACAGTTGGACGTTGATCCAAGTTCGCTTTGTGAGATATCCATATTTGCTATCCCATAGTTTGACATACAAAAGAGATATACGAATATAAGAATAAACAAGTTCAATTCGTTTGTGTCACATAATATTTTCAAAATCTGCTGCTAACAGTTGACTAACAAAATCAGATATGTTATCCATAATTGATTACTTTGCAGTTTGAAAATTTCAGTTTAAACATTTTCTTCAAACAATCGATTGTTAAACACAAACAATCGATTGTTGAACATTGACAATCGATTGTTAAACACACACAATCGATTATTTGCTATTTTGAAAAACTTCAGATCACACTGTCTTAAGACAATCGATTGTTATGCATAGACAATCGATTGTTGGCTATTTTGAAAAATTCCAGAGCACACTGTTTTAAGACAATCGATTGTTAAGTATAGACAATCGATTGTTGGCTATTTTGAAAAATTCCAGAGCACACTGTTTTAAGACAATCGATTGTTAAGTATAGACAATCGATTGTTGGCTATTTTGAAAAATTCCAGAACACACTGTTTTAAGACAATCGATTGTTATGCATAGACAATCGATTGTGGATGATTTTTGAAAAATTCCAGATTACACTGTCTTAACGACAATCGATTGTTAGACAAAGACAATCGATTGTGGATGATTTTTGAAAAATTCCAGATTACACTGTCTCAACGACAATCGATTGTTAGACAAAGACAATCGATTGTTGATCAATTATTTTTCAGCTTTAATGCGAAAATAGTAGATAATCGACTAGTTTTTCAGGCTAGTCGATTACCCCTACTGGGAAATAAAAATTTTATTGATATTTGAGCATATTGAAGATATTCTAAAGAACTACTGCTAACATTGCATCATGAACTAACTAATACGAGCTAATACTAATGACTATTAGTTTATTCACTAACTAATACAAATAAGTAGAATAAATCAAATAACTCCATCTTCTTTCATCACGGACCCATCGCCGATTAGGTGGTCTATTTTCCCCTCGGGTTGCTCAAAGAAGTCTGCCACATCCAGGTGGGTGATGTCCTCATCGTCGTCATAGACAAAATTTGTTTCAGGGCCTTTTCTCTTTCGAGATGCTTGATAAAGGTTAACCAAGTGTCTTGGTATACGGCAAGTCTTTGACCAGTGCCCTTTCCCACCGCAACGATAACATATAGTTTCTGAACCATTTGCCTTAGGATCTTCATGACCCCGTTTCTGCTTTCGGCGGTTATCTCTCTTCGGGGGTTGACGGACTTCATTGGAATTTCTTCCTTGTCTACGTCCCTGGCTATGACCCCGTTTACGACCATGACCATGGTCCTTTTCATTTTTGGCATAATGAGAGTGCACCTTATCTGCTTCAGGCAGTGGTGTAGACCCAGTGGGTCGATTTTCATGATTTCTCATGAGCAGGTCATTATTTCGCTCAGCCACTAGTAGAAGAGAAATCAGTTCAGAGTACTTTGTAAAGCCTTTCTCTCTGTACTGTTGTTGCAGTACTATATTGGAGGCATGAAACGTTGTAAACGTTTTCTCAAGCATATCATAATCGGAGATATTATCTCCGCATAGCTTCAATTTAGAAGTAATTCTGAACAGTGCAGAATTATATTCAGAAACGGGCTTAAAGTCCTGGAGCCTCAGATGAGCCCAATCATATCGTGCTTGTGGCAGAGTGACCAACTTCAGGTTGTCATATCTCTCCTTTAAGCCGTTCCACAAGATGAGTGGATCCTTGACGGTGAAATATTCAATCTTCAAACCCTCATCAAGGTGATGGCGCAAGAAAATCAAGGCCTTCGCACATTCTTAGGTGGATGCTTTTTCTCTATCTTTGATGGTGTCTCCGAGACCCATAGCATCTAAGTGGATTTCAGCATCCAACACCCATGTCATATAGTTCTTGCCCGAAATTTCAAGGGCAACGAACTTTCTTTTCGTAATGTCAGACATAATCGAAAATTAAATTAGGAAGAGGGAAATACCTTAGATTTTTCGAGAATGGTTCTTGAGACAGTAGAGTCTCGTGCTGATAACGTGTTATGAAATAATATAAAAGACAAGAACAATAATGCAAGAACAAGAGCAAATAGAGAGAAGAGTAGAGAGAGTTCTTCTTATTGATACTTAGAGAATGTTAGGAGTGATTTACAATGGTAGAGGGCACCTCTATTTATAGGGAGGAGGATGATTTAGCTACCAAGAATAGAACTCTAGAATCTCTCTAATTAAAGACATTCACCTTAAATAGAAGTGTATTTATAACACAAAGCATAAATATTATAACTTTTTAAGTGTCAGACTTGGTATTGAGATAAATATTAAATATTGTACTTAATATAGAGCAAAAAAACAGAAATGGAAAGACAACGTGTACCTGACTTACTCCCTCAAACAATTTATATCTCTCTATATGAATCTATATAATAAAGATAAGATGTAATGTTAGATTAAAGATGGAATTCAAGAAACATCATAACTGTTTTCTCAATTTGTGAAAGAAAATGAATGACGTGACGTTATAGAAGTCTGATGTGGCACATCTCATAGATGATAATTATTATCTTTTTTCTCGTTCTTTATTACTTATTTTTCCACATTTTCTCATATATTTTATTTTTACTAGCTCAATACGTCAGTATATTCTTTCTTCTATATTATAACATTTATATTCTTTTCCGAAACGTCTCCTTCATTCCTAACGCTCCCCATCCTTCTTATTAGTTTCATTCTCCTTCCTCATTTAAACATATACATTATTTTCTTCCTTCACTCATATTTTAATATGGTTGTCATTTAATTAGTAGTAATTAATTAAATTTGTATCCTTCCCCAGCACCCATTTCTACCTCTATACTTTTTATTTTTCATTCACTTACTTCTTTTGTACTCATTTTCATGCTTTGCATATGTCTTAAATTTTTTTTTATATAGTTTTATAGGATAGCATGATCTTAGTTGCACATATTACAAATACATATCTTAACATACTTGGTTATTTTTTAGATTCGCAAATAGTGGCAAAGCCAGAAATATCTTCAAGAGTGTTCAAAATTAAAATAATTAAAAAAATATTCCGACAAAGAGTGTTCAATATTTGTTATGTACCTCTAAAAACTAATTACCTATATACGTAACGTAATTTTCCGATAAAGGTGTCACGGCCCCAAACCCGGTCGTGATGACGCTAAACCCAACGGCTAGGCAAGCCCGACCAAATGTGCTCTCAACCCGAGCTTAGAGCTCATAAACCATTTCTTTTAAGCCATTAATAGTGAAGGAACCCAAATAAACTGTTATGTATAAAAGTATCCCGAAAATCTCACAGAACAACATAATTTTCCCCAAAGACCTGGGGTCACGAGTTTTAGAGCCTCTAAAAATACTGAATACATGTCAGAATGAGGGAAATACAAGTGTAAGAATAACTAGAAAATAACTAGAAGATCAGAGACATGGGTCCTGCGGACGCTGGCAGCTACCTCAATACTCTGTCAAACTAATAATCAGCAACCACACGCGCAAAATCCTCTAGAGTACCTGAATCTGCACACAAGGTGCAGGGAGTAGGGGGTGAGTCTACCAACTCAGCGAGTAATAACAGTAAATAAAGCTCCGAAAGCAAGAAAACCCAATAATTACACAAAGTAAGCTAAAACAGTGTATAACAGTAGCTGCAACTGAACAACAATATATATATGTGATGCAAATGCAGGGATTCGATGCAATGCATATGATGATACAATCCAGTACCCACTGCGGTGTGCAGCCCGAGCCACCCATATCATTTATCGTCGACGGCGCTCACTAGGGGTGTGTATAAACTCCGGAGGGGCTCCTACAGCCCAAGCGCAATAACCAGCCATCTCGTGGCGAATGATCAAACCAGCCAGCTCGTGGTGAAAATCGACAACCATGCCAGTCCATCTTACTTTACCGCTCATATCACACAGTGTCCGTGTTACCACTATTTCTAATCACCGCTGCGGCGCGCAGCCCGAGCCACCAAAAATCAGTTCAGAAAATATATCATAAGCCCTTTGGGCTGTTATAAACAATGATCCTCAGCCTAAATACATTTAAAAGATAGCATATGAGTTCTAAACATTTGAAATACTGCAGAAAACAATATTTTAAAACCATGGACTGATAGTAAATGACATGCAATCATGCTAAAACAATAATACCAACTCCCTAAGGATATCACATGTTGGCACTAGGCCCCAAATACGGCATAAAGCCCAATAATAATCATCACAGTGTGTGTATCATACGCCAATATAGTATAATTCTCACTCGGGATGGACCACGTCACAATCCCTCAACAGTATCCGACCCCGCACTTATCATGGAGTACGTGTCACGCCTCAACATAGCGTTGATGTGAAAGTCCGGGGTTTCAAACCCTCATAACAACATTTACTAGCATTACTCACCTCGAACCGATGAAATATCAAGCTCGCGACGCCTTTGCCTCTCCATTCGGCCTCCTCGCGCGTCGAATCTAAACAAATATAAAATTATATGTGTTCTTTATTTTCTGTATTTATTATTCTACAATAGTAGTAGTTGGAACATATAGAAGAACCAGGTCCTTCATAAGCAGTTTAAGCGAAAATTGGGTACCATGCAAATCATCCCCCCTCTTGTGTGGTATTGACGCTTAGAACATCAAAGTCATTTTGTCCCTGATAATTCCTCAACACTCACACCACAAATCTATATCCACATCTCACACTTATCCTAATTGTCTTCCTACACTCCCTAATTCATCTGTTGTTTTAGCTGCTCCTTCACATGCTTCTCCTAATTCCCCTGCTCTTTCTCCTGTTTCTTCCTCTCAACCAATTTCCCTTAGAAGATCACATAGAAGAGATAATGCAGGCACCTTGCCTGGTTTTCTTAAAGACTATGTTTGCAATAATATCTATTTCACTTATCATACCACCTCCTATTTTTCTACTCCTTATTCACCACCTCCATTCTCTTTTTCTGTACTCTCCACCTCTAATCAGCATCTTATTCAATCTCTATCAACCATTTCAGAACCTACCAATTACAATCAGGCTTGTTCCAACCAGATTGGGTCCAAGCCATGGATTCTGAACTCAAAGCTTTGGAAGAGAACCACACATGGGATGTAGTTCTCTTAACTTCTACAAGAAAGCTCTTCCCTAAATTCCTATTTTATGGCCCTAATACGTCAAAAAAGGAGGAACGTTATTGTTTATTAGGTCTTTTTTATTGGCCCACAAAAAATTTGGAGGTCAAGGACAATCACCTTAACTCATGGAGATGATGTGGACTATATCACATGAAAATCTGAATCACATTGAATTCTTGTTTTATGGCCCTAAAATTTCAAAAGAACGAGGAATGATCATGGCGAAGCGCTGACTATTGTTTATTAGATTATTTTTTATGGGCATGCAAAAGTTTAGGAGATTCGGGGCCGGTCGCCAAATTCACGCAGATGGCATGGACTATATCACATGAAAATTTAAGAATAGTCCCGAATTTCTGTTTTATGGCCTTAAAGCGCTAAAAATGAGAAAAAATCACGGCGAAGCAATGACTATTATTTATTAGGATATTTTTTATGAGCCCGCAATATTTTAGGAGATTATGGACCAGTCGCCCAAATTCATATAAATGGCATGGACTATAGTACACGGAAATCTGGAAATCGTCCTGAATTCCTATTTTATAGCTTTAAAACACCAAAAGAAAAACCTAAAAGTCATCGTGAAATAATAAGTATTAATCAGTAATAATTTCCTATGTACCTAGAAAAATTTAGCCCAATCGAAGTCTATCAAAAAAAGTCTACAAAATTGCATGTGCCAATACAAATGAAAAGTAGATAAAATCATTAATTCGTATTGCATGACCCCTAAACACCATAAAATAAATTGAAATTCATGGCAAAGGAATGAATTGGTCACTAGGTCATTTCCTATGGACGTACGAAATACATGCCACTTGGAGTCTGCCAATTTTTTTTTTTACAAAATAAGATGTATTAAACACATGAAAAAGTAGATATAATCACAAAATTCATGTTGTATGACCATAAAATACCAAAAAATAAAAACAAAATTCAAGGCGAAGTATTCAATATTGATCACTAGATCGTTTCCGATGGACCTATACAATTCCAGGTCAATCAGAATCCCTAAAAAATTCTACAAAATCAACATGGACTAATATACCCGAAAATATAGATATAATCATATATTTGTATTGCATGACCCCAAAACACCAAAAGATAAATCCAAAAGTCATAACGAAGTGATGAGTATTTGTTACTAGACCTTTCATTGTGGATCTATGAAATTTCAAACCAATAAAAGTCTATCAAAGAAATTCTACAAAATCGATATGGACTAATACTCACGAGATATAGTCACTTGTTGCATGAACCAAAATAATAAACTCAAAACTCATGATGAAACGATTTTCCTATAGACATACAAAATTTTAGGTCAATCGAATTTTATCAAAAAAATTCTACAAAATCGGCATATACTAATATATACAAAAAATAAATATAATCATAAACTTATTAATCGATACAAATTACTTTTTAAAGGAATTGCGACATATGTTAGGCCATTAGCCTTCACTTTTCCGACTATGGCCACGAGATTTTGATGCAAAACAATCTGGGCCTTTTTTTTATTTATACCCGGTTTTAGGGTCACGGTTGAACTTATACCCATTTTGCAAAAATATTTTACAAGCCTATCCATTTTACAATCAACTTCAAGCTTATCGGGTCTGAAGTTTAAAAAGAATTAGTATGAAGTGAAAAAATTGTACTTCAGATGCACTTAAAGTCAAATAAGTCTGAAGTGAAACCAATGGGTTCATGCATGGATTCATGCACTAATGTTTTCCTACACCTAAGGCCAATAAGTTTGAAGCAAAAAAATTGCACTTCAGATGCACTTAAGGCCAAATTGGTCAGAAGTGTAACCAATGGTTTCATGCATTTAAGGCCAATAAGTCTGAAGTGAAAAAATACACTTCAGATGCATTTAAGGCCGAAGGTCTAAAGTGCAACAAACGTTTTCTTACGCTTAAGATTAATAAGTCTGAAATGAAAAATTACACTTTAGATACACTTACCAAAAGGTTTGAAGTGCACTTAAGGCCAAATGGCCTGAAGTGCAAATTGTCCATCAACAGAAATTTGCTCGTCGAATTTCACAATCTAATATACGGTTTAATACCTAAATCTACTCCAAATAAGATCAAATTTGAAACATAACCTCCAAATATCATAAAAAATAAACCTCAATTATCAATTTGTCAAAATAATAATAGATCTAACTAACTCATTTTGCAATTAAGGAAAAGAAAAGAAAAAACCCTAAGCAATAGTAAAAAATAAAGCGCCACAACAACTTAGTACTGTATAATATCATAAACTACCTTAAAATACGTTCACAAATACCATATAAAATCAATGTCACTCGAAGAAGAAGAAGAAAGATGAGAAAAAGGCCTGAAGTTGTTTAAAAAATGGGTACAAGTTAAAAATAAAATAAAAAGTGAGTACAGGTTAAATAAGGGCGACCAAGTAGCGTGCCAGTGCAATTTTTGCAAAGAATCATTACAGAAAACTCACACAAATGTCCCAAATAAATCTTAACTTACCAACCTGTAGCCATTAGTCATAGACTTGCCAAAATTAGCCAACGAAAATTGAAAAACTAAATAATAGGGTTCTTTCTATCAAAGAATCACATGCAAAAATCACCTTCCATATTTTTAAGCGTGATTAGCAACATTAGATACAAGATAGAAAGGAAATTTCATAGACAGGGTAGCAAATAAGGTGATGAAATATAAAAATCTATACAATATTCTAAAAATCTAAACAAAAAGGAAATTTTATTAATGTGTATAGATGAAATTCATTGAAAATATATAGATAAGTCAATATACAAAATTTGAGAAAGATTGGAAGTGTTTGGACTAGTTTTATATCAAAATTCGTAATTAAATCGAGTGCGAAAAAGTTCTCTGCGACACATGTATCAAACATGTATCAGGCATGTATCTCACACACAAGTATACATGGATATACATATGGTACACAATTGATACATGTGTGATCCACAAATAATACACAGTGTGATACACATATCATTTTTTTTCATGTTCAGCTTTTACTTCGAATTTTTAATTCAAATCACCTCAAAACTTTACTAAATCATCCCAAAATTGATATTCAAGCTCCTTAAGTTGTGCCCAATCTATTCTAATAACACCCACTCAAAACAAAGCAAAAATTTGATTTTTTTTGTTACAAATGGCTAATTGGTTAATATTAGTAATATTTTATCAATTGACCAATTTTTATAATGAGATACATATAAATGAACATAGCTGATAATTCCGCATTTAAATGGTTGGACCAAAATCAACTATAAGCTTCTGGATTCGAGGCCCAAAACAAATTATGAATTTAGTAGCTCAGTGGCTTGAACTGATTGACATGGCATACAACGTTGACGTTCGTTACATGCATGTCCCCAAATTACGTTCAATCTTTGAATTAGACTCCTCATTTTTTTCAAACTACATGTTTCATCTTCTAATTGGTTTCAATGATAGGGTAAGAAATCAAAGTTGTCTCCAAACCGAGGCAATCAAAAGATGTCATAACAAGTATTATGCTATTTGCCATTTCTAGCTCATCTAACTGGTAGTAAAGATCATTTACGAAGCACTGCTTGTTTTAGATAAACATTTGTACCGTCACACAGCTTAGAATAACAACTAAGATACCAAAACTGGAACTTGTTACCTTTTCTCTGCAATCCTTTCTCTACAAAGCTAAGCACTAGTAATATCCGTCGAAATATCCCAAAAAACAGGCCTACAAAAACACCTAGGTATTTCTATAACTCTTTTTTGTTTTCCCGAGCTTTCCCGAGTCGAGTGTCTATTGAAAAAAACATCTCTATCTCCATAAGGTAGGGCCAAAGTCTGCGTATCCCAAACCCCATTATGCGGTATTATATTGGGTACGTTGTTTTTTTTTTCAGAAGGAAAAAGGAATAAAGAATTGAAATATAGAAAAAAGCTGAACTATACTATATTGGACTTTGCTTTCAAGTTAAGCAGATGCTAATAAGCCCAATTGACAAATTTGAGACACTGGAGGAGCCTCCCAATAAGCTGTCTTCTTCTTCATTTCTGCAAAATCCCGCAGACATTGCTCCATTCTTAAATCTTCAACTCGCCTTCTCGCTGCAGCCAGTTTATCACCTGCCACTTCATCGAATAATTTCTGCCACCCTCTCTCCCACTCGGCATGAGCATCACAGAGCTGAAGGGTGTTATTGGCCCAATCTGTCCAGCTCCATCCTTTGTACAGTCTGTTCATTACCAGCCCAACACAGCGGTCAGTGCATGAAGGTGTGCAAGGCCGGCACTTGGCACCACTTAATGGGCCTGGACTAGAAAGTGCTGCTACTGGAACACCAAAACGGGGTGGTGGAAAATCATAGCTACGATCTGATACAACGCAGAATGGGAGGCGCTTAGTGATGTAGGGAACTTTGTGGATGGTCAGTTGGGCCTTGAATGCGCCCTCTGAGTTGAGGAGATGGTATCCAGCTGAATCCAGCTCAGGAATCAAAGAGACCCGTGAAAGAGCAACTACAGACGTGTTGTAGTCACCGAGACCAAAGCGATCATTTAAGCCACCGTAGGATGAACCTGGAGGAACTAGGTAGGCACCTAGAATGAAATCGTCCGGCGATAGTGGGGCATTCCAGTAGCCATCAACTCGGGTACGAATTACCCAGTCATAAGTGAAGTTGTTCCGGCGTTGATGAGCTTGAATCATCGTCAAGCAGCCCTCAACTAGGTTGAAATATTGCAGCAGACCCTGCCATACAGAACAGTAAAAAAATTTGTTGCAATTTCCAGAATTAGAAAAAGCCAGTGTAGCTTATTAACATCAAGCCTAGGGGGAATATGGCTATAAATACTTTTTATTTTTCAACTAAGCAGATGCAGATTATGTATGTAAAAACTAACCTTGAATTTGCCTCTGCAACTATGAGCTAGGTGCTAATGAACTCGGAGATTCACCTCTACAACAATGAGCTAAGTGCTACTGAACTGTAAGAACCATGGTTCGATCACAGTATCTCATGATGTACAACTAAACAATGAACCAGTGATCTATCTTATGAAATGGTAAGAAAGATACACAATACTACAATAGCAATTTAAGTCCAACCAGTGCAGGCAGTAGCACTGCTCCGAATAATCAGGTAAAGATTGAGCTAGAGCAATACTAGTTGCGCTTGAATTAGGTAAAGCTATACTACCATAAATTTAACATGCTCACATGTCAGACTAATAAACACCATATTTAATATAATCCTACTTTTCAAGTGCACTTAACACTAATATTCAACTATCATTAATCCGACAAAGGACTATTCGATTGCAAAATATGAAATATTGAACCATTTAATGGTGTTCCTAGTGAATACTTCCAATTTCCAATTAACAGTTCCCCTTCTCAAGTAACTAACACAGGGATTACGTGTCCTCAAATCCTCAACATTTTCTTATTTCTTCCCAACAAACCTTGGATGGTTTCACGTTAGAGCCCATAGAATTGGTGAAGAAGCTCAGAAGGTAAACCTATAACAATTTGCACCTGAGATGCCACACCATCCAAACAAAATTTTGCCTACATTTTACCTACCTTCAGTATTATACGTCGTCCCTAACCTCTCTTCACTTTATAGAATCAATGTTTGTTTAGGTGCCAGATTCATCACTCTGTGACTATATCATCAGTTAACTCAATTCCAAACTAGTTAGTCTTAGCTATATAAATCGATGAACTCACTCTACTTTCTCAAAGTATTATGAGGATTCATCAAAATTAGACTTTTCTTGACCACGTACTTATTATGTCCCACCAGCAAATCTGCATGTGTTGTAACTCTGCACACAAAGAATTAGGCGCAAGAGTAAAAATCACTGACTACTATTTTTATCCTGACTGTGAACTTACTGCAATTTCCTTCCTCAACTCGAACATAGAACGGTGGAGTTAGATTTCACCAAAGTATACGAAACCAAATACCAGAACAAGTGTCGACTGCTAACTAACAAGAGCCGCCAGCTACAACTACCACTTAACAACCTTCCAAAATTGGCTTTCAAGTTAAAACAAATGTACACCATTAATATCTAATACTCCATTGTTACGATCCCAAAAAACAAAACACTTAAGCCACAAAACATTCTCCAATTGAAATCTTCTTAAACTAAAGCTAAATACTAATTAAGCTAAACAAACAAACAAAATTCCGTACATAAAAAACAAACAAAAAACAGAGAGTTTTTTTTACCTGTATACCATTTGGTGAGTTGCGAGGGCTGAGAACTCGGACCTGAGACTCGGTCATGTTAATTGGTTTTGGCCGGAAAATTTTAATGGCGGAGATTCGCGGAGCAGCCTTTAACAAGGAGAGCTTATAAGCTTTAGAATCAAACGGGCTATGAAGATAAAGATCAGATTTCGGATACTCTTTCAGAATCTTCTGGATAATAGAAGGCCCAGTTAGTTCAAACCTACGAGCCCCACCCACTAAACACACTGCAATTCTAGACCGATCCAACTCCTCCTTCGTCGCCGGTTTATAAACCGGCGAAAACAACGGCTCATCATTTCTAAACCGAGTCTCCGATTGATTCGCAAAAACCGGCGGGAGTAAGCTAGACCGTTTCAGCAAGGAGTTAGGAGGAGGAGGAGGAGCATTATTGTTGAAAACGGATTTGAAAGGGGCAAAAGTGGAAAAGGGATTGTTGAAGGTGAAAGTGGAAGTGGTTATGGTGGAAATGGAGGAGAGAGAAATGTAAAATAGGAGAGAGAGAGGAGGGAGAATTAAGAGTAAAAACTTCCAATCAAGATCTGAAGAAACCCATTTTGAACATTTTTTCAGCAGCAGCTTCATTTTTTCTTCAAGATCTTGGATTTCGTTTCTTCTTCTTCTCCCATAAATGGCCAAAAAAGTTCGATCTTTATTCTAAAGAATAGTACTAATATTTCTAAAAGACTTGAGCTTTAGGCCATGCAAACTAAAAGAAGAAAAGGGTAGAGACAGTAATATTGGACTTTTCAAGTAGAATGGCTGAATCACATGAATGAAAGTTGAATGACTGTTCTTTTTTCTGGGTAAAGAAAGGTTCAGAAGATAATTATACAGTGTGATGATAAATCTCGAGAGGCAACAGCAAAAAGGAATAATAAAAGAAAATACATATATGGTGAAAATTTATTCCCACTCGAATTAAATTATATAAATATATGGCGGAAAGTTGTCTTAGGGACATCGAATGCCCCACTCCTCAACTGATGGTAGCCAGATATCAAGTCAATCTTAGAAAACACCCTGGCACCATGAAGTTGGTCAAACAAATCATCAATCCTCGGCAGTGGATACCTATTCTTAATCGTTACCTTGTTCAATTGTTGTTAATCTAGCACATCCTCATCGATCCATCCTTTTTATTGATGAATAACACCGGCGCGCCCCATGACGAAACACTAGGTATAATGAAACCCTTCTCCAGCAAATCCTGCAATTGGTCCTTCAACTCCTTCAGCTCCGGCAGAGCCATACGATATGGCGGGATAGAAATGGGATGGATGCCCAGAGCCAAATCAATACAGAAATCAATGTCCCTGTCAGGTGGCATGCTCAGCAGATCTGTAGGGAAAACATCGGGAAACTCTTGAATAATGGGAAGAGAATCAATAAAGGGGACCTCAACACTGGAATCACGGACATAAGACAAATAAGCCAAACACCCCTTCTCGACCATACATCGAGCCTTTACATATGAAATAACACTACGAGTGGAATAACCAAGAGTCCTTCTCCACTCTAAACGGGGCAAATCTGGTAATTCTAAGGTCAAAGTCTAAGAATGTCAATCTAAGATAGCATGATACGAGGACAAACAATCCATCCCTAATATGACATCAAATTCGACCATGTCTAAAAGTAACAAATCGACACGGGTCTCAATGCCCTCAAACACTACAACACATGAACGATGGACTCGATCAACCACTATAGAATCACCCACCAGGGTAGATTCATAAATATAACTACCCAAACCATCACTAGGCATGACCAAGAATGGTGCAAAATAGGACGACACATACGAATATGTAGACCCAAGGTCAAATAGCACTGATGTATCTCTATCACAGACCAGAATAGTACCTACAACAACTATATTTGAAGACTCAACCTCTGAACTGGCTAAAATAGCATAACACCAGGGATGGGCCCCACCTCCCTAAACCACATCTCTAGGACGGCCGGCTGTTGGCTGGCCTACACCCTTGGCGGCCTGAGCTAGACCTCTACCTCCACCTCTAGAGCCTCTACCCCCGCCTCTAGCCGGCTGGCAGGATGTGGAGAATCGGGTGCCTATACTATGGCACGACAACCCTGTTGTGAAGAACTATTCGAAGCTCGAGAATAATACCTAACGATGTGCCTCGTGTCGCCACAAGTAGAAAAAGCTCTCGGCTGTTGGGACTGGCGACCCTGAAAACTCTAAAGCGGTGGTGCATAGGTGCTGATGGTGCACCATAAGGTTGCTGATTAGAATAATGAGGCTGAGAACCACGACCACTTGAAGTACCCTAAGAAACCTGGAGTGCTGACTAGAAGGGTCTAGGAGGATGACCCCTATCGTATGAATCTTTGCCTCCAGATGAGGCACCAGTGAATCTGCTTGACTGACGGGGTCTCTTGTCTGCTCTATGAACACCCCCCTATGGCAATACCATCTCAATCCTCTGGGCCACATTGGCTGCCTCCTGAAAAGTGATATCACTCCCCGCCTCTCTGGCCATCTGGAGACGAATAGGGTGGATGAGTCCATCAATAAACTGTCTCACTCTCTCCTTCTCAGTAGGGAGTATGATAATAGCATGGCGTGCCTACTCAATAATCTGGTCTCGTACTGGGTGACTTACATGGACCCTTGATAGAGACGCTCGAACTGCCTCTGATAGGCCTAACGCTGTGTGACAGGGAGAAACTTCTCCAGAAATGTATGCGTGAACTGCTCCTAGGTCAAAGCTGGAGACCCTGCTGGTCTAGCTGAACAGAAGTCCCTCCACCAAGTCTTGGCGGATCTAGATAGGCGAAATGCAGCGAAATAACCTCCATTGGACTCAACAATACCCATATTCCAAATAACCTAATGGCAGCTGTCCAAATAATCCTGAGGGTCCTCAGTGGGTGCACCGCCGAAAGTAGTAGTGAAGAGCTTGGTGACCCTATCCAACCTCCACAAAGCATCTGCAGACATAGCCGCTCCAATGCCGGTCTGGACAAGCACTCCCGTTGAACTGTCATAGCTAGCTGATCCACTAGAATCTGAACCCGGGGAGCTACCTGCTCCGGAGTGCGAGTAGCAGGAGTCTGGGCCCTCCTCTAGACTGAGAGACGGCTGGTGCTACAGGAAGCAAACCTGCCCGGGTGACGCTCTCCATAAGACCCACTAACCGGACCAGAGCATCCTGAAGAACTGGGGTGGCAATATACCCCTCTGGGACCTAAGCTGGGCCCATCAGAACTGCTGGAGTGGGGTTGGAACCTCCTCGTTGAAATCAACCTGAGGCTCTACCACTGGTGCTGCTGCTTGGGGCTGAGTTCTGACCCTACCTCGGCCTCTGGCGCAGCCTCAGCCTCGAAATCTACCCCTGGTGGAGGTTGTCTGTGGCTCGAACTGCTGATCGAAAGACGAGGAAGCGTATGTTCTCTCCATCTGTGAAGAATAGAGTATAAAGACAATCAGTATTCGAGAAACAGAACCATACGACAAGGAAGAACAAATGTGAAATTTTCCTAACTCGGTAGCCTCTGGGGGATAGATACATGCGTCTCCGTACCGATCCCTCAGAATCTACCAAGTTTGTCTATGAGTTGTGAGACCGATGAATCTAGAGCTCTCATACCAACTTGTCACAATCCGGATCTTCCACCCTCGGGAGTCGTGATGGTGCCTACTAATAGGAGCTATGCAAGCCAATTATTAATTACCTCTTGTGGTAGGTGTACCACCTGCTCCCATTTCAATAAATATCTCGTGGTAGGTGTACCACCCGATCCCATTTCATAAATATCTTGTGGTACGCATACCAGCCGATCTCATTACTTCCAACATAATAGACAAAATAAATTCTGGCAAGGGAACCAGACAATGTAATAACTTCCCAGTAAGGGAATACAATAACAACAATTCAAATGTCCCGGCAAGGGAGAGTTAACTATAACCAATTACATTCAATATCTACTCGGCATAGTTAAAACCAATACTCAGTATCAAGGATCATCAATCGAGGCTTTTATAGGATACTCTAAGGATTCACAACTATCAATTTAAGACCCACGGTCATGCTTAACACCAACATATGGATACTCTTCACCATTCCCATACGTCGTACACAACACAAACACGTAGAAAATACGACTCAACTCCTAATCCCTCAAGCTAGGGTTAAACTGAACACTTACCTCGATGCTTCAAACTCAATCACGCCTCAATTACAGCTTTACCCCCCAATTCCACCACCAATCCGCTCGAATCTAGTCACAAATTACTTAATTACATCAACAAATACTAAGTGAAACCATTTGAATGCATAAAAATGGATTTGCAAAAGTTTTGCCCAAAATTCCAAAAATGCCCCCGGACCCGCTTGGTCAAAACCCGAGGTTCGAACTAAAACCCGATTACACATTTCTCCATGAACTCAAATATATGATTTATTTCAGAATCGGACCTCGAATTGAAGTTCAAAACCCCCAATATTAGAAAACCTAGGTTCTACCTGAAATTCCCAAATTTCCCCATTAAAATCTTTGATTTGAACTTGAAATTATGTTAAAAGATAGTTAGGAGTGGGGAAAATAGTTTAGAAATCACTTACCAATCATTTTGGAGAAGAATAGTTGCTTGAAAAAATCGCCTCTTATGTTTTGGGGTTTTGAAAAGAGTAGAATGACTGAAAATCCCGTTTTTATACCCTCCGAGAAGTCCTAGTGCGGACCGGGCAAGAAGGACTGCGGCCGCGCTGACGGATCTGGAGGTTGCTGGTTCTCTGAGCCTGGCTACATGGACCACGCATGAACGACCGTGGTCGTGCAGCTTCCACCGCGAACCGCAATAAATGGACCACGGACGCACACGTTTTCACGCGGACCGCGCCATAGGATTCTGAGACATGGAATATTACAACTCTCTGATCCTTCCGGAGCGGACCGCACTGTTAGGAAGCGTGGCCGCGCTGGTTAACCTAGAAAACTGCTATTTTTAAGTCTAAGACCTCCCGGAACCTATTTAGAACTCACCCGATCCCTCGGGGCTCTAAACCAAACATACACACCACCTCAAAAACATTCTACGGACTTACTCGTGCGATCAAACCGCCAAATAACATCATATACATAGAATCAAGCTCCAAAACTTAAGATTTCTTTCAATTTTTCATGAAACACTAATTTTCCTTTTTAAGTCCGAAATACATATGAGACTTGTATCCAGCGCCGGAATCAAAATACGGGCCTGATTCTATAGTCATTTAATCAATTTCGTTTTCCAATGTCTTTAGTTATTTTCAGGAAATAATTTCACAAAAAAGTTCATTTCTTAGACTTGGGGCCTCGAATTCGATTCCGGACATATGCCCAAGTTCCATTTTTTTCCTACGGACCCTCCGGGACCATCAAATCACGGGTCTGGGTCAGGTTACCCAAAATATTAACCGAAGTCAATATTAGTCATATTAATGTCAAAAATCATCATTTTCTCACGAAATTCATATTTAAGCTCTCCGGCTACGTGCCCGGACCGTGCACGTAAATTTTGACAATCCACTAAATTAGGTTTTCAAGGCCTCGGAGACACATAATGGGTAAGAACACATGTGATGACCCTTTGGATCGTCACAGTTTTATTTTTGTTATCTCATGATGGGGTTTTTGGTTCACTTACCCATTATAGTATGATAAGAAAAATATGTTTCGTTGGTACTCGATTGAGTAAGGCACCAGGTGCCTATCCCGGCCCTTTGATTTGGGTCGTGACATTACTCAAAGATTGGTGCTGACTCTACTAGAAGTATTCCCTCTAACAAGCTACTCGAAGTTGTTGAAGATGCCAAGATTGGTGTTCCGGTTCCCCCTTTCTTAATTAATCGTTTTATTTTTGTGTTCTTGGCAAGTTTCTGCGTAAGTATTTAATTTTGAGTTTTCTTGTTAATGATTTGCATTCTTTTTCTTGCTGGTGCGTTGGATTAATACTGACATGCCATTTTATTTTGTGGGGAAATGCTTATTTGGCTGGTGACATGGGTAAAATATAAGAGAGTCTAGCTACCATAGTGGAGGGACGTTAGGGTTAGGGGCAATTATGCAAACTTTGTTAACGCTAGGGATAGATTTGGACGAAAAGCATAAGGGGTGGCAGAAGTAAATAATATACCATAATAGAAGGGCAATTTTGGTCCTTTTCCCTAGATTATAATATAAGGATATCTTTGAATGTTTTTTGTAATTTACATTATGTATTATTTTTTAAAAATCTCTATTGCTAACAAACTGTTATGATATTCGAATTTGAATTGGAATGTAATTTGAGTAGTTTGCATTGAGGTTAAGCTAAGTATGATGTCGAAAAATAAACTGCTTGACAATTTTAAGACAATATATACAATATTTTATAATAATAATCAACTAATTTAATATTTAGTGATTCAAAGAACAATTTTTTTGTATAGATAGGGTATTACAAATTTAAATTCTGGAGCTAGAGATATCAATAAACTTAAAGTGTAGTCATACTGAAAAATGAAAAAAATTATCATAAATGACAAAGAACTCACTATAAAGCTACTAACACGAATACGAATATATAAAACAACTTTTATTTAAATACTCATCTCGTTGCAGGAGTGTAACGCGATCCCATTTCTCAATATCTCATGGTAGGCGTACCACTCGCTCCCATTTCAATCAATATCTCGTGGTAGGCGTACCACCCGATCCCATTTCATCAATATCTTGTGGTAGGCGTACCACCCGTTCCCATTTCAATCAATATCTCATGGTAAGCGTACCACCCGCTCCTATTTCAATCAATATCTCGTGGTAGGCGTACCACCCGACCCCGTTTCATCAATATCTTGTGGTAGGCATACCACCCGATCCCATTTCATCAATATCTTGTGGTAGGCGTACCACCCGCTCCCATTTCAATCAATATCTTGTGGTAGGCATACCACCCGATCTCATTTCATCAATATCTTGTGGTAGGCGTACCACCCGATCCCACTACTTCCAACAAAATATACAAAATAAATCCCAGCAAGGGAACCAGACAATGTAATAACTTCTTGGTAAGGGAATACAATAACAACAATTCAAATGTCCCCGCAAGGGAAAGTCAGCTATAACCAATTCTATTGAATTTCTACTCGGCATAGTTAAAACCAATACTCAGTATTAAGGATCATCATTCGAGGCTTTTATAGGATCAATTAAGTATTCACAACTATCAATTTAAGACCCACGATCATGCTCGACACTAACATATGGATAATCTTCGCCATGCCCTTACATCGTACATAACACAAACACGTAGCAATTACGACTCAACTCCTAATCCTTCAAGCTAGGGTTAAACCGAAAACTTACCTCGATGCTTCAAACTCAATCAAGCCTCAATTATAGCTTTACCCCTCGATTCTACCACTAATCCGCTCGAGTCTAGTCACAAATTACTTAATTACATCAACAAATACTAAGTGAAACCATTTGAATGCATAAAAATGGATTTCAAAAAGTTTTCCCAAAAATTCCAAAACGCCCTCGGGCCCGCGTGGTCAAAACCCGAGGTTCGAACTAAAACCCGATTGCCCATTCCCCCATGAACTCAAATATATGATTTATTTTGGAATTGGACCTCGAATTGAGGTCCAAAACCCCCAATTTTAGAAAACCTGGGTTTTACCCGAAATTCCCCAATTTTCCCATTAAAATCTTTGATTTGAACTTAAACTTATGTTAAAAGATGTTTAGGAGTGGGGAAAATAGTTTAGAAATCACTTACCAATCATTTTGGAGAAGAAGAGTTGCTTGAAAAAATCGCCTCTTATGTTTTGGGATTTTGAAAAGTATAAAACGACTGAAAAACCTGTTTTTTATACCCTCCCAGAAGTCCCAGTGCGAACCACGCAAGAAGGACCGCCGCCGCGCTGGCAGATCTAGTGGTTGCTGGTTCTCTAAGGCCTGCTACGCGGACCGTGCATGAACGACCGCGGTCGCACAGCTTCCACCGGGAACCGCAATAAATGGACCGCAGCCACACATGTTTTCACGTGGACCGCACCAGAGGGTTCCAAGACATGCAATATTACAACTCTCTGATCCTTCCGGCGCGGACCGCACTGATAGGAAGCGCGACCACGCTAGTTAACATAGAACACTGCTATTTTTAAGTCTAAGACCTCTCGGAACCTATTTAAAACTCACCCGAGCCCTAGGGGCTCTAAACCAAACATACACACCACCTCAAAAACATCCCACGGACTTACTCGTGCGATCAAACCGCCAAAATAACATCATATACATAGAATCAAGCCCCAAAACTTAAGATTTCTTTCAATTTTCCATGAAACACTAATTTTCCATTTTAAGTTCGAAATACGTCAAATGACTTCCGTTTTTAACCAAACTTTACTCACATATGAGACTTGTATCCAGCGTCGGAACCAAAATACGAGCCCGATGCCACAGTTTTTTAACCAATTTTGTTTTTCAATTTCTTTAGTTATTTTCAGGAAACAATTTCACATAAAAATTCATTCCTCCGACTTGGGGCCTCGGAATTCGATTCCGGACATATGTCCGTCCCATATTTTCCTACGGACCCTCAGAGACCATCAAATCACGGGTCCGGGTCAGTTTACCGAAAATATTAATCGAAGTCAATATTAGTCATATTAATATCAAAATTCATCATTTTCTCACGGAATTCATATTTAATATCTCCGGCTACGTGCTCGGATTGTGCACGTAAATTGAGACAATCCTAAATTAGATTTTCAAGGCCTCAGAGATACAGAATGAGTAAGAACACATGTAATGACCCTTTGGGTCGTCACAATTTTATTTTTGTTATCTCATGATGGGTTTTTTGGTTCACTTACCCATTATTGTATGATAAGAAAGATATGTTACGTTGGTAATCGATCGAGTAAGGAACCAGGTGCCTGTCGTGGCCCTTCGGTTTGGGTCGTGACATTACTCAAAGATTGGTGCTGACTCTATTAGAAGTATCCCCTCTAACGAGCTAGTCCAAGTTGTTGAAGATGCCAAGATTGGTGTTCCGGTTTCCCCTTTCTTAATTAATCGTTTTATTTTTATGTTCTTGGCAAGTTTCTGCGTAAGTATTTAATTTTTGAGTTTTCTTGTTAACGATTTGCATTCTTTTTTCTTGCCGGTACGTTGGATTAGTACTGACATGGCATTTTATTTGGTGGGTATATGCTGGTTTGGCTGCTCACATGGATAAAATATTAGAGGGTCCAGCTACCATAGTTGAGGGACGTTAGGGTTAGGGGCAATTATGCAAATTTTATTAAAGGTAGGGATAGATTTGGACGAAAAGTGTAAGGGGTGGTAGAAGTAAATAATATACCATAATAGAAGGGCAATTTTGGCACTTTTCCTTAGAATATAATATAAGGATATCTTTGAATGTCTTTTTTTTAATTTACATTATGTATTATTTTTAAAAAATTACTATTGCTAACGAACTGATATGATATTCGTATTTGAATTGGATGCAATTTGAGGAGTTCGCATTGAGGTTAAGCCAAGTATGATGTCGAAAAATAAATTACTTGACAATTTTAAGACAATATATATAATATTTTAAAATAATAATCAACTAATTTAACATTTAGTGATTCAAAGAACAAAATTTTTGTATATATAGGGTATTAAACTTTTATATTCTGCAGCTAGTGATATCGATAAACTTAAAGTGGAGTCATATTGAAATAAATTCGGCCAAAGAAATATTTAAATTTTTAGATAGTCGATTAAATGAATTTAAATTAAGGATAACATCTTTACTTGCATCAATATAAAGATATCATTATTATTAGTTATATAAAGTATTAGAAATTGAAATTTCAAAATAAAAATATTTATTGAAAGATAAAATCATACCAAATAAGAGTTTAAGTCGTAGTATAAGAGTCACGTCGTGATCAATGAATCATCTATATCATGTCAACCTTTGTTCTTTGCCATAAATATGAGTTATTATTTCACTTTGTAGCTACTTTTAGGTTCCAATGACACCTATGAGAATAGTGCAAAAATAAAATTATCACTACGAGAATTGAGAAAATGTTAAGTCTTTTTTCATGTAGTGTTTCTTAATTAATATTTGGCGATTATCTATAATTATTTAGAAGATTTAAAATTTTAAGGTTATTTATATTTAATTCAAATAACTCAGATATTTAACATGGTTAATGTTAAATATCAAAATGGAGTAAAATAAATTACTAGCTAAAGAATTTTTTTATATTTTTAAATAGCCAACTAAAATGAGTTTTGAATTAAGAATAATATTTTCAATTACATTATTATAAAAATAATTATTATTAAAAAATAATGTTTTAGAAACTGAAATTTTAAGAAAGAAATATTTTTTAAGAAATATCAACACACCAAATAAGATTTAAAATAGTAGTAAAAGAGTTAAGTCTTATCCAAATAGTCATTCATTGTCTCAACATTTGATTGTTTTGCCATAAATAAGTTATTATTTGCTTCCTAGCTATTTTAGGATCCAATGACACCGGCAAGAATGATATCAAAAAAGAAAAATAGAAGAAATATTTAATTTATTTCATGTAGTTAATATCCAATGTTTATCTATATTTACTGAGAAAGTGTAAATTTTAATATTGTTTACATACAATCCAAATATCTTAAATATTTGACATGATTAGTGTCGAGCATCCGCGCGGGTACTAATACTAGTTATCAATTAAAAGTAACTAAACTTAATTATTGTTACTTAAAAGTTATTTTAGCTCAAACATTGTCATAAATATGACATAGCATATATAAAATTAATGTGGACAATCCAAAAATAAATACCACATAAGCTTAAATGGGTCAAATCCATTAAATCCATTTCTCTCTTAATGTGATTTGACCGGTAATCTAAATAGGTTTTAACAGGGGAAAGAATACATACCCTAATAAGATTAGGTCTTGTGATTTTCTGGGGTTTTATCTTCTTTTTTTTTTTTGTGTGTAAATAATTGCAATACGTTCTTTGTAACTGCATGTTCATTGTGAAAATAGATTCTTATTAATCTTATTATTCTTATAGCTTATGATATATAAATATGTTATGTGAGATGGATACAGTACTATTTTAATTTTACTAGAAAATTATAAACATGATATGTGAGTTGGATATAGTAGTATTTTAACTTCAGTAGAATTATAAAACGACATGGATGAGAGCATACAAATAAGATAAGAATACTTTAGTGTAGGATAATTAAATAGGCATCATATAACATAAAAAGCAAGAATTTGTAGTATAGGATAATCATTTTAAATTAATGTGGAATTCAATATTATTTTTTATCTTAACCATTTGGGTAATTATGTGTCAAATCACATTAAGTGAAAATAGATTAAAGTGGGTATGATCCATTTAAGCTTATGTGATATTTATTTTTAAATTTTCTCATTAAATTTTATACTATATTATATTTATGATAAGGGTTTGAATCAAAATGACTTTTAAATACAATATCAAAGTTCAATTATTTGTAAGTGACGAAAAATAGTTGAGTGTTTTAATGAAATTGAAAGATAATTGTATAACCATTAGTAAAGTTAATACCATATAGTTATCAGTATATCCCATTTAATATCATTCTAAGTTATTTTACCCACGTAAATATTAGTATATAAGATTTCTTTTTTGATTGACACTATTCTCTGTCTTATTTCATCTGACAGTAATTACTTAGATGATCAAATAATTTCTTTCTCGAGAATTGATCTATCAAATATTAGAAATATTTTAAGAGAAAATGAAAAAATGGAGTTGGTATCTATCAAAGGGTCAAATCTTAGGGAGTTGGTATCTATCAAAGGGTCAAATCTTAGTAGAGGGATCATATTTTATAAAGTGCTATAAAATAAAATAAAATATTTTCAGTAAGGTACATTGATAGGGTAAAAATTGCTTACCGCTAACTTTCTAATGAACTTTATTAACAGACTAGTTAGGATCAGCCCGGGCCCAATTATTGTGGTAGTATTATTTTGGGAAACTTACATAAATATTTCAAATAAATTTCAACTTATCAATCTCTAGCCATTAGTCATAATTTATCAAAATTAACCAATAAAAATTGAAAAATCAAATAATATGATTGTTTCTCCCAAAGAATCATATGCAAAAATCACTTTTCATATTTTTAAGCGTGATTAACAATATTAGATACAAGACGGAAAGGAAATTTCATGGACGGAGTAACAAATAAGGTGATGAGATACAAAAATCTATACAATATTTCAAAAATCTAAAAAAAAAATAACTTTTTCGATAGTATAGTTAAAATTCATTGAAAATATATGGATACGTCAATATACAAAATTTGAGGAAGATTGGAGATTTGGACTGGTTTTGCATCAAAATTCGTAATTAAATCGAGTTCAAAAAAATCTTCTGCGATACATGTATCAAACAGTATCACGCATGTATCTCACACATAGGTATACATGTGATACACAATAGATGATAATATATAGGCAAAATACATAACTGGACCCTTAAACTTAGCTCTTTTTATCACTTGAACACCTAAACATAGAATTGTTCCTATCATGCCCCTCAACTAAACCACATCTGTCCCAATTAGACACTTTGTAGCCCATCTGAAAATTTTTTTTTATAAAAATTAAACGCGTGTATTACAGTTGCCTCGAACACCTTAACAAATTGAAACTTATTTTCAGAAAATGAAAAACATGACCGTCAGCTCTGGCGACTTAGTACCCTAAAAAGCGCGTAAAAATTTTCTCTGGTCAGTTTTATTGCGTTCACACGTCCTTCAATTCCTATACACTCAATCATGTCATTACAAAGTGTTTAATTAGTACAGATGTGGTTTTGTTGAAAGGCCTGATAGGAGCAACTCTATATTTAAGTGTCTAAGTAATAAAAAAGACCAAATTTAAGGATCCAGTTATGCATTATTCTGCTTAATATATATGTTCCAAATTATGTGTCATATTGAAAAATCCAAAGTAGAATATTGCTAGTAATATAATATGTAAAACTCTGAATGGATATTTAACATTCAACGGACAAGCATAGTTGACAGTTGAGATACATAACAGGTAGTATACGCAGAACAAACTATACAAAAATTTGATTATGTAGATAATACAAATTCACAAAATACTTAAAGTGTCTATAGTACTAACATATAAAAATCTATTTTTTACATCCAAGCTCCAGTCATTGTTGGGAGAAATCATATGAATAACAGAAGTGATGCTACATTTTCTCAACACCTATAGCAACAATATCAACCCAGTATAATCCCATTTAGTAGGGTCTGGAGAGGATAGTGTGTACGCAGACCTTACCCCTACCCTAGGGTAGATAGGCTGTTTCCAAAATAGACCCCCGGTATCCTTTCCTCCGAAAACTTCCCACCTTATTCTTGGGGAGACTCGAACTCACCACCTCTCTTTCTCAAAACACCTACAGTATCATAGAAATGGAATAATCCATGCAGCAATAAGAGCGTCTTTAACCCCCAAAAAGAATTTATCCAAAGAAAATAATTTAATGAAGTCCAGGGAAAACAGAAATAAGACAACCAAAGAGAAACTTATTTTTATAGTTTAAGTTTCTCTTTTTTTTAAAGAGAAACTTAAACTATAAAATAACAATTATAGTAAAACAATAACTAAAATACTGTGCAAAATATAAAAAAAATGCTAACAGTATGATTGTACATGGGGAACTAATTGAAAATTCACTTGAAAAAATATTAAAGTTCCACTTGACCCACATATTGAACCCTCATCCAACTATTAAGAGCCTAATGCATATCATTAGTAGTAATCTAATTGAGTAATTTTGGAACACTCTTTAGCCATAATATCCCAAAAAGAAGAGGTGGATGGAATATTCCAAATTAGAACACAAGTTATACCGATAGATCCATATCCCACTAGACAGAAATCAAAGGTAGAGCTGAGAAAAATTATAAACCACTAAAATTCACATCTCAATGAATCAAGCGATTAATTTAATCTTTCTATAAAGTTGAAGGTAGTAATTTTTTAAAATTACAATTGAAATTCACTATGATTTTGACATGAGTATGCTAAATTAGATTTTCTTAATTCACAATAATGAAAAAGAAAAATCACTTTTAATTTATAAAAATGATTGCTTATCAAAAACGAATTTACTATTATTTTATAAAAAATTTAAAGTGCAAATGCTAAAGTTAAATCAATTTAACTTTCAGCAGAGAAAAGAGAGATCATTTTTCTTTACGAAAAAATGAGCTTTGTTTCGTTGAGCGTAGTAGTATTAGTGAGTTGCTATGGTAAGGAATCACGATTCGAATTTTTCACATTTGAAAGTCGTGATGACACCTACTAGTGAAAGCTAGACAAGCAAATCGTTTAAATAATTTATCTTTTTTCCTAATCCTTTAACAATTATGAACCAAGCGTTTGTAAATAGCGGAATTTAAACAAGCGGAAAAAACAAATAAACCCATTTAAATATTTTCAATACAATTTCTTAAAAAGACTATCCAAAACTGGTATATCTTCACAGAAGGTCTAAAAATACTACAAACAAGGTCCGAAAAATAAATATAACACTATTTCTGAAATACGTAAATAAAACAGGATGAAAGGATAGAGGGAGACGCCAGGGCCTACGGATGCATGCATGACTATCTTGGATCTCCGAATGGACTGAAGGCAGCAACCAAAGCTACGATCCGTACTCTCCAATACCGGGATCTGCACACAGTGCTAGTAAGTGTCTAGCCTAACCTCGGTGAAGTAATGACGAGGCTAGGACCAAACTACCAAATAAACTTGTGCAGTTAAATCATATACCGCAAAAATTAAAAGTAGGAATGTACAATTAAGGATGGGAGGGAGAAACATGCTGCGGGAAAATATCAAATTATAACAGAAAGACAGTAGGTAAATATAAGTAACATCATAACTCAATTATCAGCAAGAATCAGAATCAAACAAGTGCACAGTATCACCCTTCGTGCTTTTACTTCGTCCTCACCATAAGAATTAATATCATCTGCACGGCATGACCCTTCGTGTTTTTACTCTCGTCTTCACCATAAATATCAATAATAATCGATGCATAATTGTACATCGTGCAGCACGGCATCACCCTTCGTGCTTTTACACTCTTCCTCACAAAATCATACACGGCATCACCTATTGTGCTGTAACACTCTCTTACTAAAATAATGCACAGCATTATCCTTCGTGCTTTAATACTATTCCTCACCCAAACAGCAATCACAAGCAATAAGAGCGATAAAATAAATAAAATTACCATACCATCTCGGCAAGGGAATAATAGTACAATAACTATATCCTGATAAGGAAACAAAACCAAAAGCAACAACATCCCGGCAAATGAGATGACAATATAAGCATCAATATCCCGACAAGAAAGACAATATCTTAATCCTCTTCGTTCTTTTCACATTTACTTCACAACTTGAGTCAATGCTCTCTAATATTCAATTGCCAACAATAATTTCATAAGTTATTTCACCACTTGAGCCAACGCTCTTCAATGTTCAATTATCACCATTACTTTCACAAGCCTTGTTCAACAATAGAATGTCACATAAGGCATGAACAATACAAAACTAGGTCATATTAATCATAGCATAAGACTCACGGGCATGCTTGACACCGATGTATAGATACTCGTCACCATGCCTATACGCCGTACTCATCAATTAACATATAGCAAATATGACACAACCCCTAATCTCTCAAGCTAAGGTTAAACCAAATACTTACCTCGATGCCACGAACACAATTCAAGCCTCAACTACCGCTTTACCTCTTAATTCCACTACCAATTCACTCATATCTAACTACAAATTACTTAACTATATCAATAAATGCTAAATGAACCAATTCTAATGCATGAAAATAAATTTTCTAAAGTTTTTTGCAAAATTCAGAAAAGCAACCCTGGGCCCATATGGTCAAAACCCGAGGTTCAAGCCAAACCCGATTACCCATTTACCCACGAGCCCAAATATATAATTTATTTTGAAATCAGACCTCAAATCGAGTTCAAATCACCAAAATTTAAAAAATCTGGGTTCTATCGAAAACACCTAATTTTTTTCCATGAAAACCTTTGATTTGAGTTGAAATCATAAGAAAAGATGTCAAAGATTGAAGAAAACGAGTTAGAAATGACATATAATCGATTGGAAAGAGTACTTGTCTTCGAAAAATCGCAAAAAGGTGTTTCGATTTTGAAAGGGTTTGAAAAATAAAAGATTTTTGGCTAAGTTATGAATTAGCAGGTTACAGATGTCGCAATTGCGACAAGAGTTCGCAGCTATCATCGTATTTGCGATTAATGTTTGCAATTGTGAACACGCTTTTGCGATGGGGTTGTCGTATTTGCGACACCGAAGGATTTCAGGCTACTTTGCAAATGCGAAGGGCCTGTCGCATTTGCAATATCGCTTTTGCGATGACTACGTCGCATTTGCGACCCCAAGGCAGACCAGGTCTTCTTCGCATTAACGATAAACGTTTGTATTTGTGGGCTCGCATTTACGAGCCAAGCTTCGCATTTGCGAAGCCTGCAGACCTGCAACATACCAACTAAAAACCTGCAACTTCCTATGTCCAAATTTCACTCTGTGACCTATCCAAAACTCACTCGGTCCCTCAAGGCTCCAAACCAAACATGCATACTAACCCAAAAATAATATACGGACTTGTTTGTACAATCAAATCACCAAAATAATATTAACAACTATGATTTAGCATCAAAATCAAAGAAAATCTCAAGAACTTTCAAAGTTTTAAATTTTACAACAAAGATTCCGAATCACGTCATATGACCTCCCTTTCTTACAAATTTTACTCAGCTTAATCACATATAAGAGTTGTATTGAGCTCCACAACTAAAATACGGGCTCGATATCATCAAATTCCAAACATATTCCATTCCCAGAAACTCATATATATTCCAAAAAATAATTTTGTTCAAAAATTCATTTCCTGGGCTTGGGACTTTGGAATTTGATTCCGAACATACGCCCAAGTCCCATATTTTTTCTACGGACCCTCTAGGATCATCAACTCACAGGTCCAGATTTACCTAAACGTTGACCAAAGTCAATTTTAATTTATTTTAAAAGCAAAATTTATCATTTATCATAAATTTTTACATAAAGACTTTCCGGATACGTACCTGAACGGCACACGTAAATCGAGCTAAGACAATATGGAGATTTAAGGCTTCGGGATACGAAATTTATTTTTAAAATAAATGATGACCTTTTGGGTCATTACATACTTACAATTTAAAAATAGAAAAACTTGTTTAAGAAAAAATTGTGAAAGCACAAATGCCTAACAAAAATGAAGAAGTTTGAGGTGGCTCATGTGAACAGTACGTGTGAAATATGGACTCAAATGGGCCCTAGTTTTGTACGTTCTTTAAAGAGAAATTTTCATAAAATATTATCTTTTAGTGATAATTAGTTATTTATATATATTAATTTTTTTATTACGGATTGTAGATATCTTTTCTGCTGTTATAAGATGTATTTAATGTGTTTAAACTAATGTATTCATAAATACAGTAATAAAAATAGGCGTGAATCAAAGAAGTCCAGTTAATCAGTTATTGTATTCGAGTGTATTCGACTATATTCATGGCGTGAAATATGACATTACAACTGGACAAATTATTATATTCACGGCGTGAAACAGGGGATTACGCTGTCTTTAAATGGAAAGTAAATCAATAAACATAATAGACTACTAATATCACTCAACAAACTCAATTATAACACGCAAAATTTGTATTTCCATACTCCAGTTATAAAAAAGATTCTCAATCGAAAAATACCCCAAAAGCATAGCAATCTTTAGAAAAATTATATATTACATCTGAATATATAAATTATATTAATTAAAAAATATATATGAATACATTCATAGCATATAGCGAGACAGTGAATACAATGGAATACATAGATTACAACAGAATACATTGAAATACAATGAAAAAAGATAGTGAATATAATAAAATAGATGGAATATAGCGAGATACACAGAATTACGATGAAGGAAAAAACAATGAGTATAATGAAATACATGAAAATATAGCGTGATACGTTGAAAATATATTGAAATATATCAACAGATAATCAAATTGCAGCTCTAAACTCCATCGTTTTTGTTCAAGAACAACCCCTAATTTATGATGAATCCGCCGTCGAGCAAAAACCCTCAACTCTTTCGTGTTTCTCTCTCTTTCTCTTCGCTGAATATCCCTGTAACTCATTAAAACAAATTAAAAGAATGGAAAACCCCTAGGCTTGACCGAGTTGGGCTGAATTGATCTACGAGAACTTGTGTAACACTGTTGTTGTATATTTCCTTTTCAACGTAAACACTACTGTTGTTGACTCGTGTAAACCCTTGGCTTGACCGGGGTGAACGACAAAAGTAGCGGTGGAGGGAGGAGGAAGGCGAAAAGGGGTGTTGCGGCGAGAGACGTAAATTAGATTGAGCATATTTTTTTAGGGAATAGGGGAAAAGAATGACATATAATAAAGTAGAGAGAAAGAAAATAGTGTAATTGAATTATTGAATAGCGTACTTAGTAACTTAGGCTTAGGATATAACCAAAATTAAATATTTTGTTATAAATATTAAAAAATATTTATAATAGATAATATGTTTAATGATATTTATTTAAAATAAATAAAATGTTAAAGGTTACGTTTGAACAGGTAGAACTTTTGGGGCCCACAATTCAAATAGTAAGAGATTTTTTGGGGCTCACAATTCAAATAAGATCGCAAAAGTACACCTATGATGCAATCAAGTGCAGCAACATTACAGCAGAAAAACGAGGAAATTACAAAACTGTCCTTATGTAAGCAAGCATGTTGATGGAGAGCATGTTGATGGAATTCCTAGCTTCTGATCTTTATCGGCTCAATTTTCTTTTTTTCGAGTTTTGAAACTAGACACAAATTTACCAGAACTACTAATTTTAATACAACTTCATATAGTATGGTCTACCTTGCAGTCATTGTTTTCATTATTTACTACAAATAACTATTAATTAATTACTAACAAAGATCCTATAAAACATTCTACCATGATATGTAAATACCATTCATCATATCAAATATGGTAAAAGTGATAGCCTGATAGATTTCCAAGATTAGCCTGTTTGGATTTGTAAAAAGTTTCCTAATACTTTACCAGTAAAGTTTAGCTAGATTTGGAAGTAGTTGTACACTACAATCAAGTTGATCTCGAAAACAACAAACTCAGTGAATTTCCACAAATAGAGTGATGGTAGGATGTACATAGCATAACCTGTACCCTGAGCCTTACCTCTACCCTGAAAGGGCGAAGAGGTTATTTCCGATAATCAAGTTGAACTCGAGAAATATTTATAACATGTCAAGCAATGGAAAATTGATTGAAATTCCTAAAAGAATGAAATAAATTAATAGTGGCAAAGTATCTTGTTTTACAAAATGAGAGTTGCCAATTACAATCAAATTTGGAGAACTTGTCAACTACCAACTTTCAACATAAACCCTGTTTCATAAAAAAACCACATTGTTCTGCTTGTCATTGTGAGGAGGTAGGAGGCAATTCATCTTCTGGAGGTACAGATGAACCAAAATCCATATTTGGGAATACACCAGGCGGTCTTTCTCGAGGTTCGATTGACAATAATTGAGTTGAATCCCCTACAACATCTGCCCATCCGTAGTGAGGTTCGGACCTAAAATTATGAGTAAAACATGTTAATTCAATATATAGGAACTATCCAGGACATATGGTACATATACGAGTTCAACCTCTATACACTGGCATCGTGAAAGAGTTACCCTATCCGGTCACCTTTAAATGATAAACACGAGTAGCTGTACATAATATGTCGAACTAATTACTTGGAAAATAAAGCAAGCAACTTGCTAAAACACGTTAAAATTACACTGCTAGAGTAAAGAAACTGTATATAATATAAGTTAAATCCTACTTATATTAGAAGAGGTGACCATCACTTACTCGTAATAAGTTCCTTCATCCACAACGATATCCCAACTTTCACCTGTTGTGCTCTTGCCATACTTGTGCACTTTGCTGATTCATGGAAACAACATTATCTTTCCTTTAAGTATCTATTACGTAAAAAGTGCCATTGAAATAGACATGCAACCGATAAACTGTAACTTTAATTTACTAAATATAAGTTTAAATTCATAATTGAGACATACTCGTTACCAAAGTGCTCCTCTCCCCATGTCCTTGACCATCCTGGAAAATTAGAAAAATAATAAGACAAGATTTGGACGACTAGTTACCTTGAAACTCAAAATAAGAAACACATATTACATGAACTTATATCAGCTCTTCCAAATATTTGCAAAATATTCAATTATAGCTTAAAAATTGCTAGTACATGAAATTATGCTAGTTGCTTCAAAAAAAATTTAATACACATTCAGAAAATACCAACTTCATTATGTAGCTGCAATTGTTTTGAGCTGCAACATGTAGATTGACACCCCCTATAATTGCTTACTTATATATCTTTCTATTGTTTATCCTTTTCAATAATTTCCCAAAACATATTTCTTCCTACTTGAGGGTGTAAATGAGTAAACTAATTACTGTTTCTTCTATGACAACTGGGGGAATTCTTTTGCAGCTTAACTTTCAACTGGAAACATTTTAGTAATTGGCTTTTATATGTTTTAGCACCTAAGTCCCCTTTTTGGAAGGTAAAGTTGTAATTCAAATGAACAAAAGGTAGACATACTTTCACCGCTGGGTGACACGTGCCAAGTCTCCCCTTGTCGTGAACCAATGCCAGCAAAAAATTTCTCTTCCCATTTGTCTCCCCATTTTGTTCCAAGCTCAGTTTCCGCCCATTTGTCGGTCCTGAGAAAAGGAGCATGGAACTATAAGCAACATAAACCAACTTATCATTAGCAACTCAAGATTGCTAAGGAGGACTTAACAAAAAAAATCACCCTTTACAAAGCTAATTGTTTACAAATTTCTGCCATCGCCAATGATATTCAGGAAAAGGAGAATAAGAACAGACTTTTTACAAACCTCACTTCAAGCTATTTTGTCTAGCATCGGCTGAGTTTCAATTATATGAAAGTCCAATTCTAGAGGGCGCATCAGTGGGGACTGGGGACTTATAAGGATGACCATAACGTTAAGGATTATCTCACCGACAAATTCTGGAACTTGATATCATTTCCAATAACAAATGCAGTAGCAAAATCAAAGTCCAACATAGAGCACGCCTACCCCAGGCGCTTATGACTAGTTGCAGTTCTAGTTTACTACTATGTTTCTTGAAGGACAAAGTCAAAGTATTTGTGATTGCCCATGTGACATAGGATGTATAAAACCAGTTAAAGACAAAATTGTTTGTAGGACATCAAACATGCCCCAGTTTAGCAATAAACACTGTAGTGGTTATGCTTTCACCAAAACTCAATTGCATTAATCAGGCAGGAGTCTGGTCTTGGAAATGCACACTAGAATAGAATAAAGAGTGTACCATTTAAGAACAAATCCTCTTCCGTCATAATGCTCCCCCCATTTCTCCCACCAAGACTGTTCATTTAATCTGCCATACTTGTGGGCCCCTTTCTCTGTCCAACCTTTCGCATCATATTTTTCCCACCTGCAAATAAAAGAACATGCTTATTGATTGTATTTGCAGGTAATTCCACTGTACATGACCAGGTAAATCAAATGTTCCCCTCAAAATCTCTTACCAATTTTCGTACCACCCAGCATTCTCTGTGCCTGATTTTGCTTGTTTTTGTGCACTCCTTTCTATCCTGGCAAGATTACTGCAGCAGATTGAAATGCAGCACAACACAGTTTTAATAATTTTCTCGGAGCAAGAAAGCAGTACACGGCAGCTTATAAGATCACTGCATCTAAGATAATGTGTAATAACCTCCATTCATCTTGGTGAAGAACTTCCCGCCATGTTTCCCACCATGAGTCCCCTTCAGCATTTTTCCCAGATTTCTCCACACCTGCCAATTATCCAAAGGATAACTTATTAATGTTTCATGAACCGCAGAAATAAAGGATGAAAGTGGAATAACTAAAAACAGTTGTAAGATGGAAAAATTAGCCTAATACAGCCACATATTACATAGTTGAAAGAAAAAAGGAAAAAGCCATACCTAGTTCTTTGTATCCAGTCCAATCACTTTTCTCCCACCACTGTCAAGGAGATCAACAAATCCAATTAAATGCATCCACCTGGGATGGTACTTGACAAGGTTATAAAATAATGTCTAAACTGGAACTTAATATCCAAACAACAATGATGAACGACAACCCCAATTTGCTTATCCTCTTACACACTCCACAAACTAGGCTTAGATTCGAAGTATTTTTCAACAGAGGTGTGAAGGAGAATTCCAATATTTGTTACCAAGGGCACTTATCAATCAGAAGCAACTATTAAATGATTATATACAAGCATCCCCAGGCTCTAACCAAAAAAGTGAACTGCGTCCATGTTCAGGAAAGAGAGTTAATTTTCTGATAGCTAAACGTTCCCCAAATTCCAGGCGTTTTATATATGTAGTTCTAGGCACTTATGACCAGTTCAATACTCCACAAGCCCTAACCATAGAAAAAAACGAGCAACCCAATCTAGCAAAAAAAAATTCTGTGGTGACTAACGTGAAAAACTTCCTGTGGTTCTTAACTAAAATAACCTCTACTTATCTTACTCGTGTCATCAATGTAGTTAAGAGCATCGTAGTTCTGTGTTCAGATTTTCACTTCATTTTAATACCTGCAATTTGTTCTTGGATTCTTTATAACTCTCAAGCACTAACAAAAAAATTATGAGCAGAAATGACAATAAACTAAGAGTATGAAACCACCCAAAAAGTTTAGTCCATCAATCACCATTTTCCTGATCTTATTTTTCTTAAAGTAAAACATGAAAAAAGAACTGATATCGAAATCTTGCTTCAAGTATGACGAAAACAGAATGTGCCATGACTCAGAAATTAAAGAAGATAAAGTTCATGTATATATCGCTAAGTATTATTCTTAATGCATAACAACTCATCAAGTTAAATGCTTTCAAATACTTAAGCTCTTTTGTGCACAAGGCACCAAATCTAGGAGGATCTTGGAATAATATTCTTGAGATTGAACATCAGGTAATTCATTTATGCAAAAATGTGATATGTCAGTACTCGGAAAAAAAATAAACAACGCAACTGTACACCGACCACAAGATTAAAAACACATGTACCGTTTCTTTCCATTCTAAGGTGCCATCATTGCTCTGACCACCCATCCTTGTCCAACGGCATCGGTATCCATTGTCACCAAGGTCTTCTCCACTCTCTCGGTACCATGTACTGCCATCTTCATTTTTCCCAGTTTCATTGACATTATCATTTAACAGACTGATGCCCCAGTCTTTCTCATTAGCAATACCAGTGTCTATAGAAAGGAAGAATAATCAGGAAATTTATCATCAGATACCACTAAGACACTAAGACCCTACATAGGTAAAATGCAATGAGGGTAACTGTTAATATCATCTGAGAAGAGAAAGAATGTTATAAAGCCGGGACAGAAGGAACACCACAAGTACCTCGCTTTGGTGGAGAGTCACGGGACTGAGGGCCTGAATTTCTTGGGATACAACGTGAAAAGAACTTTTCTGGCTTTGAAACAAATCTAGACCTGCATAAAGAAATGTTGATGAAAATCACAAAATTTTCAATAAAAACAAACATCACTTGCAATCAATCAAAAAGGAGGCACAAAGGGGGAAACAGTGATCCAATAACTTTGAAGATATTCTAGGATACTAGAAATTCAAGACTAATTTGGAATTTCACATCAAGATTATCAAGCCTACAATGAATGGCTTGGTAATGGCCCTTCAGAAAAGATTATCAGCTTTCTATGTAAGACTATTTAGTAGTGCAGACCAAGCGGTGATATCAACAAAATGCCGAAAATTTTAACAATAGGATACCTCTCTCTCTTCTCCATACCTTATCGATGGGGCGGAGATCAACCCAAATAAACAATGAAATTTATTGTATGAAGTGAAACAAGCAGGGATAACAAAATTGCTAAGATAATCCATTGGTAATACTCACACTTTTGAGACAATAAGTCATGTGGTAGAAAAGATCACGAGACCCAACTTGCAAAGTTCTGCCTTTGAAGAAAAAGAGAAAAATCTAATCCTATACTGATTCGTACCAAGATTGCTGAAAGCCTCATATTTGAGAGGTTATGTGTTGATGATTATATACATAAAATTACTACTTTGTGTTGAAATGGGGGAGAGCAAAACATACAAATATCTACACCGTATAAATGGCAGAAAGAAAAACTTTTCCTTTTGTTTTCACTTAGGCAAATTGTAACGTCTATCCCAAACAAACCCATGTGATGCCTTATCAGCTTCAGCCAGATAACAGGTAAAGTTAATTTCTTTTTCTGATAAGGAACATGTAAAGTTAATTTCTTTCAAAAATATATATATATCACATTGCCTTTTTAAAAAGCAGAATATCCTAGAAACTAAGAAAGGTGTGACTTTAGCTCGTATAACAATCATAAATCATTAATTAGTCTAACCAACCTTGAGGAAATGCAGTTTCAGCATATACTAAATGCTATCCAAATAGACTTCTTTACTTCAAATATGATATATAGCACTAACCTACTAAAGAGCTCAAAGAAAACCTCAATATATGTTCAACCTAAACAATATGAACCATCCATTTTGCCCCGTTTCATTTGACCACTCATTCAGGCGTCTTCTATAAACTCAACTCTCTATTTTTACTTACTGTTTGTAACAAATTGATAGCCAAGCTACCAAACAATAAAGAATGATCAGAAAAAATGAAACATAAAAATTACATTTCACAAAAAAATGACACCTTTCTATAATATTTAGAAATTTTCGCTTTAAATTTCTCATTTTACAATTAATTAAGGAGATGATTTATAGGCCACAAAAATCTCTCAGTCATATTCTAGACAACATATTCCAAAGTCTTTCTTTCTCAAACTCAGTTTTCAATCAAACAATTTCACATACATTAACAAAGAGTGACTTACTGAGGAGAAGGAAAGGGCATAGAAGAAGAAGCTTGAATCCGCATATAATTAGCATTGATTTTCTTAGCATCAAACCTCCAATCCTCACCTCCTCCACTTTTATCAACACCATTCCCTGAATTAATTGGCATTGCTGAATCTGAACAACAACATTTTATATTACTAATTAACTTACTCTTCTTCCTTCGTAATTCCACAAATCCCTTATTATTACCGTAATAATAATAAGCAGAAGGTGATACATCAAGCTTAGCGCCTATGGGCGCTGTGAATCCTCTAGAAGAAGCCACCATTATTATTGTTCAGGAAAATGCCATTGGAATTAGTAGAGAATGTGTTGATTAAGCCCAAGAAATTGATGTTTTTAGGTAGGCTAAGAATTGTAAGTGAGAATGGAAATGGAAGAGAGAAATTAGGAGAATTTTTTTTTGCTACTTATAGAGAAACATTTTTGACGATGAAGAGGACCAAAAAGTAAGAATGGATAAAAAGGGGGATTATCTAAAAAAAATATTTTAAGCTTTTAGTGTGGGGTCGCTGCGAATTTCCGATTGGGTCCAGTGTCTTGTGATTTGTATCCATTTTGCCACACTGGATCTGCCACGTGTCTGTTAGTGAATCAGCTTTCTTGGACCCTCTCTTTGCCAATCTCCCATACCAAAATCACAAATGGCAAATAAAAATATTTTTGTTCCACCCCGTATTTCATACTCGTATTGAGTTCTGATTAATTATAGTCACGTACCTTATGTAAAGTTGATTAAAAGAAAAAACTCTTTACAAAAAAAATCATTTCAAAGATTAAATTTGACATATTTGATTAAAGATAGAGAGATTTTATAGATCTATCACAATTTTAACAGTGACAAATTATTACGTATGATTTAACAATACTAACCACAATGATGCTTGCTTTTTTTTCAATGCGACTTACATCGTTTCAGTTTGAGTACTCTTAAGCCATCATTTAATTTGTTAATTATGATTCATATATGTTAGGATTTTCTTTGGGTAGGTAGACGTGTTATAGCTATTTATGTTTTTGTCTAGTGGAATAAGGAGCAACTTTGTGGACTTAAAATGCATGTATTTTTTATTGAAAAAATATATACTATTTTTATCCTAAAAAGTGGAGCATCATATACAGTATGTGCGCAATCAATTTCCGATTTGAAGTCAGACATTGATTTTTAAATTTTTTTAAATAAAAGTGCCTATTTTTTGATTGCATGTGGTGGGTATATAACTATATATTATAAATTACAATATAAGGTATTGAAAAGATCACATTTAAAAAAATAATCACTATTCGATTGCTAAGGTTTCATTCTCTTTAGAACAACGAAATTACTTGAATTTCCGTCTACACTTTTTTAGATGTCGAACAAAATGGTCAGTTAGCTTAAAGAAAAATGAAGCAATTTCTAACTAACCAAGAAAAATAGTACTCCTTGTGAATTTTTCTTCTGAATTTTTTATATTGTTCCGACCATTTGAAAAGTGAAAATTGCCTTACAGAGGGATAGAGAGAAAACTGAAAATACAAAAGACAAGAAAAATAATCCCTTTGATATTGTCTCCACCTGTTCATCTCATTTTTCCTTATTCAAGTAATTAAATAAAGGCAAACGCTAGTTATTGCATGTGGGAGTTGGCAAAGCGGGGTAGTGGAATACTGGCATTGATTTTAAAGAGGGATAGATTTGCATGATATTGTAACCAAATCAAGGCAGACAAGAAAATAACAAGTGCTGATACATCTCTTTGAACCATCACTTCCTTATATATGGTTTACAAAACTAATCAGGCAAGAGATCATATCACCGTGACGAAGCTAAAAAAAATTTTACAGACATTCAAATTTAAAAGAAGTAAAAAAATTTCCAATAAAGGGAATTCAATGTGTTATATACCTCTAAAAGGTAATACTTTATCTATATACACAGTATATAAATATTCAATGTGTTATATACCTCTAAAATATATATATATATATATGTTAGTGAAAGATAGTAGATATCTCGTGCAATAATCCAAGTACCTATAAACTTGGATACTAGGTGTTACTCAGGCTGCCCCAATATACATCCTATCTTAGTAACTAATAGTAAGTAATTAGTTCAAAAACGTCTTCTACTTTTTCCATCTTAACGATCGCCCGAGGTAATGTGCTTGAAACTTTCAGGTACATTGTTCCTGATTCGACGGAAATGTACTTCAACTTGTAGTGATCCCATCCTAATTCTTCTACAATTAAAAGATTGATTTGAATTTGGTTTCACTGTATTAAGCAATTAAATTGACCATCGTTAAATGAAATTGGTATACTAAGCTAGGATTTAGACATAGATTTGGTTGAAACTTGAAAACAGAGTTTTTGAAGTTGTAAGAAAATAATTTTTGAAAGTTAAAATTGTATTTGCACATTAGGAAAAAAATTACACAGTATAGCCACTATATATATATATATATATATATATATATATATACACACACACACACAAACATACATACATACATACATACAAATAAATAAATTTATATAATTTTTCGGCTACAGAATGTAAATAGTTTCTGGCGCAGGTTAAAAATTAAAAAGGCATAAAGTTTGCGAGCGGAAGCAAAAAACTCTTCAAATATTTTCCAAAAACTGATCAAATTCCAGTGCAATGTTTTCAAATTTTCTTTGGACCAAAAAAAACCTAAATTTATATCAAATGCGTATTTAGTTTTGAAGAGATAATATTTACGTCACAAAGTATGAGTATAAAGTTCTTCTTTTTTACTTTTTAAGATATGAATAGTTTCACATGCAGCGAAACCAAAATCACCTAAATACCTCTTCCAAGTTCCATGCAAAGTGGTAATATTCGCACCTAAAATGGTATACAAACTTCAATCCGCACTTTTTACTACTCCCTCTGGTCTCACAAAAATCTACTCTTTTTGTCATAGAATGAATTGCCACTTTGCATGGAAGAGGTATTTACTTGGCAAAAAAAATCAATGATACTAAAGAAAACAAAACAAATTAACCATAAGATTCAGTTGCAGTGGGCAGAATCATTTATCTGGTGCAAGAAGCAAGGCAACGGTTACAACCATTCGCTGCTCTCCACGTGTCAACAAGAAAGCGTCTGATGACATGGCACAAGGCACATGCTGATGCAGAAATCTAAACATTGCGGATAAGCCGACTCATCATATCATCCTAACAAATGACTCCTGACACATCATTCATGGTGAAAAACAGCTCCACGTGTACATGAAAAAGGTGACAAATTCTTTTAAAAATAATTCTGACCTTGACCTTTGCTGTGAACTAGGAAACCGAATCACTTTTGACAAGTTGTAGATATGCTATCCCTGTGTGTTAGGATAAGCTTAGAGTCACGTCAATAACCAGTTAGGGGCAACAAATTTCCGATTTGGAAATCTAAGGGTTGAAAACTTTTATAGCCACATCCTCCCCTCCATTTTCAAACATTATTTGGCACCTTCTGATTTAGCATCATGTCCACGGAACCAGGCATAATGCTAACAAAAAATTCAAATGGTAAAAACTTACATTTGCGTTTGCACCAAATTTCAATAGGTGCACACTCATATCATAACAACAACAACAACAACCCAGTATAATCCCACTTAGTGGGGTCTGGAGAAGGTAGTGTGTACGCAGACCTTACGCCTACCCTGCGGTAGAGAGGCTGTTTCCAAATAGACCCTCGGCATCCTTCCCTCCAAGAACTTCCCACCTTGCTCTTGGGGAGACTCGAACTCACAACCTCTCGGTTGGAAGTGGGGGTTGCTTATCATCAGAGCAACCCACTCATATCATAAATCATACGATAGACAAATCAACCAGTCAGCCTGAAATACTAACTGCAATCACAATGGTCTCATGTTTTTATAGAACAACAACATAGTAATATCTATTCGCGAAAATAGACAGATAGAGTAAAAAATTTAAAAAAATAAGAGCATCGTGAACCGGGTACTTTGTTTGTTCAAGGAAAAGTGGTCATCAACACAGAAATTAACACTTGGCCACACAAGAATCTGTCGACTTTAGTGATATTGTGACATAGTCAGCTAGACAATAACATTGGGTGGATCCCATAATGAAGTACCTGGTCGGAAGTTTATGAAAAAGTTCATGACATCACTCTTTCTGACCCTCTAAAACGTGCAAAGATATGACAACCATAAATTAATGTGAATGGAAACGTAAATGTCCATGTGCCATACGTTTTGCAAATTCAATCTGGAGTGAAGCTGCAGGCTTAGAAGCTTCCGCATGAAATGAACTGCAAACGTCATACTAGATAAAATCAAAGAGATCTCCAGCAAAATTCTATATTCCACCTCAGCAGCATTAACTCCATTGTGAACACATGGTTCAATTTCAAGAATACAAGTTTGACAAGGGACGTACTGAAATGGCAAAGAGATAATGAGGTCGTAAAAGGGATCGGAGTAAGTACGTACTTCGGTTGTTCTGATTCATTTTCTTGGCAGATGAGTCTTTGTCGATTCTACAACCACCTGCTTACCCACCCCAAAAAAAGAAGAGGAAAAGCAATTAATTATGACAACAAAACACTTGGCGCCAATTCTTAATTTACATCAAGACAATTCTTAAGACTATTTAACGTGAATTAGAAATAATAAACTAATTTTCCAAGTACACATGCACAATTGTGGGAACATTCTCTATGTCATCCTGAAATCTGGACTCAGAATTCCAACACAAGAAAAGAAGCCTCCACTTTATATTCCTTATAAATATAAAAGCATAGAATTATGTAATCATAATTATGATGTAAAATAAATGTATTAATTGGACAAGCAAAAGACGGTTGTCAAAACTAATTAAAGATGGACGTTAAAAATTTGGACAAAATTTTCTATTGCCTATTGCCCAAAAAATCCAATAGCATTTGCAGCAATACCTCCTACTGTTAATGCAGATCAAAGCTAGAGTAATTCAGACTGCAAAATCTGCTGGTTATTTTCCAAAGACAACATGTATAGTTCTTGGTTCTTCTGGCAAATACCAAATAGAGATCTTACCCTTCCATCATATGATAATGATGCAAATATCCATGGCTCTCGACAGCTCCAAGCAAGTCCTACAACCAAGATGGACTAGTCAACTGCTGCTTACAAAGTAAGCTGATGAGGCAACAAGAAGTGCTTACTTACCATACACACTGTCTTCATAGTCACTATATGAATTAAGCAATGGATCGACAGGCTTATTAGGGGAGTCAAAGCTGAAAATCCATAAACTTCATTAGATACAGTGAGAGAAGACATTTTCAAGTGTTTTTTTTTTTTTTTTGCTTTTTCTTACTTTCCTTTTTTTTGCGGAGAAGGGGAAAAGGGTTTAAGAAAGCACCTCTCTGAAGTTGGTTTGTCGCCACTAGGAGGAGAAGCCCGCCACAGATTGACAGCAGAATCAGTTCCAGCGCTCTGCCAAAGATTTTGTTTCAGCAACAAAATATCAATGGCCAAAGTAGAACACACGACTTGTTTTTAATACTGAAACCATATGCATAGTAGATAAGACATGGGACATGCTGTCAAGAGCTTTCAATGCAAGTTACAGAGCTACATGCAGTTAAACATCCTATATCTAAAAAGCATAATATAGAATTTTTTTTTTTTTGGGGGGGGGGGGGGGGGGGGGTTGGGGGGCTCAGTGGATGTCTGTACATAGAGAGGATAGACAAACAGATACAGGAAATGAAGAGAAGAACCAGAATTAAGTCTTCATATTCGGGATTGCACTTGACAGTCCATGTCCTGTGAACAAACATAAACTGCATTTACTCCATGTGGAAAAGGAAATTCAGAAAGAAATTTATAATCCTTACCCTAACAAAAAAAGTGAAAGACCAGACAATAATCTTATATAAAAACTCAATTAACTAAAGATAAGGTAAGCAGCCTCATTATAGCCAAAAAGTAGTACCAGTGAGCATGTCCAGGGAGGTCAAGGACTGGAAACTTCAGCATTCTAAGATCCCATATATGTATCCCAGATTCATCTTCAGCAGTTACCTGCAGAATTTAAATACATCTTCACTGACACCAAACGCCTGCTTTCTTGGGGGGGGGGGGGGGGGGGTGAAAAAGAAGCCAAGACCGAACTACTTTGATATTATAAACAGAGAGTTGAAAATTAAGATGGTAAAGTTATGATAGCAATACCTTGCACATAGAAAACTAATACCAGTTTCTCCTGTGTGTACCATTTTAAATCTTTTGAAAAAAATGGAGAACCTAAAGCATGCAGAGGTGGCAAAACCAGATTTATTGAGTCCAACTAACTATTCATATTTCACTTTGATGCTTACTTGGTATCTTATTATGTTCTCTTTAAGAAATTTAAAAATATTGTTCCAAACACGACAGAGAAATTCCTCAACTTGATCACGGTTTATTGATAGAAAAGTTCCACGAACACAGGATAATCATCTTCATATAAAACTGGCATGTAAAAGATGACAAACTTCTATTTAGGTAGATGGAGACATTAAAATACATAAATATGTGAACTTCTTCAGAATTAAACAACAAATCATTGAGCAAGAACCAGAAGCCTGAAAGAGAAGTAGAGCCATTAGAAACACCAGACCACAGCCATACACTTTAGAGGAAGTACTATCCATGTCGTGACATTCTTCTCATTCCATCTCTCTCCATAGAATGATCACTAGCAGGAAACAGAAAGTAGAAAGTAGAAGATAGTATGTTTAAAGAACTGAAAGATTTAATCCTTTTCTTCTTCGAGCAGCAACAAGGGTACCTCCCAAATTTCCATATTGAAATTGAAATATTATTATGAAAAACCAAAAGGAAAAGGAAAAAAAAGTTTCCTAAGATGGGTCCACATTAGAGTGTCCACTCCTAACATTGTTAATATTAACATATATGCTTACATGCAAACAACAGATACACTTCACACATTCATAAAAACTTACTCAAAAAGATTTTTTTTCATTTGCAAACAATGGACGATAAATCAAGCAGCAACTTAATAATTTCACAAATCTATGTACTTACAAGCATAAACTTTCTCTTCACATTGTAATCCAAATTACGAACATGGGGATGATCAATTGTGTTCGTTTTCCTGCAGTGGAATTAGCCATGAGGTAAACTATGTCTTGATAATTATTCAATTAATAGGACAAAAGCAAAAATAGCTTTACGTGTACCTAAAAAAAGAAAGCAATTAAATAATGCAGTGAGCAACTTTTGTGCCTTAAACTATTACCCTTTGTGTAGTAAGCATACACTGCGTTATCTTTGGGACCCTGAAACTATTTACTATTCAGTTTCTTTCTTAATCAATGCCATGCTATGACTTGGATCTATAGTTTATGGCACTAGATTCTATGAAATAGATGGAGTACGTGCTTGATGGGTTTTTCTTCTGTATAGATTAGGCTATATCAAGAACATGAAAATATTCTCTTTTCCCCTCCTCTTTCAAAGTATATTTTGTCCTAAGAGACATAGTTGTCCATGCCATGCTACTTACTTTACTTCAAAGTACTCTCTTCCATTCTTTTCTGGTATGATTTATCTTGAGCTTTTTCACAAGTGAACAGTGACTAACGACAACCCATGAAACAGAATATAGAGAATGCAGTACCATATTCACTTACTTCATTGTCCGTAGATCCCAAAGTTGGACTGATGATTCACATGTTAGCGCTAGAGCATTATAATCATGAGGATCCCAGGCGCCCCCAGATAAAGAATGTAGCATACCTGCTGATTCTTGTGATTGTACCTAAATTTTGCAGCAGACCTGAGTAAAAATTAGCCCCACAAATCAGAAGTAACAACACTTTTACAACTACGCTTGACGTTCTCTGGAGCTAAGAACAGTGATAACCGAAGATGAAACACACAGAAGCCTAAGGTAAACTATAGACCACCTTGTATTTCAAACAAGGGCGCGAGACTATACCAACCAAAAGAACATCTCAAGATAATATTATTTCCAGCCCAGTAAATAGGTTTAGCTGTAACAGAAGGACTCTATAGTGCAAATTACATGTTTATTTTGAGCACTCTACTTCTAGTAATCAAACAGTTCGGTACTTAAAACCTCCAGCTATGAGGAACACAAGTGAATTTTCAGCCAACATATATGCCAGTTCAAATTATTCATCAGCTTTCACCCTGTATGTGTTAACAATGTATTACTATTTGTATGTTCCTGGTTCACAGCATTTTGAAACTATCAGAAGGTAGCACAATTGTAGTATTATGCACTGTGGCTTTGCTTCTCCAACCCCTTTTCCCAAGCCAAACGATGATAAACTTCTTGCAGTAGCATAAAAGAAATGACTGTTCAAGAAAGCATGTCTGACCAAACATGAGCAGCACTTTTCTCAAAAACTAAAACAAAATCAAGATGAAGGATGACAGATATAAGTAGCCATATGCTGGATATACCTGTGCATTCTTCTTTGAAGTATCAAAGCTCCAGAGGAAAAGATTCTGCTCATCAATGCTAACCAACTTGTCATGCCTTCCTGTTGGCCACCAAAGTGTGCTGCCAACCATTTGCAATACATTTAAGTGTCCGAGTAAATGAAATAGATAAGACCACCATTTAATAGAAAAATTAAGAATAAAAAGGATGAGTCTTTGAAGCATGATAAACAAAAAGAGAAGGATCATAAACTGTCAACTACTTGAAACATCTCAAGCACGAATTAAAGAACCAATTTGTTAGTAATTTACAGTTATCAAATTTCAATAACGTGACCACCATCTCATAGAGCTCACAATACTATAAAATTATGCAAAAATTTGTTCAAGCAGCAGAACTGCTAGCTGAGACCAAAAGCTTTGAATTGCTTCATTCCAGAGAGCAAAGCAAAGAAAAGGAATAAGCATGAAACAGAACACGGGAAGAAATGATGATTTTTGAAGTATTAGGATTTTTCCTCCAAAACCATAGGACTGCATTTTCGATTATATTTGAAGCACTTATGAATCACGGCATTCCAATTTCGGGAGATAATTAGGTTAGCTTTGTCGAAGGGTAGTGTTAATTATAATATCAGCAACAATGTAACTGTTGGAAACCATATCATCAATATATTTAGCATAAGAGCTAATGCAGCATTGGAATGTAGCATAGGAGATGATAATAGGAGGTATAATGATAATAGAAGTTAATGAAGCATAGGATTTCATCGGATCATAATTTCAAGTTTTTTTTTTCTTTTTTGCAAAATAAGATGCAATCATGCTTATGTGTACATAGATGGAAGCTGCTGTCAGTTGGGTAAGTTTCAATATTAAGCATTAGAAGTTACAACCGCAGCATTCATTCGAATGATTAAATGAACATACAGAGTTTTGATGATTAAAAAAACAGAATTTTGCACACAATGCATCCTGTATTTCTACTCCTAAGCCTTAATGTTTATTATTTATTATAAGCATGACAATCTTTTGAGCTCAGGGGCTATGTTTACCATATAAAAAACACTAACCACTTTATCTTTGAACTATGAGCATCAAGAGCCGCAATCTTCTCTAGTTGTGGAGAATTCAACTGGCCATACAACTCAGGGATCTGCCATATTGCAGCCCCATATGTTTCACCTGCAAACAAATAGACCATCATCATAGAACCTAGTTCTCAAAAACATCAAATACCAAAACCAACCGCAGTAGCATTCTAACATCAAATGAATGCCACAAGAGGCAACTCAAATGCAAAGAACGTCCTTATGATCTTGCTTAAGCAGACAAGTGAAGATCATAAAATCAACTTATGATGCTACAAAATTAAAAAGAAACAAACTATTGCTCAAACCACCAAAGGATACTAGCTTATCAAACATAGCAAAACACCAAAATCAATAGAAGTGTGGTTCGACCAATCAACACCAATTAACTAGCACTCAAGGGTGTGAACTAATGGTCAATGAAGTGAGAACCATGAGGTCCCCGGCGGCCTAAAAAGATACTAGGTAATTTCTTTCTATTTGTCCACGCCTTGGTGGGCAGAGCTATCCGGTACTTATATTGGTGAGCTTGTGGGAGGCAGCGGGTACCTTGTTAGGTTGATAGTTAAATAGTAGTAAATAATCATAATCTCATATGTATTAGGAGTAGAACATGTATATATATAAATAGAGCTCATTATATCATTCGTCATAATTAATCAATAATATTTTTCTCCCGTGCATTCTCACATGGTAATAGAGCATTAGTGAGAAAACTTCGTTGTGCGTCATTCTAGTGTTAACCGGTAAGAAAGAACTTAGTCATCGTGTAATTTTTTCCTATGGCCTAAGGCCTGTCTACGTGCAAGTCACTTTCTGTCGGTGTAGCGCAAAAACCAACACCACCACGAGGTAGATCACTCCTAGGCGACCAACCCATTAAAATTTCTCCGGTAGAAAAGTTGCCACGCGCCTCCACGAGTCAGCAACATAAATTTTCCAGCAAGCGCGTGAGCCCACGCGCCGGCGAATACGACCACTTCCGGCCGTTTTTTTACGATGGTTCTTCAAAACAGTTGGGTCGGCTACTAATTCTGACCCTACCCATCCTGTTTTCGTTTGATTCCGACCATTTTGAGTTTTCCTGACGACTACACTGATTTTTCCGGCAGCTACAATGATTTTTCCGGCGTGAACAGTGATCCCCAGAAAATTTCTACTTTTTCCGGCACGATATTATAATAGCATTCATATCGGAAGCCATTAACTCATAATCCGTTGGATTCAATGTATTGAATCCCATCCAAATGGTTTCTTTACCGGGTTATATCGAGTTCCTTCAGTACAAAGCATGTAAACAGACATCTTCAGGATTAGCCTCCGTTGTTCCAACAAATAGTAGCATGACTTGTGTCTCCAGATCTTCACCTTCTAAGTCTTTGGTCATTGATTCAGGTGCATCTGATCATATTTCTGTTAACAAGTCTCTTTTCACTAGTATTTCATATTCTCAATCTCTTCCAACAGTAACAATGGATCAATGGGTCAAGCCATGGCAACTGCAATAGGTCAAGCAAGTCCACTTCCTTCCTTACCTTTAGACTCCGTTCTTTATGTTCCTGATAGTCCTTTTAATCTCATTGTCGTTACTCGCTTAGCCAAATCCCTTAAATATGTTGTTTTATTTCTTGATGACCTTGTTTTTATACAAGAACTGCGAATCATTGGTACCAAACGTGAATCAGATGGACTTCATTACCTTATCCTTGCAAAATCACATGGACTAGCATCTTGTCTTACTCCAACAACTTCTCTCATTCATCTTCCTCCATAGCTCCACCGCCTACAGTCCCAGTTGCAGCTCCACCACCTATAGCTCCAGTGTCACCATCGAGTCCAGTGCCACCACCTAGTCCAATTCAACTTTCTACAGCCCCACCACTCATGACATATCATCGTTGTCCGCCCCTAGCATCAAGCCCAGCTGATTCACGTCCTGCACCTGACCTTGCTAATACTGGGGACTTGTCTCCTCTTAATAATCCGATTGCACTACGAAAAGGTATACGGTCCACACTTAATCCTAATACTCATTATGTCAGTTTAAGTTATCATCGTCTCTCATCATCCCATTCTGCATTCGTGTCATCTTTGTCCTCTGTTTTCATCCCTAAGTCTACGGGTGAAGCACTGTCTCATCCTGGATAGCAACGGGCTATGATTAACGAGATGTCTACTATACATAAGAGTGGTACTTAGGAGCTTGTTCTTCTTCCTTCAGGTAAATCGACTGTTGGTTGTCGTAGGGTGTATGCAGTCAAAGGTGATTCAGATGGTCAGGTTGATCGACTTAAGGCTCGTCTTGTTGCCAAAGGATATATCTCAGATATTTGGACTCGATTACAGTGATACTTTCTCTCCCATGGCCAAAATTGCATCAGTCCGCCTTTTTCTATCCATGGTTGTTGTTGGCCGTTTGGCCTCTCTATCAGTTGTGTAAAAAAGCACTGGAAAAATATAATATATTGATGTTAAAAATGATACAATGAGCCATATACATAACCTATCCTACTCCTAATACATATTGGATTAGGGTTATTTTACTACTATTTACATATTCTAACACTCCCCCCCCCCCCCAAAAGCTGGTGCATAAAAATTATATGTACCGAGCTTGTTACATATGTAGTTAATACGAGGACCAGTGAGAGACTTGGTGAAAATGTCTGCAAGCTGATCATTTGACTTTACAAACTTTGTAGCAATATCTCCCGAGAGTATCTTTTCTCTAACAAAGTGACAGTCAATCTCAATGTGCTTAGTTCTCTCATGGAACACTGGATTTGACGCAATATGAAGAGCAGCTTGATTATCACACACAACTCCCATCTGACTAACATCACCAAATTTCAGCTCTTTGAGCAACTGTTTGATCCAAGCTAGCTCACATGTCTCCACAGCCATTGCTCGATATTCTGCTTCTGCACTAGACCGAGCAACCACATTCTGTTTCTTGCTTTTCCAAGATACCAAATTTCCTCCTACTAAGACACAATATCCAGAAGTAGAACGTTTGTCAGAAGGCGATCCTGCCCAATCAGCATCGGAGTATCCAACGATCTGCTCATGGCCTCGATCCTCAAACAATAAACCTTTACCTGGAGTTGATTTTATATACCGAAGAATGCGAACAACTGCATCCTAATGACTATCACACGGAGAACCCATAAACTGGCTCACAACACTCATAGGGAAGGAAATGTCAGGTCTTGTCACTGTAAGATAATTTAATTTACCAACTAACCGCCTATATCTTGTAGGATCGTTAAGAGGCTCCCCCTGTCCTGGAAGAAGTTTAGAATTCAGATCCATCGGAGTGTCAACAGGTCTACAACCTGTCATTCCTATCTCCTTAAGAATATCTAGGGCATACTTCTGTTGTGAGATCACAATACCTGAGAGCTAGTCTGAGCGACCTCAATACCCAGAAAATACTTTAGTGTGCCCAGATCCTTAGTCTGAAAGTGTTGAAAGAGATGTTGCTTCAATTTAGTAATACCATCCTGGTCATTGCCGGTAATAACAATGTCGTCAACATAGACCACCAGATAAATACAGAGACTCGAATCAGAATGACGATAGAATACAGAGTGATCAGCTTCACTCCGAGTCATGCCAAAGTCCTGGATAACAGTGCTAAACTTACCAAACCAGGCTCGAGGAGACTGCTTTAGACCATAAAGTGACCGGCGCAAGCGATCTACAAGGCCACGAGACTCCCCCCGAGAAACAAACACAGGTGGTTGCTCCATATAAACTTCATCCTCAATGTCACTGTGTAAAAACACATTTTTAATGTCCAGCTGATACAGGGGCCAATGGCGAACAGCAGCCACGGATAGAAAAAGGCGGACTGATGCTATCTTAGCCACGGGAGAGAAGGTATCACTGTAATCAAGCCCAAATATCTGAGTATATCCCTTGGCAACAAGACGAGCCTTAAGATGATCAACCTTACCATCTTGACCAACCTTGACTGCATACACCCAACGACAACCAACAGTAGATTTACCTGAAGGAAGAGGGACGAGCTCCCAAGTACCACTCGTATGTAAAACAGACATTCGTCAGTCATAGCCTGTCGCCACCCTGGATGAGACAATGTTTCACCTGTAGACTTAGGGATGGAAACAGAGGACAAAGAAGATAGAAAAGCATAATAGGGTGATGACAAACGATGATAACTTAAACCGATATAATCGGGATTAGGATTAAGGGTGGTCCGTATACCTTTCCGAAGTGCAATCGGAAGAGACAAGTCCACAGTAGGAGCAGGGTCAGGTGCAAGACGTGAATCAACCGGGCCGGATGCTGGGCGAGGACGACGATGATATGTCAAGAGTAGAGTTTCTGTGGCAGGGAGTCTAGGAGGAGCCACACTAGACTCTCCAACGGTTGGAATGGGTAAGACTTCTGTAGCGGAAGGTGAAGGTGGAGCTATAGTAGACTCGGGTGAGACTTCTGTGGCGGAAAGTGAAGGAGGAGCTATAGTAGACTCCCTAAAGACCAGTATAGGTAAAACTTCAGATATATCAAGATGGTCAGAATGGTCAGAAGAGGTAAAGAAAGGTTTAGACTCAAAAAATGTGACATCAGCTGACATAAGGTACCTACGAAGATCAGGTGAATAACAACGATAGCCCTTCTGGACACGAGAATAACCAAGGAAGACACACTTGAGAGCACGGGGAGCTAACTTATCTTTCCCAGGGGCTAAGGTATGAAAGAAACAAGTGCTCCTAAAAACACGAGGGGGAACAGAGTATAAGGGTGACTGGGGAAACAATACCTCATACGGAATCTGATTCTGGATGGGAGATGAAGGCATCTGATTAACCAAATAACAAGATGTGAGAACTGTATCGCCCCAAAAACGCAGCGAAACATGAGATTCAATGAGAAGTGTGCGAGCAGTCTCAATAATGTGCCTTCTTTTTTCTCGCTGCAACCCCATTTTGCTGAGGGGTATAAGGACAAGAAATCTGATGAATAATTTCTTGAGAAGTCATAAACTGCTGAAATTGACAGGATAAATATTCTAAGGCATTATCAATGCGAAAAGTGCGAATAGAAACACCAAATTGATTTTTAATTTCAGCACAAAAATTCTAGAATATAGAAAACAACTCAGAACGAACTTTCATTAAGAAAATCCAAGTACACCTTGAAGGATCATCAATGAAACTAACAAAACAACGAAATCCCAAGGTTGAACTGACTCTAATAGGACCCCATATATCTGAATGAACTAAAGAAAAAACAGATTCTGCACGACTCTCAATACTACGAGGAAAGGAGGATCGGGTATGTTTCCCGAGCTAACATGACTCACACTCTAATGTGGATAAACTAGACAAACTAGGCACCATCTTCTGAAGCTTGGACAAGCTAGGATGTCCTAAACGACTGTGAAGTAGGTCTGGAGGATCTGTCTAGCAACTAGACATGCCTTGGAGGATTTTAGTGAGTTAAGGTAGTACAGTCCTTTTGATTCAAGTCATGTTCCAATCGTCTGTCCCGTACTGCGGTCCTGCATAATAAAAGAATCATCAATAAAATATATACCGCAATGGAGGGCACGAGTCAAACGACTAATAGATGCAAGATTAAAAGGACAGCCAAGGACATAAAGAACGGAATCTAGAGTGACAGAGGGTAGGGGATTCGCTTGTCCAAGTCCTTTTGCTTTAGTTTGAGACCCATTGGCTAAAGTAACGTTGGGAAGAAACTGTGAATACACAATATTTGACAAAAGGAATTTATTACCAGAGATATGATCAGAAGCAGCTGAGTCCACAACCCATTGTTCAAGAGGACTAGACTGGGAAACACAAGCAAAAGAATTACCAGCATCAGAAGTATCAGTCTGAGCAACAGAGGCTACTTATGGAGATGTCTGCTTACTTGCTCGATATTTAAGGAACTCATTATACTCCCCTTCCGATACAGAAAATCCCTGGTTACCTGTAGTTTCGGTCTGAGCAACATAAGCATTTTTGGGTGGTCGACCATGTAAAGAATAGCACACGACGCGAGTGTGAGCAAGTTTATGACAATAAGAACACTTGGGTCTAGATCTTCCAAAACGACCTCCTCCTCGTCTATTCTCCATAGTATGAGATGCCCGATTGTCCACTGATTGAGATACGAGGATAGATAAATCAAGTGTCTGTGATGAGCTCACTGGGTGACTTGGTGCTGCAGCAAGGCGACGTAATCGAGAGAATAATTCATCAACTGTGGGGACAGTCGGACTAGCCAAAATCTGATCGCGTACTGAGTCGAGATCATTAGGAAGCCCAGCAAGAGTAAGAACTAGAAACAACTTTTGTCGTTGCTCTTGCTGCTTTGCAACGCTAGCAGAAACTGGCATCAACGTCTCAAATTCCTCCATAACTGTCTGTACTTGTCCCAAGTAAGTAGACATATCTAATTCCTGTTTCTTTAAATTTGTCATCCGCGATATCACATCATAGAAACAAGATATGTCATTAGTGTATAAAGTACGAGCCTTTTCCCAAACCAAATAACATGTCTGGAATGGACGAAACAAGGGCATCAACTTGGAATCAATAGATCGCCACAAAATACTGCATAATTGAGCATCGATCTTCTCCCAATGTGCTTTGGCTTTTTCATCTCCTTGATTAGATGATCTTGAACACCTTGACCTTTACACCACAACTCGACAGACGAAGCCCAAGCTAAGTAGTTGGAACCTCCCATTAAAGGTTCTGAGGTAATCATAACACCGGAATTCCCAGAAGCCGAGTTTTTAGGCCCAAAAGCATCGACTCCCAAAGACATTGTGAAAACTTGCTGAAACAGATGAAGGAAATACTGTTTTTGCCGAAAAATTAATGTAGTTAGGTAATCATAACACCGGAATTGCCAGAAGCCGAGTTTTTAGGCCCAAAAGCATCGACTCCCAAAGACATCGTGAAAACTTGCTGAAACCGATGAAGGAAATACTATTTTTGCCGGAAAATTACTGTAGTTACTGGAAAAAATCATTGTAGACGTCGGAAAAAATTCAAAGTGGTCGGAATTGAAAAGTAAAAATATGGGTAGGCTCATAATTCTCAGGCGAACAGGCTGTCTCAAGAAAATTTTTCTAAAAAAATGCCGGAAAGTGGTTCACGCGCCGGTGCGTGGGCCTGACGCGCCGCCCGCGTCAGAGGATCTGGAGGCGCGTGAGAGCGCGTGAGGATGTGTCTGTCGGAGCTGTTCAGTGGGGTTTGACCGCCGGACTATGACGGATCTTGTGGTAGTGTTGGATTTTGCACAACACTGACGGGGAGAGAGATAACGTAAAAAAGCTTTGAAAAAGTCGCTGGAAAAATAAGACACGGCTGACTTCTGCTTTGTATTTTGGTTCCCGAATGTATCTCACCACTAAGGCTCTGATACCATGTGAAAATGCGCGGGAAAAATATGATATATTGATGTTAAACATGATAATGAGCCCTATATATACACATAACCTATCTTACTCCTGATACATATTGGATTAGGGTTATTTTACTACTATTTACATATTCTAACAAGTTGGACATCAAGAATTTTTTCTTCAAGGTGACCTTGAGAATGAGATTTATATGGAGCAACCATCTGGATTTGTTGCTCATGGGAGTCTAATGGCCTTGTATGTCGGTTGCACCGGTCTCTCTATGGTCTAAAGTAGTCTCCTCGAGCCTAGTATGGTAAGTTCAGCATGTTATTCAGGAGTTTGGCATGACTCGTAGTGAAGCTAATCACTCTGTATTTTATCGACATTCTGCTTCAAATCTTTGTATTTATTTGGTTGTTTATGTTGACGATATTGTTATTACCGACAATGCTCATGATGGTATTAGTAAGTGGAAGCAACATCTTTTTCAGCACTTTCAGACTAAGGATCTGCGCAGATTAAAGTATATTTCTGGGTATTGAGGTCGTTTAGTCTAGCTCAGGTATTGTAATCTCACAACGGAAGTATGCCTTTTAGATATTCTTGAGGAAACAGAAATGACAGGTTGTAGACCTGTTGACACTCTGATGGATCCGAATTCTAAACTTCTGCCAGGACAGGGGAACCTCTTAGCGATCCTGCAAGATATAGGTGATTGGTTGGTATATTAAATTAACTTACAGTGACTAGACCTAGCATTTCCTTTCCTGTGAGTGTTGTGATTTTGTTTATGAATTCTCCATGTAAGTCATTGGGATGCAGTTGTCCGCATTATTTAGTATATAAAATCAGCTTCGGCCAAAGGCTTATTGCATGAGGATTGAGGTCATGAGCAGATCGTTGGATACTCAGATACTGACTAGGCAGGATCACCTTCTGATAGATGGTCTACGTCTGGATATTGTGTCTTAGTAAGAGGAAATTTGATATCTTGGAAGAGCAAGAAACAGAATATGGTTGCTCGGTCTAGTGCTGAAGCAGAATATCTAGCAATGGCTATGACGACATGTGAGCTAATTTAGATCAAACAGTTGCTTAAGGAGTTGAAATTTGGTGAGATTAGTCAGATGGGACTTGTGTGTGATAGTCAAGTTGCTCTTCATATTGAATCAAATCTAGTGTTCCATGAGAGAACTAAACACATCGAGATTGACTATCACTATGTTAGAAAAAAGATACTCTCGGGAAATATTGCTACAAAATTTGTGAAGTCGAATGATCAGCCTGCTGATATTTTCACCAAGTCTCTCACTAGTCCTCGTATTAGTTATATATGTAACAAGCTCGGTACATATGATTTATATGCACTAGCTTGAGGGGAGTGTTAGTTTGATAGTTAAATAGTAGTAAATAACTCTAACCTCATATGTAATAGGAGTAGGACATGTATTGTATATAAATAAGACTCATTGTATCATTGTCATAATTAATCAATCCCGTGCATTCTCACATACCTGATGGAAGAGTCGAGGGGCACAAGCTGACCCTGACACTACTGTCATAAAAAAAGAACTCGAATTAACTATGCATCAATCCCAAATTGGTCCGATCAACTATATGAATCTTTTGTAGGAAGTTGACAACGGAAAATAACAACACTGTAATAATATTATTTGTAAGCAAATATACGAATTGGCTTGACTTGTGTTGGGCACTGTCCTAAGAAATTATTTCAGCAGTATGAAATGTGTCTCCATGATTAAACAAGCCTGTTTCTATTTGGGAGGATACAGGAATCGGCAAAATATTAAATTAAAAACCCAGCTATTTAAAAGAGGGGAACAAAGAGAGTAGACTACAAAATTTTGAAGAGGAAAGAAAAGGAAGCTGTAGAGGAACGAAAAGGCGAAGGTAAAAGATGTTGATGATTGATGGCTATTTTGAAGGCCTATTTATAGGCTATAAGAGAAGCTTAAAGCATGACAAGTGTATAACACTTGTTTTCCCATGCAAGATTGTTGCATGGAAGGACATTTTTCCAATTTTTGAAAATATCACAACAGTTCCCTCACATATTTTCAAAAACTTCATACAAATAGGAGTAAGATTTGTTGGATGTGTATGGTCTAAATGCAATTGGTTTGGTGTCTTTTGGACTATGAACCAAATTTAGACCAATAAAAATTAACTCACAGAATTACATGTGAAATATAATATTTCTATGAACCACTAATTCTTATTGAAAGTCAGAGATTTTATTAATCGCATTTCGACCCTCACAATTTTGTTGTTCAACGCGATTTTGTTCCACTAGGCCATGCATGCCTGGTTATTCATGAGAGCTCTAGAAACTAGGCCAAAATCTCATAGGAGCAGCCCCACTCTACTCTCGTATAGGTGAATTCATCAAGTGTATATTGCTTTTAAATATACCATCCATAAGGACTATGAATTTCGTTATGAGATATAACTCATCATCTCAATTAGTAGCAGTTAAGCACTCCCCTTTAGTGCTTCAGTGTCAGTATCGACTTGTTATTACCCATATGAACCTACTTCTTGGGATCTCCAATCACATAAGTTGAGTTACCATCTCTATTAACAACATGTCGGCCTTAACCCCATCTCTTTTGAGGTTTGAAGAATTAATTTCTTCCAACTAGATTAGTCAGAGGATCAGCCAAATTAATTTCAGACTTCACATTATCAATAAAAATTGTTTCATCTCTCAACAGTTGCTTTATGACATTATGTCTCAATTTCATGTGTCTACTTTTACAATTATAAGATTTGTTCTTTGCTATAGCTATTGCCGTTTGGCAATCACAATGTATAAACACAAAAGGCAATACGTCCTTTATTGAAGGAATATTAGTTAAGAAGTTTCTTAGACACTCAGCCTCAGAACCAACTAACTCCAGAGCTACAAACTCTTATTCCATGGTCAATCTAGCAATAATCATCTGTTTGGCTTATTTCCACGATATTGCACCACCACCAAAGGTGAATACATAACCATTAGTGGATTTTGTTTCATTTGAATCAAAGATCCAGTTTGCATCATTGTACCATTCTAAAATAGAAGAAAACCCACTATATAGGATACCATAATTCATGGTTCCTCTCAAATATTTCATTAGTCTATCCAACGTAGGCCAATGCATTTGGACCATACAAATCCAGCAAATCTTACTTCTCTTTGAATGAAGTTTTTGAAAATATGTGGGGGAATTGTTGTGATATTTCCAAAAATTGGACAAATATCCTTTCATGTGGCAATCTTGCATGGGAAATTCAAGACAAGTGTTATACACTAGTCATGCTCTAAGCTTCAATTATAGCCTATAAATAGGCCTTCAAAATAGCCATCAATCATCAGCACTTTTTACCTCTACCTTTTTGTTCCTCTTCAACTTCCTTTTCTTTTCTCCTCAAAATCTTGTAGTCTACTTTCTTTCTTCCCTTTTTTAAATAGTTGGGTTTGTAATTTAATATTTATCAATTTCTGTATTCTCCCAAATAGAGGTAGGCTTGTTTAATTCTGGAGGGACATTTCAAACTGCTGAAATAGTTTCTTAGGACAGTTCCCGGCACGACTCAAGCCAATTCATATATCTGCTTATAAATAATATTATTGCAGTGTTGTTATTTTCCAGTGTAAATTCCCTACCTCTTTTGCATTCATTCCACTCCATCTAGAGTAGTAACTATTAAAATAATATCACATTAAACAAATTCAAGCAAAACAGAACTGTCATGAGTAGATACTAAGTTCCACTTTTAATTTAACAAATCTAAAAGTTCACGGAAGAAACAAACACACTATGTTCATTCAAATCAACTCAATTCAATGTTCAGAAAACGAGAGTGAACTAAGACTAATCATTAGTCGAATATACAGGTGTACTGTCACGTGCCGATAAAACATCCAGCTTCAATAAACAAAAAATTCAACAGAAGAAAATACAAATATATTCGTTCAAGTCAACTTGATTCAATGTTAAGTAAATGAGAAAGCTAACTACGCAGATTCATAATTAACTTTAGTAAAGGAAAATTAAACAATAAAACTTACCGGAAGAGAAAACAGTAGAGAAAATACGTTGATCGAAAGGACATGAAGCAAGGTCCCAGATCTCGTTAGGGTGAGAAAATAGACCTTCACAGATCAATTCATTGCCAGCTGAAGAAAGCCGAATCAAATGTACCTGCAAAATGCCGCATTACTGGGCAATTCACGTCTACTCGTGACGAATTAGGATGAAGTGAAATGAAGCTAATTGAATAGTACCTCATTTTCTTCTTTGAGGCTGAGAGTTCCGGTGAGGAAACTGGTGTGATCCGTGTCGGCTTTCACATCGGCAATGCACCGTGCCTTATCGGGGGAAAAAAACGAGATAAATCAGTGAATTATTAGGGTTTATGCGAAATGAAAGGAGGAGAATTGTGAGGATTGGAGTTGAACAGACCTGATATTTGAGACCATAACCGATTCCATTTGATCCTCCTTGCATTGATTCGCAGCGTAGAGCTTGAACTTGAGCTTTTCGCGGTTTGAATTTTACTACGACAGATCCTAAAGTGACGAAATTTTAACTTCAATGCAGTTCCAGTCTTGCATAAGTGACACATAATCGCATAGTCATGCGATATATAAGTCCCATCTGTGTTGATTTATAAGTCGAATGCCCTGTCCGATTTATAAGTCGCATTGGCATATTGCAATGTAGCACTCCGTTATTGCGATTTATAAGTGGCATTAATGACACATTCAGGAGGGATTTATCAGCTCTTTTGCTGCAATTTTACTAACTTTAATTGCAGTTTGCCGTTACAGCTTGTTTGGATGGTTCCTATATATCCTTTACAGCTTGTTTGGATGGTTCCTATATATTGTATTATATCATATTGTCATTTTAAATATAATATTTATTCTGATTGTTATTTAAATTTTATTATATCGTATCATAAAATTTGTTGTTACGTAACAATAAAATGTGTCACTTTGTGTAACAACCGATTTGGTGTGGTCGCATCGTTACCTTGTCTTTTTCTCTCAATCTCACCCTTCATTATTATTAAACTAGTATAAGAACTTGTGCGATATGCGGATAATTTGACAGAATATTAATTTTATAAAATTATGATCTAATATATCATATTAATTTAATAAATATTAGTTATTATTTGATATAGTGTGTAGAAATATAACACAATCTATAAAAAAAAAATAAGGGGTACACATCATATAGTAATTAAATAAATTATTTGTTCTTTTTTATTTTTATTATTGAATTAGCAAGTACTTAGTACTAATAATAATTTTCTTGAGTGTATTTATTTATCTTTTATTTTTAATTAATTCAAACTATAAATATTGTAAAATTATCTTTATCCCCCTCTTTTCGTCCATTCACTTCTACTATAATACTTATTTGATTAGTTTTAAAATTTTGTGGTTTATTAAAAATGTAAATAATGTAACATTGTTTTACTATAATACATATATATATACATATATATCTATACATACATATATATATATATATGTATGTATATATATATATATATATATATATATATATATATATACATACATATATATATATATATATACATATATATATATATATATGTATGTATATATGTATGTATATACATATATATATATATATATATATATATATATATATATATATATATATATATATATATATATATATATATATATATATATATATATATATATATATATATATATATATATATATATATATATATGCGCTTATCATATGTATAATATCCCCCTAATAGTGTCTTTATATTTTTATGCGCTTATCATATGTATAATATCCTAATAGTGTCTTTATATTTTTTATATTTTTCATTTGAATTGAAAGTTTCTTTATTTTATTTTTTTATTTTAAAATAATTTTAAAACTCTAACTTGAAACTATTCCCCAGTTTGAATGGGTATTCTTTTATTTATATATTTTCATTTGTTATTATAGTTATTTTCTTATTTTAAAATACTTTTGTGACTCCAACTTAAAACTACTCCCTCTTTGAATTGGTAGTTTTTTTCTTCTAATTTTATTATAGCTAATTATAAGATATCCATGGTTATTAATTCAAATAGAGTAACCAACTTGAATGCAAGAGCTCAATGTAAGAACATTGGGGGTGCATCTAGCTCACGGGCTTCAAAGAATCGAGACCTCACAACATCCTCAGCAACTATATCAAAAGTGCAATTGGAGAAAAAAACAAAGGATCAAGCTCTGCATGCTACAGTAACTAATGCAATAGTAACAATTGAGGAGGAAGAACAAACTAAGGAGCGACAAATCCTACTTTGATAATAAAAGTTGTAGACCCTAAACCATGGGCTAACGTATTCCAGAAAAACAGATCTGCAGCAAATGGTATGTCTCTATCATATATCCCTCCGAAAATTGTCAATGGTCAAGTAGTTGTTCAATTGGACAAATAAGAGGTTGAATCTAAGACTGAGAAGTGAAAACGTGCCTTAATAGCTTGCATCTTAGGTGATACACCGGGATATACTACTATGAAGAGATATATAAATGTTAATTAGGCGGGTGTGAGGGAACCAGATGTATTTCTCCATGAGGAAGGATACTGCATCATCCGATTCCATTCAGAGGCTGATATGAAAGAGATCTACTATTCTGGACCTTATACCATCAATAGTAGGCCTATAATTTTGAAGCTTTGGACCTTAGATTTTGATTTTAAAGAGGAATTTCCCATTGAAATTCCCCTGTAGGTTAATTTTCCAAAATTACCTTTGAATTGTCGGGGAGCGAACTCATTGAGTAGAATAGCAAGTACAATTAGAACTCTTATTTTTGCTGATGAATGCACAAGTAAGAAAACTAGAATCTCATACATCAGGATGTTGATATAGGTTAATGTGACTAAACCATTATGTGATGAAGTTTGGGTTAGAGATCCAAAGGGTAAACAATTCATGCAAGATGTTTACTATGAGTGGAAACCTAAATTTTGTGAGCATTGTCAAAAGATTGGCCATTTATGTGCTCCTCATGGTGCTGGTAATAAGCAGAAGATTAAGCAACACATTAAACAGAAGTGGAAAGTAAGGGAAACTAAGAAAGTGACTATGAAATGGAGAACTAAAGGCAAGGCACGGCAAAATGATACTCTACCTATACAAGCTATACCAGCTAACCAGCAGAGACAGCAACAAACATCAGAGGTCCAACAAATGCCAAACATTTCAACAAGATCCAAGCCGGAAAATAGCTAAGGACAACATAAGACTATTCCTTCAAGTAGTCCAACTAAGGCTATGCTGAGTAACAACAATCGAGGGAAGCAAATGGAAAGCAACACTGGGTTTAATTTGACAAATTTTTCTTTGTTGTCTTCCATAAAACAGAGAAATCCTTTTGAGGTATTACCAAAGGCAATTATCCCCTTGATAGGGGAAGAGGACCTTCAACATACTGATTAATTGGTTATTCTGGAATGTGAGGGGAGTCAGTAAGAGATATAAACAAAAGGAATTGGCTAGCTATATCAAAAATAAAAATGTCAAGTTAGCTGGCCTAATGAAATATAGAGTGAAAGAGCAAAATTTTTTTCCCAAGAGAATCACCAAATCTATTACCCTGATTAGGATGGGGATAAATAACTATCAATATGCTCTTAATGGTATGGTGTGGGTGCTATAGGATCCAAGATGATATAGTGTGAAGTTAATAAAAGTCGGGGCTCAATATGCTCATTGTCAACTGTTGATACCCAATATTTTTATATATATTTTTATGCTCAAAACAGCGTGTGTATGCATACATAAGCATGCCCAGGAGTTTTGGTATTTTTCCCTAACTTGTAAGGGTTTTAAAATCAGTTTGTTGTCTATTTTAGCAGTGCAAACTTTAATAATTATTCCCATTATCATTTGGTGAATAATTTATTTCCATTATCATATTTACACTAAAATATAATTAAGGTCATTTTTCACATTTTTATAAATTTTATTTAGTATTTTAAAGCTAAATTGCATATAATTGCAATTTTATAGCCTATTTTACAATTAACAACATTTTACCATTATAAAATAATTTCCAGTATTTTTTATTAATATATTTATATTATTAATTACTTTAGTTTTTTTAATTTGTTTTAAAAATTATTTTAACTATTTTTATAAAACTAAAAGGGGAAAATTGGCTATTTAAAATTTAGCCTATTTCTATTGCGATTGCACCCCATTTGGTGTTTCAATTATAGCTTAAATTAACCCAATTTTGAACCCAGTTTCGGACCAGTCCAATATCTAGACCCAACCTGACCCGGCGTAAAGCTGATATGAGCCGTTGATAAAAAAAGATCAACGGCCTAGATTTGATTTCCTTAATTAAAATCCTAACTACCCCGTTCCACCCCTCATTTGCTTAGAGACCGTCTCTCTCTCTCTCTCTCTCTCTCTCTCTCTCTCTCTATATATATATATATATATATATATATATATATATATATATATATATATATATATATATATATATATCTGTATCTCATCCTTATCTCTAGAACCTTCTGGTTCACCCTCTCTGGTGGCTTTCACTGTCTCTCCGGCCACCTCCAGCCTCACCTCTTTCGACCACCAGCCGACAGAAGCCTTATTTCACTGTTTCTCTCCACCTCTGAGACCCCATGAGTCTTTGCCATGCAAAACTTTCCTGGAGCTTTGCTGGGGTTCTTTTTCGGCCTTTCTCCGATGGATTCTAGTCCAATTGTGCTGTAAAACCATTATTCTTGAGTTTCACAGCTAGGTTCCTCTTGTTTCTCTCACTGGTTTCTTATGAAACCCTAATCTCGATCCAGGCCTCTCAAACCTCTTATTTTTAATGGTTTTAACTCGTACCTTTGTGTTTTGAACTATTCTCTACTCGATCTTTACGATTATTCAAGTTTAAAACATTTTGTTCCTTTTTGAAACTAGGGTTTCTTAACCTTTTACCAAAATACTTTGCCTTCTAATTTTAAGTACTAATCCATGATATTCAGTATTATTTCTAAATATTTTTGCTTAAGTCTGATGAAATCGTAGCTTATATGTTTGTATTTTGTATTATTTGCTCGTTTGTGTATTCTTCTAGGTTCTTCTCTGAGTTCTGTGCTCTTTGCTTTAATTTTGTTGCAAGCATTTCATTCCCCTACCATTCCATGTTCTTCTCTTAGGGTCTCTGACTATTTTTATGGTGATTTTATACTGATTCTCACAAGCTCTTTCTAAGACTGTGATTACTCGCCTTAAATTGTGATTTTGTGTATTCTCCTATATTTCGGCACTGATTTTGAATTAATTCCTTAATTTTTAGGACACATTCCTTAATCACCACTGATCCCTTAAGTTTTCAGTCTCGATCATTATTTTGAAAACTATTTCTTTTCAAAATCAAAATGTTATTTCCCCTATATTTGTGCACAAATATGTTGATTGATTTGCCTGACATATTTTCTTAATTAAGTATCATGCACTTAGTCTTTATCGTATACCTTATACTATTCTGTTTCCTTGTATAATCATACTATGCTTTGTGATTCCTTTCCTTTTTGAAATAACTGTTTATTACCGTTTGACCTTGATTCCTTAATTAAAAGAGAGTCCATATGTTGATTTAATTATGATTGATACCCAGTTTCTTAATTATTGATTTCTACCTTATTTGTTAATCGCCTTCAGTACTATAAGTACCCCCCCCCCCCCAAATTCCCTTTTGAGATACACAGACATAACTGACATATTGCATATCATAAACACACACACAGTAAACACATTTCTATCATTGGTGTTGTTTCTCTACTTTTCTCTCTTGTGTTGTTGTTGCTCCCTACTCTTGGTAGTTACTAGTCGGCTGAAAAGCCAGGGCTGAAATTATGCTCACATTTTGGCTCTTGCATTCTAATGTGCTCTCTTTGTTGCCGGTATATCCTGATTAAATTCTATGTGCCAAACCAATGTGATTATTGCTCCTTCAGTATGTTTTGTTCCTAACTGTTTTCTACTTGTGCTTCTGTTGTACAACATGTGATTAATTCTTGGTCTGCCTATTGATACTTACATGTTCATGACTATTGTTACTTGTTATGGCTGCATGTTGTTACTATTTACTTTTGTGTCTCAACTTGTCTATTTCAAGGCCTCTTAAACCTCTTTTGATTCTATGAGTTTGCATGTAATATGTTTGTCCCCTTTACCCATTACCCTTGTATACAACTATGCTCTTACATGTGAACTACTTGCCTCATTCCCCCTTTTCTATTTGTGTTTGCTTCCCTAAACTATGGGTGATATTCTAGTTCTGAGATTGTCTTACTCACATCCTTACAAAATTGTCACACTCTTCTATTGTTTTCTTTCAAGAACTGATTCTGTAGGGATCATTTTCAAGCTGTTTTCCCTCAACTCAATTTATTTAAAACTATATCACGCACTCTCACTACTCTTAAAGATTATGTTTTACCCTTTTAGTATAAGCATTGCTTTGGATACCCCTGAGTGCCCACTGAACTTTGATGCACAAGGCAGGTAATTCCATACTGCACCTATCCAACAATTTTGGTAAGTTTTTTTGGTGCTGGTATTGGCCAGGGTCCCAATGAGGTCCTTAGGGAGCTTTCCCGCACCCAGACTATGGCAAAGGTTGTGAAACTCAAAAGGAGTGAGGTTGGAAGAGTGGCCTGATTGAAGGCTCCCTATAGAATAACTTCGTATTTTCTTTATTATTGTAATTCATCTATCCTTGGTTTGTAATAATTTGTAAACGAACGACTGGGGTTGGATAGTGAATATGGGGGGTTATGCATGCTTATTTTAAGTGATGGTAGAAAACATACTTATAGGATTCTATTTACTTATTTATGCAATAGATATCCTGTATAGGACATGCATCTCATTCACTAGAGATCCTGCTTTAGGTTCTTTACTTTCAGCCTGTTCTTATACTCATTTCGTAACCATGATCAGCTAATAATTATAATAAGCTAACAATGTTATAAGGCAGCGGCTGCATTTTCATCCTCATCAGCATTTAGAAATCATATTTCAGGAACTTCTATGTGCATTAGACATCATGTTATTTGAGGTTCTCTACTCGCCTGAGTAACAGTTACGCCTATTAGCATGTCTAATCTAATAACACAAGTATTGTATGTGTACCTTTTTTTAAAATTGGAGATTAATATGCATGTTCACCCTTTTAAGGTAATTAGGCAATGTATGCAACGCCTAGGCAAACTTTAGGCCTAATGCGTATAAAATCAATTAATCATGTTTTACCAGCTTAGGACCAATCAGTTTCCTTTAACATCCTGAACTCTGCTTCTAGTTTTGCCTCTCTGAAGTTCACTCTGTTTTACTAAAACTCCTGCCTTATTTTGAAGCAATTTTGAAAATTTTGTATTCGCTTATTCTCACCGATGTTTGTTCTACTATGTTTTCAAACCGCTGGGTGATCCTTTCTACCCAGGATTATGCTACATATCCTACATTTTGCCAAGTTAGTGTATTTTCGTTGTCCTTACTCTATTTTCCAAAAATGCTTTTTTAACGATTTCTATTTGTTGTATACCTCTGAATCTTACTGCAGTCATTAGCTGTATTTTCCGAAATCTCACCATTGTCTTTATCTCACTTAGTCTTAGCTGAACTTTCTGCTTTCACTGCTAGGTTGCAAAATATATCCTTCTAAAACCTACTGTTTTAACTTTGATATTCATGTTTTAACTCCCATCTTTGAGACCTTAACTGTGTTTGAGACGTGCTAATCATGTGCTTACTTTTTGAGGGATCTGTGAGCCTTTTATGTGTGTTCTTATTTGTTATGTATGTTTCCTAGCATTTTGTCCTTTAAGCCTAAGGGATCAACCTAGACCTTATCTCGTAGGAATAGTAGTCCTAAATACCCTCTAGGACTTATAGGATGGACGGGTAATAACACGCAATAAACATTTGCGAGCAACTCACGCTTTTAATAACCTTTATGAGGTGGGAATGGTAGAATATGGAGATGAAGACCGATGCGCTAATATCTCGCGTAGCCCCTCTTCTGAGGGGTGATTACTGGATGTTACATTGACGTGATCCATATTAATCATAAGCCTAGGACTCCCATTCCTCTTACTTACTTTTTATCCACTTTCTTTAAAATTGCTTAAATATTTCATAAGTCTCTGCCTTCTTTATTTTTCCTCAAAGTTTTTAACTTATTTGCAATATTATATGCAAGTCCCCTATTTAATCCCTTAATTGCTTATTTGATTACATGAAGTCACAATTATAATACGGCGGGGAACCATACTAGTGGATCTTGAGGGGTTCCTAACACCTTACGCTTAAGATAATTTCTAGCATTTACCCAAACTCAAGTTTCTTCAACTCAAAACCCTTTATAGTGTCCTAATACACTTAATCACTAGGTGGTGACTCTTCAATTCCAAAACCCAACTCCCATAAGGGAACGAGTTGTCCTCCCAAATGTCACTAAACTCGATTTCACGAGAAAAATAGAGCGTCAACATCAACTTACAAACAACTTAGGGAAGATAGATTGTTTAATAATAGTAATTTATGGACACAATACTATTGAGCAAATGAGAGCACTATGGTCAGACATACATACCCTGGCAGCAAACATAATCACTCATTGGCTAATTGGAGGTAGGGGTGTCAACCGGGCCGGGTTGACCCGGGACCGGCACGGACCGGCCCGGTCAAAACCGGCCCGGACCGGACCGGTTAAGGGCGGGGGGGGCCGGGCTGGGTTGGGGGGGAAGGGGGTTTGGACGGACAGCCTTACCGGGCAAATAACCCGGACCGGACCGGCCCGGGAAGCGAATTACCGGGCGAACCGGCCAACCCGGACCGGCCCGGACCGGTTTTAACGGTCAAATTTTTTTTTTTTTTTTAAAAAAAAATTTTTTTTATACTTGTGGGGCCCACTTGCCCGTTGGCAACGGTCCAGAAGACCAGATCCGTTGGCCAACGGGTAAATTTTGCAAATTTGGCCATTTTTTGATTTTTTTTAGTTTTTATTTAATTACATTAATAACCCTTCTAAAAATCTATAAATACCCTCCCCCTCTTCTTCATTTCCTCACTCAAAATTATCTATCTCTCTCTCAATTCTCAAATTATCTATCTCTCTCTCAATTCAAGAATTCATATTCTACTTTCATAATTTTATTGTCTTTATTTTCCCGAATTAAATTTATCGTAATTTCTTATTTGGAAATCAGCAATTCGGCATTCGAAGCTTGATTCTTGAAGTTCAAGTGTTCAACATTCTTGAAGTTCACCTGTTCAAGTGCTCAATTTATTGTCGAATTCGGTGCACTCTCTCCAACTCTTTCTCTTATTTAATATTTTAATTGCATATTTGATTTTAGTTGCATCCGAGAGTGCATTTAGCCAAGCAAGACAACAACTTGGAGACACGCGGCACTCATTGGGAAGCAATGCTTTGGAAGTCTTAGTGTGTCTAAGAGATTGGATAAGATCTGAAAGAAGAAATCAAGGAAAGGAAGATCTGGATAGCCCGGAAGACGAAGAACTTGGAGATATCTTAACGCACGGAAACCCATCCGAATTTAACACTCCAGAAGAAGGTCCAGAGGTTCATATTAATATGGAAGAACTTGCTATTGCAATGCAAGCCATTTGATGTAAAATTGTAAATTGTAAACTAGTTATGATACATTTTAGTTTTTCAATTTGAAATTTTCAATTTAAGAAATAAAGTAGCACTTGCAATAAGTGCAATTTTTTCCCATCTTTTGTTGTGTTCATTCAATTATTACAAAGTATTAATATAACTTAATATTTAAACTATACGAAATACAAAAAAAAAAAAAAAAAAAGTAAAACCCGGTCCGGCCCGACCCGGACCGGATCGAACCCGGCCCAATTCAACCCGCCCCCAATTGAACCCGGACCGGACCGGCCCGGACCCGGACGGGTCAAAAAATCCGGACCCGTAACCGGCCCGGCCCACCCGCTGGTCAGCTATAATTGGAGGAGACTTCAATGCAGTACTATATTATCAAAATAGACTAATAGCAATCCTATAACATATGCTGAAACTCAAGACTTTGCCAGTTGCATCCAAAATCTGCAGTTGATTGAATTGATATGGAAGGTGATTACTACATTTGGTCAAACAAGCAAGATGGACCTGACATAATCAGTAGCAGAATTGATAGGATGTTTGGAACTTTGAATGGATGATGCAGTGGGGTCAGGTACGCAAATGAATATGATTTGCCTCGAATATCAGATCACTCATCTATGCTTTTTTCAATTTCCATGAATACAATGCCCGGTAAAATTCCATTCATATTTCTAATTGTATGGGCAAATCATGGTAGTTTCTTACAAGTAGTGCAAGAAGTATGGCAGCAGAATGTGACAAGCTGGAGGATGACGAATACATGGTTGAAGCTGAAAGCCTTGAAACCTAGACTTAAGGCTTTAAACGGTGAGGAGTTTAGATATATTACTAACAAGATTGACAGGGCTCGTGGAGAACTTCAAGATTTACAAGAGAAGATTATTACAAATTATAATGATGGCCTACTGGAGCAGGAGACAATTGTTCTCCACCAGCTGGAGAAATGGTCTTTTATAGAGGAAAGTGTCCAAAAACAAAAACCAAGAGCAAGGTGGATTAAGCCTAGGGACTCTAACTCCAAGTACTTTTCTGCTATGCTAAAGGAAAGGAATCAAAGGAAGCATATTAAGGAACAAACATCTTTAGATAGGTAGAAGTTGAATGATGCTGACATGATCAAGCATGAATTTATAGAGTTTTACAAATCACTGATGGGGACTGCAACACTAAATCTGCCTGCTATAAACATAGAGATCATGAAGCAAGGGCCTATGCTATCCCAACGACAAAGAAGTCATCTAGTTGCAGAAATCTTTGATCAATCGATCTTTGAAGGATTGCAGAGTATTGGGGATGACAAATCACCAGGAGTAAACGATTTTAATGCATACTTTTTCAAGAAAACATGGCCTATTACCAAGGAGGAGATTTGTGCAGTTGTCAAAGAATTCTTCACAAATAGTAAATTGTATAAGACTCTTAATTGCACTACCATTACACAAATATCAAAAGTGGACAAACCAGTCATTGTGAAAGAATATAGACCCATTGATTGCTGTAACTTGCTCTATAATATGATTTCAAGGTATTAGCAGCAAGACTACATGAGGTTATTGCTAGCATCACTAGTGAAAATCAGGCAGGATTTATACCTGGGAGGAGAATTGCTGACAACATCGTACTGGTACATGAATTAGTAAAGCTTATACAATGAAGCACATCTCAGATAGGTGTATGGTTAAGATAGACATATAGAAAGCCTATGATTCAGTGGAGCGGATATACTTGGAGCAGGTAATGGAGAATTTGGGTTTTCCTACTCAATTCACTAACTTGATTATGCAGTGTGTCAAAACAGTCAATTACGCCATCTTGATTAATGGAAAGATTACTACCATTTTTTATGCAAAAAAAGGACTTAGGCAAGAGGATCATATGTCCCCTTCCTATTTTCTATTGTAATTGAATATCTAAGTAGGAGTATACATGGCCTAAAAGGGGAAAAAGATTTTAGATACCATCCAAAATGTGCTAGACTTGGTATTACACACTTAAGCTTTGTTGATGACTTATTGCTGCTTGCAAGAGGAAACTTATCATTAGTGAAGGCCATGCACAAAGGATTTAAGCAGTTGGATCAAGCTTCAGGATTACAAGCAAATATGGAAAAGAGTCCATTGTACTTTGGATGGGTACCAAGAGATGAAAGAACTAAAAAAGATAACAATGATTCAATAGCAACCAGTCATTCAGAAAATAGTAGCAATGATATCTTCATGGACAGCTAACAAACTATCTTATGCAGGAATAGTCCAATTAGTACAAACTGTAATTTATATAATAAAAGCATATTTGGCCCAGTTGCTACCTCTACTGTTAAGATTGAAAACTATTGATACATATTGTCGAAGCTATATCTGGTCTGCAACCAATACTATAACTAAGAAGGCATTGATATCCTAGGAAAAGATGTGTTCCCCTAAATCTACCTGATGAACATCCATCTATGAAATAGAGTTGTTATCTTTAAAGTGTGTTGGTATGTGGAAGCCAAGCAAGATAGATTGTGGATTAAGTGGATTCACTCCAATTATATCAAAGGTTAGCAATTCATGCAAATGCCAGCTCCTAAGCAAGCCTGTTGGTGTTGGATGATCAAAAAAATCTTCAATGCTAGAACTGATTGTAGTCTGGTATAGAGGAACAAACATGGCACTATTGTAACTAGACATATATATCTTCAGCTGCTGGAACAACAAACTCGAGTGCCATGGAAATATCTAATGTTTCAGAATTGTGCGAGGCCAAAAGCACAGTATACTATGTGGATGTTACATGAAAGACTCCCAACCACAAATAGATTGGCAAAGTGGGGTTTGATAGTGGATACACAATGCTCTCTCTCTCTCTCTCTCTCTCTCTCTCTATATATATATATATATATATATATATATATATATATATATATATATATATATATATATATATATATATATATATATATATATATATATATATATATATATATATATATATATATATATATATATATATATATATATATATATATATATATATATATATATATATATATATATATATGTATGTATATATGTGTGTGTGTGAGTGTGTATGTGCGTGCTCACTTGCTTGCTTATCATATGTATAATATCCTAATAGTATCTTTATATTTTTTATATTTTTCATTTGAAATGAAAGTTTTTTTATTTTTTTATTTTAAAATAATTTTAAAACTCTAACTTGAAACTACTCCCCAATTTTAATGGGTACTCTTTTATTTATATATTTTTATTTTTTATTATAGCTAATTCTTTTATTTTATTTTAAAATATTTTTAAGATTCTAACTTGAAACTATTCCCCGTTTGAATGGGTATTGTTTTTTAATTATATCTAATTATAAGATATTCATATTTATTAATTCAAACAGAGTAACCAATTAATTCAAAATTTAAAATTCAAAAGATTTTTAATTTGAAATGTAGTTTATTTTGTCTTAAAACTCCAACTTGAAACATCTACTATATTTGTATTGGCAATTTTTACTTTCGTTTTTTATTTAAAATAATTTTAAACACCAATTGTGTTGGGGCGTCGTATGGTTATACCACTTAGCATCATATAATTATTTATTTCTCTTTTTTATATACACACACATTATATGAAGACTACATATTAGAAAGAAACTATTCCCCAATTTAATTTTATATATATATATATATATATATATATATATATATATGTGTGTGTGTGTGTGTGTATGTGTATGTAATATCATAATAGTATCTTTATATTTTTTCTATTTTTCATTTGAAGTGAAAGTTTCTTTATTTTTTTATTTTAAAATAATTTCGTAACTCTACCTTGAAACTACTCCCCATTTTGAATAGGTATTCATTTATTTATATATTTTAGTTTTTTATTGTAGCTATTATTTTATTTTATTTTGAAATATTTTTATGACTCGAACTTGAAACTATTCCCTGTTTGAATGGGTAGTTCTTTTTCTTTTTTATTTATAGCTAATTACAATATATCAGTATTTATTAATTCAAATAGAGTAACCAATTAATTCAAATTTAAAATTCAAAAAATTTTTAGTTAGAAAGATAGTTTATTTTGTCATAAAACTCCAACTTGAAACCTCTGTTAAATTTGAATTGGCAATTTTTTACTTTTTTTTTAAATTTTTGTTTTTTATTAAAATAGTGTTGGAGCGTCTTATGGTTACACCACTTAGCATCATATAATTATTTACCTATTTTTGTGTGTATATATATATGTGTAATATGAAGACTACTATATTAGAAAAAAACTACTCCTTGTATATACACACACATATACACACACTATATGAAGACTATTACATTAGAAAGAAACTACTCCCCAATTTAAATTGATAATTTTTATTTTTTATTTCTATTTTTTTAATTTTAAAACTCCAAATTGAAATCACACCCCAATTTGAATTGACAATTTTTTATTTCTTTATTTTTTTAATTTTAAAATAATTTTAAACTACATCTTGAAATTACCCCCCATCTTGAATAGGTAGTTATTTTTATTGTAGCTAATTTAATTTTTCTTTCGTTTTATTGTAAAATAACTTTAAAACTCCAACTTGAAACTACTCCTAATTTGAATGGTTAGTTGTGTTTTCTTTAATATTTTTATTTTTTATATAGATAGTTATAATCTATTTATATTTATTAATTCAAATAGAGTAGCCAATTAATTCAAAATCAGTTTTTTAATTAAAAAGGTAGTTTATTTTGTCTTAACATTGCCACTTGCCTTTTTGTAGTTATGCTATTTGTCTTAATAATGTGCTTTTGCCTCTCCTGTTATTATATATAGATAGATAGATAATTTTATTTTATCATTTATCCTACATTTTTTGTATACCGTATCATAATTTTTCTTTATAATACTACAAATTTATTCATTATATTATTAGTGTGTGATACCATGAAACAACGACAAAGCGACATAATTTTATCTAAAAATACAATATAATACAATAGAATGAGATATATGATGAAACGATATGTGATACCCATCCAAACAAGCCGCTTGGCATGAAATGTCACATCACATGTTTTAATGTGTTTTGACTTCTAACAAAATTAGACATTCGTGGGAGTTTCCAGCCCTAGTTGCGCATTGTGGTAGCAAATCGTCTAACAATGATTATATGCAATGTATAACGGATCCAATTGATCGTTAAAAAAAATTGTTACATAACGACAAATTAATAAAGAAATATAATAAAACTTAAATAAGTGTTAAAATAAAAATATATATAATAATACAATACAATATAATGTAATGAATACAACCATCTAAACAAATTGTTACTCGCGGCAATGTCACAATATGTGTTTTTGCAATATAAATTATTATTTCTCGAGTTCAAATTTTTCTCATTTTCTTTATTTGTTTCATTTTATTTCTATTGCTCTAACTCTTTAATTTTTACTCATTTTATCCCAGCGTATCTACTCTTTTATTTTGTGTTTCTCATGTATAATCTTCTGAAAGTTTAATATTTAAATTATTTTACTTTATAAGTTTCTCAATTTGAAGATGAAAAAAAATACAAAAATGCTTATGCTACTACTAATTTTTTTCTTGAAAAAATATCTTAAATCTCCAAGAAAGAAATAATTGTTTTAAAGAAAAAAAGTATTTTTAATATCTAAGAAACTTGGTATATAAGCTAAGGACACATAATATAAAATAAATTTAAAAAGAGATTTTGGCTGTTGCATTTTAAAGTCTCACATTTCGGCATGGTATGACAATGTATAATGGGAAGGTGTTATGAAATAGAAGATTCTTACACTTCTATTTAAGGTGAATGTCTTTAATGTACTTAATTAGAGAGATTTTAGAGTCCTATTATTGGTAGCAAGATCTTCCTCCTCCCTATAAATAAAGGTGCTCTCTACCATTGTAAACCCCTCTCAACTCAATAAGAAGAACTCTCTCTACTCTTCTCTCTATTGCTATTGTTCTTGTTCTATTGTTCTTGTCTTTTGCTTTAGTTTATAACACGTTATCAGCACGAGACTCTACCGTCTCAAGTATCATTCTCGAAAATCCAAGGTATTTTCCCTCTTCCTAATTTAATTTTCGAGTATGTCTGACATTATGAAAAGAAAGTTCGTTGCCCTTGAAATTTCGGGCAAGAACTATATGACATGGGTGTTGGATGCTGAAATCCACCTAGATGCTATGGGTCTCGGAGACACCCTCAAAGATAAAGAAAAAGCATCCACCCAAGATTGTGCGAAGGCCTTGATTTTCTTGCGCCACCACCTTGACGAAGGTTTGAAGATTGAATATCTCACCGTCAAGGATCCACTCGTTTTGTGGAACAGCTTAAAGGAGAGATATGACAACCTGAAGTTGGTCACTCTGCCACAAGCACGATATGATTGGGCCCATCTGAGGCTACAGGACTTTAAGTCTGTTTCTGAATATAATTCTGCTATGTTCAGAATTACTTCTAAACTGAAGCTATGTGGAGATAACATCTCCGATTACGATATGCTTGAGAAAACGTTTACAACGTTTCATGCCTCCAATATGGTACTGCAGCAACAGTACCGAGAGAAAGGCTTTACGAAGTACTCTGAACTGATTTCTCTCTTACTAGTGGCTGAGCAAAATAATGATCTGCTCATGAGAAATCACGAAAATAGACCAACTGGGTCTACACCACTGCCTGAAGCAGATATGGTGCACTCGCATTATGCCAAACATAAAAGGGACCATGATCACGGTCATAAACGGGGTCAAAGCCAAGGACGTGGACAAGGAAGAAATTCCAAAGAAGTCTGTCACCCCCCAAAGAGAGATAACCACCGAAAGCAGAGACGGGGTCCAGAAGATCCTAAGGCAAATAGTTCAGAAACTATATGTTATCGTTGCGGTGGGAAAGGGCACTGGTCAAAGATTTACCGTATACCAAGACACTTGGTTGACCTTTATCAAGCATCTCGAAAGAGAAAAGGCCCTGAAACAAACTTTGTCTATGACGACAATGAGGACATCACCCACCTGGATGTGGCAGACTTCTTTGAGCAACCCGAGGGGAAAATAGACCACCTAATCGGCGATGGGACCGTGATGAAAGAAGATGGAGTTATTTGATTTTGTTCTACTTATTTGTATTAGTTAGTGAATAATCTAATAGTCATTAGTATTAGCTCGTATTAGCTAGTTCATGATGCAATGTTAGCAGTAGTTCTTTAGAATATCTTCAATATGCTCAAATATCAATAAAACTTTTATTTTCCAGTGGGGGTAATCGACTAGCCTGAAAAACTAGTCGATTATCAACTATTTTCGCATTAAAGTTGAAAAACAATTGATCAACAATCGATTGTCTTTGGCTAACAATCGATTGTCTTGAAACAGTTCTGGAATTTTTCAAAAATAGCCAACAATCGATTGTCTTTGTCTAACAATCGATTGTCTTGAAACAGTGAGGTCTGGAATTTTTCAAAAATCACCCACAATCGATTGTCTATATCTAACAATCGATTGTCATTAGGCAGTGTAATCTGGAATTTTTCAAAAATCATCCACAATCGATTGTCTATGTTTAACAATCGATTGTCTTAAACAGTGTGATCTGAAGTTTTTCAAAAATAACAAATAATCGATTGTGTATGTCTAACAATCGATTGTCTATGTTCAAATAATCGATTGTGTGTATTTAATAATCGATTGTCTTATGAAAAACGCTGAAATTTTCAAACTGCAAAGGAATTGATTATGGATAACATATCTGATTTTGTTAGCCAACTGTTAGTAGCAGATTTTGAAGATATTATGTGACACAAAAGAATTGAACTTGTTTATTCCTATGTTCGTGTATTTCTTTTGTATGTTAAACTATGGGATAGCAAATATGGATATCTCACAAAGCGAACTTGGACCAACGTCCAATTGTAAAAGTATTTGCCTAGTTGATTCATGTACTACACATACAATACTCAAAGAAAAGAAGAGTAATTGTGTAAGGCAAACATTACTACAATCTATGGAAGTAGTAAATTGATTGAAGGCTCCGGAAGAGCAATTGTAACTCTGCCCAAAGGCATGACGTTAATCACAGAGAATGCAATGTTCTCCTCCAAGTCTAAGAAGGACTTGTTGAGTTTTAATGATATCAATCAAAGTGTTCTCCTCCAAGTCTAAAAGGAACTTGTTGAGTTTTAAAGATATCATTCAAAATGGATATCATATTGAGACAATAGATGAGAATAATCTTGAATTCTTCATGAAAACGAGGCTGCCCATTTCGGTTTGGGTTCACGCCATTTTGAATGCAACAATGCTAGTTTGTCGGCTGCCCGCTTCGACTTGGGTTCACGCCATTTTGCATGCAACAATACTAGTTTGTCGGCTGCCCACTTCGGTTTGGGGTCATGCCATTTTGCATGCAGCAATGCTAGTTCGTCTCTGACTGACGAATTGACACAAATATTCCCCATTGCAATTGGTTTTGGGTCATGAACCCAATATATCCCATTTAAGAAGCTTTGGATGCGCAGTATATGTGCCTGTAGCACCGCCATCCCGCACCAAAATGGGTTTGCAAAGGAGGTTAGGAATATATGTTGAGTTTGACGCGTCCTCCATTATTCGCTACCTCGAAACATTGACAGGAGATTTGTTCACTGCACTATTTGCAGACTGTCAATTGGATGAGACACTTTTCCCAAAATTAGGGGGAGAAGTTGGTGAAACCAAACGGGAAATTTTGTGGAAAAATGTATCATTATCTCATCTTGATCCACATACCTCTATTTGAAAGAAAGAGGTACAAAAGATTATCCATTTGCAAAGAATAGCAAATCAAATGCCTGACGCATTTACGGACTTGAAGAGGATAACGAAATCACACATTCACGCGGGAAAATGTTCCGATCCGTATTGAAGTCCCTATTGGACAAATATCTAGTGTCATATCCAATGAGTCAAATGCACGCCAGAAGCGTGGCAGACCATTAGGTTCCAAAGATCGAAATCCTAGAAAGAGGAAAAAGAACGATCTAAATGACACTATGAAAGAATCACATGAGGACGCTCATGATTTGATTAATTCCGAGATTCACGAAGAATCTATTGAGCCTGAGACTCTTGAAAATACGGAATGCAAGAATGTGAGGATCTCGAACCTCAGTCTGTGGTAGTACAAAATTAATTGAGAGCTCTCGAAGAGCCAATTATTACTATGTTGGAGAAGCACAATTGAGTATTGTGCTGTAGTAAGTCTCAAAGAAACTTATCCAGTTTCCAAAAGTACACGCGAAGGCGATTGATGATATTGAGACTATAAATAAAGGAAGGCTTTGATTCTCCTATTACTACAACTTGTAGCGGGGTAATTTGTATAAGAAAAGCTACCCGCTTTGTTCTCCAGTTTGTACTACACAAAAGAAAGAATGCCACAATAAAGTGGATATCTATTGGTATAAAACCCATGTCATAATAAACCCGAAGTTTATTGATAAGTGCACATGTCATGGTGTAAATTTGAAATTTACCAATATTGATAATTTATTCAGTTGACATTCGTGTTAGCCATCTCATTTGAAGTATGATGTGCAAATTCACATAGGTGAATATCAAAGAACTAGAAGTTCTTGTTCTCAGTAATGAACTGACCAACTAAAGAGTTCGGGTTGAAGCCCCTTGATTCTGGAAATATCAAAGGTGAATATGGGCCCATTCACCTGCCATGTATACCACATATGATGCATCTATGATATGGTTACATGCACCATTGTTATTGACCCGCAGCCTGGCCGGTGCTTGCGGGGTAAATCGCTCAGTAATCTAACTTCGAGCATAGTTTCCAGATTCTCTACTCAAGACATTTTATCTTGATAAGTTGGTTTATATCAAAGTTGGTTTAGCAAGATAATTATTGAGTGCTTCCACTTAATAGCTAAACTGTTCCTTATGAGAACGAAGTTGTATATATCAGTTTGATATAAGTTGTATACGAGAGTATATTCTCCCCTCAAAAGTGGTTCAGGGTCAGGAACCAAATAATTTCATCTTATATTAAGGTGCTGTGTACATTGACATAATGCACAAAGATGATTTCCCAAAGTTGAGGAAACATGTTAGCTTTACTAACATGAGGGGGAGACATGATAAACATTTGAGAAAGTGTTACATGGGATGAATTTTCATTTGTATATGTATATCCCCGAATATCATGATATGAACCTGTAGTTCATAAAAAGGGAAATGCAATTGCAACATATTGCAAAGCATGCTATACGCATTTGCTGACTCAAAGAAAGTAACTAAATGGAAGAGATACAATTCAAGAAGAATTGATTCCATATGAAAGACATGTAGTTTTGAACCTATAGTTCAAATGCTTGAAAGATAAAAGTCAAAGGTATGTATAGTCAGTTTTCGATATCTTATTTGTTTAGTATCACTAATGAAAGCTTGATATGCAGCTAAAGTTTATTATATGGCTTATATGACTTAACTTGAAAGATTTAAGTTGCTTGAAGCATATGCAATTCTTGGTCCTGAAGTACCACATCCTAAGTGCAATTTGTGTACATATGTATCTTGCTATAACTATAAGCATGATGGCATTGAGAATGCATCTATGGAGATATTGAAGAGTTATTCCACGACAATATATGAAGATGTTCATATCTATCAAGAATGATGATTTCAAGGTACGGAATATTTATTCAAGTCAATATGGTTGATTTGTCAAATCTCTACCAAAGATCGTTTTGAAGATGATGCACAAGATTGGAATGCAAATGCACAAGGATATAAATTGATGTACTCATTAGGGGGAGTCAATGCGCGTTGCACTCTTTTTCCCTTACAAGGTTTTGTCCCACTGGGTTTTCCTTGCAAGGTTTTTAACGAGGCAACCAATAGGCGCATATTCAAACATGTGTACTCTTTTTCCTTACTTTAATTTTTCCCATTGGGTTTTGGTTTTAAGGTTTTATGAGGCACATCATTGAATAGACATTCAAGGGGGAGTGTTATGAAATAGAAGATTCTTACACTTCTATTTAAGGTGAATGTCTTTAATGTACTTAATTAGAGAGATTTTAGAGTCCTATTATTGGTAGCAAGATCTTCCTCCTCCCTATAAATAGAGGTGCTCTCTACCATTGTAATTCACCCCTCTCAACTCAATAAGAAGAACTCTCTCTACTCTTCTCTCTATTGCTATTGTTCTTGTTCTATTGTTCTTGTCTTTTGCTTTAGTTTATAACAGAAGGGATTTTTTTATTTTTATACATTATTTAAAATTTTATTATTTTAAACGTTCATGTTTAATTAATTATCTGGTATAAATAAATTTTGCTTATAAAATATATACAATCTACCTTAAAAGACTCTCAATCCATTATTAATGCGTTCAATCAAGGAATTTAGTTACCTTATTTTCCTTTTTCCTCACATCTCCCCCCACTTCTCTCCAAATTGAGCTTTTATTTAGGGATCTAGTTACAAAAGTTTATGAAAATTTTCACTGATGATGAACAAACTTAATAAATATGTGTAACACCTAAAGAGAAACGTCAAAAAAAAAAAAAAAACCGCAAGTATGAACAACTTGAGATATTAATACTCTAAAGGCAAGGGATTAATATGCTCCAACACGATATCATACTTCCGAGATGGGCAGCAAAGCCAGGAACAAATCCGTCGGTAGCGAGCATAGTTCTGAGTCCTCTATCTGCAAATACAAAAATTAAATTTTATACCAACAGAAAAATACAACAATTAAAGCTGCAAAAGTTCCATCAGCAAAATTGTACCTTGATACAAGTCCTTACACTTGATTTGAAAGTGGTTCAAACTAGTCCTTACACTCTAAGCATAATTTTATACAATAGTCTATCATATATTTTTCTTATATATTTTGTATCTGATTTATAAATAATAAAAATAAATTTCATACAATTTATCTACAACTTATTTAAAACTTTTACACAAAACTTCTACCCAGTTAAACACAACTACAATAACGCACAACTTAAATAAAAAATTTATACAACATATCTTATGTTTATTTTGAATATGATTTATACATAATAAAAATAAATTTTATATAGCTATATATTACACAACTTATCTACAGCTTATCTACAATTTTCTTTCATTATTTATACATTTTTAAAAAACTTCCAGCTTGCTATTGGGGAGGCTCGAACTCACAACCTCTTGGTTGGAAGTGAGGGTTGCTTACCATCAGAGCAACCCCTCTTGTCACAACCCCTCTTTTACTTTGCTATACGTTGCTGAAGTTATGAATTGAGAGATAGAGAGAGACGTAGAGAGAATTCTCAATTCTTTGTGACAACACCAAATTCAAACAAATAATGTTTTTTTAAAATTCAAATTCGAATTCAAAACTTCAAAGATTTTTAATGGTTATGAATAGTAGAATTGCTGCTCTGTTGTGCAAGATACGCAGGGGGATGGGGGTGAGATGTGAAGAGAGAAACGTGAGGCAGTGAAAGATACGTTACGGTGATTTAGGAGACTAACTATTATTATTAATTCTCTTAAAATATTCATAAAATGGTAATTGAGCATATAAAATATAATTATAGTAAAACTTAAGTAGGGAAGGTAATTGAAAAACTTTTAACCTTAAATTGCTTTTGGTAAAAATGGCCCCAAAAAATTAGCGTTGTATAGCCAAATACCAGAAAACTGTTATAAAACAATAAAAGAACAAGAGCAATATTGCAGAGAAAGAGAGAGAAAATTCTTATTGAATTTTGGGGTGGTTTACTATGGGGTAAGACCCCTCTATTTATAAGAGGAAAAATGACTTAGCCTCAAAGTAAAACTCTCTACAAGATAGACATTCAGTCTAAATAGAATTCTATTCTTAACACTCCCCCTTGAATGTCTACTCAATAAGTAATGTGCCTCGTTAAAACCTTAACTAAAATAAAACCCAATGGGAAAAAAATTCTAGAAAAGGAAAAAGAGTACACATATTTAGAAATGCGCCTATTGGTTGCCTCGTTAAAAGCCTTGCAAGGAAAACCCAGTGGGACAAAACCTTGTAAGGGAAAAAGAGTGCAACGCGTATTAACTCCCCCCCTGAAGAGAGCATCAATTCACATCCTTGAGCCTTTGCATTCCAATCTTGTGCAACATCTTCAAAAGTTCTTTGGTAGAGATTTGATAAATAAATCAGCCATATTAACTTGAATGAATTTGTTTCATTTTGAAATCATCATCCCTAATAGATGTATCGTCTTCGTATGATCTTATTGGAATCGTCAGTTCAATATCTTCTCATAGTGATGAAAACTCTTTCTATCATATTATCATGCCTATCATATTATCATGCCTATAGTTATAGCAAGATATATTTGTGCACAAATTACACTAAGAATTAACTACCACAAAGGACAAAGCAACATCTAGGAGTACAGATTGCAACAATTAACTATCCCTCAATCTCCCATCTTTTCAGTTAGGATTTTGGAAGCCAAGGGATGTTAGAGATGAGTGAGTAGAAACCTCTGTAACACAGACTTTCCTGCCCTTACGGGCCAATTCGACTGTCTGTAAGTAATTTGTAGGCCACATACACATTTGTCTAGCTTTAGCGTATTTCATATCAGACACATCAAATATGAGTACAAAGACCCAATATAAATTAGCTAGAATCTAACTTGTGGATAGCGTAACTTGACGAGATAAAAGTTTATGAAATAATTGTGCTCTAGTTATTATCAATACTTGGAGCAAATTAAATTGCATGACTCAACTTCATTCTAGTTATTATCAATATCAATATCTCAACTGAATTAACAACTTCAAGTAGGTCAGCCACCTCTGTAGACACCAAAGGACAAAATATTGAATACTAGAGTTCTTTCAGCTATAGACCACCAATAAGCAGATGCACTGCCCAGGCTTTTAGCTTTTTTCATGTGATCAGTACAGCACCGAGGCTTTAAATTAAGTAGATATCAATTTTAAAAGCATGGAATAGAGTGCATATTTAATTAGCAATTTCATTACAGAATAGAAGTAAAATAATTATAAACAAATTAAAAATAATTCAGAATTCATATTGAATCAATTCTATTTGAATTGTGTCTCTTCCATTTGGTCAATATTTTTGTGTCTATATTCAATAGACTTAAGATCCTTATCTAAACTTAGCGCTATGATAGATGTCGACGACAAATATTTTATATCGATTCCAAAACTTTTCCATAAAGACATAACATAGAGATTTCTTCATTCATATATTGAGGTACCTAAATCTCTCATGAGATTTTATGAAGTGTTATGTCATGTGATCTTTTGGATCACTTGCCTCATTATTTTGATCGGTTTGATCATTTTCTCATCTTCTTTATCAAGAAGTTTTATTTGAAACCGATTTGTCTATATGCTTTAAGCGTACTATAGACTTCGTCCTTCTAGGACTTAATATGAGCATTTGCAATGAGAATATAGTTACTTTCTCTAGGTCAGCAAATGCGTATGCCATGCTTTGCAATATATTTCAAACGAATTATCTTTTTATGAACTTCAAGTTCATATTATCCTATTCGAGGATCTAGATATACAAATGATTATTCATTCTACATAACGTTTTCTCAACTGTTTATCATGTCTCCCCCTCATGTTAGAAAAACTAACTTGTTTCCTCAACTTTGAGAATCCATCTTTGTGCATTATGGTGTTAATGAAAATATACACCGCACATCAATAATAATAAGATGGAGTTATTTGGTTCCTGACCCTGAACCACTTGTGAGGGGAGAATATAATATACTCTCGTGTATAACGTATATCAAATTGATATAGATAACTTTATTCTCATAAGCAATAATTTAGCTATTAAGTGGAGGCACTCAATAAATTATTTTGCTAAACCAACTATGATGTAAACCACCTTATCAAGATGAACTATCTTGAATAGAAAATCTGGAAATTATGCTCGAAATTAGATTACTGAGCAAGTTACCTCGCAAGCACCGGCCAGGTTGCAGGTTAATAATAATCGCACATGTAACCATATAATAATTGATATGTGGTATACATGGCAGGCGAATGGGCCCATATTCGCCTTTGATATTTCCAGAATTTATGGGATTCAACCCCAACTTTAGTTGGTCAATTAATTAATGAGAACAAGTAATATAAGAGAATTCGTAAAGAACTTTCTAGTTCTTTAATATTTACCCATGTGAATTCTCTATTATTGTTGCACATCATACTTAAATTGATATGGCTAACCCGAATGCCAATTGAATAAATTATCAATATTGATAAAATTCAGGTTTACATCATGACATGTGCAACTATCGATAAACTCTAAGTTTATTATGATATGGGTTTTTATATCAATAAACATCCACTTTATTGTGGCATTCTTTTGTTTGTATATTACAAATTGGAGAATAAAGCTGGTAGCTTTTCACATGGATATTATCATGCTACAAGTTGTAGTAATAGAAGATATCAAATCTTTCTTTTATTCATAGTCTCAATATAATCAATCAACTTCGCATATACTTTGGAAACTGAATAAGTTTCTTTGAGACTTACTACAATATAATACCTTATTGGTAATCAATTATGTTTCTCCAAAATAATATAATTGGCTCTTAAAGTTGTACCATTATGGTCATGTCAAAATTATATGCAATATATGTTTCTTGCATTATTTTAATAATCATATTGCCAAAATATTTTGGCGTACAATAGGTACGTGACCAATGACCATTCATGCTATAATAATGACATTATTTTCTTATATCATCTCAACCCTCCTTCTAGAGGTGAGTGTGGTATATTCAATACCAATAGCATGTTCATATTCTTCCAATAATGAATATGTATTCATAAATCATATGTTGTCACATTCACACCATGAATGGATCATAATCATCTATATGTGCTGTATAAAATCTCATGTCAAATCGATGACATATATTACTTTCACAGAGTGAAGGAATATTTTGAGAATCCTTATTATTCTCATTATCACAATGATGACGATTATAATTTCGTCTATTGCCACGTCCATATCCATTGATACCTTCACGGTAATAATTTTGTCTTCTTTCAGACTTATTACATAGTGCTATCATATTTTCTCCGGGGATATGTAATTTTGTTATCCTTTTCAAATCCGTAAATGCGTCTGGCATTTGATTTGCTATTCTTTGCAAAGAATAATCTTTTGCACCTCTTTTTCACAAATAGAGGTATGTGGATCAAGATGAGATAATGATGGATTTTTCCACAAAATTTTCCGTTTGGTTTCACCAACTTCTCCCCCTAATTTTGGGAAAAGTGTCTCATCAAATCGACAGTCTACAAATCGTGCAGTGAACAAATCCCCTGTCAATGTTTCGAGGTAGCGAATAATGGAGGGCGATTCAAACCCAACATATATTCCTAACCTTCTTTGCGGACCCATTTTGGTGTGGTATGGCGGTGCTACAGGCACATATACTGCGCATCCAAAAATTCTTAAATGGAATATATTAGGTTCATGACCCAAAACTAATGCAACGGGGAATATTTGTGATAATTCGTCGGTCTGAGACGAACTAGCATTGCTGCATGCAAAATGGCGTGACCCCAAACCGAAGTGGGCAGCCTCGTTTTCATGAGTAATGGTCTTGCAATCAACTGCAGACGCTTAATTAAAGATTCTGCAAGACCATTTTGAGTATGAACATGAGCTACAGGATGTTCCACTTTTATCCCAATTGATAAGCAATAATCATTAAATGCTTGGGATGAAAACTCAGCAACATTATCTAGTCTAATAGACTTAATTGGATTATCAGGAAATTGTGCTCGTAATCGAATTTATTTGCGCCATTAATTTTGCAAACGCAAGGTTGCGTGATGACAATAGGCACACATGAGACCATCTAGAGGATGCGTCTATTAAGACCATAAAATATCTAAAGGACCCACTAGGTGGGTGAATAGGTCCACAAATATCCCCTTGTATACGTTCCAAAAACGTAGGTGACTCAGTTCCAACCTTTGTTGGTGATGGTCTAATAATTAACTTGCCTTGATAACAAGAAGTGCAAGAAAATTCATTATTTAAAAGAATCTTTAAATTCTTTAATGGATGCCCATATGAGTTTTCTATAATCCGTCTCATCATAATTGATCCAGGATGTCCCAATCGATCATGCCAAAGTACAAAAGTATTGGAATCAGTAACCTTTTGGTTTACTGTGGAATGTGCCTCAATTGCACTAATTTTTGTCCAATACAGGCCACAAGATAAAGATGAGAACTTCTCAATAACCCTCTTTTGGCCAGAGACATTCTTTGTAATGATGAGGTATTCAAGATTATTCTCATCTATTGTCTCAATATGATATCCATTTTGACGGATATCTTTAAAACTCAACAAGTTCCTCTTGGACTTGGAAGAGAACATTGCATTCTCTATGATAAATATTGTTCCTTTAGGCAGAGTTATAGTTGCTCTTCCGGAGCCTTCAATCAATTTACTACTACCAGAGATTGTAGTAACATCTACCTTACACATACTTAAATGAGAGAAATATTTCTTCTCTTTGAATATCGTATGTGTGGTACAAATAAAAAGACAGATAACTGTAGGCAATTAAAGATGATGTAATTTCAAGCAGAAAACAGATCATGATAATCTAACTTTACTTGATGTTTGATTTGCATATACGAAATATTCTCCAAGCAACAATTCCACTTTGTCATTGAACATCAAAATACTCTAAATTACCACCCTTACATAGAATAAATCCATAAGTTAAATCGGTTTAACCAGCATCTAAAGGTATAAACGGTTTTATTCTGTCAATTTCTTCCAGGCAATTTCACTAATAAGAAATTAAAGTCTAACAAGTTTTGATATGTTTTCCTAAAAAGATAAACCAAAATCTAATTTTTCAAAGTCAAACCTAAACAGTCATAAAAGGGCTCTCCTAACATCAAAAGAAAAATCAATCTGTTAAAGGGCCCTTTGATACAGCCAGAAAAATTATAAAAATTGTACAAACAAGGTGCTATTCGCCGCAAAATAAGGGGAAAAATTAGAACTAATCACAACAACGCCAAGCATTATCAAAATCAACAGCGACAAAGAGCAAAATCATAAAGGAAAACAGATAGATATAAAGTAACGGAAATTAAACTTACAAAAATTGGTGAAATAAGCAGATGTAGAATCGCAGTACGACCTCCTTCACTGTTCTTTAACAAAAGAAAATCTGGAAAAAAGATTTAGACCATTCCAGCATAATGAACGATAAGAAATATATTTAATTACCTTAATCTTCTCCGAGAGCTTCTTGAGACGGTAGGGTCTCGTGCTGATAACGTGTTATAAAACAATAAAGAACAAGAGCAAAATTGCAGAGAAAGAGAGAGAAAATTCTTATTGAATTTTGGGGTGGTTTACAATGGGGTAAGACCCCTCTATTTATAGGAGGAAAAATGACTTAACCTCAAAGTAAAACTCTCTACAAGATAGACATTCACTCTAAATAGAATTCTATTCTTAACAAAAACATATTTCTCTATTTGTTATCTTTGCCCATAACATCCACACCAAGGGCACTATCAAATCAACATCCACAACAACCTATGCTTGCTAACGTGGTCCAGTTAATTCTCGTCGCAGTCGAAGAAGGGCAACCTACGAGGTGTGACGCTAGGCGTCCTATTAATTTTGTGGTCTAAAGCCAAACTTTATAAGAGGTTTTAATTTTTTTATTAATAAAAAATATTTTATTTTTGTTTGAAGTTTGTTTTTGTAACTTTTTTAGGTGCAAAGTTAGTATTAAATTTTTATAATCAATTTCTTCTAATAAGTCTTTCTCAAGTGACAATATAGTCAATTCATTTAATATCTTTGACACATTATGATCTTAAGTAAGGTTTTATCAATTTCAATTTTGAAACACTTTTTTCGCTTAAGCAACAATATTAAGAGCTATTAACATTATTCTATAATTAATACAGACATTTGAAAAATAATCAAACCGTTTTATTTGATTGAGTATATCAATTAAATTGTTACCTTCTAAAATTGTACTATTTTTAGAAAATATTATTAATCTATAAATAAATCTAAACTACCAATATTGGGTTGATTAGTATGATGTAAGAAGCATTCAAGATGAAGGTAATATTTTTTCAAATTTTCATCATCTAGTAATCTAAGTTTTACCGCTGAATAGAAAATCAAAAATATTTTTATATGCCTCTAATTGTTCAGATTTATTTTAAAGTGAAAAGTTAACCTTGTTAACTACTCTCTTTGATCCATATTAGGTAACTTTTTTGGCTATTATTTTGGTCCAAAATAAGTGTTCTTTAATATAATCAAGAAGGACATGATTTTATTTTTTCCAAAATTTGCCGTTATTTATATATTTTTATGTGTCAAGTTAACAACACATAATTTTTAATTACGAATAATTTAGTCGAAATATATTTTTGTTCTAGGAGTCAATATTTTCTTAAAAGGCACAACAAAGGTTAAAAATTCATTTATTATGGACCATAGAGAGTATGCATAAAAATAATCAACTCTAAAAGAGTATTCGAAAGATTTTGAGATTTCACTATTAACATTCTCCTGAAATTATTTTTTCCTATATATTACACGTTTTTTATGAAATTCGAGTTCGATATTAATTTCAAATGCAATTTTCTTGGCAGAAATCAAAGCAGTTGCAAATCTTTCATCTCTATATTTGTTAAATAAAGAATCAAACTTTTTTCACTCATAATTTTTTAATTTTTTTTTATATATAACCTATTAAGTGTATCTACAAATATAAAACAAAAAATGAGACCACCATAAATATATAACCTAAAATAATTGTATTACTTGCTTTATGGAGGAGACGCCTCTCACTATGCGGTTCTTAGGTTTTTGAGTAATTTTTCAGATCCTTCTCAAACTTAAGAAAAATACACGAGGGCAGTTCATCATATTTATTAAAATGGACGGCGATTCACTCGGCATAGATGCACACAATGTGTTTGATTATGATAAAGTTTGTATACCAAAATAGTTCGATTACCACTTTAGGTTCTTTTTCCTTTCTTTTTTAAATTAGAACTATAATCTTAGTTCTCATCTTGTATATCAATAAAGCTCTAGCATATGCAATTATGTATAAACTCTAAAAATTATGTATTATACATTGGGATATACAAAGAACAAAAATGAAGTTTTGGTATATTTCGATATATACAAAAAAGTCAAAAAGTTGTGATATACATTTTAATGAACGCATTATTTGATGTATCATATATTGTGATATATTGAGAAAAATACATTGTGATACATAAGTAATGTAAATATTTTCCCTTATACACTTGAACAATAATGAATTATAGATAATTATATTTATAATTTATATTTTAAATATACAAAGAAGGAAAATAAAATTTTGATATATATATATATATATATATAGAAAATCAAATTGTGATATACGTTTTGATATACTATATATTTAGTGACTACCTGGTGCCAATATATATAACTAAGGGTTTTTGCTGCTAATTATATGGGTATGTTATTATATTGTGTCATTTTTTTTTCTTTCTTTAATTTGAATATCAAAATGAATTCAGCGAGCTATTTACGTAAGATCCCTATTAAAAGTGGGCTGGAAAGTGAGCCCAATAAAATACATAACCAAGAAGCCCACCGGGAGGACCCCGAAAGCCCATAATCATCACTGACCTGGCGGAGTCACGGTGACGCTGGACTCATTCCTCTTCCCATAAGCTTTTCATGTTGTTATCATCAATGGCGATAATAGGGTTTTAGCTAAAACAAAAAGCAATTCGCTTAAAACATTTTAAAATGTCGTCGCTGACGTTGAAACCAACATTTCTCTTGCATTCTTACGGTTCTTCGTCTGTTGATAATCGACGGCTTTGTTCTTTAATTAGCTTCCAGAAGAAGAAAACATTTCTCAAACAAAGATTTACTTTGAGAGCTCAATCCTTCGATTCCTATCAAAAAAACAACGAAAATGACAGTAAAAACGAGTCGAAACCTCCCAACGGCTCTATGGTACTCAATTTTTCAGTCTTTGTTCTTTATTTGGAATTAATGGAGTACTATTTTTAAAGTTGAAAATGTTCGTTTGCCCAATATTGTAACAAAAATGCAGGCAAAGCAGTTTGAAAGATTTTAAAGTTAATAATGTTTATTGCAGCAAAAGAGCAGAAGGGAAATTCTATTGGAGTATGTACAAAATGTACAACCAGAATTCATGGAGTTGTTTGTCAAAAGGGCCCCACAACAGGTAGTAGCAATAAAGTTTTATACTTTGAAGAATTTTTCCTTTTTAAATTTTTTTCTTGTGCATTTTCACTGTATATAGCAGGCCTAAGTGGCCCAAATAGAGCGGAATAGATGTAGAGGACTCGTATAGATGAATCCAACTATTTTGTATTCAGGTAAAGCTGTTAGGTTTGTTGATGTAGTGAAGTAAACATAAGTGAAAGAGCTAATGTAACTGAAACTTGCTTGAAGTTCAAGGTACTAACATGACATGTTTTGATAATTCTTACGTGTGCTAGGTAGTTGATGCGATGCGCCAAACTGTGACAAATATGATTGGAACTTTACCTTCACAATTTTTTGCCATTGCCGTAACCACGGTAAGTGGCTATGATTTCAAGGCTTTGCTAGCCGTAATATTTGAGATGAGACGTGCTTTGATTATGGACGTACATGTCACTTCTGGGGCCTATGTAATTTTGGGCGATGTTGATTTTTCTGTAGGTTGCCGAAAATCTTGCTCAGCTTATGTATAGTGTTTTGATGACTGGATATATGTTTAGGAATGCTCAATTTCGACTAGAATTGCAACAAAGCCTGGAACAGGCTGCCCTTCCTGAAGCACAGGAAGAAAAGGTAAGTACTTTTTGGTGTGGTGATTTGTTGCAATTTTCTGGAACTAAATGAATTACTACTCTTTATTGCCAAATAATGTATCAGTTTCAATTTGGATAATTTACTTCAACGTATCCTGGTTGTTTTGGAGTTATTCGTGTCTTCTCTCAAGTTGAAGTCTCTTAGCATCACTCATGGGATAAAAGACATTTAACACGAATACTAGAGTAAACGGATTAAAACGGGCAAATGCAAATTTAAAAATATTCCTCAATGTAAGGGTGATGGGAAGTGAGCATCCACTCTCTTTATCTTAGGTAGGTGCACATCTTCCAAGTTACCAGGGTAGTCAACTTGCTGTTTTTAATACAAGAGATGGAAGGGTAAATGATATTAATCTGTTCATAAAACTATTTCTGGTTTGTCTCTCTTTGTTTTCCAGAAAACTTTGACCGGAAAAGAACATATGGTTTTGTTTAAAGATCATGATGTCACAATAAAATGTTAACTGAATAACAGGGAAAGATTTTAGTACTTTTTTTTTGCTTCTACTTATGGTAGGTAGAGTGTTACAATCTTTGTTCCACTTTTCTAAATTAAACCCTTTATGTCCTTCTGAGAGTTGTTGCTGTTTGTCTAGTGTGTTTCACAATCTAAGTTAAAATGAATGCTGTTGAAATTAGAATTTCTCGGAATTGTTATATCATACTCTCAACTAGAAGTCTTCAATAAAACTATTCTTGCATTACTGGTGATTTTATGTTTATGACTTTTTTTACAATTTCTATCATGTTGTCTCAAGTATCCACTGCTCAAATACCTTTTTTCTTTTCTTTTGTTTTTATAAAGAAAAATGAATATTTGCTCTTTTTCTTTCCTGTCTTTTTGTCTTCTGGTCCATCTGAAAATAGTGTCCTTTGCTGGATCTGTGAAGTGTGAAGTACATGTCTGTCAATCTGCTAGAACTGCTGCTTGAATTTGGTTGCCAAAGCCAATATTTCTAATGAGTAACTTAGCACTCTTTCTATTGTTCAGGATTCACCAAATTATGCATCTGGTACCCAGAAAAAGGTGACTGGAGAAGTCATAAGGTGGAATAATGTAACAGGCCCTGAGAAAATAGACGCTTTAAAGTATATTGAGTTACTTGAAGCAGAAGTAGAAGAATTGAATCGTCAAATGGAAAGGAAATCTGGTAGCGGTTATAACGAGCTGTTGGAATATCTGAAGACGCTTGAGCCCCAAAATATCAAGGTCAGACAGCTTGCTGCTTGAATTTGGTGAGGGTATTTGACATTCGATGTTTTAGTGCAGGTGTGGAGGATATTTAAACATTCTGGGATTTTTTGGTGTAGGTAGTTTTTGCTTAAAAACTGTGTGTTTTATATTGGTCTTTCTGATTTTGCTTAATCATTATGGATGATTAATATCTATTTCATAGACCTTGAACTGCTGCTGAGTCCATGGGCAGGCTAGATACAACCTTACAATTGAATTTTTTTGTGTTAGTATAACTGTGTAATTCTAAATGGAGGAGGTAAAATTTTTAATGATTTTTTTTTATGTAATGACATATTGCAGGAGCTGACCAGTACGGCTGGAGAAGATGTTGTGCTCGCCATGAATTCATTCATTAAGCGTCTCTTAGCTGTTTCAGATCCTAGTCAAATGAAGGTATGACATTTTCATAGTGCAGTTGTTGCTTATAAGAGAAAATATTAGTTACAGTGGTCACTGTCTCGATTCATTCTGCAAAGATTCTAAAAATTCTTTGGCTGGCATGGCGTGGCGTCTGTACATATAGAAGATGCTTAAATATCACTTAATCAATATTGATTAACTTAATGTATCCACAGATCTTTTATTATGGAGATGTGTTCAAAACTCTCCTCTCTTTGTGCCCATTTTGGTCAAAGTGGCTAGCTATCAACTATTGACAAGCATATTTATCGTGTATTATTTTAAAATAGCAAAGGCAAAACCTAGACAAACTATGTATACTTTTGTGTTCAGTAAGATATGCAGCAAGTACGGGAATGTGTGAACATGTTTGTTGGTATGCTTATCATTTTCCTTTCATATGGAATGCAGACTAGTGTAACAGAGACAAGTGCCCCAGAACTTGCCAAACTGCTATATTGGCTCATGGTGGTTGGTTATAGCATACGGAATATTGAAGTCCGCTTTGACATGGAACGGGTACTAGGTACTCCTCCAAAGCTCGCCGAGCTGCCTCCCGGTGAAAATATTTAGACACATGTAAAAAGTGTCTATTGTAGCAAGCATAGAAAGTTGAATAAACGTGCCTTTTGATGAGCTTTTGTTGGTGGGGGTCAAATGTCAATAGTAAAAGGTTAAAGAGCTTGTACGACTATCTGGGAGGACGACAGCCAAAATTGGTTTTGGTGGCATTTCTTCATTCACCTCCCCGCCCCACTCCCCTTGTTATTCTCAGATTGAGAGCATCATTAAAACTCTTATACAAGAAACTGTACTAAAATTTGATACGCATTACAAGTTAAGTTGACCTGATTCCTCGCCCTCTAAATTGTATCTCTCCGTTGATGGGAATGATAAATTGTATTCCAGGACTAGCTTTCTGATATCTTATCTAACTACTTGATCTTTGAGGAATTTCTAATAATAATACTACCGCTTCTTTTTATCTTTCTTTAAAGTTTTGATAGTAAGAAAATCATTTAATAGCATTAACTATAAAAGAGTACTTGACTAGATTACTCTAATCTCTTCCTTAAATGAGTGAATAATGATTATAAGAGTAGTGAACTTTGATTTGAAAAGGATGGTTAATGCCTTCTTGGTTTCCTGAAGCATATAGGAGTAAGTATATTGCAACAACAGGGACTCCGTGGACTGTCATTTGTTTGGTAAGATGCTAGGATGAAGTATTTTGTTGGTCTCCAATACATTCACTATAAATTGCGATAAAGGAAAAAGGAAAATCGCTAAATTTTAACTGAGTCACATTCAAGCCCTCAGACAACATGCACACTTTCATTGGAAGTATAAGAAAATAACGTCTCACACATGTCAAGGCTCTTTTCAACACTACTGTACATACCTGTTGGTACAACAAAATGGAGGATCCTATATTTCGTGATCATATATCTTTTTTTCGTAATTTGTTCTGCTGAAACCTTTAGCTGCTAGTGCTGTACAATCAGCAAGGCATACAACACAAATTGCCAGGATTTCATACTATGGAAGATTCTGACTTTGATTACCTATGATACACCTAATATTGAAATGAAAACCATGTCGTCATAAACCCATTCCGATCCTCAAATATCAGGAGTTTGCTGTAGCAACACCGGTCGTTGTCATACCAGGCGATTTGCAAGATTAGAAGAGTCCATCAAAGTAGCCCAGCCAAGAAACCTTCATAGAGAACCACTCGTTGGAGCAAGATTACTTGAAAATCACCTGGCCCATTGACTCTCAGTAGGTGACCACGATACTGGATATCCGAGTATGGCACACCATCTTAATTGTAGCAAGGCAACAGTAAGATATTCCTTTGAGTCTTTGAAAGGCTCAAGAATCAGGAATTCATCTTCAAAGTCTTCACCCAGAATTAGATTTTCGATCTCAGTTTGCTTTTCATCCATAATGTTGTCACACCCAGCAATCATTCGCACTCTCAGAACTTGCAATGCTTCCATGGCAGTATTGTAGAATCCATGGTCTACGTATGCAGCGAAAACATGACTGCAAGTTGATGGATCTGGCAGAACCCCATAGAGGTGGATCTGCTCTACAATGAGCTCGATGACATCTATTCTTCCCTGGGAAAAACAGTTTCATGGCCTGTAGAAAGCGTACAGATTTTCTTCAAGCAGTAAAAGGTGAAATGCAGCTGGACTTTTAATTTAACTTCACAAGTGGATGGGTTCATTCAACTTCCGTCCTAACTCCCTCAGAATCCTCCTCCTCCACTGCCATCTATGATTAACGTTTCTAAGAAAGTGTCCAGCACTCTTCTGGAAGAAATCTAAGCCGAGAAAACATTACCTCTATATTTGTTTTTTTTTCAAGCTTTAAGGAAATACCGGAAAGAAAAAATGATATCCTATTTGACCGAGGTAGAACTTCTAGTTGTTGCAATAAAAGAAGAATTGTCTTGAATTCAGTTACCATCTTATGGTGGCCCAAGAAAATAATAATTGAAACAGCAAAAAGATTGATTGTGAAGCTTCCTTCCTACAATTTCAAGATGAGGTATAGGGTTCCACCAAATACCAGAAAACCTTTTTTCTGTGCAACAATTTCATGTTACTCTATACATGCAATAGATTTGGCTTCTAATTTACCTTATCGGAAAAAGAAATATTGGTTTTACTAAAAGGCAAGGATTTTATTAACAAAAATACAATACCTCAAAGGTTGGTATTTTAGTTAATTACCTTCTCATATGCCACTTGAAGAATGGTGTTACATAAAAGTACATCAAGCTGGATCCCTTCTGAAATTCCTTGATTCAACAATATTAATGAACCATCAAAGTCCTCAGATCTCAACAATATCTGACAGCAGAAACAACTCAGTTCTCAGATATGGAACCTCAGTGGACACCATTTGTATATCCAAATTGTCATAGAGGGGAAAAATAAGCTGGTGAACAATAACCATGCTTCATTAACTATCTATTAGTTCTTGTAGTAAATTCAGCCAAAGAAAGTGAATCTTTTTATTCAACATAAGCTAAGATCTAGTAAGGCAGATAGGTGCTAGTTTTGGCAAGGCATTTTGTCCCAACCAATGGCCAATATTTTCATTTAAAGAAAGCCCCTTCCAGCTCAATAAAGTATCGTCCAAACCCAAACCGTTGCAGCGTTTTAGAAAACCAACAAGTTAGTTATGGTGGTCTTGGTTTTACGAGGTTTAGTGAATCATTTGATAGATTTTCTTGGCAAAGTTTCTAAAGAGTCAAAAGATTAGCAGAATAAGTGCTAGAAAGCACATACTATCCACGTCATAAAAAGTCCCCTTTCACCAAATAAAGTAGGCTAGGTGCTTAGACCAAGTTTGTGCAAGTTTACTTTTTATTTTTATTTTTATTTTCCTAATGATCCAGCTTCCGCAGATTAGTGAGAATAGCTAAACAAGACTAAACAAATACCTTTAACAGACCAGTTAAAGTCACTGCTTGAGGATTGAAACCATTGCGTAACATCATAGAGATCAGGACAAGTGCAGATCTGAAACATCCAATAATGCTACAGCAATCAATCATGATGTTATATGTTGCAGCATCAGGTGGAACTCCAGAAGACACCATAGATTTGAATATCTGTGTTGTCATTTGGCTCTGAAAAGAAAAAATAGACTCAGTCAGCAGACACAGTGTAACTGATATAACTATGAAACAGATGCTTATATAGTAGCAATCCTAGGTCTCTTTAGCCTCAACAAGGGAATGCAAAACTGTATTATAGACAGGTGTGATCATATAAGTGTCATAACGAGAGAACCGATTCTCCGCAGCATGTAAATGTTAAAGCTAGTTAATGATTAAAGCTAGCTAAGTTGGTGTGAATGAGAAATGGAGGGAAGAAGACAATAGAAGGAAAATGAAGTTTCAAAGCAAAGTTCCTTTGAAAAGGAGCTTTGTACCACATTGGTGGTAGAAAGGGAAAGTTATGTGCTTATATTAGAAAGCACTTCTTCTAGCTCTTAAAGGGTTAAGAAGAGGGACTCCCCTCGCGCCGTCGTCGTCGCTCGGCTCGGCTTCGGATTCGGATTCGGATTCGGATTCGGTCAAATGATTTGATTGATAATCTTTTTGGACCAAATTTATTTAAAATTCAATCTTCATTTTCTGAAATTATTTTTAATTCCCGCGGGAAAAATATTAATTTGTTAATTGTAAACTTCCCAAGGTTCTTATTTTTCAGAAAAAAGGCATGGCCTTTCCCGAACAGGCACCAAGCCTTTCCGAGCAGTCACAATTCGAGGCTATATAAACTGAGGCAATGCCTCATTTTCGAGTGCATTAAAAAAATTCTGCATTCTTTTCTGCAAACTGAAACATATCGAGTCATAGTGTGATTTCGTTCCCGAATTTGAGTTCGTCGAAGTCGTAGGCGTTTGAGGTACCGCCACTCCTACGACAGGTATATCCGTTATATCCTGGGAGGAAATAATCCACAACCTCGGGTACAGTGAGGGGGTTAAATTCCTTAAGGACACACAGTGAATTCTGTGGTCTCGGATTTCTTCATTTCTGTGATTTTTTTTTTTTTTTTTAACGTTACATACGTTCTGTTTTTGTGTCTCTTCTTCTTACTGGTTTCCAGTTTCTCGTTGCTTTGAACACGGACAATCGATAACAAGCTTAAGGAATTTAAGTTATTATTTCCGTGTTCATCTGCTGTTGATTAAAACGTTACAGAACGATACAACAGTACAGAAAAAACTACATACAGTTTTTCCTAACATAAAATTGTGACTGTCCAGAAAATAAAAGAAACTTGTAATTTTGTTGTTTGCATGTAACGAACTTGTATGTTGTTTGGAGACTAAATCTTCGGATTTTCTACTCCGGTTGAGATTAAAGTTTTCAGAACTTTCTACTCATTTGGGTACTTGATTTGAAGATATAAAAACTTCATCAAGTATACTACATACAGTTTATTACATTCTATTTGAAGTTTGTTTTAATTCTGTTTGTGTAAATTTGATTCGGTTTGAAGAAATAAAATCTTCACCGATTATTAAAGTGTTATGTTATTTCCTACGACAGAAATGGGAGACCAAACTCCAAATTTGAATGCTACTGCTACTGTTACTGCCACACCAGCCCCCGTGGTTGGTTCTACGAGCAATGCTGCGTCCTCCAGTCGTACTGCACCAGCACCGGCTCCGGCAGAGAAGCCCGAAAAATTCACCGGGATTGATTTCAAACGATGGCAACAAAAGATGTTCTTCTATCTAACTACTTTAAGCCTTCAAAAGTTTATTAAGGAGGATATTCCGGTTCCGCCGGAATCAACACCTGAAAATGAACGATTTGTTGTAATTGAGGCGTGGAAGCACTCAGATTTTTTGTGCAAGAATTACATTCTTAGCGGACTGGAGGATGATCTTTACAACGTCTATAGTAATGTGGGAACATCAAAAGAACTATGGGATGCGTTGGAAAAGAAATATAAAACAGAAGATGCTGGCTTAAAGAAGTTTATCGCTGCCAAGTTTTTGGACTACAAAATGGTAGATGGCAAGTCTGTTGTCACTCAAGTTCAAGAGTTGCAGGTTATCATCCATGATCTCCTCGCTGAAGGTATAAATTTAATTAATGCCTTTGTCAAAAGTATTCAGTGCCCCGTCACTTACATGTTGTTTGTTGTAGGTTTGGTGATTAGTGGGGCGTTTCAAGTTGCGGCAGTGATAGAGAAGTTGCCTCCTTCATGGAAGGACTTCAAAAATTACTTGAAACATAAGCGAAAGGAGATGACATTGGAAGATCTCATCGTCCGGTTGAGAATCGAGGAAGATAACAAGGCAGCGGAGAAAAAGGCAAATGGGAGATCAACCATAGGGGGAGCACATATAGTTGAAACTGCCCCAACTAATATGAAAAAGAGGAAAAAGGCATCGGGACCAAGGAACTATCCCAACAAGAAGAAATTCAAGGGAAACTGCCATAATTGTGGAAAAATCGGACACAAAGCTGCAGACTGTCGTGCTCCGAAAAAGGAAAAGAAGAAGGGTCAGGCTAATATGGTTGAAACAAACGAGGAGGTTGATGACTTGTGCGCTATGTTGTCCGAGTGCAACCTAGTGGGAAGTCCGAAAGAGTGGTGGATTGACTCTGGCGCCACTCGCCACATTTGTGCTGTTAGAGAAGCCTTTGCTTCATATGCTCCCGCCGGGCCCGACGAAACAATATATATGGGAAATTCTGCAACGGCCAAGATTGAAGGTTATGGAAAGATACTGCTAAAGATGACCTCTGGCAAGGTGGTGACTCTCAACAACGTCTGTCATGTTCCTGAAATTAGGAAAAATCTTGTATCTACCGGACTTCTAGTGAAGAACGGTTTTAAATGTGTTTATGTTTCTGACAAGGTTGTAATAAGTAAGAACGAAATGTACATAGGAAAAGGCTACCTCACAGAGGGCCTTTTCAAACTGAATGTAATGGTTGTTGCTAATAATAATAAAGTTTCTGCTTCGTCTTACTTGCTTGAGTCAAATGATTTATGGCATTCACGTTTAGGACATGTCAATTATAGAACCTTGCGAAAAATGATTAGTTTGGAAGTATTGCCTAAGTTTGAATGCAATCAATCAAAATGTCAAATCTGTGTTGAATCTAAGTATGCTAAACATCCTTATAAGTCAGTTGAAAGGAATTCAAGTCCTTTAGACTTAATCCATACAGATATTTGTGACATGAAGTCAATTCCATCTCGCGGTGGAAAGAAGTATTTCATAACTTTTATTGACGATAGTACGCTGTATTGCTACGTTTATTTACTTAATAGTAAAGATGAAGCAATTGAAGCGTTCAGGCAATACAAAACTGAAGTTGAGACTCAACTTAACAAAAAGATTAAAATGATAAGGAGTGATAGGGGCGGTGAATATGAATCTCCTTTTGAACAAATATGTTTGGAATATGGCATTATTCATCAAACAACTGCTCCTTACTCGCCACAATCAAACGGAATTGCGGAAAGAAAAAATAGAACACTGAAAGAAATGATGAATGCCCTGTTAATAAGTTCTGGTTTACCCCAGAACTTGTGGGGGGAAGCCATTCTAACAGCTAGCCGAATACTCAATCGAGTGCCCCATAGCAAAACAAAATCTATTCCATACGAAAAGTGGAAAGGAAGGAAGCCCAATTTGGAATACTTCAAAGTGTGGGGGTGTTTGGCCAAGGTGCAAGTTCCTAAACCCAAAAAGGTAAAAATAGGACCTAAAACCGTTGATTGTGTTTTCATAAGATATGCCACAAATAGTAAGGCATATAGATTTCTGGTTCACAAATCAGAAAATCCCGACATTCAGGTGAATACGGTAATTGAATCAGATAATGCTGACTTCTTTGAAACCATATATCCGTATAAAAAGGAATGTGCGTCGTCTAGCAAAGAATCTAAACGACCTCGGGAAGAAATAAAGGAAAACATTCCTGATGAGGAAAATCCAAGACGTAGCAAACGTCAAAGGACGACTACTTCCTTTGGACCAGAATTTTTAACATTTTTGTTGGAAAATGAGCCTCGAACGTTCAACGAAGCTACGTCTTCATCGGAAGCTCAATTTTGGAAAGAGGCAATCAATAGTGAGATAGAATCCATATTGAACAACCATACTTGGGAATTGGTTGATCTTCCTCCAGGGAATAAACCTTTAGGTTCCAAATGGATTTTCAAACGGAAAATGAAAGCTGATGGCACTATTGAAAAATATAAGGCAAGACTAGTTGTTAAAGGGTTTAGACAACGAGAAGGTCTTGATTACTTTGATACATACTCGCCGGTAACGAGGATTACATCTATTCGGGTGTTAGTAGCATTAGCCGCCGTGTACGGTCTTGAAATCCATCAAATGGATGTGAAAACAGCCTTCTTAAATGGAGAGTTGGAGGAAGAAATTTACATGGAACAACCCGAAGGGTTTGTAGTTCCAGGGAAAGAGAAGAAGGTATGTAGACTTGTTAAGTCTCTTTATGGACTAAAACAAGCACCAAAACAGTGGCATGCAAAATTTGACCATACGATGCTGTCAAATGGATTCAAGATAAATGAATGTGATAAATGTGTCTACATTAAGAACACTCCGAACCACGTCGTCATTGTTTGTTTATACGTGGATGATATGTTAATAATGAGTAACAACATTGCTAACATAAATGCTACTAAGCGCATGCTTGCTAGTAAGTTTGATATGAAAGACTTAGGAGTTGCCGATTTAATTCTGGGAATTAAAATCCATAAGACTCCTCAAGGTCTAGCATTGTCTCAATCTCATTATATTGAAAAAGTACTTGAAAAGTTCAAGTATTTGGACTTTAAAGTTGCAAAGACGCCAATTGATATGAACCTTGCTCTTGCAAAGAATAAAGGTGAAAGTCATTCTCAATTGGATTATGCCAGAGTGTTGGGAAGTTTGATGTATATTATGAACTGTACGCGACCTGATATTGCGTGTGCTATAAGTAAACTAAGTCGCTACACGAGTAATCCCGACCAAAATCATTGGCTGGCAATGAAACGAGTTTTGGGGTATTTGAAACATACTCAAAACTTTGTTTTGCATTATAACAGGTATCCTGCAGTTATTGAAGGGTACAGTGATGCAAATTGGATCACCGGTTCAACTGAAACTAAATCCACAAGTGGATACGTTTTTACTATAGGTGGAGGAGCAGTGTCTTGGAAGTCATCCAAACAGACATGTATCGCCCGCTCTACAATGGAATCTGAGTTCATAGCTCTAGACAAAGCCGGTGAAGAAGCTGAATGGCTCCGGAATTTCTTAGAAGATATTCCATTTTGGCCCAAACCGTTGGCTCCTATATGCATACATTGCGATAGCCAAACGGCAATAGGAAGAGCCGGGAGCGTTATGTACAACGGAAAGTCTCGTCACATACGACGAAGACATAATACCGTTAGACAACTACTCTCTAGTGGAATTATCACAATTGACTATGTTAAGTCAAGAGATAATGTGTCGGATCCACTAACTAAAGGCCTAACTAGAGAAGTGGTTGAAAGATCATCGAGGGGAATGGGACTATGGCCGAGGACAAGTCATCGTGGCGGTAACTCTACCTAGAAGACATGAGATCCCAAGATCTAGGTTCAAAGAGATCAAACAAAGTCATTGATGACGGTTCAACATTGTCACAATAACTTTTTGGTCCATTCTCGTGATGAGACAATGTTCAGTACCAGGATAAAGCATTAAGGCTTTTTAATGGTTTCTAAGTTTGATACGGGGTATATCAAATAGTGTATCTACGGGATGACACATTTAGGAATCACCTATGTAAGTGTGAAGTGTAAGCCGCTTCAAGGAGAACTCTGTAAGGCCAGCTCTCTACACACTTATGAACCAGGAAGTGTTCATGGCTGAAACGAACAAAACAATGAGAACCAAAAACGGTTAAAGGGTTAATTGTGTGACATGTGGTTGTCTAGGTATACACCAAAGCTCGACGGTTCAAAGATATCAAATCTACCGATTGACCGAGTATATCCGACATATGCTCACTACGGAAAGTTCAAAGAGAAATCTACTTATCCAGATGCAATTAATCCTTGCTTACGAATCACACAGTTTTTTGTCATGCATGTTTTTCATCATATAGCCATTCCCCATTCATGTGGGGGATTGTTAAAGCTAGTTAATGATTAAAGCTAGCTAAGTTGGTGTGAATGAGAAATGGAGGGAAGAAGACAATAGAAGGAAAATGAAGTTTCAAAGCAAAGTTCCTTTGAAAAGGAGCTTTGTACCACATTGGTGGTAGAAAGGGAAAGTTATGTGCTTATATTAGAAAGCACTTCTTCTAGCTCTTAAAGGGTTAAGAAGAGGGACTCCCCTCGCGCCGTCGTCGTCGCTCGGCTCGGCTTCGGCTTTGGATTTGGATTTGGATTTGGTCAAATGATCTGATTGATTGATAATCTTTTTGGACCAAATTTATTTAAAATTCAATCTTCATTTTCTGAAATTATTTTTAATTCCCGCGGGAAAAATATTAATTTGTTAACTGTAAACTTCCCAACGTTCTTATTTTTCAGAAAAAAGGCATGGCCTTTCCCGAACAGGCACCAAGCCTTTCCGAACAGTCACAATTCGAGGCTATATAAACTGAGGCAATGCCTCATTTTCGAGTGCATTAAAAAAATTCTGCATTCTTTTCTGCAAACTGAAACATATCGAGTCATAGTGTGATTTCGTTCCCGAATTTGAGTTCGTCGAAGTCGTAGGCGTTTGAGGTACCGCCACTCCTACGACAGGTATATCCGTTATATCCTGGGAGGAAATAATCCACAACCTCGGGTACAGTGAGGGGGTTAAATTCCTTAAGGACACACAGTGAATTCTGTGGTCTCGGATTTCTTCATTTCTGTGATTTTTTTTTTTTTTTTTTAACGTTACATATGTTCTGTTTTTGTGTCTCTTCTTCTTACTGGTTTTCAGTTTCTCGTTGCTTTGAACACGGACAATCGATAACAGTAAATACTGAATAAGCTCCTTCATCATCCCTTCTGTTCCAAGCGCTTTCAATTGGAAAATAAAGAAGGGTAAAATCCATGATATTGCACTAAAGCATGCAGTCAATATAATACTGGAACTTACGTGTTTTTAGTATTAGGGCACAAACAATGGAGCATCTGCAGTAGAAGCATAAACAAAAGCTGCAATGTATGGAACTCTTTCATAACTCAATTCAGCACTAAAATCACTTTAAAGATTACGTGGCACTTAAGATGCTTATCTTAAGTGAGAAGACCTTGACCGATTATTTAATCTGAAAATGGTGAACTCATTAGATGTTATATTGCATGCTTCTATAAACAACAACAACAAACCCAGTTTGATCCCGTCGTCTATACGCAGACCTTACCCCCACCTAATGCAGGTAGAGAGGTTATTTCCAATAGACCCATGGCTCAGGAAAGGCAAGAAGAAGAAGAGGGAAGAAAGGAAGGAAGAAAGATGGAAGAGAAAAAAGGGAGAGATAAAGGATAAGTAGTATCAAATAATAACAATAGGGAATAGAATACCTGAAGCCAACAAAATCACATATCATAATAAAAAATTTAAGAATATGAAGGGACATGCACGCTACTAAGCCTATCGATGAACACTATAAACTACCTACTAACCTTCTACCTTAATGCTTGACCTCCACACCCTCCTATCAAGGATCATGTCCTCAGTGAGCTAAAGCAGCGCCACGTCCTGCCTAATCACTTCTCCCCATTACTTCTTACGCCTACCTCGACCCCTTCTCAAACTCTACATGGTCAACCTCTCACACCTCCTGGCAGGGGCATCAATGCTTCTTCTCCTAACATGTCCGAACCATTCTCAACAGCGACTCCCGCATCTTGTTCTCCATGGAGGCTACTCCCACTTTGTCCCAGATAGCTTCATTCTTAATCCTATCTCGCCTGGTACACCCACACATCCATCTCAACATCCTCATCTCTGCTACTATCATCTTCTACGCGTGGGAGTTCTTGACTGGCCAACACTCAGCCCCATATAGCATACCGGGTCAAACCACCACTCGATAAAACCTACCCTTAAGTCTTAATGGCACATTCCTATCACATAGAACACCGGAAGCGAGCCTCCACTTCATCCATCCCGCTCCGATGCGATATGTGACATCTTCATCAATCTCCCCGTTATCCTGAATAATAGACCCGAGATACTTAAAACTTGCTCTCTTGGGGATAACTTGACCATCAAGCTTAGCCTCTATGTTTGCATCATGGGTCTCACTGAATTTGCACTCCAAGTATTATGTCTTGGTTCTACTTAGTTTGAAACCTTTAGACTCCAAGGTCTGTCTCCAAACCTCCAACTCGCGTTAACTCCGCTATGCGTCTCGTCAATCAACACTATATCATCGGCAAATTATATGCTTCTATAAACAACAAACTAATATTTAAATGGTGAGATAGCCTAGTGGTAAGGGCCATCCATCTCAACCATGAGGTCAGGGATCCAGTCACTAAGGAGAGGGGTGGTACAAAACACTGTTGGCCTGCTAGGCAGATGGATATATGAGGAGGGTGAGGCTTACCCTATCAAAAAATAAAAGATAGTTTTTGTGTATATGAGCAGAGACTATATCTCTTTCTTGTAATCTTTTTCTTGCATCCACTAGATGCTTTTAATGAATACCCCTTACTTCATTTTTAAAAAAAAGGAGATTTAAACACATTCCTGTACAATATTTGACAATAATATGAAATATTTTAATGATTATTTAACAAAAGATTTAATAGAGCAACAACAACAACAACAACAACAACTACCCAGTATATTCCCACCAGGTGGGGTTAATAGAGCAACACTATTATGAAAATGCACATAAAAATATAAATAAACTATTAGCATAGTAGACATTAGATTAAACAAACTATTACATATTCAATATTTAAAATTCAGTGACCCAAATCATAGCAGATTTACTCATTCTTATCATCTCTACTTAGCTTAGGAAGTAAAACAGTATCAAATAGATCAAAAACAAAATTTGTTTTAGTTGAGGAAAAGTATCATTTACCACATTCTTCAATGACAGATGACTGTGCTGAAGGCCGTTTTTCATCATATCCATTTCTATAGCATTTATCCTTTTAGCTACATCCACCTGTGACAGCATGTTGTCCTCTTCATAAGGTGCATTCACATTACCAAACAGTGAGAATAGCAGTTCATATGTCCTGATTTTTGGCTGGAGATTCAACTTTTTCATCTTAGCCAATATATGAACTGCTCGTTCTGGTTGATCCTACAATATTGATTTGTAAAAGAATCACAAACTGGACATCTCAGTCTAATACAATTGACAAGAGAGATGTTCAATTCTACCGAAAAGATGCTGAAAAAAAACAAAGTGATGCTGGATATGGCAGAATTTAGAAGACCCTTAAGCAATATATCTAGTCTTAGTTACAACAAGAGGGGGCGTTATCCATATTTGAGATTCTAAAACATTTAAGTCGGGGTAGTTATAGTGGAACATTTTAGCTTGACATACAAAACTCTTTTGCTGAAAGCTAGCTCAAAAATCTCATATTCCTTATATATCCTGAGAAAGCAAAACATATGCAGTGATATCAAGATGTGAAGAAGCAAGAATATGTTCAGAGAGATAGTTTTACCTAGCAAGAAAAAGAGAAGTCTGGAAAAGCTGATTGGTCTTATTGAACTATCCTCGAACCTACTTAACTGAGAGTCAAAACCTCACCAGCTCCGACTGTACTGATCTAAGGATGGGACCAGTGATGATCTACTGCTTTGAATATTTTTTCCGAAGCAATTATGTACTGTCTTACCAGGACATCACATGCTTCAAGGAAAGCATTATAAGGACGAGGACTTCATATTTCGTCCATCTCATCCAATAAAGCCTCTGCCCTATCGAGTTGTAACTCTCTGCTGCAGATGGCTGCTAAAACAGCAAGAGTTGAATCATGAGGCTTAATATTTTTCTCTTGCGTAACCTTTAGCTTCAAAATTTGAAAAACTACATCATGTCAAACTGAGAAAACCACGAGCAAGTACTATCCTTGGAGAAAGAGAAGCTCTAAAGAAAATTCCCATGATAATAAGTATATCTTACCACTTCCACTCCATCACTAAAGCCTCTTGCGGTAACAATTGCCCTAATGAAGCCATCATATGTACTCCCTGATGGTTGCAAACCAAGAGTTTGCATCTAAACAAAAGAGATGACTTAGTAAAAAAAACAGACAGGAAATTCTCTTATGATATTGACACAATTGTTATTGGCATATTTCTGTGTACAACGATGATATGTGCCAAGCCATATGGTTTTAAGGACTATTCTACTGATCCCTGCACTCACATTGACCAAATGGAGACATAGCAACTGGACATTGGAGCAATACCTGTGACATTAACTGCTCAGCCAAATCACAATTTTGAACTTTTGCACAAGCATGCATGACATCATTGAAGGACCACCTTAAAAGCTTCGTAACAGATGCACTTATTGGTTTTTTTACTGTGCTTATTTCAATGCTGCCAATACATTGCCTTTCCAAGTCAAAATTGGTGCTACCCTCTGTGTTGAGAGATGCATCGATGAAACTCAGGTTGCCAGTGGAAGGTGCTGGAATATCCAATCTTAAATCACAAAACCTTCCTTCAGCAGTTCTACTTATGTAAGAGTTTTCTCAACAACCAAGCTCACCATGTGTTGTAAGGTTGTGTAGGCTGATTGCAGATCTCTCAGCTCTGTAAAGGACCATTTAACTTCCTAAGAGAAATAATGCTGAGAGTGTAATATTTACTACATTCCTTCCAGATTTCATGGACAGCAGACAGATTTTGCTGCAAAACTGCAAGCTGAAACAATGAGCTTAGAACAACATTTATTCAGACAAACAATAAACTGCTGACTTAAGAAATATATTCAACATTCAAAAAGCTGATTTAGAACAAAATGAAACAGAAATAATTAATTGAATGGTGCAACTACCTAATTTGGTTAGGAATGAAGAGGGAGGAGTGGGCTAAAGGAGGTAAATAATTTATTTGCCTTATCCTTGGCGAGGGAAAATTTGATTGCAGAAGTTCTCATTTCAGTTCTTGTTAAGACAAAGGAGAAATGATCTCCAAAGCACTTCTCAAGAACAAGAGATAACATTCAATAGAATATATATGATACAAATTAGTGAAGGCAATGTACCAGAAAGTAAACCATATTATCCAAATAATTATTGCTGGAGAATATTAAAGTTACCAACCGATGATGAATAAGAAGCTCCTACACCGCAATCATATAATCACAAGTTTCACAGTTGGCTATCACATTAGATTTCTGCTAGACATCAGGAATCAGTTGGAGGAGAATGCAACCTACTGGAAGTACCACCTTTTAATTACCAATGCATAATTGGTTTTTTCATCACAGTATGAGTTGTTGATCTACCTGTGACTAAATAGGTGGAGAATTGGTTTAATAGATTTCTTTAACAGGGACTGCTGAATATGAAAATTTTTATTACACAAAGTTCTATGGTGTTTAGGTTTTATAAGCAGAAAAGAAGCATCAAAACTGGGGTTTATATGAATCAGTTCTATAAACAGAATTAGCATGAAATCAACGGAAATGATTCATAGGGAATATAGTAAGAGGGACAACTGGGAGACAAATTAAGATTTTACAAGTGTCAGACCACTGGAACTTGGTAGCTTTTTGTGTTAACTTAGTCAATGGTGCTGATATGGAGGAAAAGCCTTCTACGAATCGCCTATAATATCCTGCTAGCCATAGGAAGCTGCGGACTTCTGATGGTGTTGTAGGTCTCGGCCAATTCTTTACCGCATCGATCTTCTGAGTGTCGACACTAATACCCTCGTCAGATATCACATAGCCAAGGAATGCTATTGCGTTCAGCCAAAATTCACATTTGGAGAGCTTAGGATATAATTTACAATCCTGAATCGTCTGTAATACTATCCACAAGTGGCCCGCATGTCCCGCTCCGAACGAGAATACACCAGAATGTCATCAATGAATACAATCACGAACACATAAAGATAGGGCCTGAATACTGTATTCATGAGATCCATAAAATCTGCTGGGGCATTTGTTAGCCCGAACGACATCACCAAGAAGTTAAAGTGCCCATATCTTGTCCGGAAGACCGTCTTTGGAATATACTTCTCCTTAACCCTCACCTGATGATACCCTGAACGTAAGTCAATCTTGGAGAAATACTTGGCACCCTGGAGTTGGTCAAACAAGCCATCAATTCTTGGAAATGGATACTTGTTCTTTATAGTAAACTTATTCAACTGTCGATAGTCGATACACATCCGTAACGACCCGTCTTTCTTCCGCAAATAGAACTGGCGCACCCCAAGGTGAAATGCTAGGCCTAATGAAGCCATTATCCAGCAAGTCCTTCAATTGCCCCTTCAACTCTCGCAACTCTACCGGGGCCATTCTGTATGGAGGGATATAGATAGGTTGAGTGTCAGGCAACACATCAATGCTAAACTCAATCTCCCTTTCAGGAGGAAGGCCTGGGATTTCATCTAGGAAAACATCTTGAACTTCATTGACCATGGGGATTAATTGTAGAGTAGGCGGCTTCGCCTCCGCATCCCTAACGCGAACTAGATGATAGATGTAACCTTTTGAGATCATTTTCCTTGCCTAAGATAGGAAATAAACCTAGCTTTCGGCGTAGAGATATTCCCCTTCCATTCAATGACGGGTTCACTAGGAAACTGAAACCTAACCATCTTCGTACGACAATCAACATTTGCATAGCGTGAGGCCAACCAGTCTATTCCTATGTATGTAGCCCCCACAAATAGGAGGACATAACTAATTAACTCACCTATGGGAACAATTACCTCTTACAAGGTTAGAAAAGAGACTCAACTCGCTCCGATGACCCATAATCGGCATTCCACGCCCTTCCGAAGACTTGAATCGATGCCAAATACTTCAAAACTATCCAATAATTATGCAAATTCATCAATATACGATAAACTACTCATATTAATCCAATTTATAACAATTCGTAACCCCGATCGAAAAGTTGACAAAAATGCCCTCAAGCCCACGTGCACGGAGTCCGAAATTTTTTGAAAATTAAGCTTACCCATAACTTCATGAACTTAAATATATAATTTACTCTCAATTCCATACCCAAAATCATTGTCAAATTTCAAGAATATAAATTTCTAGGTCTTTAAAATCCCAAAATTTCTACCAATTTACATGCTAAAATCCGTACATAATCAATGTATTTAACTCAAGATATGTGGGGATGGCTTACCTTATCGTTGATGATGAAAATTTCTTCTTGAAACTCTCCAAGAATCGCCCAAACTAAAAAAAATATGAGAGAAAATGGCCAAACCCCAATTTTTAAAACACTTCCTGCCTCCAACCTTTTCCGCACCTACGGTCCCCTGATCGCTTTTGCGGTACCGCAGGTGCAAGCCATCTTACCGCTTCTGCGATTTTCTCCAGGCTCCTCTTTTTCTGCTTCTACATCCTCTCTTCCGCAGATGCAGTCCTGCATCTGCGGTCCCAACTCTCATCACGCTCAACTGCTTCTGCGGTTCACTTCCTCGCTTTCTGTAGGCCGCTTCTGCGGTAAACCTTCTGCAAAAGCGGTTATACCAGCAACCAGACCCTTTCAGCTGTGTCCAAAATTCCAATTTCAATCTGTTAACCACTCGCAATCCACCCGAGGTCCCTGAGACCCCAACCAATCATGCCAACAAGTCCCAAAACACATTGCGGACTCGCTCGAGGTCTCAAATCATATCAATCAACGCTAAAATTAAGAATTGACCTCCATTCCAAGCTTTATGAACTCTAGAATCTCAAACTTCTACTTTCAATGTTTAAACCTATCAAATCACGTCCGATTGACCTCAATTTTTGCGCATAAGTCATATTCGACATTATGGACCTGCTCCAACTTTTGAAATTGGATTCCGACCCCAATATCAAAAAGTCCACTGCCGGTCAAATCTCTCAAAAACTTTCAAATTTCTATCCTTAGCCAAATGGCTCCAAAATGCTCCACGGACATCCGAATCCACTTCCGATCGCGCTCCCAACTCCAAAATTACCATACGAAGCTACTCCCAGACTCGGAATCCCAAACGGATACCGATAACACTGAAATGCACTTTAATCCAAACTTATGAAATTTCTTCCAAAATGCTGACTTCAACAATAGGTGCCAAAACGCTCCCGGGTCACCCAAAATTCGATCCGGGCATACGCCCAAGTCCGAAATTATCACACGAACCTACTGGAACCTTCAGATCCTGATTCCAAGGTCGTTTACTCTGGAATTCAATTCTAGTCAATTCTCTCAACTTAAAGCTTCCGAAATGAGAATTTCTTCTCCAAGTCAACTACGAACTTCCCGAAATTTAATTGCGATCATGCGTACAAATCATAATGCATGAATTGAAGTTGCTCATGGCCTCGAACTGTTGAAGGGCGCGCTAGGGCTCAAAACGACCAATCGGGTCTTACGTTCTCTCCCACTTAAACATATGAAGAAGATGCGAGAAGAAAAGAGAGTGAAAGCAATGATTGTGAAAACACAAATTTAACTCCATAGATTTTGAATTTGCTAGGGCTTTCAAAATATGTACAATATGGGTTAGGTCAGATAAAACTTAAAAACAGGAGACATTTTTTGTTATGGTATAATGTCGAGTATATTTTCTTATAATTCTTTCTTAATAATATTATAAACCTCGTCCTTTAATCGGATTAAGACCAGTAAAGTTTATATAAGCTGAGTCAAAAGTACATGGCAGGCCTAAAACAAACAAATTAAGTTTACATTTTCATGTTTAGAGAAATGGGCCATGAATCTTTATGGCAATTAAAGGAAAGAACTTACAGCTTATAAACTAAAATAGAAAAAAAAAAGCTACTCCTTACAATATGAATTGTAGTTAGATATTGAAAGGAGGGAGGGGAATATTTGAACTGAGTTCAAATGGGCCATGAATATTTACATGTTTAGGGCCAAGGACTTCATTTTCTTTTTTTTTCCCATTCGATATGCAAAATCGCATTGGATTCCGACTATATTCGGATTCGTATCGCATAGCATTCCACTCGAAGAAGAACACTCCCTAACAAAATTTTTTCTATACTAACGACTTGAACCCGAGACCTTCATTGAGGATTTCATCTTGAAATAGTAAGAGGGCTAGGGTCTATGGAAGCAAAAACCAAGAGCTCTTGATTACCAAGTAACATGTTCATTTCTTCCTCATCCAATGTCACCCATGCTTCAATTCCATCAACACACTTAGTTTCCATAAGTATAATAAGATTCATGAAAAATGAACACCTTGAACTTATACTACTAATCCATATTGGTTTTCCAAATCCAAAATCAATGTCATAGAATCCAAACTTGCACCAACTAGTAAAACCATAGTGATATGCACCCTTTGAGCAAAACTCTCCAATTTCCTTAAGAGATTTTCTCATCAAATTAAACCCTTCATCACTTCTCAGCCTTTTGACATAATGATCATTGATCCTCGATATAGATTTTCGTACTTGATTCACCAAATCAGGCAACCCCATTTCATGTTTTGCTGTATTCTTTGCACTTGATAGCCAAAGAAGATTTCCAAGAATATTTTCTGGCAAAGCTGGTGCTGCTCTTTTTCTCAAGTTTACAATGTGTGTTAGTAGGGAATTCGAACAATTTTTCTGTTTGGATGCAGCTATTGAACATTTCCATATAAAAGATGAGACAACCTCAACTCTAGTAGGATGTTTTATATGTGAGCTAGTTGACATAATTTTAAGGTTGTTAATAGCAGAGGCATTAAAAACAAATCTTCTTGTAACAAAATTACCTTTCTTGAATAATGAACTCCACATTATCATAGATGCGTCTCTTAACCACAAATCCTCAGCTGGGAAAAAATAATTAGCCATTAAATTAGGACATTCTACTTCATTTGAACTGCAGGCTAATCCAGCCCAATATTTGAGAAATGTACTTAGGCCTACTCCATCAAGAATCTTATGTGCTATACATAAACCAATTGCAATTCCACCACACTGAAAAACATTAATTTGAATGTTAGTCACATAATCCCCTGCAGCTAATACCTTAAAAGGAGGTTGACAAGGAAGAAGTTGGTCAATTGATTCTAGTTTTGGTTCGTTTAGAAACTCGATAAGATGGCAATTAACATTGGTTGTAACATAATTAACTCCTTGATCGTTGCAATCGATGGATAGTTCATCTTTAAACCTCCCTGCTAATGGATAAAAGTGAGACAGAGTATCAACTAGTGATTTCTTTAACAATGCTAATTTTTCGTGGACTTTAATATCTCTAAGATTGGGATAGAAAAGTATAATAGGTGCATAGGGAGCTGGAATGAGCTGATCCAAGAGACAAAGATTAAAGTTTCTGAGATGATTTGGTGTTGGAGATGACGGTTTGATCATTTCTGTAGAAATAAGTTTAACTTTTATATTCATCGTCTTTTGACTTATGAAAGATGAGTGTGTTTTGATGTAGGAAGAAGGTGAATAATGCACAGAGCTTATAAAGATAGTTGTTGAGTGCCATAATAGATGCCTGCATCTTTTAACTTTGTCATGTACATAAATGCTAGAAGAAGGAATCATTCTAGAAATCTTAGTAATCTCTAGTGCTAGTTCCATTAATTAATTGTACATACTTAACAATAACTTGCGTATAGCAAGTATTGCTATGTGCGGATTGGAAACGGGTAATGTAAAAAATAAATAAAATTTGATCCGACTTATATTTAGTACGGATAAAAATGGGTTAATTGACTAAGGATATTCATAGCTTTTTGAATATGATCACTTTTGGGAGAATTCCTAATCTCCTAACCTTGAGGAACCCCATTTTAGGCTTTACTAATATAATAGTTAAGCTTATTAGTTATCCGTTGGTTATCCATTTTTTGATGATAAATGTATTTAGGTGGCTTGAATATGGATTAGTGCCCCCAACCCCACAAAAAAAAAAACAACAAAAAAAGGAAAAAAGATATTTGCCGCTGCACCATTAGCAAGCTACTGCAACTTATTGTTTGGCCTTTACGTTATCGAACATTAAACACGACATATATCAATGTCTTCATTAATCCATGAATGATTATGAAAGATTTGGTGCTCTGATATATATATATATATATAAGCATAGGTTCTAGAGGAATATTATCTTCGTTGTACTTCTCTATATTAATTATTATATTTCACAAATGACGGATAAATCTTACTCTTTGATGTCTTTCACAAATAACAAAAAGAATTAAATATTAAAAAGACAAAGTTAGAAATGGATGTAAAAACTGATAGATTGTTGTATGCAATAGAAGTAATTTCAATATCAAGATCATATGTAATCTAGACAATTAATGTAAGCATATAATTTTTGCTTTATATGAAATACTCCTATAAAATCCAAGAAAATAAATTTTGCTAATTATTTGCCATTTAAGGAATTTTTATAGAATTTTGTTTAATTGTTTGTATTTTGTGCATGTTTAGGTTTTATCTAAATTATGAAAAATATCAAAATATCATGCATTGTATTTAGAAATTTTTTTTACACTTTTAGAATTAATCAGTAATTATTTGTTTTATAAAATAAAAATCACAAAAAATACTTCATTTTTACACTTTTTTCTTTTATTGATTTTTCTCTTTTGATTCAGGATTAGATAGTTTTTATAATTTTTATAATTAGTTAATTAGTTTAATTGCACATTTGTAGATAATTTAGGATTTGTATTATTGGGATTTTTAATTAAAAAAACGGAGAAAAAGAAAAAAACAAGAAAGAGAAGAATTTGAAGAAGGTTTTATTTGACCTTAAAATTGGGCTAGAATTCAAATTGACCCAATTCCTACAAGCCAAGCCCAATACCATATTCAATACCCTCTTAACCCAAGTTCTTTTCATAAAAGGCAAGAACCTAAAGGGCATCATTTTTTCCATACCATGAGAGATCCATGAGACCCGAGATAGCAGTGGCGACAGAGCAAAGAGACCACCTCTACACATGAAAATCAGCCATCTCTCATCTCCCTGAACCACGCGATTCATCCATAGTAATTCTCACAAACATACGTGAGAGATTGAAGAACAAATTTCAAAAAACAAATCAGAAAGTAAAGTCAGATTTTTCAAAAAAAAAAAAGGAATCGAAAACCGATTTAGATTCTATTCTCCTGCGTCGCATGTACTGGGATTTTGGAGGGAAGCTAGGCTCTAATGTTGATGTTTCTTCTCCAAATTTAGCTGTTCATCCTTGCCGGGCTTTAACATTTTCTTATCTTGCTTTCATTTGATTTTAAGAATTGCTTTGAGGCGCAACCAGGTACTCCTTCTTGAATTTTAATCACTGTTGTGTAAGAATGATCTAATTCCTTTGTTTTTTTAATAAAAATCTGATTCCATTTCATATGATGAACTTCTCTGTATAAGGCTGTTGCTGGTGGATTTAAATTTGAATTTACTACCAGGACATTAGTTGTTGTGTTTGGTGTAAATGTTACCCTGTTCATTCAGTATGTGTTAATTGATTTATCTTGGTAGAGTTTGTCATTTGTGAGACATTTCTGTCTACAATCCCTTTTGTATGTTACTCATGTGAACCTTTATATTTATAATTGTTTGGAGTTATTTTGTATCATATTATAATTTGTATTTGTGCATTGAACTGACGAAGGAAAAGAGTGGATCTATTTTTAATTGCTCGAACAAAAAAATTACAAGTTACAGTTGTTACGTAGCACATCTATTTGCAATAACTACATTTATAAAAGATCTATTTTTAATTGCTAAGAAATCTCAGAAAGCTTGAAGTCCCTTGCTCAACTCAAATATTGAACAACAGATTAATGACTACTCTGATCTTTTGTCTGTTAATGTCTTAAAGCTTCCATGGATAGCATTTTGACATGGTTCAAGTAGACCTGTGTGCAAAATTCTTAAAAGCTAAACCGTGCATTTTTCTACAATATTTTCATATCTCATGACCTTGCAATAATTTTAAAGTAGTTTAAGAAAAATAAATTATGAACATTGGTAGTTTGCTTTAGTTGAGTATAATCTTTTGGAATAATTTGAGGTGCGTCGTGCCGAATAAAACCTCAAAATCCATGGCCCTCACTTAATTAACTTTAACCCTTCAGAAATCGAGGCATGCCATTTAATTAAATTTTTCATGGCCCTCGCAAAGTTAAAAACGCGTAGTTGCTTTAGACGTGCTATTAAAATTACTTTCCTAAACTCGGGGGCGCATTTATGTGACCCAAATTCAAATCTCAACAATGTTAGATGAAATGTATCGTAGACCACTGGTGCATTTATGTGACGTAGTTCAAGACGTGTTTTATTTGACGCTGAATCTTTTCTAAAGAAAAATAATAATTAAATAAAAGCGGTTGTAAAGTTAAAATTGCACGGTAAGCTAAAACATGTATTAAAATCAGATAATAGGCCAATTATAATAGTTGAGTGACCGTGCTAGAACCACGGAACTCGGGAATGCCTAACAACTTATTTCGGGTTAACAGAATTCCTTACCCGCATTTTTGATTCGCGGACTGTAATATAGAGTCAATCTTTTCCTCGATTTGGGATTTGAACTGGTGACTTGGGACACCATTAATTATCCCAACTGGCGACTCTGAATTTTAAATAAATAAATAATTCCATTTTAATTTACCTTTAATTGGAAAAACTCCCCTTCTACGCCCTTCGCGGGGTGTAGTGTAAAAAGGAGGTGTGACAGCTCTCGCGACTCTATTGGGGATCCAACCCAGAATCTATGGTTCAGGGTTCAAAAATTTGAGCTTAGAATAATGGTTATATTTTGGCTTTATTCATTATCTGATTTTTACATGTTAAGCCTAGTGTGCTAAATGTCGCGTTTTACCGCTTTGATATTATTTGAATTGTATACAAAATGTTACGAAACCCTTCTCGTCTCATCTTCGGGATGTGCACGCTGGCATGACTCCCTATTCTGTTAGTGTCATACCTTGAAATAAGAAAGAGGCTCGAACAAGTTACAAAGCCGGAAGACCTTTTGGTTCCCGGCCTGTAGCCTCCTCCTCGGCTAGAGTTGTCCGGTCGGGTGCACAAGTCTAGAACAGTATACCGAGGTTTTATAATTAAAATAACTCAGCCTCATGTCGGATCCCTAGTAGAAACGTTTGTTTGCATCATGTGCATTTGACTTTGGGAACTCAACACAGGGGTTGAGTCCATCTAGGACAGGTGTACCCAAATTAAAAGACTATCTTGATGCATCTTATGTGTTACTTGCGTACCGTCTGTTCAGGCTTGCATGTTGATTAGAATTTGGAAAGAAAATGAATGAAAAAAAAATCAAAAAAAAAAAAAGAGAAAGAAGAAAGGAAAAATGTGAGATGTAGGTATTTGAAATATCCTGAAACTCAGCCAAAATTTTGAAAAAAAGAAAAGTCATTTAAGAAATAAGTCATGTTTTTCCTGTTCCGTCAAAACTGGTAGAACTACGCGGGTCTGATTCTAACCAGATGTGAAATACGTATGCAAACCTCATCGGTTCTGGCCCCCAATTTTCAAAAATCTAAAAATATTTCTTTTACTTCCATCTTTAGAATATTTTCTTTGAGACCCCAATTTTTAAAAATGCAATTTTTTTTCTGTTAGTTGCTTCTCAAAATCAAAAAATACAAAATTATTTTCATTCTTTTTTTCAAAAATTGAAAAGAAAATTCAAGATTCAAAAATACTTTCTTTTTTTTTAGAAGTACTTTTTTCCTAACTTAAGAATAAAAAGCAATAAACGCGAAATAGTTTTTTTCTTTATTCTTTAGAAGTTTTTCTTTCGAAATTCCACAAAAAAAATAATAAAAAAGTTTAAAGTCAAAAAAAGAAAAAACCTTTCTTGTTTAGAAGTCTTTCTTTGCAAAAATACCGAAGAAAAATCAAAATCATAAATTTAGTTTATTCCCTTTATTCCTAATATTTCCGAACTACGAAAGATCTGATTCATGTTCTCACATGATACGTAGGCAACCCACATTAGGTTCGATCAACCATGGAAAAGGAAAATGAGAGAAAGAGCAAAAAAGGAAAAAAGAAGAATAAGAAGAAAAGAACAACAAGAGTGAAAAAATGTTGATAATAATAAGAACTGACAGAGTCCATTCTAACATGTCTTTTATTTTGAATTGTGAAGAAAGTTTGAGGTGGTCGGTTTGTGGTAAGGAGACAACTCAAGATTCAAGGAAAAATGATAACTGACATCGAAGCTGTTACAAGTGCTTAAGAGACTCAGGGGTAGAAGGTTCGATAAGAGTTTACTGTGGTTGAGGAAAATAGAAAACTGAAACAGCAAATGACCAAAATGTGTCAAGCATGTGCCAATGGCTCAGGAGAACCTTGTCATGAGTCACAATTTGCTACACAGCAAGAGCAGTACCACTCTCTTGAATACCACTTGTACTCGTTTGATCTTCCTACAAACATCGAGAAGCCTGCCCGAAAGATGGCACTAGAAGAAATGACGCAAAGAGTAAAAAGCTTAGAACAACGGTTATAAAACATGCAAGGGTTGGCAGGTCAAAAGAGTGTGCCTTCAAATATCTATGTATGTTTCCCGATGTCCAATTACCGCCTGGTTTCAAGACTCCCAAATTTGAAAAGTATGATGGACATGGAGACCCCGTAGCCACCTGAAAAGGTATTGCAATCAACTGAAAGGTGTGAGAAGAAATGAAGAAATGCTAATAGCTTATTTTGGGGAAAGCCATACAGGAGTAGCATCCGAATGTATTTTGGATCAAGACACATCTCGCTGGTACGTCTAGGATGACATGACACATGCCTTTATCAAACAGTTCCAATACAACATTGACATTGCCCCAGACTGCAATTCCCTTCAAACCTGAAGAAGAAACCAAGTGAAAGTTTCAGGGAATATGCTATTAAATGGAGAGCAATGAGCTAGATCTAAGCCACACATGGATGAGCACAAGTTAATCATTGTCTTTTTTCACGCTCAAGATCCAGATTATTTTCAAAACATGATATCCGCTGTGGGGAAATCCTTCTCGGAAGCAATCAAAATGGGGGAAATGGTTGAGAATGGTCTTAAGACATGCAAAATTATAAGTCAAGCAGTACTCAAAGCTGCAACTCAAGTTGGCCAGATTTTTTGAATTAGATAATTTTGGTAATTTTGGGACACGAATGAGAAGGTTGAAGAAATCATGATGGTATCAGGGTCAAGAGGAGGTCCCAGGGGAACATCTTGAAGGTATGATCAACCTCTTTAGGTCCATGACTCCCCTAAGCAATATTATCCACCTCAGAACCCTTAATACTATGTTGTTGCACCTCAGTATGATGCCCGACCACCAAGACGCCCTAGAAGGTGAGCAAGAGCACCGTAAGATCTCCACCAGTCTCCACGAAATTTTCAAGTGCCTTATAACCCAAATCCAAGCCGTGGGTATAGAAGGGAACAAGGGTTGAAGGATACTTTTACACCAATAGGAGAGTCTTATGCAAGCTTATTTGAGAAGTTAAAGCATTATGACCTGATTGTACCCATTCCTCCAAATCATATGGATCCACATGCAAGAAGCTTTGGCCCTTCTAAAAGGTGTGAATACCATTTCAATGCGCAGGGGCACAATGTTGAAAGTTGTCGGGATTTGAAAAAAGAAATAGAAAGAATGATCCAAGAAAACCTGATTGTGATGCAAGACAGTGACACCCGAAGTATCGCACAGAGTACTTTACCTGCACATGATGATGCACACTTTGTAGGGGTGATGCGTAGTGACATGGAGTATGAGAATCCTCTCGAGAATTTGCCGACTAAAATGAGAGAAGTACATAATAATTCTGATAAGCAAATTTATGGCTAAATGTCAAGCTTAAAAATTGAAAAGTCATTCTCTCCTTACTAGGAAGGAATCTTGGTAGCTTGTTTTGATGTTTTTTCTGCTATCTAGGTTATTTCAAAGTTGTGATCCAGATTTTATTATTTTATTGAGTCTGACCCTTATATCGTTCTATTCTGTTTGTAAGAGTCATGTTTATCTGTTTTTTTTTTGCTATTTTCATTATCCGGGTTATATTAGTTTTGTAACTCAGATTTTATGTTGCTTGTGTAGTTGTCAAACACTTCTATCCTTATTCAATAAAATACAGTTTGTCCTTTCGCGTCATTCTATTCCTAGTTCTTTTCTCGCTAGTTCTAATGACATGATATGTGTGCGAAAGTTTTGGCTAGATCTTAGAAACTAATTTAATCTTGAATTGGATAACTGAAGAAAAATAATAATAATAAAAATACTTTTGAGGATGAATAAAGAGTTGAAATACTTTGAAATAAAGGTCAAGTAAATTTACCTTCAAATCATTGTGAAGATGGGGATTGGAGACGTTTAATCAATTGAAGTTTGTTGGAATGTAAGGGATGGAAAGTGTCTTGTGACCATGACACACAAAGAAGACATACATGTTCATCAATATTGTGATCACGAAAAGATACTATGTTTGGCTTTCTTGAGGTTGGGCTGCATTTTTTCTGCTACCCAAATACTTTATATCCTTCGCTACCCCTTTTGAGCCTGTATTATTTTCTTTGACCATTCTTTTTAGGAATCAAGTTTAGAGTCAAGAGTCAAAAAAAAATGAAAAGAAAAAAGAAAAAGCACATGCCGCAAGAGTACAAACTAGGGTTGTTCTTAGAAAGTTCAAGTGAAAAAAAGGAAGAAGAAAAGAACAGTCAAAGGTCTATGCCCCCAGAAAATAGAAGCTGGGGCAACTTGTGAAAAAAGAGAAAAGAAAAAGAAAAAAGAAGAAAAAATAAAAAAAATAGAAAGAAAGATGAAAAGTAGTTAAGTTAGATGTTTTGAACTATGTTATACCTGATTCCTTTAAAAGGATACATAGGCAGCATCACCGTTTGGTCCAACCAAATAAAAATTCAAAAAAGGGAGAAAAGAAAAAAAGATCCCAAAAAAAAAATCCCCAATAGTTGTTAATCCACAACCCTTCATTTTGAGTCTACTTTGAGCCTTCATGCTGACCCTTCTGTCCAACCCTATCCAAAACCTTCCAATAAAGACCTCCTGATATGCCTTCAAGAATGCTAAGAGAAGCATGCAACGAGCAACTGTTATCACATGACGAACACTATCAAGTTGCTCACATATGAAAGCAAAAGAAAATAAGAGAGTCTTATTAGTGAAAACCCTCACGAGCAGTGTAAGACGGTGGTAAGCAAAGATGAATAAATGAGAGAGACTTGCTAGTAAAAACCCCTAGAACACTACTTGTTGAAAGTGAGTCATGAAGCTGATGCAAATGATTGGCACGAACAAGCCCTACTTCAAAGGTCATAAGAATAGTAAAAGGGAAGGTTGGATTAGTTTGATAGATCAGGCCGTTGAATCCAAAATACATGTCATGACCATTAAGGCTAATTATTGAAAAAAATAAAAAAAGAGGAAAAAAACTCTTCCTTCTATCCTTCCGACATGGGGCATTTCTTGTTAATATTCGTTTCTTTGCATCATTGTGTCCTTCACTTTGAGTCCATCCGTGTCAAAACAAGCAAGAAAAGATTTCAAGATCTGCTACCAGCTTTTCAGTTGTACAAAGTAAATTTGGCCAGCGCACTCAGCTGTACTGTCAACATGCATTAAGGATTCATGCAAAAGCTTCCCCCAAGACTCTTGTCAGCTTACTTGGCGCAAGCAAAGATAACTTGTGATTCTCTCTGACAGACAAATTGCTCAAAAAGTAGGAAGTCATTTAAGATATCAAAAAAGCTGACCTAAGTAAAGATCTCTCAGTTGGGATAAGGCTGTTTGAGTTGCAAATAGAAATTAATGGGTGTGAAACAATCGGGGTTGATGCAGAGTAAAAGTCTCTTGAAACCGATTCAAGCTGATCGAGCAAAAACCAAGGTGCTCAAGACTAAAGACCACAAACCGACCACAATTGTAAAATTGACGAATTTTTTTTGTTTGAAACAGAAACAAAACAATGCAAGTAAAGAGGTTCAAAAAAAAAAAAAAAACAAAAAAACAAAAAAAAGAAAAGAAAAAGAAAAGAAAGAAGAGTCGAAAAAGGGAAGTTTCTCAAATCTTTACCTTTATTTGTCTTGCTATCATGCACAAAATCTTGGATCTTCACATTTTTGCTCCTAGGATAAAAAGTCTAGTCTAATGGATTTTTCTCCCAATATAAATCTTAGTTTAATGAATTTTTCTCCTAAGATAATAAAAAAAATAGACCTAGTCTGATGAACTTTCTCCTAGGATCAAAATCTTAGTTTGATGAATTTTCTCCTAGGATAAAAACATTAGCCTATTGAATTTTTCTCATAACATAGAAGACCTAGTCCGATGAATTTTCTCCTAGGATAAACGTCTTAGCCGGATGAATCTTTCTCCTAAGATACCCAAAAATAAAAACAAAAAAAAAAGAGAAAAAGGACCTAGTTTGATGAATTTTCTCCCGGGATAAATATTTTAGTCTGATGAATCTTTCTACTAAGATAGAAGACCTAGTCTGATGAACTTTCACCTAGGATCAAAATCTTAGTCTGATGAATTTTTCTCCTAAGAAAAGAGGACCTAGTTTGATGAATTTTCTCTTAGGATCAAAATCTTAGTCTGATGAATTTTTTTCCCAAGAAAAGAGGACCCACTCGGATGAAATTTCTCCTAGGATCAAAATCTTAGTCTGATGAATCTTTCTTCTAAGATAGAAAACCTAATCTGATGAATTTTCTCCTATGATAAACGTCTTAGTCGTATGAATCTTTCTTTAAGATACCTAAAAATAAAAACAAAAAAGAAAAGAAAGAACAAGAATCTAGTATGATGAATTTTCTCCTAGGATAAGTGTCTTAATCTTATTATCTTTCTCCCAAGATAGAAAACTTGGTCTGACGAATTTTCTCCTAGGATAATAATTTTTTTAAAAAAAGGAAGTAGTCTAAAAAAGTGGAAGTTTGAATTTGAAAGAAAAAAGGGAAGCCTGGACTTGAAAAAAAGTGTCAATTTTTAGTTTTCTTGAAATCAGGGTTTCCGCCTGGAGAATAGGGTCAGTTTTCACTTTAGTCAAGCTTAGTTTATAGTTTTTCGAAAGTTCAATCACTTTTAGGAGACACACATCCTAGTCGAGTCATAATTTTACTCTCATCATTGCATCCTCCATCAACAACGTAAGTGATTTATAGTTTTGTTAGCACACACAGATGCCCCCAAATCAAACCGGGGCAGGAAATTTCTTTTGTTTTGTATATTTTTTGTAATCAGGCGCCCACTTGGAGAACAAGGGAAGACAACTCAAGTTTCAAAAGAAAGCAGTTTAGAAGGAGGACAACTCAAGTTTCAAGGGAAAGCAATTTCGAAGGAAGAGAACTCAAGTTTCAAGGGAAAACAGTTTGGAGGAAGACGTTTCAAGTTTCAAGGGAAAATGATTCAAGGTGCAAGGGAAAACAGTGTCAATGAACAAGAGAAGATAATTCAAGTTCGGCAATCAGGCGCCCACCTGGAGAACAAGGAAAGACAATTCAAGTTTTAAGAGAAAACAGTTCGAGTTTCAAGGGAAAACAGTTCAAGTTTCAAAGGAAGTCAGTTCAAGTTTAGCAATCAGGCACCTACTTGAAGAACAAGGGAAGTCATTTCAGAGTTTAATCCAAGTTAGAAGTAAAGAAGCTCACGTAAGGAATGCGAGTCAGCAGTCCGAGATGATCAACAGAAGTTAGTCACAATCCTTAATAAAAAAATACAAAAAGAAAGACAAGAAGTGAACTCAAAGTGCTGAAGTGGAGAAGGATGCAGACGGCTCAAAACTTGATTGAAGTCACAAGCTTCGGATGCCCTGCCTTGTTCCAAAGGCTGAAGAATAAATCAACGGTTGCAGCTAACGAGCATCAAGATCCAGATTGGAGTCCACAGCAAGAATCAGCTAAGACTCAATATCAAGCTTCAAGAGATTTATAGATATGAATCTTGTAACTTGTAGTTTTTAGGCTTAGCTAGCGTAGCTTCTTATTTATTCTTCTAGTATAATAAGGAGCTCAGTAAGCAGAAACAACAGCAACAACAGTGAAATTACAGCTTCTCGGTAGTTCCAGCTATCAAAACTTCCAAAACTACACTGACCTGATTCCTTTATAGCCAAAGATATGTAAGCAAGCTCTGAAGCAATATTCGGTCAGACTCTTTTAAAAAAATACTTCTCGTGGAGTTTCAAACGGGCAAAAATTCCTCATATTGCTCGCTTTATCTTTGACAAAAAACTCTTCATGTGTCCGAGCAAAGAGGGGTATCTGTGAGCACGTGATTTTGTTCTATATAAAATACTCCTACAAAATTCAAGAAAATAGATTTTGTTAACTGTTTGCTAATTTAGGAATTTTTGTAGAATTTTATTTAATTGTTTGTATTTTGTGCATGTTTAAGTTTTATTTAAATCATAAAAAAATACCAGAATATCATGCATTACATTTAGAATTTATTTTTACACTTTTAGATTTAAAAATGCTTCATTTTACATATTTTTCTTTTATTGATTTTCTCTTTTGATTCAGGATTAAGTAGTTTTTATAATTTTTACAATTAGTTAATTATTTTAATTGCACATTTTTGATAATTTAGGATTTTTATTATTAGGATTTTTAATTAAAAAATGGAGAAAAAGAAAAAACAAGAAAGAGAAGAATTTTAAGAATGTTTTATTTGACCTTAAAATTGGGCTAGAATTCAAATTGACCCAATTCCTACAAGCCAAGCCCAATACCATATCCAATACCCTTTTAACCTAAACTCTTTTTATAAAAGGCAAGACCTAGACTTAAGGGCATCACTTTTTCCATACCATGAGAGATCCATGAGACCCCTTCTCTAGAGATAGCAGCGACGACAGAGCAAAGAGACCTCCCCTTCCATTTTCTTTTTCGTTCTCACCTCTACACATGAAAATTAGCCATCCCTCATCTCCCTGAACCATGCGATTCACCCATAGCAGTTCTCACAAACATACATGAGAGATTGAAGAACAAATTTCAAAAAACAAATTCAGAAAGCAAAGTCAGATTTAAAAAAAAAAGGAATCGAAAACCGATTTGAATCCTATTCTCCTACATCGCATGTACTGGGATTTTGGAGGGAAGCTAGGTTGTAGTGTTGGTGTTTCTTCTCCGAATTTAGTTGTTCATCCTTGCTGGCTTTAACATTTTCTTATCTTGCTTTCATTTGGTTTTAAGAATTGGTTTGAGGTGCAACCAGGTACTCTTTCTTGAATTTGAATCACTGTTGTGTAAGAATGATCTAATTCTTTTATTTTTTTTTAATAAAAATCTGATTCCATTTCATATGTTGAACTTCTTTGTATAAGGCTGTTGCTAGTGGATTTAAATTTGAATTTACTAACAGGACATTAGTTGCTGTGTTTGGTGTAAATGTTACCCTGATTTATCTTGGTATAATTTGTCATTTGTGAGACATTTCTGTCTACAATCCCTTTTGTATGTTACTCATATGAACCTTTATATTTATAATTGTTTGGAGCTGTTTTGTATTATATTATAATTTGTATTTGTGCATTGATCAGTCGAAGGAAAAGAGTGGATCTATTTTTAATTGCTAGAACAAAAAAAAATTACAAGTTACAGTTGTTACGTAGCACATCTATTTGCAATAGCTACATTTATAAAAGATCTATTTTTAATTGCTAAGAAATCTCAGAAAGCTTGAAGTCACTTGCTCAACTCAAATACTGAAGAACAGATTAATGACTACTCTGATCTTTTGTCTGTTAATGTCTTAAAGCTGCCATGGATACCATTTTGATATGGTTCAAGTAGACCTGTGTGTAAAATTTTTAAAAGCTAAACTGTGCATTTTTCTACAATATTTTCATATCTCATGACCTTGCAATAATTTTAAAGTAGTTTAAGAAAAATAAATTATGAATATTTGTAGTTTGGTTTAGTTGAGTATAATCTTTTGGAATAATTTGAGGTGCACTCACTTAATTAACTTTAACCCTTCAGAAATTGAGGCGTGCCATTTGGTTAAATTTTTCATGGCTTTCGCAAAGTTGAAAGCGCATAGTTGCTTTAGACGAGCTATTAAAATTATTTTCCTAAACTCGGGTACATATTTATGTGACCCAATTCCAAATCTCAACAACGTTAGATGAAATGTATTATAGACCGCATGTGCATTTATGTGACATGGTTCAAGAAATATTTTATTTGACATTGAATCTTTCCTAAAGAAAAATAATAATTAAATAAAAGCGGTTACAAAGTTAAAATTATAACATAGGCTAAAACATGCATTAAAATCAGATAATAGACCAATTATAACAGTCGAGCGACCGTGCTAGAGCCACAGAGTTCATGAGTGCATAACACCTTCTCCCCGATTAACAGAATTCTGTCACGATCCCAGTTCACTCTCCATGAACATGTCGCGATGACACCTAGTTCCTACAACTAGGTAAGCTTAACAATACGGAATAATATAACTGGCAGAATTATTTAATTAAATTAAACAAAACTAGAAGAAGAGCGATATATTAATGCTATTTGATATATACAATTCAAAATAAATGCGAAAGTCTACATCTCAATCCCAATAAAAACAAGGTTAGAAATGGACGAGTCCTACTATATTTTGTTACACATATTAACTTTATACTGTTATTAAAAAGAATATGATTATCACGACCTTAAGTTTGAAGCTAAAGTTTAGGAACTTCAACCATTTTCGAATGGCACCGCTTTGTTGATATTCTATTTATTCAGCTAAAAAAATCCGTTGAAGGCCATATCTCCTTTCTCATTCTCTTCAACCATTTTTTGTTCAATGTTTAATTTAACACATTATAAATTACAGTATGTAATATACGATTTAATTAAATATATGTTACTTTGTAAACAAAGTAAAATCTTGCGTATAATTACGAGAGTAAGTTTTGTCATTTTACTATTTTTAATTCATGGAGTACTACCTACCCGCATTCTTAATTCACGTTCTATTCCGCATAAAATAATACATTAATTTTTGCATAATATACATTATTTATGAGGAAAATAAATAAGCAACCAAACATTAGTACTATAAATTAATGATTTTTTTTTGTGGAGATTAAATCTTCTCAAATCCCAACCGAACAGCCGCTTAGTGTTAATTAGCTTGAATAGCAATCTCATTGATATGTGGAACGTGGCAAAGTAGGTCCTCGACATAAAAAAGATGAACAATACATTATTTAAATAACAAAGAGAGCACAAAAATATCAAAAGATAATTTGCAAATTCATTTTAAAAGAGATATTCATAAATGCGGGGCGGGGGGAGGTCCTCGTATATGTATTTTGCGTGTGTTCCTCATTTTAATAAGTAATATTAATTAAAAAGTTACTTAAATGTTATTAAAAATCATCTTTAAATTGTAAGATAGAAATGCAAGCTCCTTATATAACTAACTTAATAAACGAATTATTTTTGTCTCAAATTCACTTCAAACCTTGTTCTAGTGTCATAATTTATTATTTTAATTTCATATGTTGCCATATTCCTTTTTTAGATTCAGTATCTTCGCACAAGAAAACGGCAAATACAATATATTTATATTCTACCTACGTTCTCCTTTTTCGAGAAAGCTAGTTTTAATGTATGTATTTTGCGCGTGTTCCTCATTTTAATAGTGATATTAATTAAAAAGTTACATAAATGTTATTAAAAATTATCTTTAAATTTTAAGATAGAAATGCAAGCTCCTTGTATAACTAACTTAATAAATGGATTATTTTTGTCTCAAATTCACTTCAAACCTTGTTCTAGTGTCATAATTTGTTAGTTTAATTTCATATGTTGACATATTTCCTTTTTAGTTTCAGCAAAAATATATAGCCCTAAAAGATTTAGGAGTTTTTCTAAAGATATTTTTGAAAGGTTATTCTCAAGTTCATCCAAAAACACACAAATAGGGTTAATTAGCTATAATTTTATTACAATTCTTCAAAAAAAAAATTAAAATAACACAATAGATTAATTATACATGAATTAAATATTCTTTAGGCTTAATTGTATATGAATTAATTATTTTGTATAACTACAGTAAGAATTTTAAAATGCATATTTAATTGCTTTGCTTTCAACATTTTACGTGCTTCACGTACTTTCCATGATGTATTTTTATGTTTTCGCTTTGGTGATGATGTAATAAAATATGCTCATCACGTTAAGCATCTAAATATTACTTATATGGATTTGTTTACAATTAGTATAAATAAATATGCTAATGGAATTTAAAGTCCTATATATTAGGACATTTACCTAGTTTAATAAGGAAAGATCTAATAAGTAAAATTTGAATTGATTTAAATTCCTAAATATTAGGAAAGCAACTTAAATTATTATTCTATCAAATTTATTTCTTGGGATCCCGAACAACAGTTATCGGAACGGATATTAATTGTCCCAAATGGACATCTAGTGATGGGTACACGTTTTGCACCGTGTGAGAACCTTCGATTTCAACAAAATTTATGGAGTGGCCTTGCAATCTAATATTGATAGAATACTTCATGCCAATGTTGCAAAAACCTGAACCTGTACGTCTTTTCAGGGGTCAAAGTGGACATTGGCTCATTCTTACCTTCGCCTTTTCCACTCTCTATTGATAATCACACCTTGTGGCCTTCCAAACGCACGCCCATTATCCAACAAGTTTTTCAATTCGGTATGCTTTTGGTGTACCAATCAGCCACAAGGACCATGAAATCATTCTCAAGTGTATCAAATGGGATAGGGATCACGCATGACTCATGACGCTTATGCCACCGAAACCACCACCAGCCAATGCGGTATAGGGCGATGCTGGGGTAGTAGTAGTAACTTCAAATTTGATCCTTGACCTGAAAATGATAGGTGAAATTAGCCTCTAGAGGGATTGGGCAATTGGTACCAGGGGTTCCTTCTTGCCACGAGTTCTTCCTCTGTTGGACGCCGCTCCATCTAAAAAGGAGCGGCGCGTCCAAGTGGTTGAACATATTGACAATAATATTATTATTAGATGATCATTAGTTCTAGGGTTGGGGAATCAGCCATTAATTAAAATGACTATTTGTGGAACACTAAGAGGAAAAAGGCTGCCATAAGTAACTTTCCATTCGTGAAACAAATAAGGATCGATTTGTTTGTAAATTAGAGGTTTAGAAAAGCAAGAAAATGTGTATTTTGTAATATTTCTTGTTTTCATTATGAACATAAAAATTGATAGTAAAACTTAAAAATTCCGAAAAAAAGGTTTAGTACTTTTCTAGTGTCACCATATAAGAAAACAATGAAGTGATTCGTTAACTAAAATCTATTGCAAGGAAAATAATAAAGTTCTTTAACTAATTAAAATATAAAATAACGAGTAAGGAATTAATGAGTTTATGGAGAAATATATTCTACTACGAATGCTTGCTCTTTTGTTTCCTGGCATTCTTTTTTAAGATCAAGATGTGATTATTAAAAAACTAGATTTAGTATACGTGCGTTACACGTATAATTTAACTTATTTGTCAAGCATTACAAAATTAGTATCTAAAATATATAAAGTTTTTATTGCATACATGTCAAGGATTTTTTAAGTTATACAATAGATATTAAATTACCTAAAAAAGCTTGCATCTTCACATTCTCTGGGAGTTGAGCTAAGTAGTGTTCATTTGACCATATATGGCTTCTATACTTGTATATATGACATGATGAACAATCAATGATATATCTCTCTTCTATAATTTGATAGTTTAGTATTTATTTGGATTCAACAAATGCTTCCAACTTTTAATAAGTAGGTTGAATTTTTGTAATGTCGTATCCAACCTAAAGCAACAAAATTCTAGAAAAGCTTCACCTCCTCATCAATAAAGTTAAAAGTGGTATAGGATACTTTTTTTTGCATTCAGTTTATTTTCGTAAGAATCTGCTTTTGACTTAACAAATACCAACGGAATTAATAAATCTTCTCAATAATTAAGTAGTAACTTTTTTATAATACTATAGAATGCGTAACCTACATGTATGAATTTGCAGGACAAATTCACTGAATCAGATTCTTATATCCGCACAACATAAAACAAACTCTTACAGACTATGCTTATGTTAACAATAACAACAATAACACCAATAATAATAATAATAATAATAACAATAATAATAATAATAATAATAATAATAATATACTACGAATAATTATGATCATAATAATAATAATAAAGGTAAAGAATTTAATAGGTATGAATTCTAGCTTGTTCTCCCATTCTCACGGATATATAGCAAAAAGTACTTAAAAGCAACAAAAGCTTTAAATCAATAAGAAAATCTTTTTTCATATATGAATCATATGTTATTTCAACATAAAATTTCTAAAATTATTTTTGTTCCAGAACGTGTCAGAGTAAAAGCAGGCACATGCAAAGGGTATCAACTTTATGCTAGGTGTTTGTCCAAATATTCTTACCATTATTAATTTTTCTATTTCATAAAGGAAAGGACCACATATTTACTATAATTGAATTTTTTTTTGTAAAAGAAGATTATAAATCTCTAATATTTGGCTAGTCCATTTTCTTGTTGGAAAAGATTTCGACTTCTATAAATTGAGGATCCTGCCTTCACATTCAATAGCATTCACAATGTAGCCATAGGGGGCTTGAGAGTCGTGTTTATGAGGAGAACTTTACGGAACAAGTGTTAGTGTGTTACTTGTGTTTGCCTCTTCGTGAGGTTGTTCTCTCGATATTTTGTACTCTTTTTTATTATAGTGAATTGGTCATATCCGCGGTGGACGCAGATCAGTTGACCGAACCACGTTAAATATTTGTGTCTCTTTTGGTATAGTTCTTTTTGTTGTATAATTTGTTGTCGTTCAAGGATTATTTTGCTAACTTCCGCATGACACTTATTTATTCGGTCCTACACTTTAAAATTCTATTTTTCTTAAAAAAAGTTCACCAAGATAATAATATGGAAAATTATTGTCTCAAAGCAAAAATAATGAAGTACTCAATGACAGAAAATTTTGCTCTTTATATCTTTGTAATTTCAAATTCCTAGCAATATGAGTATGAAGAATTCTTAAAAAAAAATCCTCAAATAAATTTTATATTAATAAATTGTGCATTTATAACGAATCTCCATCGAACATTATGTACATTGCATGACAAAGTAAAATAATTTATAGCTCCTTAATACCATTTATAGCTCCTTGTCTTGTCTTGTGTTTAAAGAATCATACAAATACCTTATGTATCTGAAAAATAATTGTCCATATAAAAATATAAAAAAAAAAAACTGTTAGCACCAGATTTGTTTGGGGGATTTTATTTTTGGGTGATGTGAAACCACCAAATTTGTTGGTGTTTCTGGAAATAATATTTTGGAGTTCCTTAGGCTTTAATTTTTTTTAAAAAACTTTGTTTATATTGGTTTTAAAATTGAATTTCTTTATTTGAGAATAGAAGTGGAAGATTCATTATGATCTCATACTTCTAAATATTAGTAGTAGTTCATTTATAAAAGCAAATTTAGGGCATTTAATATCGTTACACAAGTAGATACATATTCCAAATTAGGAAGAATGTAATAGCCAAATTCTTAAGTAATTTTAAAGTCTTAAAAATTATAGAAATAATTAAATTATAATTTTATCCAATATAAAATTTATTTTTAAGGGTAAAAACGGCGAATAATATTTTGTTAAGGATCTTTCAACCGATTTTGACTGATGCAATGTATTAATTACTTATATTTATAATTAGTGTCATTGAGTTCAACCTTTATATTGAAAATTTTTATTTTGTGTCTCATACTTAGTTATATGAGATAATTTTTTGTCTCACAATTTTGTGGACCCAGAAGTATAAAATTGAGGTCCACAATTTTGTGAGACAAAAAAAAGCCTCATATAACTAGTGTAAGTTGTATGAAACACAAAATAAAACTTCTCCTTTATATCTATGTTAGACTAAAAAAATTAATTGTTTATATCTCTAAAACTATTTTTTATGGAGAAACAATATTTCAACTAACAAATTAATTATATTCTAAGTCTAAATCTTATTGGATTTCTAATAGCTTGAATGTTGGCCTATTTAAATCCCACTAAAATTCTGATTTCTTGTCACATTTGACATTTAGGATTTTTTTTAATGCTTATTACTTGTTTCACCGACTTTCAAGAAGACCAATAAAACATAAAGTGAATTTAAGATAACTTCTAATTTTCATTAATCATCATAAAAAGCAATATAAAATTCATCACATCATGAATTTCATTAATATTGCATAAGTTAAAGAACGACAGACACGATTCTCTTCGTGCCTAGGTTTTTAAGTGTTAGAATAAGTAGTAGGCAATGTATTATAATAGTTACGTTACTTACCTAGTTCTTATATGCTAAAGAATTTAAATAAGGTAAAATATTGCATGATTTTATTGTCCTATAAATTAGGAATTTCTATATAATTCAAATAAGGAAAATATTAATAAGAAAGATTTAGTTGATTTCAAAACTCTACAAAATAATAATTTTTTGTAGTATAAAATCTATTTTTAAAAGATAAAAAAGATAAAAAATATTTCACTAAGGATATTCGTACTTTTAATATAATATAATATAATATAAATATAGATGTGCATGCATACTAATTGTTGCTATATTGCAGGAATGAACAAACCAACAAGTAAAAATATTTGGTGGTTCTCCCTATCAATGAGATTAATACTGCTGCTGAAAATCAAATTAAGCATAAAAACTCTTTAAAACCATGATGAACCTTAAGAGTAGCTCATTTGCTAAGTAGAAAATTTGAAAATAAACACAAACAAATCAACAACAATGAAGAGATATGAATGGGTAGCATACCTCATGTGATGATTCAAAGGGCCATTTTATGTTTTAGAACTCGATTTGGTGTTTCAAGGTCTTTAAAATCTTATTTTATTGTTTCTTGATTTGCATGTACAGTTCAGACAAATTTTCGAAAAGCTTTTATGTTGAAAATTGATAAAAATAACAATTCTTGTCTTTAAAAGTTGATTTAGTTACTTCGGTCAACGTTTTAAGTAAATAGACCCGTACTCGTATTTTGACAATCCCGATGGGCCCGTATCGAAATATTGGAGCTGAGCGCATGCTTGGAATCGAATCCCGAGGCCCCAAGTTTGAGAAATAAATTTTTGATAAAAGTGGAAAATCTAAATATCTAATGATTTTATTTGATCGTGTTGGTATCGCGTCCGTATTTTAGTTTCGGAGCCTTATAGATTCATTATGATATTTAAGACTTATTTGTAAAATTTGGTGAGAAACGGAGTTGGTTTGACGCGATTCGGACGCCTGATTGTAAAAATAGAAGTTTTAACGGTTTCTTGAAAATTTCATTTGATTTGGTGCTAAATTCGTAGTTTTAAGTGTTATTTTGACAATTTGATCGTGCGAGCATGTTCGTATGATATTTTACAACTTGTGTGCATGTTTGGTTTGGAGCTCCAAGAGCTCGGGTGAGTTTCGGATAGGCTACGGGATATTTTGAATTAGAAAATTTTGATGTTTTTCTTTCAATTGGTGTATGGTGTAGACTCCTATGCGATCGCATATGTTCAACCGCATTCGCGAAAGGGAAAGTGGGACCAGGGAAAAATACCCAATGTGAACCCTAGGAAAAGGGTGCGAAAGCGAAGCAGTGGGGGTACTACTCTTCGCGGACGCGTCCAACCTATGCGAACACGTAGCAGTGGATGGCTGGGTTGGGGAACTTGAGGATTACACTATGCGAATGCGGTTCTTGACCCGCGAACGCAAGGTCGGGGCAGTTCTTGAGGATCATATTATCCATGTTTAAATTAGTTTCTTATTATGTTGATTGTTCTTATAATATGTACGAATTTTGGTATTAATTGAGCATTGACTCAAAGTCAAGGTTGATATTGTGGAATTAATTGTTGAAATAAGACTTGTTGTTGTTATTTCTATCTCCCTATATTATTGTTCCTTGTTTTGGTGAGGGAGAGTATAAAAGCACAAAGAGTGATGTCGTGGCATTCTTATTTGATTCATATGGTGAGGCTGAGAGTAAAAGCACGAAAGGTGATATCGTGTCATTCTTATTTGATTCATATGATTAGAATTGAGAGTAAACGCAATAAGGGTGATGTTGTGCCATTCTTATCTGATTTATATGGTGATGTTGAGAGTAAAAACACGAAGGGTGATGCCGTGCATTTTTGGTTACTGTATTTACTTCTTGTTACCGGTTCAACGTATACTATCTGTTTAAATTTCTCTACCGCTGTGATTCCTTATCTCGTAATCCCCTTAGCATGTTTCCCCTCCCGTTATTATCTGTTTAGCTTCTATTATTTATTATTTTACTCGTATATTGCTTAACTGCACATGTTTATATATGTGTCTTGTCCTAGCCTTGTCATTACTTCGCCGAGGTTAGGCTCGGCACTTACCAGTACATGGGGTCGGTTGTACTAATATTATAGTCTGCACTTTCTGTGCAGATTTTGGTACTGGACCGTGTTGACCCGAGTTGAGCTGCTGAATCCAATACCACATGATACCTAAGGTGGATCTGCCGGCATTCAAAGACCATGGAGTCCTCTTCCAGTTATTTTAGTTTACTGTTTCTTTTAACTCAAAAATAGTTGTACTTTCTTTCAACCAGTTATTTGTACTGGCTCTTAGAAGTTCGTGAATTGTGACACCAGATTCTGAGTAATTGTATATAATTACTTGGGTTATTATAAAATTCTACACTCCTTTAAATCTGTTATGATTTAATTGTTGTTATTTACCGAATTATTTAAGAGTTAGTGTATAAATCTCTAATTGTTGGCTTGCCTAGCAACTGAAAGTTTAGGCGCTATCACAGTTGCGAAGGTGAGAAAATCCGGATTGTAACACCTCACAGGCCATTTAAATCGGGGTCAGTGTCATCCAAAGTACTGAAAATTATAACATTAAAAAATAAATTAAAAATGTATACCTAAATAGCAATATTGTTGGAGAACTTTAGTTTTCTAGAGGCAGACGATTGATATAAAAATTTACAAAACCTAAGTAGATTGGTGCATAACCAAAGTTACTCTTCTTCCAAAACTCGAAGGCGGCGTTGGCCCTATACATCTGTCACTAATGTCTACTATCTCCATGCACACAGGCCCTGGGCTTGCGTAATCTAAGAAATAGTGGAACACATAACGTTAATTTTACAAATCACTGAAACAAAAACTACATATAATACACCATAGGAGGTATCAAGAAAACAAAAAAAATCTAAGAATGATATATCTGCCAAAACGATATATCAGGTAATACTAACATATAACATACAATCATAGAAAGCAATAAAACAAGACTATACGACCAAAGTTATTAACTAAAGCTTCAAATCATATGGTATCAAGTCAATAATCAGATCGGTATAATAATGACAAAGCAAAACGGTTGAGAAAGTAATATAATTGTAGCTAAATGCATTCTTTTCATTGTAGCCTATTAATTCTAACCTATTATTAATACCCCACACTTAAATCATTGCTAGTTCTCGAGGAATCCACCACATTCTATAAAAGTTCCTTCACTAAGCATATGTTTGGCCATATGCGCGGGCACGCTCCTGGGCTCAAAATTTTTCAATTTTTTTACATGTTCCTTCCGCGTCCGATGGAGTTAGCACTTGCCCAAGCTCACCTGCATTGGTTAGTACATACCAAAATCAAAATTAACAACTACTAACTATACTAAAGTCATTACGCATTGGGTTGCCTCCCGACCAACGCCTTAATTAATGTCGTGGCACGACAGTTACAACAATTTAATGGGTTGCCTCCCATGAAACGCCTGATTTAATATCGCGGCAAGACGCAAATGAGCGCATTTAAGGCTCGCTCGACCTTCGAGTTAAGTCAGATGGATCACTGACACTTTCTTGGGTTCATCCATGCCCATATATGGTTTCAATCTCTGCCCATTGACTCTAAATGTATGAGAGTCTTTGTCTGAGGCAATTTCTATGGCACCTGTAATACTTCGACCACTCGATATGGTCCAGACCGTCGTGACTTGAATTCACCTGGAAATAACCTTAATCTTATGTTATAAAGCAACACCATGTCTCCGGGATTGAAATTTGGCTCAACAATGTCCTTTTCGGGAAACCTCTTCATTCTCTCCTTGTACAACCTCGTGCTTTCGAAAGCAAGAAATCGAGACCCGTCTAGCTCATTCAATTATGTGACTTTATTTGTTCCCGCAGCCTTAATGTCCAGATTTAGCTGTTTCATTGCCTACCTAGCTCTATGTCCTAGTTCCACTGCCAAATTGTATGGTGACATACCAATTGGTGTTTTGAAAGCAGTTCTGTAGGCCCAAAGTGCACCATCTAGCTTTTCGCCTAATCAGTTCTAGTGGCATTCACAGTCTTGGTCAGTACACTCTTTATCTCTCTATTGACACTTCGACCTGTCCACTGATCTGAGGATGATATGGTGTTGCCACTTTGTGGCGCACATCGTACTTTGCTAGCAATTTCTCGAAGGCTCGATTGCAGAAGTGAGTACCCTCGTCACTGATAATAGCTCTCGGGGTCCCGAAATGGGTGAATATATTCTTCTTAAACCCCCCCCCCCCACCACTCTTACATCATTGGTGAGGAGTGATACATCTTCTACCTGTTTGGACACGTAATCCACAGTAACAAGTATGTACTTATTGCCAAAGGAGCTGACGAAGGGGCCCATGAAGTCTATCCCCCATACACCAAATACTCCAATCTCTTGAATTGGGTTTATGGGCATCTCATGGCGACGGGAAATGTTCCCGATTCACTAACATTCACTACATCCCTTCACCTATTGATGTGCATGCTTAAACAATGTTGGCCAGTAAAACCCGGCTTCTAGCACTTTTTCTGTCGTCCTTATTCCTCCAATATGCCCGGCATACGCCGATGCGTGACATGCCTGCAAAACAGAAGATTGTTATATCTCAAGGACACGCCTTCAGATCATATTGTCAACATATATTCTAAACAGATAAGGTTCATCCCAGTAATACATGCGGTAGTCACGATAAAACTTTTTTTCCTGCATAGACGAAAGGTTATAGGGAACTATACCGCTCGCCAGGTAATTTGCAGAGTCTCCATACCATGGCACTTCCTCAAGGCTTGTAGCGAGTAGCTGCTTGTCTGGAAAGATTTTTAAAATATCCTCTACCTCACTTGAGTTTTTAGCTCCTTCAAGTCGTGATAGATGATCAAGAACTAGGTTTTCTGTGCCCTTACGGTCACGAATCTCCAGGTCGAACACTTAAAGTAACAACACCCAATGAATCAAGTGTGGTTTGGACTCCTTCTTCTCAATCAAGTACCTGAGAGTTGCATGATCAGTATATACAATTACCTTAGAGCAAATAAGGTATGATTTGAACTTTTCGAATGTAAACACCACACCACATCCAGCATCTCCTTTTCAGTCACACTCTGGTTTAGTTGGGCTCCACTCAACGTTCTACTGGCATAGTAAATTGGGTGCATTAGCTTGTCTTTCCGTTGTCCCAGCATTGCCCCCACTGCATAGTCACTGGCATCACACATGATTTCTAATGGTTGCTCCCAATCGGGGGCAACAATGATGGGTGCTGTGACTAGCCTCTTTTTCAACTCCTCGAATGCTACCCTGCGATCATCAGAAAACATGAAAGGGTGATCTTTTTCTAACAACTTACAGGAGGGTTGGCAATTTTTGAGAAGTCTTTTATGAATCTCTGGTAGAAACCGGCATGCCCGAGAAAGCTCCTGATTGCCTTGACTGATGTGGGGGGGGGGGGTGTGGCAGCTTTGCTATCGTATCAACTTTAGTACGATCCACCTAGATTCCATTGCTTGATTCCCTGTGACCAAAGTATATACCCTGTTGTACCATGAAATGACACTTTTCCTAATTAAGCACAAGGTTAGTCTCTATATATCTCTTCAACACTCGGGTCAGGTTTGTAAGACACTCATCGAATGAGTTTCCTACCACTGAGAAATCATCATAAACACCTCCATTATGTCTTCGACCATGTCCGTGAATATGGCCATCATATTTGGAATATGGGGCGGGTGCATTGCATAGGCCAAATGTCATCCTCCGAAAAGCATAAATTCCATAAGGACATGTGAATGGGGTCTTCTCTATTTCCTCTGGTGCAATGGAGATTTGGTTGTACCCTGAGTATTCATCCAGGAAACAGAAGTAGGACCTCCCTACAAGTCTATCAAGCACCTGATCAATGAAGGGAAGTAGGAAGTGGTATTTCTGGGTGGCTAGATTTAATTTCCTACAGTCCGTACAAATTCTCCATGTTGTGACGGTTCTTGTAAAGATCAGCTCACCATTATCATTTTTGACCATCATCATGCCACCCTTCTTAGGAACACATTGCACCGGGCTAACCCAGTTGCTATTAGAGATGGAGAAAATAATTCCTGCATCCAACTATTTAATCACCTCCTTATTCTCCACTTCCTTCATGTTTGGGTTCAGCATTCTTTGGTGCTCCCTGGAAGGTCTAATAAATCTTTCTCCTAAGACAGAAGACCTAGTCTGATGAACTTTCTCCTAGGATCAAAATCTTAGTCTGATGAATCTTTCTCCTAAGATAAAAAAACTTAGTATGATGAATTTTCTCAAAGGGCCAAAATATTTGTCTGATGAATCTTTCTCCTAAGATAACAGAAAAAGAAGGACCTAGTCTCATGAATTTTTTCCTAGGATCAAATCTTAGTCTGATGAATTTTTCTCCTAAGATAGAAAACCTAGTTTGATGAATTTTCTCCTAGGATAAAAATCTTAGTCTAATGAATCTTTCTCCTAAGATAGAAGATCTATTCTAATGAATTTTCTCCTAGGATAAAAATCTTAGTATGCTGAATTTTTCTTCTAAGATAACAAAAAGACCTAGTCTGATGAACTTTCTCCTAGGATCAAAATCTTAGTCTGATGAATCTTTCTCCTAAGATAGAAGACCTAGTCTGATGAATTTTCTCCTAGGATCAAAATCTTCGTCTGATGAATCTTTCTCCTAAGATAAGAAACCTAGTCTGATGAAATTTCTCCTAGGGTCAAAATCTTAGTATGATGAATCTTTCTCCTAAGATAACAAAAAAAGGAGGACCGAGTATGATGAATTTTCTCATAGGATCAAAATATTAGTCTGTTGAATTTTTTTGCTAAGATAGAATACCTAGTCTGGTAAATTTTCTCCTAGGACATAATCTTAGTCTGATGAATTTGCTAGTCAAATTTTCTTGATTTTACTCACAGGAGACACACATCCCAGTCAAGTCTTTAGTTTTGCTCTTATCATCAATAGCATAGGTGATTAACAGTTTTGCTAACAACTCACAAATCTTCCAAGTGCAAACTGGGGTAGAAAATTTTGTTTATTTTGATTGTAGGCACCTACCTGGAGAAGGAGGGAAGACACTTCAGAGTTCATTTCAAGTTTTAAGTCAGTAGCAAGCACCCACCTGGAGAACGAGGGATGTCATTTCAGAATTCAATTCATGTTGGAAGTAGCAGAAGCTCACGGCAAGAATGCGAGTCAATAGTCAGAGGTGACCAACAGAAGTAGTCTCAATCCAAAAAAATAAAGAAAAAAATAAAGAAAAGAAAGAAAGTGAATCCAAAATGCAGAAGCAGAAAAAAGATGTGAACTGCTCAAGACGTGGTTAAAGTCACGAGCGCTATATGTCCGATTTTGATCCGAAAAGCTGAAGAAGAATAAACTAGTACCTGCAACTAGCAAGCGTCAAGGTTCAAATCTAAAGTTTGCATGAAGAACCATTCAAGACTCAAGATCAAGCTTTAGACGACTTATAGATAGGAATCTTGTAACACATAGCTGATAGGCTTAGTTAGTCTTTTTCATTTTCTTTTTGATTTTGATGCAATAACAGGACCACGGACCGGAACCTCGACAAAACGGCACCTCGATTGGCACTCCACCTCGGTACACTCCATCATTGTTACTACTTCTGAACTACACGTGGCCTGATTCTTTTATAGCCAAGGATATGTAGGCAGCTCAGATACTAGGTCTCGGTCACATTCTCCTTCCTCTTAGTTTTTGGTCTCGTTAAATAAGGGTTGGGTAAATAAAACCTGTCCTGTCGTTCTTTGTCTGAAAATACTTCGTATTTCCAATCAAAGAGAAGCAGCTGTAGACATGTGAGTTTTGACCCTCACTGAGATTTTATATATTTTTAGCTTTGAGATCTTTAGTTTAGGTCTAATATAGTTATTTCAACGAATTTTGACTCTTTTACACTATTTTAAGAACAAAAATTAAAAATTACAAAATTAGTTTCATATTTCTCTACTTAATAGTTCCATATTTAATTTAATTGTAATAGTTTGTTCTCCTTGGTTAAGATTAATTGGTATTTTTGTAGTATATTTTATTATTAATATTCTTTTTGTAAAAAGAAAAGAATAAATTTTTTGATTAGTTCTTAAATTCATATCACAAGACCAACATTTTGAGCCTAATCAAGCCAAATCTTAGGCCTGAATTCGGAGCCCACCCTTTACTAACCCAACAGCCTATAACCCCCATCAGACAATCTTCTTCTATGAAGACATAAAACACTACACCATTTCATTATCTGCTTCTTGAACCTTAGACACAAGACCAAAAAAACCTAGAATCCCAAAACCCTAGAGTTCAGCCGCTGTCGCCACCCCATTGGCGAGTTTAGCCGGAAATCCAGAAAACATCCAACAACAACATCGTTGCATTCCTCCAAACCAACCAACCAACGAACTCCTTCCTCTCAAGAGTTGCTGCTCCCTCCTCCACCCATCTTCATCTCCCTCACTCCAGAAAAACCAGTTCAGCCCAAACCCCTTCGTCTATTCACCCTAAGCCAGTGACACCTCCTCTCAAAACTCATTGGAAATCTGGCAGAAACAAGGGCGGCCGCCACTCGCCAGCCATCATTCCACCATCGCTTCTTCTCTGATTTCTACCAAGAACTCAATCAGTACAATACCAGGCACAAAAACCAATTTAATTTGACCATCCTCAAAAATAAAAAAAAATTAGCGTTCGCCGTCGTCCGCAGTTCTGTTAACGATTTTAGGGAGTCTCTGTTAGTCTGCTTCTCGTCACTGTTTTCTGCTTGTTATAGTCGAGCTTTCGTCGCTGGGGTTTCTGTTTGTATTTTCGACCAAAGCTAATTGCAAGGAATTTTCTTTAAGGTCCGTTTTTCTCCCGAATAGTATGCCACTATTACATTAATTAGGTGTTAATTTTGTTGAGTTATTCATAATTTGTAGTTGATTAGCTATATTACAAGTGATATGATGATAACATTGCCAATATCTTAATCGATACAGGTAGAAAAACTAGGAGATCTGCCTCGTGAATTTAACTCTCCTTCTCCAAATAACTAGTCTCTATGCTTCGCTTCTATTGTGCAAAATCAAGAAAACAGAAGAGTCAACTCACAAATCTTCCTAGTGCAAAATAGCGCAGAAAATTTTGTTTGTTTTGTTGTTTTGATAGCAGGCATCCACCTGGAGAACGAGGAAAGATGTTTTAGAGTCATATCAAGTTTCAAGTCAGTAGCAAGCACACGCTCAGAGAACGAGGGAAGTCATTTCAGAATTCAATTCATGTTAGAAGTAGTAGAGCTCGCAGCAAGAATGTGAGTCAACAGTCAAAGGGGACCAATAGAAGTAGTCTCAATCCAAAAAAGGCAAAAAAGGAGAGAAACGAAAGAAAGTGAATCCAAAAAGCAAAAGCAGAAAAAGATGTGAACTGCTTAACACGCGGTTTAATTCACGAGCGCTACATGTCCAATTTTGATTCGAAAAGCTGAAGAAGAATGAACTAGCACGTGCAACTGGCAAGCGTCAAGGAACAAAGCAGTGCAAGCAAGTTGGTTAAAAAACAAGAAAAAAAAGAAAGAAAAGAAAACAATGGAAAAGGAAAAAAGAAGAAGAAGAGAAGAGTCGACAATGGGAAGTTTCTCAAATATTTTCTCTTACCCCTCTTGCTAGTGTGCAAAAAATATTGCCATTGCTCTTCACATTTTTCCTCATAGGATAAAAGTCCTAGTCTAATGGATTTTCTTTCTAATCAAATCTTAATCTGATGAATTTTTCTCCTAAGATAGAAGACTTAGTCTGATGATTTTTTTTCTAGGATCAAATTCTTAGCTGATGAATCTTTCTCCTAAGATAACAAAAAGACCCAGTCTGAAGAACTTTTTCCTAGGATAGAATTCTTAGTCTGATGAATCTTTCTTCTAAGATAAGAGACCTAGTGTGATGAATCTTCTCCTAGGATCAAAATCTTAATTTGATGAATCTTTCTCCTTGGATCAAAATCTTAGTATGATGAATCTTTCTCCTAAGATAAGAGACGTAGTCTGATGAGTTTTCTCCTAGGATGCAAAATCTTAGTCTGATGAATCTTTCTCCTAAGATGACAAAAAAGTCCTAGTCTGATGAACTTTCTCCAAGAATCGAAATCTTAGACTGATGAACTTTTCTCCTAAGATAATTAATGAACCTAGTCTGATGAATTTTCTCCTATGATCAAAATCTTAGTCTGATGAATCTTTCTCCTAAGATAAGAGACCCAGTCTGATGAATTTTCTCCTAGGATCGAAATTTTAGTCTGATCAATTTTCTCCTAAGATAACAAAAAAAGACCTAGTCTGATGAACTTTCTCCTAGGATCGAAATCTTAGTCTGATGAATTTTTGTCCTAAGATAGAAGACCTAGTCTGACAAATTTTCTCATAGGATAAAAATCTTAGTCTGATGAATCTTTCTCCTAAGATAACAAAAAGACATAGTCTGATGAACTGTTTTCTAGGATCAAAATCTTAGTCTGATGAATCTTTCTCCTAAGATAGAAGACCTAGTCTGAAGAATTTTCTTCTAGGATCAAAATCTTAGTCTGATGAATCTTTCACCTAAGATAGAAAACCTAGTCTGATAAATTTTTTATTCTAGATCGAGATCTTAGTCTGATAAATTTTCTCCCAGGATCAAAATCTTAGTCTGATGAATTTTTCTCCTAAGATTGAAGACCCAGTCTGATGAATTTTCTCCTAGGATCAGAATCTTAGTCTAATGAATTTTTCTCCTAAGATAACAGAAAATGACCTAGTCAGATGAACTTTCTCCTAGGATCAAAATCTTAGTCTGATGAAACCTTCTCCTAAGATAGAAGACCTAGTCTGATGAACTTTATCCTAGGTTCAAAATCTTAGTATGATGAATCTTTCTCCTAAGATAAAACACTTAGTCTGATGAATTTTCTCCTAGGGTCAAAATCTTAGTCTGATGAATCTTTCTCCTAAGATAACAGGCCTAGTCTGATGAATTTTCTACTAGGATCAAAATCTTAGTCAGATGAATTTTTCTCCTAAAATAGAAAGTCTGATGAATTTTCTCATAGGATAAAAATCACAGTCTGATGAATCTTTCTCCGAAGATAAAAAAAAGACCTAGTCTGATGAACTTTCTCCTAGGATCAAAATCTTAGTTTGATGAATCTTTCTCCTAAGATAGAAGACCTAGTGTGATGAACTTTCTCCTAGGATCAAAATCTTAGTCTGATGAATCTTTCTCCTAAGGTAAGAAACTTAGTCTAATGAATTTTCTCCTAGGGTCAAAATCTTATTATGATGAATCTTTCTCCTAAGATAACAAGAAAAGAAGGACCTTGTATGATGAATTTTCTACTAGGATTAAAATCTTAGTCTGATGAATTTTTCTCCTAAGATAGAATACCTAGTCTGATGAATTTTTCTTCTAGGATAGAATCTTAGTCTGATGAATTTGCTAGTCAAATTTTCTTTATTTTACTCAAAGGAGATGCACATCCCAGTCAAGTCTTTAGTTTGCTCTCATCATTGCATCAATAGCATAGGTGTTTCACAGTTTTGCTAACAACTCATAAATCTTCCTAGTGGAAAATGGGGCAGAAAATTTTGTTTTTTGTTGTTTTGATTGCAGGCACCCACCTGGAGAACGAGGGAAGATATTTCAAAGTTCATTTCAGAGTCATATCAAGTATCAATTCAGTAGCAAGCACCTACCCGTAGAACGAGAGAAGTCATTTCAGAATTTAATTTATGTTAGAAGTAGCAGAAGCTCGCGGCAAGAATACGAGTCAACAATCAGAGGGGACCAATAGAAGTAGTCTCAATCCAAAAAAAAAGAGAGAAAGAAAGAAAAGAAAGAAAGTGAATCCAAAAGGCAAAAGCAGAAAAAGATGTGAACTGCTTAAGACGTGGTTGAATTCACGAGCACTACATGTCCGATTTTTATATGAAAAGCTGAAGAAGAATGAACTAACACCTGCAAATAGCAAGCGTTAAGGTTCAAATCTAAAGTCTGCATGAAGAACCATTCAAGACTCAAGATCAAGCTTCAGAAGACTTATAGATATGAATGTTGTAACTCATAATGGCTTAGTTAGTCTTTTTCATTTTTTTTGATTTTAATGTAATAACAAGACTGTGGATCGTAACCTTGACAGAGCGACACCTCGATCGGATCTCCACTTTGGTATACTCCATCACTGTTCCTACTTTTGAACTACACGTGGCCTGATTCCTTCATAGCCAAGGATATGTAGGCAACTCATATACTATGGCTCGGTCACATTCTCCTTCATCTTAGTATTTGGTATTGCTAAATAAAGGTCAAGTTAAAAAACTTGTCTAGTCGTTCTTTGTCTGAAAATACTTCGTGTTTCCAGTCAAAGAGGGGTAGCTGTAGATATGTGATTTTTGACCCTCCATGAGATTTTATATATTTTTAGCTTTTAGATATTTTGTTAGGTTTAATATAATTATTTCAACTAATCTTGACTCTTTTACATTATTTTAAGAAACAAAAATTGAAAATTACAAATATAGTTCTATATTTCTCTACTTAATAGTTTCATATTTAATTTAATTTTAATAGTTTGTAGTTAAGATTAATTAGTATTTTTGTAGTATATTTTGTTATTAATTTTATTTTTGTAAAAAGAAAAGAATGAGTATTTGGATTAGTTCTTATTTTCATGTCACAAGACAAACACTTTGAGCCTAATCAGATCAAATCTTAGCCCCAAATTCGGAGCCTACCCTTCACTAACCCAACACCCACATAAAACACTACACCATTTCATCATCTTCTTCTTGAACCTTAGACACAAGACCAAAAAAACCTAGAATCCTAAAACTCTAGAGTTCAGTCGCCGTCGCCGCCACCCTACCGCTGAGTTTAGCCAGAAATCTTGCGAACACCCAACAACAAAATCGCTGCCTTCCTCCAAACCAACCAACCAAAGAACTCCCTCCTCTCAAGAGTTGCTGCTCCCTCCTCCACCTATCTTCATCTCCCTCTCGCCGGAAAAACCAGTTCACCCCAAACCCCCTCGTCTATTCACCCTAAGCCAGCGATACCTCCTCTCAAAACTTGCCAGAAATCTGGCAGAAACAAGGGCAATCACCGCCCGCCCGCTAGCAATCCACCCTCGCTTCTTCTTTGATTTCCACCAAGAACTGAATCGGTACAATACTAGGCGCAAAATTCAATTGAATCTGACAATCCTCAAAAAGAAAAAAAACTCAGCATTTGCCGTCGTCTGTTCATTATCGTCTGCGATTCTGTTTATGATTTTAGGGAGTCTCTGTTAGTATGCTTCTCGTCACTGTTTTTCTGCTTGTTCTAGTCGAGCTTTCGTCTCTGGGATTTCATTCCTTGGTATTTTCGACCAAATGTAATTGCAAGGAATTTGCTTTGAGGTCCGTTTTTCTCCCGAATACTATGCCACGATTATATTAATTGGGTGTTAATTTTTGTTGAGTTATTCATAATTTGTAGTTGTGTGGCTATATTACTGTTGGAATATTACTTCATTGGAAAAATTGATTTGCTAATCAAGAAGGAAAAAATGAAATGTCTAAAAAATATAAAGATGAAGAAGAACTAAATGAAAGTTTTTTTTTGTATGTTTTTCTCTTATCTCTTGCAAATGGAGTACACAACCCTTATATAGGCTTAACATTACATGTGAACATACAATATGAACACACCTAACAATACAATGTGAACAATACAAAAAATTCAACCCACCATTTTTGTCTACAATTTTTTTTGACTCACATGTTTAATTTCTTAAAATTAATTTTCACACTACCGTCCAACATTAAACACATGTTTTATTTTTATTTTGCATATTTTATTTTAATTAGCATTGATTTTAACACTCCTCCTCAATGCTAATTAATAAATTTTCCATGTACTCCAAGCTTGTTTCGAATAAATCGAACTTAGCTTTCGGAAGTGCTTTGGTAAAATATCTGCAATTTGTTCATCCGTGGGGCAGTGGATAAGACTAATTTCTCCTTCACTCACAGCTTCCCGTAGAAAATGATATTTGATCTTGATATGTTTTGTCTTCCTGTGTTGAACTGGATTTTTGGCAATAGCAATTGCAGACATATTGTCACAGTATATTGGAGTAGGCTTCTGTTGAGTTTCTCCAATATCATGCAAGATTCTTCTCAGCCAAATAGCTTGATTTGCTGCCGCGCATCCTGCAATATATTCAGCTTCTGCCGTCGATTGTGCCATAGTACCTTGCTTTTGTGATAACCATGAAAATACACCAGTATTGAAAGAGAAAACATAACCAGATGTACTTTTCATGTCATCTATTGATCAAGCCCAATCACTATCTATGTATCCAATCAACTCTGTGTTTTGTGTTGGTTTGTACCAGATGCCAAAATCAATAGTACCCTTCACATACCTGAGTATCCTTTTTGCAGCAGTAAGATGAGTTTGACTTGGCTTTTGCATAAATCTGGACAACAAACTTGTAGCAAACATGATGTCTGGTCTGGTTGCTGTCAGATATAGCAAACTACCGATGATGCTCCTGTATAGTCTTTCATCTGCACTGGGCGAATCATCTTCTTTCATCAACTTGTGGTTCTGGTCCAGTGGTGTGTTGACAGCTTTGCATTCTTCCATCTTGAATTTTTTCAGCAAGTTCTTGGCATATTTTTCTTGACAAATAAAAATACCTTTTTCGGTTTGAATAATCTCCATACCGAGAAAGTAGTTCATTAAGCCAAGATCTGTCATTTCAAATTCTTTCTTCATATCTTCCTTGAATGTTTTGATCAGAGTAGAGTTATTTCCTGTTACAATTAAATCATCAACATACAAGGAGATAATTAAAACATCTGATCCATGAGTCTTGACGTAGAGTGTAGGTTCGCTAGAACTCCTCCTGAAGCCTTGACTTGCAAAGTAAGAATCAATTCTGCTGTAGCAAGCTCGTGGGGCTTGTTTGAGGCCATACAAAGCCTTTTTCAGCTTCAGAATTTTTTCTTCTTCTCCTTTCACCACGAACCCTGGTGGTTGTTCGATGTAAATTTCCTCGTTGAGATAACCATTAAGGAAAGCTGATTTGACATCAAGTTGATATATTTTCCATCCTTTCTGTGCTGAAAGTGCAAGGATGGTTCTCACAGTATCTTGCCTTGAAACTGGGGCAAAAGTCTCGTTGTAGTCGACTCCAAATTGTCGAGTGAAACCTTTCGCAACCAATCGAGCCTTGCACTTCTGAATAGATCCATCTGGATTAACTTTTGTCTTGTAAATCCATTTCACTCCTACAATATCTTTATGAGCTGGTTTTTCAACCAATTCCCATGTCTGGATCTTCTCAATCATTCTGATCTCCCCCTTCATTGCAAGTTGCCATTCTTTCTCTTGAGCCGCTTATTCAAAACTGCCCGGTTCATGAACTGCAATAAGGCATCTTTCACAAAGTTCAGCTTCAGGACAAGTTTCATAAATCTCTGATAGTGACTTTGTCTTCAATATTGGAGATTCTGATGATAATGATTCACCACTCCTCGGTGAGTTTGTTGGTGATGACTCGGTTGAACTTTGTTGTGGACGGAAGGTTGGTTCACGAACTAGTGAATCATCCCGTTGAGTTTCTCGAGCTGGAGAATTTTCACTGGATGGTTGACCTTCCTTCTTATTTTTGTCAAAAAATGGAAGTACATTCAGTGATGGATCTTCAATATTTTCCTCCCAATTCCAAGAGGATTCTTCATCAAATACTACATCTCTGCTTAATAGAATTTTGCCAGTTTGCAGATTGTAAATTCTATAACCCTTGGATTGAGAACTGTAACCTAAGAATATTCCTTTTTCGGCTTTTGCTTCCAGCTTGTGCCTTTTTTCTGCCCGAACATGCATGTAACAGATACAACCAAACACCTTCAAATTCTTGACTGATGGCTTGTGACCTGACCAAGCTTCAAGTGGAGTCATGTCTGAAACAGCCTTTGTAGAACACCTGTTCTGGAGGTATACGACTGTATAAACAGCCTCCGCCCGGAATTTGTATGGCATAGATTTGTCTTTCAGCATCGATCTCGCCATTTCCATGACGGTCCTGTTCTTCCTTTCTGAAACACCATTTTGTTGTGGCGTGTATCCAACTGTAAGTTGTCGCTCCACTCCTTTATCTTCACAGAATTTATTAAACTCTTTAGATGTGTACTCAGTACCTCGATCAGTGCAAAGAGTTTGAATTTGGCAGCCACTTTGATTTTCCACCATCTTCTTGAATTTTTGGAATGTTCGGAATACCTCGGATCTTTCTTTCAGAAAATAGACCCAAGTCATACTAGAGAAGTCATCGATGAAGAGGATAAAATATCTGCTATTATCCAATGATGGAGTTCTCATATGACCGCAAACATCAGTGTGCACCAACTGAAGCTTTTGTGAAGCTCGCCATGCGTTGCCTGTTGGAAATGGTTGCCTGTGCATCTTCCCAAGTTGATAGCCTTCACATACTCCTTTCAAATCTCCAATGGTTGGTAAATCTTTCACCATGGATTTTTGAAAGAGTAGTTTAAGACTTTGGATACTGCAGTGACCAAATCTTTTGTGCCAAAGTGTTGTATCTCCCCCAGCTTCTGACACCATTGATTTTTCAACGGTGTGATTCCAATGAATTGGAAACATTTTATTCTCCATGTTGACACATTCTATCATCTTCTTTTGTTGATCATAAATTTCGCATGCGTTATTCTCAAATAATAAAGAATAACTGTTTGCGATCATCTGAGGTACACTGAGCAAATTCTGATCCAAGTCAGGAACATAAAGAACATTTTTGATGAATTTGGTACCTTTGTTGGTTTGGACAGCAACTGTGCCTTTTCCTTTGGACTCCATTAAAGCTCCATCGCCGATTCGGAGTGGAACTTTAATTGATGTATCCAAAGTAGTGAAGTAACTTTGGTTCTTCGCCATGTGGTTAGTACAACCATTGTCAATTAACCACACGTGACCATTTTTTATGGTGGTTGCTTGGGAGACAAGGAACAACTGATTCTCCTCCACCTTGGATTCTGTCATGCTGGCTTGATGAGTTGGCTTAAATCTGCAAATTTGATCGGTGCGACCAAATTTCTTACAGATTTGGCATCGAGGTTTCCCTTTCTGCCAGCAATTCTTCTCGAGATGGCTTGTCTTTTTGCAAACTCTACAAGGTGGGAATTTATTTTGGTATTCTCCTTCCTTGGAACTCCTTGCTCCACTTTTTCCTTTGTTGAAACTTTTTCCTTTAGTTGAAAAACGATTCTTGTGTTGAGATGGAAAAGCGCCTTCACGGGTAGCCTCGGATTTTCGAGAAATTCGTTGCTCGTAAGCTTGCAAAGAACCCATCAACTCTGTGACTGTGAGTTGAGAGAGATCCTTTGATTCTTCAATGATGCTAACCACAGAATCAAATATTTCAGTGAGAGAATTCATGATTTTCTCAATCACTGTTTGTTCTGTGATCTCTTTGCCATAAGCCTTCATTTGATTGACAAGTTCAATAACTCTTGAAGAGAAATTTTTTATGGATTCTCCTTCTTTCATGCGGAGATTCTCAAAATCTCTTCTTAGAGTTTGAACTCTAACAGCTCGAACTTTGGCGGTGCCTTGAAATTCGTCCCGCAATGTCTCCCATGCTTGCTTTGCTGAAGTAGAATTCATGATTCTTGGAAAAATTGAGTCTGAGACAGCTGCATGAATTTTGGCTAATGCATCTGCATCTTTTTTAAGCCATTCCTTCAATGAAGCTGTCGATGAACTTGGTTTTGAATCTTCAGAAGTAGGAGTTTTCTCCTCTTTTGAAACACCAATTTCAACAACCTCCCACAAGTTATGAGCTCGTAGGATGGTTTTGATTTTGATGCTCCAAAAATCATAATTCTCTCCGTTGAAGACGGGAACAAGTTGAGTTGAACTTGATGTGGCCACGGTAGTGTTGTTTGAAGGAACTAGTGCTGATATAATGTTGGAAATTGTGCTGTACTAGTGCTTGAATTGTGCTAGAATGATGCTAGTGTTGTGCCGAAATTGTGCCCGTTTGATCGACTTGTGCTCTGATACCACTTGTTGGAATATTACTTCATTGGAAAAATTGATTTGCTAATCAAGAAGGAAAAAATGAAATGTCTAAAAAATATAAAGATGAAGAAGAACTAAATGAAAGTTTTTTTTCTTCTGTATGTTTTTCTCTTATCTCTTGCAAATGGAGTACACAACCCTTATATAGGCTTAACATTACATGTGAACATACAATATGAACACACCTAACAATACAATGTGAACAATACAAAAAATTCAACCCACCATTTTTGTCTATAATTTTTTTTGACTCACATGTTTAATTTCTTAAAATTAATTTTCACACTACCGTCCAACATTAAACACATGTTTTATTTTTATTTTGTATATTTTATTTTAATTAGCATTGATATTAACAATTACATTGATATGATGATAACAACGCCAATATCTTAGTCGATACAGGTAGAAAAACTAGGAGATCTGCCTCGTGAATTTTACTCTCCTTCTCCAAATTACCAGTTTCTCTACTTCGTTTCTATTGTGCAAGATCAAGAAAACAAAAGAGACAACATAGTTTCATATGCATGCACCTTAGCATAACTAAGGAAGTAATTAATATCAATAATAAGATATCAAGTTCCAACTCTATTGTCCGTTATTATATTGTTTTAAAATAAATTTGGACTCTAAATGATCAAATCTGTCGTGGGGTTGGGGTTCAAGAAATTGCATTTGGGGTTTGATCAATACTGAGAAGGAATCTGAGTTTAAGGAAGACATTACTACTCTTGTTTTATTTTACTCTAGTTGCTCGGGCCTCTAGGAGCATGCTTAGGCCGATTTGGCTTGGGTAGGCAGACTTTAGGATTTTATTAGTTTGAGATGAGAGGTTGTTCTCTTAGTTAAATTTTTCCAGGGAATGCCCACAGGATTTGTATATATTTTATTCCGGGGAATGCCCCATAGTATTCTGTAATTGGAGGCCGTGGCGAACATCATAGCAGAAGTAGCGTAGGATAATATAAAACTTTAGTTTTTTCTTCTTTTAATTTTCTTTCACTTAGGTGGGGACACACTCGAGCCTCTTGTGTGTTTATTTTATTGCTGTGTGTTTTACCTCAATTCGAAAGTTTTAAAAGCCAACTAGATCGAGTACGCAACCGTGACCTTCACGGGACTTGGGGAATGCCTAACACCTTCTCCCCGAGTCAAATGAACCCCCTTACCTGAATCTCTGGTGCAAACATGGTTTTAGAGTCAGAAATGTTTTAAAAGGAAAATCATTTGAAAAAATGGTGTCCTAGCATACTGAAATCAAAGTCAGGTGGCCATTCTGAGTTATTTTCCTTTTGAATACAATTTCTGTCACGTTCTAATTGGAAAACCCTTTTGAAGATTTATTAAATTCTTTTATTATCTTTAAGAGGGTTAGTGAGGTTTGTAAAAAAAGGGGTGTGACAGTGTTCTCTCCCAAAACCCTCTGCTCTAGAGCCACCACTCATTCTGCTAATTCTTCCCCGTTCACCTCATCTAGATTCACCAGACATGCAGCAAGAGGATCTTCAATAGTCAATGTTGTATAATCCTTTTCCGCGATTACATCCACGACATCAATAAGAGAATAATTGCCGAATTCACTTGGTCGCCTCATAGATTTCTGCACGTTGAATGTTATCTACTTATCATTCAACCTCACTTTGAGCTCCCCAGTTTCACAATAAAGGCTCGCCTTGTGGCCAAGAATGGCCTTCCCAAAATTATGGGAATTTCTTCATCCACCTTATAATCCAGAATCACAAAATCTGCAGGGAACACAAATTTCCTACTTGAATCAACACGTCATCCAAGATACCATAGGGTCTTTTCACTTTTCTATCAGCCAGCTGCAATAACATAGATATGGGTCTAGATCTTCCAATTTCCAACCTTTTATAGATCACCAGGGGCATAAGATTTATACTATCCCCCAAATCACGAAGTGCCTTGGAAAATGCAAAGTTATCAATGGTGCAAGGAATTGTAAAACTTCCTCGATCAGACAACTTCTCAGCATTAGTCTAGTCATCACATCACTGCATGTCTGAGTTAGAGTCACTGTGGCCAAGTCTTTGAAATTGAATTTTCGAAACGTCAAATTCTTCATCATTTTTGCATAACCAGGCATCTCCTTCAAAACATCAAGCAATGAGATCTTTACTTGGATTTGTTTCAGCGTCTCCAAGAATTTCTTGTATTATTCCTCTTTTTGGTATTTGGCCAACTTCTGTGGGAATGGTACTGGAGGTCTCTTCTTCCCAATGATTTGGGTTTCCTCTTTGTCAGACACCCCCTCAACTAGGGGTGTGCCTTCAATTTTGACCCTTATCGATAATTACTTATCGATTATCATCTTGTACATTTGCTTATCGTTATGTTCTCAAAAAGATTTTGATTTTTTTGATTTCGATTATTGATTTTTGGGGCTTATCGATTCAGTTATCAATCATGACAATAAGAAAATTAGTGGGATTCCATGGAAAGTATATCTCTACAAACACGTCTAACTAATATAGACAAAAAGAAGCTAAAATAAGATGAACACCGTTTATAACATAAAAATTATGTCAACAAGCACATGTAACGAAACTAATGTAAGGGATCAAATGTATGCCACCAATACCCCAACGGTTTAAAAAATAATAAAATACATCATCACGACTAATTTTATTTTTCATTAATTTGAACTTCAATCCCTTGAGCTTTAAATATGATCATTCCTTAAATGTGGTAGATGGAAAATAGGATTAGGGACTTAGGGTAAAGGAAAAGGTATTATAGAATAAAGGTAATTTTTTTGTATATCTTACGGTTTATCGATAAACCGATAACTGAAGACGACAAAATCGAAATAGAAATCAAAATTGATGACTCGATAAGGAAAATTTCAAAATCGAAATCGAAATCCATAAATTGATAAACCGATAACAAATAATCGATTCGATTTACCTACAAACTGATTTGAATGCACACCCCTACCCTCAACTACCTGTTCCTAGGCTATCCAAGCTTCTTTCTCAGCCTCAATCTGTGATAATTATTGTCCCATAAGGATAATTATTCAAAGACATCAAAATATGGCCCATTTGCACTTCAATATTCTTTATAGCTGATTCATATGCATCTATTCTTTCATTCCTATTCGCGTTTGACCCAATAACCTGTTGTATCATTGCCTCGAGTTTAACAAACCCATCTTCCTATCTCCCACTATGTTGCCGTTGAGGAGGATTATAACTCTGCTACTGATTTTGATTGTTGTATCTCTATGGCCTTTGGTATGGCGACACATTATTGTGAGGTCGCATGCCTCCCATATTTCCATTGTTGAGCGGTGGCTAGACTGGCCTGTATGGATGATTCTGTTGGCCCCTAGTCCTGACCATCCTGTCTCTGGCCCCCATAATTAGACACATAATTCATGTCCTCATGGTAATGAGGATGATCACTTTTTGCATTCCATTGGCTACCAATTGGCGGACTAATGCAAGATGTGCATAAGCCTCCATTGGTTGTATCTACAACGTGCACCTGGTGCTTCTGCCCTGTTTCTTCCACCTTTTTGGTGAGTATACTCATTTGTGTCATTAAGGTGGCCATATTTTCAGAAAGAGTGTTGCACGGATCTCAGGGCATTGAGTGAACTACAAGAGTGATAGGTGCATTCCTAGTTGTCCTTTATCTCCATGTTTTGATCAAGAATGCTCCACCAGCTGAAGCATCAACATTAGACTTCACGTTATCTGTCAGGCCCATGTAAAATCGTTGCCCCGACATCTGATCTGGAATACCATGGTGCAGAACCAACATCCCTTTGAATCATTCCTATGTTTCTTGCAGTGTTTCCATTATTTTCTATTTGAAGCTCAAAAATTTCATCAATTTACTGAGCAGTCTTGTTGGGTGGATGAAACTTATTCACAAATTGCTTGACTAGCTCCTTGTAAGTTGTGATGGAATTAATGCGGAGTGAATTTAGCCAAGTGTGGGTAGCTTCTATCACTGAGAATAGAAACAATAACAGTTTTATTGCTTCCTGAGTTACGTTGGGCTGCCTTTGAGTTTTGCATATTAATAGGAGATTCTTCAAGGGTTGTTGAGGATATTTAATGTATGACCCCGAAAATAGTCCCTCGTTTTGCAACAAATGCAACATGTTGTTTGTGATTTGAAAAGATTCGGCTTGTATCTGTGGGACTAATATCGCTGTGGCCAAATCCTTTGCTGTGGGTTGTGCCCAGTCATATAGAGCAGCCTCTGTCACAAGAGGTGCCACTATTGGCGCATGTGGGTCTACCTCACGATCCCCCATGTCCGATTCAAGTTTTTAGTTGATTATTGTTTGTTTTTCTGGTTTGCCCGATTCAAGGTATTGAAAACTTTCTCGGGATCTGATAATGCTTCAAATACTTCACCAGCTCTCGATGAGTTTCTAGGCATGCACATGTACAACCAAGTCAACAAATGTTAAAATTTCAATATATAGATTTGAAAATAAAGAAAACTGACTACACTAAGAACTTTTGAATTTCTTTCAAATGTAATTGATAGCACTGTTAATTACCTGGTAACGGCGCCAAAATTTGATCACGCCCAAATATGCCATCGTTACAAATATAATCCGAGTTTAGCCCAGAGTGGAATCCCACCGGGAATTAACCTACCAATTACTCTTGTCAGACTCACTGAATTATTCGTAATAAACTTTCCAAATATTTTGAATAACAATTGGTGATATTTGTACTAACTATCGCTGAATGAAAGTAAGTAAACTAAAATATAAATATGATTGGGTTGTAAACAAATAAGAGAAAGATCTAAAGTTGTGATTTCCCCTATTGATGGAATCCTTTCATGTTATGTTTCGCATAGATTTGCCCAATTGTTTCTATCGATCATGAGCACCCTTATTACCATAAATCTCTCCCGAGTAACTACAACAATTTACTAGACGCACTCTCACAGTTTACGCTAGCTGGCTTTTATTACATCTCATTTTAGATCGCACTCAAGGTTTCGTTATCCCTAATCCCATCTTTACACCCTCGGTTGTTGATTCCTCATATACTTTTGGACTGGTGTTGTTCAATAATAACCTAAATATGTACTCTCTCCTGAGTAATACATACTAAATAGGCACAACTAATTGAGGATCCTACCAATTAACTGAGTCGGGGGTCGATTGGGAACAGCCTCTCTGCCCTTTCGGGTAGGGGTAAGGCCCGTCTACATATTACCCTCCCCAGACCCCACTTTGTGGGACTATACTGGGTAGTAGTTGTTTTTGTTATTTTTGTAAGAACGTAGTTGAACAAATAGATATTAAACTGCACAAACTATATTAACATAACACGAAGTTCATCCTTCAACAGGTTCCATCAAAACCCTAGACTAAATAATTAGCGACTAATAATTGGTGTGATCTAATTTTAATGATGTAAATAATATATCTGTGCACGAAATAAATTACAGAAGAACAAGGAATCAAGGAGCTACTTCAGGAAGAATAATATTGCACGAGTCAATCTGAATGCTTAAGGAAAGGAATCAATTAGCAAAGATTGTGAACCAGTCAGCAAATCTGGATGCTTAAGGGAGGTAATCAATCAACAAATTGCGATGGAAAGAATCAAGCAAGCCTAAACTTAAGACATTAATCAAGACCAGCATATTCAATTCCGGAAGACTGAAGTAGTCAAAAAACATCGAAAGATTCTGTAAGAAGAGTTGTTGAGCGACTAATTTCGGAAGGACCAAGAATCAAGGAGTAAACCCTCATCATTAACAACTGTAGAAGGAAAGATGTTAATGTCCTCCCATCAAGAAAGAGCAACGACAAGCAACCTTATACTTAGAAAGAATCAATCTCTTTCCAAGGATCAAATCTCTTCGGTTGTCAAGTCTCATCAGCAAACAGTATTCACCAAAGTATTTATACTCAGCATCAAGCCTTAAACATATATATTTTGATCGAACCAAAAATCCTCTCTTTATTCTATTGCAAACAAACACTGTAGTTCTTTGAAACTTGCTGTGTAACAAGTCAGAGAAAGAGGAGAGTATAACACTGGTGAGACATTGTATCAAAAGAGACGAGTGTTATAGGAACTGAGCTATCATGTCAATTCCACTGTACTTGAAGAAACGCATTTAGTAAAGAGAACTCCCTTGCAACCCAAGGGGACTGGACTAGGATTCACATTGAAGCTAACCAGTAGAAAAATTCTGATGTCTTTAATTCCTACACTTACTTTTTGCATTTTATATTCTGCTATAATAAATGTAAGATTATTGCATCTAGTCGATTAATTGAAGAATCAATCAACTAATAGAGATTAAGATTAAAAAATATACATTCACCCTCCTCTTGTACTTTTATCGTGTTCATTGTAACAATAACAAAATTTATCATAAATGATCAATACAAAAGGAAGAAAGGTAGAACTCAATATTGAATTATCCTCCTTGCCTCTTGCCTCTTGCCTCTTCTTGCCTTCAACTCAATTGTAAACACCTTGGTAATGTCTCTTTAGGCGAGCTGGACCTCTTATAGGTTCAAGTGAAATTACCCCCAGACTTCCAAGTTTACCCTTGACCTTACGCGCTTCGAACTGGACTACGCGGTCGCGCTCGAACCGCGCTAATGACCACGCATATTGCATAGTCTTATGCCTCGATTTTCTGGGCTAGTGCAGTCGCGCTATGGCCGCACTAAGAAGGTTCAACATTTTATCTCTTCTTTTCTTTCTTATTTAACACATCCTCAGCTTCGATGGGCTTCCCTTTCTTCAATTTAGCTCCAAATATTTTTTAAGTCTCCATAAGCACAACTTGCTCCTGCAAAAGATGAAATTTACAATTAGAGCCAATTTATCGTCATTTAACCATCCTAGAATAATGAAGCATAGTTAACTTAGGGCATAAATAGTCGCCAAACGACATAAATCTGACCTATTATCAACGTGCTGTGGGCTTGAGTCGTGACATTAATTTCGTGACGAAGGGTACTCAAATATCTTTGCTTATTAGATAGATAAATTCTTGTTAAATTCTGATTTCATTGTTGTTTTCTAATATCATGATTAATATAATAAATAGTAAAATTTTGTTTTGTTAAATTTTCAGGAGATGATAGAATCAGAACAGGATATGATACATGGTTTGGGGTGGCTAAAGGAAAACTTCACCTTGTTTGTACCTTGAAAAAATACATTGTGGTTGTTGTTATGAAATAATATAAGAACAAGAACAATAATACAAGAACAAGAACAATACAGAGAAAAGTAGAGAGAGGAGTATTCTTATTGATACTTTTGGGATGATTCACAATGGAATAGAACCCCTTTATTTATAGGGAAGTGGTGACTTAGCCACCAAGTAGTAAACCCTAGAATCTCTCTAAATATAGACATTCACCTTAAATAGAGTTCTATTTATAACACTCCCCCTTGAATGTCTATTCAATAATGTGCCTCGTTAAAACCTTAACTAAAACAAAACCCAATGGGAAAAAATAATAGAAAAGGAAAAAGAGCACACATGTTTGAATATGCGCCTATTGGTTGCCTTGTTAAAAACCTTGCAAGGAAAACCCATTGGGACAAAACCTTGGAAGGGAAAAAGAGTGCAACGCGCATTAACTCCCCCTGAAAAGAGCATCAATTCACATCCTTGAGCATTTGCATTCCAATCTTGTGCACCATCTTCAAAACGATCTTTTGTAGAGATTTGATAAATAAATTAGCCATATTGATTTGAATAAATATTCCGCACCTTGAAATTATCATTCTTGATAGATATGAACATCTTCATATAATGTCGTGGAATGACTCTTCAATATCTCTATAGAGGTATTCTCGATGCCATCACGCTTATAGTTATAGCAAGATACATATGTACACAAGTTGCACTTAGGATGTGGTACTTCAGGACCAAGAATTGTATATGCTTCAAGCAACTTCGATCTTTCATGGATTGACATATAAGTTAAGTCATATAAGCCATATAATAGACTTTAGATACATATCAAGTTTTCATGTCATGCTAAACAAATAAGATATCGAAAACTGATTACACATACCATTGACTTTATACTTTCAAGTATTTGAACTACATGTCCAAAACTACATGTCTTTCATATGGAATCAATTCTGCTTGAATTCCATTTAGCCAATATTTTTGTTTGTATTCGACAAACATAAGATCCTCATCGATATTTAGCGCTATCATAGATGTCGTCGACGAACATTTTATATCGGTTCCAGTAAATTTTCATAAAGACATAACATGGAGATCTCTTTATTCATATATTCAGGTACCTGAATCTCTCATGAGATTTTATGAAGTGTTATGTCATGTGATCTTCTAGATCACCTGCCTCCCCATTATGATCACTTTGATCATTTGCTCATCTTCTTTATTAAGAAGTTATTTTGAAACCAATTTGTCTATACGCTTTAAGCGTATCAAAGACTTTGTCCTTCTGGGACTTAATATGAGCATTTGCAGTGAGAATATAGTTACTTTCTTTGGGTCAGCAAATGCGTATAGCATGCTTTGCAATATGTTGCAATTGAATTATCCTTTTATGAACTTTAGGTTCATATTATGATATTCGAGGATCTATATATACAAATGATAATTCATCCCATGTAACCTTTTCTCAAGTGTTTATCATGTCTCCCCCTCATGTTAGAAAAGCTAACTTGTTTCCTCAACTTTGAGAGTCCATCTTTGTGCATTATGGTGTTAATGAAAATATACACTGCACATCAATAATAATAAGATGAAATTATTTGGTTCCTGACCCTGAACCACTTGTGAGGGGAGAATATAATATACTCTCGTATACAACGTATATCAAACTGATATATATAACTTTGTTCTCATAAGAAACAGTTTAGCTATTAAGTGGAGGCACTCAATAATTATCTTGCTACACCAACTATGATATAAACCAACTTATCAAGATGAACTATCTTGAATAGAAAATCTGGAAATTATGCTCGAAGTTATATTACTGAGCAATTTACCTCGCAAGCACCGGCCAGGCTGCGGGTTAATAACAATCGCACATGTAACCATATCATAGATGCATCATATGTGGTATACATGGCAGGTGAATGGGCCTATATTCACCTTTGATATTTCCAGAATTTATGGGATTCAACCCGAACTCTTTAGTTGGTCAATTAATTAATGAGAACAAGTAATACAAGAGAATTCGTAAAGAACTTTCTAGTTCTTTAATATTTACCCATGTGAATTCTCTATTACTGCACATCATACTTAAAATGATATGGCTAACCTGAATGCCAACTGAACAAATTATCAATATTGATAAACTTCAAATTTACACCATGACATGTGCAATTATCAATAAACTTCAAGTTTATTATGATATGGGTTTTTATATCAATAAACGTCCACTTTATTGTGGTATTCTTGTGTAGTACAAACTGGAGAATAAAGCGGGTAGTTTTTCACATACAGATTATCCCGCTACAAGTTGTAGTAATAGAAGATATCAAATCTTTCCTTTATTTATAGTCTCAATATAATCAATCGCTTTCGCATATACTTTGGAAACTGAATAAGTTTCTTTGAGACTTACTACAACACAATACCTTATTGGTAATCAATTGTGTTTCTCCAACATAGTAATAATTGGCTCTTCTAGAGCTCTCAATTAATTTTGTACTACCACAAATTCATCAACATCCATGTGGTGAACATCTCTTTTAAAGAGAAAGTTATACCATTATGGTCATGTCAAAATTATATGCAAGATATGTTTCTTGCATTATTATTGTCCTTTGATAATCACATTGACAAATTATTTTGGCGTACAATAGGTACGTGACCAATGACAATTCATGCCATAACAATGACATTAGTTTCATATATCATCTCAAACCTCCTTCTAGGGGTGAGTGTGGTATATTCAATACCAATTTCATGTTCATATTCTTCCAATAATGAATATGTATTCGTGAATCAGATGTTGTCACATTCACTGCGGGGATATGTGATTTTGTTATCCTTTTCAAATCTGTAAATGCGTCTGGCATTCGATTTGCTATTCTTTGCAAATGGATAATATTTTGCACCTTTTTTTCACAAATAGAGGTATGTGGATCAAGATGAGATAATGATGCATTTTTCCACAAAATTTCCCGTTTGGTTTCACCAACTTCTCCCCCTAATTTTGGGAAAAGTGTCTCATCGAATTGACAGTCTGCAAATCGTGCAGTGAACAAATCCCCTGTCAATGTTTCGAGGTAGCGAATAATGGAGAGCGATTCAAACCCAACATATATTCCTAACCTTCTTTGCAGACCCATCCAAAAATTCTTAAGTGGGATATATTAGGTTCATGACCCAAAACTCATTGCAACGGGGAATATTTGTGATAATTCGTCGTTCTGAGACGAACTAGCATTGCTGCATGCAAAATGGCGTGACCCCAAACCGAAGTGGGCAGCCTCGTTTTCATGAGTAAATGAGGAATTCAAGATTATTCTCATCTATTGTCTCAATATGATATCCATTTTGAATGATATCTTTAAAACTCAACAAGTTCCTTTTAGACTTGGAGGAGAACATTGCATTCTCTAAAATGTTGTTTCTTTAGGCAGAGTTATAGTTGCTCTTCCGGAGCCTTTAATCAATCCAGAAATTGTAGTAACATTTGCCTTACACATACTTAAATGAGAGTAATATTTCTTCTCTTTGAATATCGTATGTGTGGTACATGAATCAATTATTCAAAAGAGATATACGAACATGAGAATAAACAAATTTAATCCGTTGCTTCATAATTAAATAATATTTTCAAAATCTGCTGAGGTTAGTCGATTAACTTAGTTAATAGTCGACTAACTTGGGAAGCAGTCATTAGGTTAGTCGACTAACTAAATCAGATAGTCGACTATCTTGCCTTGCGGGAAAGTCCAGTTTTAATGCGAAATATTAGTTAGTCGACTAACTAAGTTGATAGTCGACTAACTTAGTAAACAGTCATCAGGTTAGTCGACTAACTTAGCTTGCGGAAAAATCCAGTTTAATGCGAAATATTAGATAATCGACTAACTGTTAGGTTAGTCGATTAACTCTACTGGAAAATAAAATATCTTTGAAATTTAAGCATATTGAAACATTCTAGAGAACTAATACTAACATTATATCATAAGCTAACTAATACGAGCTGATACTAATGACTATTAGTTTATTCACTAACTAATACAAATAAGTAAAATAAAACCAAACAATTCCATCTTCCTTCATCACAGATCCATCACCAATTAAGTGGTCTATTTTCCCCTCAGGGTGCTCAAAGAAGTCTGCCACATCCAAGTGGGTGATGTCAAAATTGTCGTCAGAGACAGAATTGGTTTCAGGGCATTTACCTTTTAGAGATGCTTGATAAAGCTCAACCAAATGTCTTGGTACACGGCAAATTTTCGCCCAGTGCCCTTTTTCACCACAACGATAATATATAGTTTATGAACTATTTGCTTTTGGATTCTCATCGCACTGTGCTTGTGGCAGAGTGACCAACTTCAGGTTGTCATATCTCTCCTTTAAGCCATTCCACAAGATAGGTGGATCTTTGACTGTGATATATTCAATTTTCAAACCTTCATCAAGGTGATGGCGCAAGAAAATCAAGGCCTTAGCACAGTTCCAAACCTTCATCAAGGTGATGGCGCAAGAAAATCAAGGCCTTAGCACAATTTCAAACCTTCATCAAGGTGATGGCGCAAGAAAATCAAGGCCTTAGCATAGTCTTGGGTGGATGCATTATTTCTGTCTTTAATGGCGTCTCCAAGACCCATTGCATCCAAATGATTTCAGCATCCAACACCCATGTCATATAGTTCTTGCCCGAAATTTCAAGGGCAACGAACTTTCTTTTCATAATGTCAGACATAAAACAAAATTACATCAAGAGCGTGTCCATACTTACAGGCTTTATTACAATTATCACATTCACTTCAGGGAATGGATCATAATCATCTGCTTGTGCTATATACAATCTCATGTCAAATATTACTTTCATAAAGTGAAAGATTATTTTGAGAATCTTTATTATTCTCATTATCACAATGATGACGATTATAATTCCGTCTATTGCCACGTCCACATCCATTGATACCTTCACGGTAATAATTTTGTCTTCTTTCAGACTTATCACATACTGCTATCACATTCTCTAAAGGGAATGAGAATGAAGCAAATTCAATGGGACGGATTTTCAATTCTTTGCCCACAATCATACATGAATTTAATCATGGCAAGACATAAAACTTTTACCACTTCACGTGGTTATAATTCCTTACAAACTCCATTAGAGTTATAATCAAACTTTGTTGTCTATGTTTGTATATGAAATCAAACCGTAGAATTTCAAGAATTTGAAAGGGAAAAGTAAATTATTTACCTTTAAGGTATACCAATAAATGTTGTGATATCAAATATACCTCTTGAGTTTCCATCCCGTTGCATTACTTTATGATGATACCATCTCTTCTATTTTTTCGTATAGAAATTCTGGAAGAAGGAAGAAATCAAATTCGATTGGTTAGAGACTCGTGCTGATAACGTGTTATGAAATAATATAAGAACAAGAATAATAATACAAGAACAAGAACAATATAGAGAAAAATAGAGAGATGAGTATTCTTATTGATACTTTTGGGATGATTTACAATGGAATAGAACCCTTTATTTATAGGGAGGTGGTGACTTAGCCACCAAGTAGTAAACCCTAGAATCTCTCTAAATATAGACATTCACCTTAAATAGAGTTCTATTTATAACAGTTGTTGCGTATTATGATAAAATCTAAAATTGGAAAGTTGTATACACTATTATCAATTTTTGCACTGGTTTAAACATGGATGGTCGCCCTTTATGTCTTGACAACAAACGACTAATCTTTCTAGTACATCGAAGGTCAAAAGATTCTTTATATGAATATGATTTTGAGACAAAAACATATAGAATCCTCGTACTTGTACCTATTCACGGAGTCAGATCCATAATTTTAATTTTATGGGTTCTTGCACAAATTTTAAGTTAATATATAATAATAACTGAATTAACGGATTGAGTTTCAAGCTAAATATTTTTATATTTAATGAATTTTTCAATACAAATATCGAATTTAGACAAAAGTTATTAGGTTTACTGGAACTTGTATCCTACTCACTGGATCCGCTCCTGCCTACTAACTTTCTGGAACATCAAGGTTTTGTACCTTTTGTTCCAACGTTAGCCAAGGTCAGAAACAATAATTCACTCCATGCTATATATCCGATGAAAATTAGTCAGCTTATTACTTTTGCTTTAGATATGCTGAAACGACTTTTTAGTTTAGATAATTAGCTGCGATTAATGGTTTATTTGATTATTAGTTACAGATACGTTTTGCTTACACACTTGCTAGGCGTGAAAGTGAGTAGTTGTTATATTCTAGAATTTTGACTCTTTTAATTGATTTAACAATTTTGTATTGCATTCTGAAATTCAATTTTAGGTATTTTTGTTAACGTCTAAATTTATAGTTTTAGACAACGTATATCGATTAAAATTACGGAAAAAGGCCAAATATACTTTTGTACTATGAGAAAAAATTTATATATACCCTTCGTTATACTTTCAGTCTAGATATACCCCTACCATATACTGTTGGTTCAAATATACCCCTCTTCCATTATGTTTGTCCAATATGGACATCTAATTTTACGTAGCACTAAATTTGATGAGGTACATGACACATGGCATGCCACCTCAACGCCCTAACCCATTTTACCCTCCCTTATATTTGTTTTTCCACTACTAAAATTTTCTTTGAGAAAAAGGGAGTTTAGTGATGGAAAAAGCAAAGTAGCTAGAAGGGAGGGCTAAAATGGGTTACGGGCATTGAGGTGGCATGCCGTGTAACATTGGCCTTATCAAATGTTAGTGTCACATAGGATTGGATGTTCACCTTAGATAAATTTAACGGAAAAGGACTATATTTAAACCAATAGTATTACAGCAAAAATATATTTGGACCAAACATATAAAGATGGGTATATTTAAACATTTTCTCATAGTACAAGAATATATTTGGCCATGTTAAAATTAAGACTATTGACGTGTGACTTTTATATAGTTTGAATGATTATTGTTACACATCCCATTACTGGCACGAATCTCTTTCATGAGTTAAGCCCGAGAAGCACATGCTTATGACCATAATGAAACTTGAATTTCAAACCTCTATATGCTCTAGCATTGTGTTAAATTTGTGAAATCTAATTAGCTTAAACTGTTATATGTTGCTTGTTCATTGACAATAACAAATGAGAGTAAAATTCACCATAAGGTGAGCTATAAAGTTTAAACATTAATATTACTAAACCTCATCATTTGCACTAGGGCAAAACCTCATTGGTAATTTTAGAGTTTTAGACATCACGATAAAAATGGCTATCAACAATGTAATGATGACCGGTCATTTTGAGGTCTAGCACGTCATTAAGTAGTTTGAGGATATGAGTAGCTTCACTTAAGGTATTATGACTTGTATACATGGTCGGAATAGAATTTCAGGAAGTTCGGAGTTAATTTGGAAAGTGAATTCTCATTTCGGATGCTTTAAGTTGAAAGAACTGATTAAAATTGGATTTTTGAGTAAATGATCTAGAAATCGGGATTCGAAGGTTCCAACAAGTTCTTATGATGATTATGGACTTGGGCATATGTGGATCGGGTTTTGGAAGACCCGAGAATGTTTCAGCACCTATTGTGGAAGTTATCATTTTTTTGAAAGAATTATAAGTTTGGGTTGAAGTATATTTCAGTGTTATCAATGTCCGCTTGGGATTATGAGTTTGGGAATAGATTCGTATGGTGATTCTGGTGTTGGGAGGGCGATCAGAAGTGAATTCGGAGGTCCGTGGGTCATTTGGCTAAAGATAGAAATTCGAAGGTTTTTGAGAAGTTTGACTAGACGTGGACTTTTTAATATCGGGGTCGAAATCCAATTCCAATAGTTGGAGTAGGTCTGTAATGTCGAGTAGGACTTGTGTGCAAGATTTGAGGTCGATCGGAAGTGATTTGATGGTTTTCGGCATCGAATATTGACCCAGGAAAGGTTGTGGACCTAGTTCAGTACGATCAGAATCGACTTGAGGTCTGTCAATAGATTTAAGTATGAATGTGAGATCTATATCTGGTCGGATGTGTTCATTCCAGTAGCGCTCCTTATGGAGGAGTATTTGTACGTTAGGTGTTATTTTGTCGTCGGCTATTTCATGTAATGCTATACTGTGTTGTGTGAGTTGTGAAAGGCTCGATAATTTTCTTATGTGTTGAGGTTCCGCGTAGCAATGGTGTTATATGAGCAGGATGGCTTTTTTGTTTCAGAACATATATCACATCGTAGTTGTGCTTGAGTTTGTTAGCTTATGACGCTATATGTCTCCCCAGGGATGGTATATGCACTTCGCGTTCTTGTGACCGATATTCAGTATCTTGTGGTAATGAACAATATAGCTCGGTGTGTACCTCCTTATGTAAATTTTATGTATGGATCGGGTGGTACGCCACCATGGGTATGTTGTTTGGGTCAGGTTGCACGCTGTAACAGTGATATTGAGACAGTTCCTTATAACTGTTTTTGTGTGTTTTATTTCCCATTTTTTAGGAAAGTTCATATTAGTCGCGTGAGTTGAGTAGTCCCTCCCTGAGTTTGTTTTCCTTATGTATCATGTTCGAGCTTGCAGCCTATTGGCACGTTACGACATCATATGGGACTTTTGATCATGATCGGAGTGGCTTATTGCCTGAGCAGTTCGTACTGGGTGAGACGAGATTATTTGATCTAGGATAAGTGCAGTCAGATTATATGGAGTATATTTAAGAGCAAAGATCATTATTTCATTCAGAATGAGATAACGATTCTTGTCAGAAGTATAAACTCAATGACTTGGCAGTCGGTCATAAATTTCTATACATCTCTTCCGTCGTGGCGGTATTACGAGAATTGGAACCAGGATTATATATATCTTGAGGTGCATTGTGAGTATTAGATTGCGAGAATGTCGGTTATCATGATAAGAGAATGTTATTATGGTCTTGTGAATGATGTGGTGCATGGTAAGAATTCGGCAAAGGCATGCAGTCATGTTCTGGTACCTCGTATGGTGATTAATATGGTGTCCATATATTGGAAGCAGGCCTGGCAGAGAATTCTGGATGTTGGAATTGGGCCCAAAGCTTATTTGCTTGAATAAGGGGAATATCTTCAGAATTGATCGAGCTCATGTGCTCAATTGGCTTGTAGTAGCACGGGTAGGTGCACAAGGTGGTAAATAGTGATTTCGGACAAATCCAACGCAGTTTACATTCAACGACGATCATATGTTTAAGTGGAAGAGAATATAACAACCCGACCGGCCGTTTTGAGCTCTAGCGTGCCGTTCAGTAGTTTGAGGCCATGAGCAGCTTCACTTCAGATATTATGACTTGTATGCATGGTCGAAATTGAATTTCGGTAAGTTCAGAGTTGATTTGGAAAGAGAATTCTCATTTTGGAAGCTTTAAGTTGAAAGAATTGATTAAGATTGGATTTTTGAGTAAACGACCTCGGAATCAGGATTCGAAGGTTCCAGCAGGTTCTTATGCTAATTTCGGACTTGGACATATGTCCGGATCGAGTTCTCAAAGACCCGGAAATGTTTCAGCATCTATTGTGGAAGTTATCATTTTTTTGGTAAGAATTTCATAATTTTTGGGTTGAAGAGCATTTCAGTGTTATCAATGTCCATTTGGGATTTCGAGTCTGGGAATAACTCTGTATGGCGATTCTAGTGTTTGGAGGGCGATCAGAAGTGAATCCGGAGGTTCGTGGGTCATTTTGGAGTCATTTGGCTAAAGATAGAAATTTGAAGGTTTTTGAGAAGTTTGATCGGAAATGGACTTTTTGATATCTGGGTCAGAATCCAATTCCGAAGTTGGAGTAGGTCCGTAATGTCGATGACTTGTATGAAATATTTGTGGTCAACCGGGCGTGATTTGATGGTTTTCGGCATCGAATGTTGACCCAGGAAAGATTATGGACCTAGTTCGGTACGATTAGAATCGGCTTGAGGTCTATCAATGGATTTAAGTATGAATATGGGATCTATATCTGGACGGGTGTGTTCATTCCAGCATAGCGCCCCTATGGAGGAGTATTGGGACATTGGATGTTCTTTTGTCGTTGGCTATTTCATTTAATGCTATACTGTGCTGTGTGAGTTGTGAAAGGCTCGATAATTTTCTTATATGTTGAGGTTCCGCATAGCGATGGTGTTATGTGAGCAGGATGGCTCTTTAGTTTCAGTAGATATATCTCTCCTCAGTTGTGCTTGAGTTTGTTAGCTTATGATGCTATATGTCTCCCCATGGATGGTATTATGCACTTAGCGTGCTTGTGACCGATATTCGGTATTTTGTGGTAATAAGCAATTTAGCTCGGTGTATACATCCTTATATGAATTTTATGTATGAATCAGGTAGCACACCACCATGGGTATGTTGCTTGGATCGGGTTACATGCCGTAACAATATGATGTTGAGTACAGTTCCCTATACCTATTTTTGTATGTTTTATTTCCCATTTTCTGAGGAAAGTTCATGTTACTCATGTGAGTTGAGTAGTCCTTTCTTGAGTTCGTTTTCCTTATGTATCACATTCGAACTTGCAGCCTATTGGCACGTTATGACATCATATGAGACTTTTGATCATGACCGGAGTGGCTTATTTCCTGAGCAGTTCATACTGGGTGAGACGAGATTATTGGATCTAGGATCAGTGCAGTCGGATAATATGGAGTATATTACAGAGCAAAGATCATTATTTAGTTAAGAATGGGGTAACATTTCTTGTCAGAAGTATAAACTCAATGACTTGTGTGAGCACGTGATTCTTGCCTCGCTAAAATTACTCCAACAGAGTTCTTAGAATTAGGATTTTTTCTTTTTTATTTGATATATAGGATTTAATTGCGTATTTTTGTGTGTATTTTTATTTATGCGTGCATGATAAGTCATAAAAATACAAAAATTGCATGAGCATTTGGGATTTAATTTTTACATTGTTTTTTAGACTAATTAGTAATTAACGTTTTAAAGAATGTAAAAATCATAAAGAAACTTTGATTTGTTTGGTTTGGTTTTAATTTTATTTTTAGGATTATTAATTTCCTTTAAAGTGATATTAGTTTAATTGTAGTTTAATTAGTTAGGTTGAATTAATTTTTAGGTTTGATTTTTAAAATTGAAACAATAAATAAATAAAAGATAAATGAAAAGAATTAAAGGAGAAGAGATACAAAATAAGGCTGGCCTGATGTTGGGCCAATGCTAATTACAGCCCAAAACCACCCCAAAACCCCTTCCAAATCGTCTCCCAGGCCAGCCAAATCTCACAAACCCGGTCTAGCCCTATAGAACCAGAAACGACGTCGTTTGACTCAAACAAATCCAGACCATCCATCCATTCTAATCGAACAGCCCAGGTTCGACCGTGGACTTTAAATAAAACTGTCCAAATTATTTAGAAAACCCTAGCGACAAACCTTCTCTTCCTCGTACTTGTCTTCTCGGCCACCCTCCGCCTCGCCGCCGGCGGCCGAAAATCGTCTCCGCCGGCGGCCGGTCTCAAAACAAGCCAAAATTTACACCACTGAATCCCCTCCTCCTCTTCTTTCTAATGTCCTAAACACTAGCCTTCGAATCCTAGTCCAGCCTTTCGAATATTCAAAACTGTGGACGCCGCCTCCGCCGCCCACGGCGGCGCCACCACCGAGCGACCCCAATTTTACACCATAGCCCCGTCTTCATCTCCCCAAGCCATATCCAACTTTATCTTCCCTCAAATTTTAGCCAGTTCTTTTGAATTTCAAATCGAAAGTTTGGATCAAAATGCCGCTTCACCCAATCTCGACCAAATTTACACCCTATACCCTCCTCAACCCCCTTACCACGCATCCTCATCCCGTTTCTTTCAAACATTTCTTGAGATTCTCGAAAATCAAATCGAAGAACTGAGCCTGCTTCCAAAGACATAATTCAACGGGTTAGGGGAGGTTTTTGGACGGTCTTGAACCCTGCTTGGCTGTTTTTTGTTAGATTGAAGCCAATCCGCTCAAGAATCACAAGTGTTCTTTACTTCAAGTTGTCCGCACAATTTAGGTATTTCTTCATTTTTTTCTCTCTTTTGCTAGTTTTTCTTCACTTCCCTTTTATTCTTTGTTGCTATGTGATTCTTCTTCTTTTTCTAAATTTTTATTTTTTACAGTGTTCATAAATTCTTAGTTTTCTTATGGTTAGTTTTAAAAGATCTTAGGATAATTAGCTATCACCAATAGTTTGTTAGCCGATAAGTGTTTAGCTTGAATGGAATTGAATTGCTTTGTTTTGTATCAGTTTTCTATTTTGGTTTGTTTTTGCATTTCCCAGTCCTTTAGAAATTTCTTGTTTTGTTTTAATTTCTATTGAGTTCTTATTAATTCAGTAGTTTAGTTAATTTCGGTTTGTTATTTTGTTTATCATCCCATTATTTTAGGATATTAGTATCTCATTGAGTTTAAGGTATAGCTTGGACTATTTATGTTGATTAGCTTAATGGTTAGGATCTCTATTAGTTTGTTTGGATATAGCTGCAATTCCTAAATATTGGTAGTTAATTGACCATGGTCTTTTGATCAAGCTTAAGAGGATTTGGTTTAGTTAGTATCAAATAGTAAATTTAGTTTGCATAAAAGGTTAATATAGGTATCTTACTCAAGAAACCTGTTGGTGATTGAAGCTAGAACACCCTATACTCTTCTAGAAAAGGGTTGGAGTTATAACTTTGAAACCTAATGCAGTAACTTGAGTAACAAGGCATAAATAAAAGGACTAATTGGGTAAATCTGAAAAAAATAAGAGAAGGACTAAAGGTAAAAAAAAAAAGGGAAGGTTGCCCTAAGCCTTGCCTATAAAAAAGCATACCATTGCCTTATTGAACAAGCTTTAGAAGCCCTGAAAAATTCCCCAAAATTTCCAGCCTCTTAAAAATTCCCAAGAACATTTTCTGCAAGTTCTACTATTAAATTTGAATTTCAAATCCAAAGAAGATAAAAAAAATAAACTCTCAGTGTTGAAACATTGTTACATTGAGTTCTCTAGGTCGATTTTAATTTCTAGCCATCAATTTTCATCTCTTAGCTAACTTTCAGTTGCTGAAGTTACAGAAGTGTCCTGGGTTCAAATCTAAGCCATTTTTGGCTGCATTTGAACTGTTTTTGGTGTTTCATTGGTTGAATTTGGTGTTGGTTGTTTGGACATTGATTTCTGAGTTTATAAGCCTCTGATCTTCTGTGCTGCTCTGCTGTGATACTGATGATCCTCATCTCACATTCTATTTCATTGTAATACTGGGTACACACCTTTGAATTTGCCATGGTGTAGCTTTGAATTGGAGAGAAATGACAAGCATTCATCAGATTTGTGCTCGTTTGGGTTATACTGTATTTGTAGTTAAATATATGTTAGTTGATATAAAATTATCTCTTATTATCTCATTGACTGTTGATTGTATAATTAGGACTGTTTTTATTTTACGAACTGTTTTGGATTATTTTGGATATTTGAACAATGAGGCATAATGTTAGTGATAATAGACATATATTATTCCAAATCTGATGGCTTAAGTTCACGTGTTTAATCGTGAAGCATATTTAGTATCTATGCATAATCATGCTTCATATAAGATAAGCTTGTTAAGATTTCAATCTGAGTTTATTTTAGCGTATTGACTAACGAAAGATGTGTGCAGAAATCGTTTGTTGATGCACAACTTCATAAATAACGTTTCATCTGTAGGTTTAGGTCTATAGCTTTCAATTACACCCTTTAAAATGTGAGTTATATATTCATTCAAGAATGACCGACTGTGGAATCTATTTAAACCGTGTTTCTGGGCCAAAGTGTAAGGCTTAAACAATTGTTATAGGTTTCATATGACAATCCTATTAAACTTATTGAATTTGGTGTTCCAATATTGTTAACAGCCACGCTAGGTTAAGTATCAATTCCTGTGTTGGTTCATACTAGTTAGTAGCTTAATGTTCCGAGGTGGCTTTACATGACTAAGGGTCCAAGCAATCCCTCTTACACCTTGATTTCTTTCTCCTGTGACCGGGCCCAAACATGAAAATTAATTGTTGAAAGCTTTGATCAATTTGATAATTTCTATTAAAGCAAGATAAACCAATTCTGAGCCTTCCAAATTAGGTGGCGGATTTAAATTAAGAGGTTCTCCTCTTGTATAAGTTCGGACTTGACTTTGAAGCCCAAATAATATATTATTAACTAACTAGGTCCTTTATGAGATAAATCCCGTAGAAAATCTTAGTTTGCTTTAGATCAGTCTTTAAATAATATAACGAGGTGAGCCGAGCCAAATAAAACTCATAAACTGTGTGGCCCTCTTTAAATGCTTGTATTAAAATACTTAGAAATTCGGGACATGCCGTTTAGCGAACTTCTTGGCTTCCCACGAAGATGATAATACGTTAGTCGCTTTAGGTGCATCTTTTAATAATTTTACCTTCCTAAATATGGGTGTGTATTTCATGTGACCAAATCCAAATCCCAAAACGTTGGATAAAATGTGTTTCGGATCCGGGTGCATTTCATATGACGCTATCCAAAGACATGTTTTAAACGATGTTCACATTCCTAAAAATTCAATTAATGTGGTAAAAAATTTAAAATCACACTATAGGATGAACATATATAACAATCAGATTTTTTAGCCAATTATAATAGTTGAAGCGACCATGCTAGAACCACGGGATTCGAGGGTTCCTAACATCTTCCCTCAGGTTAACAGGATTCCCTAGAATTTCTGGTTCACAGACTCTATTCGTGAAGTCGAAAATTTCCTCGATTTTAGGATTCAAAACAAACTGGTGACTTTGGACACCAAAACTCAAGCCTATCCCAAGTGGCGACTCTAAATAAATAAATAATCCTATTTCAAATATTGTCACTTAAATTGGAAAAACTCCCTTATTCATTTATCCTCCGGGGTAGCCGTGTAAAAAGGAGGTGTGACAACTTGGCAGTCGGGTATAAATTTCTACACAACTCTTCCGTCGCGGCGGTATTATGAGAGTTAGAACAAGACTTATATATATATATATATATATATATATATATATATATATATATATATATATATATATATATATATATATATATATATATATATATATATATAATGTTATATATATAATGTTATTGTGGTCCTGTGAATGGCGTGGTGCATGGTATGAATTCAGTAAAGACATTCAGCGATGTTCTGGTACCTCATGTGGTGATTAATACGATGTCCATATATTGGAAGCAGGCATGGCAGAGAATTCTGGATGTTGGAATTGGTCCCTAGGCTTATGTGCTAATGTGCTCAACTGGGTTGTAGTAGCCTGGGTAGGTGCACGAGATGTTAAATAGTGATTTCTGACAACTCCAGCGCAGTTCTTAGCACGTTCGAGGATGAATGTATGATTAAGTGGGATAGAATGTACCCGATCGGTCGCTTAAAGCTCTAGCATGACGTTCAGCAGTTTGAGGCCATAAGCAGTTTCACTTTAGGTATTATGACTTGTACGCATGGTCGAAATTGAATTTTTGGAAGTTCGGAGTTAATTTGAAAAAATAATTCTCATTTCGGGAGCTTTATGTTGAAAGAAATGATTAAGATTGGATTTTTGAGTAAAGGACCTTAGAATTAGGATTCGAAGGTTCCAGCAAGTATATAGGATGATTTTGGACTTGGACATATGTTCGGATCGGGTTCTAGAAGACCCGAGAATGTTTCAGCACCTATTGTGGAAGTTATATTTTTTTTTGTAAGAATTTCATAATTTTTACGTTGAAGAACATATCAGTGTTATCAATGTCTATTCGAGATTTCGAGTCCGAGAATAGCTCCATATGGTGATTTTGATGTTGGGAGGGTCCGTGGGTTATTTTGGAGTCATTTGGGTAAAGATAAAAATTTGAAGGTTTTTGAGGAGTTTGACCGAAAGTGGAATTTTTGATATCGGGGTAGGAATCTAATTCCGGAAGTTGGAATAGGTCAGTAATGTCGAGAATGACTTGTGTTCAAGATTTAAGGTCAACCAGGCATGATTTGGTGGTTTTCGGCATATTGAAATTCTAAAGTTCATTCAGTTTGGATTGGAGGGCGGTCCATGGTTTAAGCTTAATTGATGTGGTTTGAGGCTTCGAGAAGGTCCACGTTATGTTATAGGACTGGTTGGTGTAATCGGACGGGTTCTCAAGGCCTCGGATGGATTCCGAGTGGTTATTTGATTGATTTGGAGTTGGGAGGAAGAGCTGAATCCTGCTATCATTTGGTGTAACCGCACCTGCGAAGTCCTGGCCGCGGGTGCGCAGCCGCAGAAGCGGCCAAAGGGGCGTAGATGCGGTAGAGAAGGGAGAAGGTTGGAACCGTATATGCGGTCATGTTGCCACAGAAGTGGAACCGCACCTGCGGAAGGATAAGCATTGAAGCGGAAGGAGGGGGCCTGGTGAAGGACCACAAATGCGATAGTGGGGCAGCACCTGTGAAACCGCAGAAATGGTCAAGTGACCGTAGGTGTGGAAGTGCTGGAGGCAGTGAGTTCTTTAAAAATCGGGATTCGGCCCATTATCCTTCATTTTTCTTCTTGGTTTGGCAATTTTGGAACCTTTGAAGAAGGGGATTTCATTATCAAATATGAGGTAAGTTAATTTCACCCCTTGTGAGTTAAATATATAGTATTATTACGGATTAAAGTGTAGAAATTGGTATAAACATGGGAGTTTTATTGGAAAGACCTAGAATTTATATTTTTAGATTTTGAGAACGATTTTGGGTATGAAATTGAGAGTGAATTATATATTTGAGTTCGTGAGATTATGGGTAAAGCTTATCTTCAAAACTTTTTGGAATCGGGCATGTGGGTCCGAGGGCTGTATTGTCAACTTTTCGACAAGGGTGGTTAAGAAAAATTATAAATTGAATTATTATGAGCAATTAAGCATATATTAATGGGCTTACATAATTATTAGCTAGTTTTAGAGCGTTGTGCATCAATTTGAGTCTTCGGAAGGGCGTGGAATGCCGACGATCGAACATTGGAGCGAGGTGAATCTCCTTTCTAACCTTGTAAGAGGGAATATTTTCCATGGGTGAATTAAACGGATTTGTGCTCCTATTTGTTGGGGCTAGTATGCAATGAGGTGACGAGAGTCCATGCACATTTACTACTATGCTTTAGTCCGGGTAGTCTAGGATCCAAAATATTCTTTACTTGCAATACTTAAAATATTATTGTTAATTTAACATGCTTAAAACATATTGAATGTGTATAATGATTTTCTAAAAGACTGGACATCATTTTCTTGATTTTTAAAAGAGAAATTGCTTTTCCTTGAATAATTGCTCCCTGATGAATTCTTGATTGACTATTTGTTTTGTTCATTTATATTTGATCGCGTCACATGTATAATTCGTGAGCGGGGTAATAGATGCATCTCTGGTTCGAGCCATTCGATCCTCTGGCAGTGCATAGTTTAAATATTATTGGATCGGTCAGTACAACCTTGCCATGATTTGCGCATGCTTGTAATGCTTGATTGAGATTTACAAATTGACATAGCCTCTCTGTTCTGAGATAAATTGATCAATAATGGATTATGAAGTTGGAGATTTCTAAATATAAAAAGGAATGGTTAGTTGTTTTCTTGACTTACTTGAGTACTGCCATTTTTAATAGATCCATGATTATTCGCATTATTAATGTATTATTATCCGACCATTAGTAAGTGTTAAAGTCGAACTCTCGTCTCTACTTCTTCGAGGTTAGACGGGATAGTTACTGGGTACACGTTGTTTTTTAATACTCATACTACACTTGTTGTACCTTTTGTTGCACATGCACATGTACCGCTAGCGGCCTAATGGGCGTAGCGGTGTGAGCATGTTATTTTTTCCCTATACGAAATACTTCTATAAAATACCAAGAAAATAGATTTTTCTTAATTATTCTTATTTTTTTAGGAATTTTGATAGAATTTTATTTAATTGTTTGCATTTTTATGCATGTTTAATTTATTTTTAAATCATGAAAATATCAAAAATACCATGTATTACATTTAGGCTTTTTTTTTTTTTACCTTTTCAGGATTAATCACTAATTCTTTGTTTTATAAAAATTTAAAATAAAAAAATAGTTCATTTTTACATTTGTATCTTTTAAATTTTAGGTTATTGATTTTTCTGTTTTAATCTAGAATTAAGTAACTTTTATAATTTTTTGTAATTAGGTAATTGGTTTAATTTTGCAATTCAGATAATTTTTTTAATCAATCCACTAGGCAGAGCCTAGGGCTAGTTTTTATTTTTATATAAAAAAACAGAAAACAAAATTCATGTAAAGTCTAGCAAAAGAAACGAATAGAAAATGAAAACTACATCTAGCCTATTATCAAAGTTGAGTAAAGAACCCAACAGTGATAGTACATGAGATCTAGTGTAGTTTATGAATTTAAAAACTAGCCCAAGTGGTCATATATTTCTTGTGTCCAGTTGTGTGTTCCTTTCTTTGCACAAATAGCAACTATGCCATGCAGCCACTGCCCAGTCACTCTTCATGCATCCATAGCCAAGCTGCCTTCTTCTTCTTGTAACTTTCCATATTTGTTGCAATTTCACTCGTCCTTGCATAGTTAAATTCTGCAGCTTCATCATTCTAGTCCTCTTCCTGTGTGAATTTGTGTGTACATCCAAGCTTTGATCAAAATTTCTGAATGGATATGTTGTCCAGTTCAGCTCCAATGTAATGAATTTGTTGCTTGTCAATGTGTGAGTTCCACTGATGAACTTTAGTTTCCTCTCCTTGTCCTTCTTCTTGAAGTATCAAATTGTCATTTTTTGGTTGGGCTTGATGCTCTTTTGTACACATGAACCCCCAAAATATGTTGTCAATTAAACCATGTTGAATGCATTGTGTTCCTAAGTATGCTGCTCTTGCCTTCTTCTGTGTGTGTTTCCTCATAGGATCTTGTTGAGACTTCTATATATTGTGACAGGTCACTTTTTTTGTTGGATATCAGCATTGAAGCTTCGTACGAATAGGCTACATTGTTGCCCAAAATTTTATGCAAAGTCCAATGTTTCCAAAGACTTAAACTTGTCAAATTGCAGGCTGCCTTAATCATGCTTGTGCATGGCACCTTTTCTTCTTCACGGGACTGAGCACATAATGCTAATACCACCCATAGAAGTTGTAATAAGTGTCAAAGCATGATTACATTATCGTTTCCTGCAAAAAAGAACCCAATGTTAGTCAAAAAATTGATCACTATGACCTTCTCCTGCTGGATTTGGTTATAGCGATTAGTTTTGTGATCTCTCTGAGGACCAGTGTGATTTTTCCTCAAAAAGGCGTGACTCCCTGTAAGTTGAGCTTTTCTTCCTTTCTTACGTTTCTTGGGTCTAATCCACAACTACATCATCCAGTTAAGTAATTCAGCTGTCAGCATCCTGTGCATGCTTCTATTGTCCCTTTCTTGATGTTTTTCTCCCTCTGTGATTGCTGTGATGGTTGAGCCTCATTAGTTCTACTAGACACCTCTGGTTTTAGTTTCTGAAGGTGTCTGCAACTCACAGAGCTTTTGGACTGCAACTTTATCTTTGATGCCTCTATGCCTTTACCTACTTCGAATTTCCTTCCAATGGAATGAGAGCAAAGCACTAATACCACCATTTGGAATTCCATTAGAAATTGTTGCACAGAAGCCTCACCTGCAAAACAAAAAATTAAGTTAGTAAAATAAATCCCCATACACTCCTCCCAATGGATTTGAGTATTATGATCATCTATACAGTTTCCTAGAATCTCCTCCTCCTTTGTTACACCTTCCCATACCTTATCTAATTCCTGGATGCAGATACTCTTATGTATGGGTATTGTAGCTTATTACAATTCAGCAACTTTGTCCCCTACACATCCAAATCTTCAAAATCATGGTACTCCATAGGACCAACATCCAATGCATAGTTTGCAATATGATCTGCTAGCTTGTTGCCTTCTCTGTGAGTGTGGGATACTTTCACATTGGCTCTGTTTGTCAACTCTCTGTTCTCCTCAACTAATGCTCCTATGATCCTGGTGGCTTCCAATCTCCTGTTATGGTGTTCTTTAATAGCATATAGTCAGTGTGCAAGTCAATCAGGACATAGTCATGCTGCACACAGAATGTCAGAGCTTCATAGATGGCCTTTGCTTTTGCAACTGTATTAGAATCTTCAGGAATCTCTTTGCCACATGCATGTACTATATCTCCCTCCTCATTCCTCAGACAAATCCAATTGAAATCTTGTCTGGTTTCATTCTAGATGCTCCATTAGTATTGACTTTGATCCACCCATGATTTGGTAATTCCGCAACACCTATGTATATTTAAGCTTTGGAGTGTACTGTTCCATCATCTTGATCATATCTATCCATCTGTGAGAAACCTCCTGGATTCCTAGTTTCCGTAGCTTTATGAGGGATTGTAAGGTGGTGGAAATTTGGTACACCACTCTATTAATAGTAACTGCATCTCCATATTTATTGTTGTTTCTCCTCTTCCACAATTCTGAAACAATCACTAATGGCAAGGCTTTTATGATAGGTTTTAGTCTAGGGACTACATCTGTAGTCCAACATCTATAATGGCTTGATGTAGAGTGATCCCGTTCACTGAAAGACCTGCATGCGCAAGATAATATCTCTATACTTTATCTACTGCGTAGGAAGTGAAAAACAGATGATGTTTGGTCTCCTCCTTTGGTTCTTCACAACACCAACTTTTGGATGCCATAATATATCCCAACCTTCTGAAAAAATCATCAAGAGGCTTATTTCTCCATACTTTCCACATAAAGAAAGCAATTTTGAAGGGCAGCCCTTTCACTCATATCATCTTATATGTTGTCATTGGTTCAGCTCTCCTTCTCAAATAGTCCCATGCAGTTCTAACACTGAAGAAACCCCTAGGTTCCAACATTCCAACATCCAACAAGGAACATCAAGAACCCCTTGTGCTACAGGTGGCTTAATATTTTCTATTATATGTTCTGCATACTCTTCAGGTAGAATTTCCAACAACTTTTCTGCATTCCATCCTCCTCCTTCTATCACATCACAAACATTATGTACAGATTCAGCAATCCCAAATTCTTGTGGTACCAGGAAATACAATGCTCCCAAGCCTATCTAATTGTCATACCAAAATAATAAGGAGCCCATTTTTGAATGCCACATTATCTGATCCTCAATCAAGTCTCTGCACTCCAACATATTCCTCCATACAAGAGATCCTTCTCTCTATGGAACTATGACTGAATTCAACTTTTTGTAATATTTTTGTCTCATGAAAGAACTCCAAAGACTAAGCTTGGTTCTGTAATTCCACCACAGTTTGCAGAAGAGAGCTTTTGCGATATCATGAAGAGACATGAACCCAATCCCCCTTCAACATATGGCATACATAATGTAGTCCATGATTCCCAATGCTTGTTGTTACCTGTGACTGAGCTGCTCTAGAAAAACGGAGCAAATATCTTGTGTAGTCGATTGATCATAATGTTTGGTGGATTGACAGCTGAGAGCAAGTGAATTGTCATGCTCTGCAGTACATAAGTAATAAGCACTGCCCTCCTACAGACAACAACTTACCTTTCCATGATTGTAACTTGTCTAACACTTTTGTGAACATATGCTGGTAATACTCCATTTTTCTCCTTGAGTAAAAATTGGACAACCAGGTATATGATTGGAAATTCTTGCATCTTTATTCCTATAATACTCTCCACTTTATCTACTACTTCAATGTTAGTTAAATGATGGAGATACACAACTGACTTAGCCTAGTTGACTAGTTGTCCGGATGCAGTTTCATATGCCGCAAGCACCTCCATGATCAACCGAAGAGATGTGGCCTCGGATGATGAAAATATGATTGTATCATCTGCATAGGAAAGATGATTGATCTTTGGGATCCACTTAGGTAATCCATAGCCATAGAAGTATAGATTCAAGTGTAATGCATTAAGACCTCTTGACAATGCTTCTGCAGCTAAAATAAACAAAGTAGGGGACAAATGGTCCACTTGATTTACCCCTCTCGAATATTTGAAAAAGCCATGAGCTTGACCATTTATTAAGACAGAATAAGAGTTGTTAGACACTATGCCAAATACCATGCCTATAAACCTCTCTAAAACCCCATTCTCCTAAGCACATTGGTCAGAAATAGCCAAGATAATCTATCATAGGCCTTGGTCGAGCTTCATAATAACATTTGGCCCAACCTAAGTTCTAACTCTCATATCAGTGACAATCTCCTGAGTAAGGAGTATGTTTTACACAATGCTCCTTCCCTTAACAAAGCCATACTGTTCCTCGGATATTAGATTAGGTAGCATCACCACCAGCCTCTCATGTATCACCCTCAATATAACCTTATTAGAGAAATTACTATGGCTGATGGGCCTTAGAGCAGAAAATGTGCATACCTCCCTCATCTTTGGAAGCAGAACAAGGTTGGTGTGAGTCACACATTTTTGGAAAATCATGACCATTAGAGAATGCTCTCACCATGTTAAATAGATCCCTTCCAATGATATCCCTAGCTGACTGATAAAATTTTCCTGTGAAGCCATCGAGCCCTCCTGCATTGTCTCCATTCAATCCAAAGACATCTACTTTAACTTCCTCCATAGTTGGCCGCTACATTAGCTCTTCATTCTGCCAATGCAGGAACATGATCTATGATTTGAAAAGAGGTAGGAATTGTAGTTTCAGTAAATTGATCTTCAAATAACTTGATTGCCTATGCAACTATCTCTTCATCCTCTTCAATCCACACTCCTTGATTGTTTTTAATTCTGGACAACTGCAACTTCTTCCTTCTAACTCTTACTTGAGCATGTAAAAATTTAGTATTCCTACCACCATCCTTGAACCAAGACATCCCTGCCTTTTGTTTCCAATACTTTTCCTCCAATGCTAAAAATTTGATCAGTTCTGCTTGTACCTTTTGTAGCCTTTGTCTGTTTAGCTTTGTAGGATTTGCTTCAAGCTCAGCTTCATGAACAAGAACAACCTCCTCCAAACTGGCTATCTTCTGGAAAATGTCTCTAAAAGTCCCCTTGCTCCACACTGATAAGGTCTTCTTTACTTTCTTAAGTTTGTGGTTGAAGATGATATATGGACTTGCACTAAAGTCAGCCTTCCAGTTCTCCTTCACCACCTCTTTCAAAGATGCATGTTCTAACCAAAAATTCAGGAATCTAAATGACTTCTTCATAGGGGGGGGTCTCTATGTGACACTTGAGTTGCAATGACTGTGATCTGACCCTATTTTAGGTAGATGTTGTACTTCTATACCTAGGAAAGTCTGCTGAAATTCAGAATTGGCTAAACATCTATCTAACCTTTTGAAAATGCAATCCTCCTCTGACCTACCATTTCACCATGAGAATATACTACCCTTGAATCCAAGATCATACTAATTGCAGGTATTGATGCAGTGTCTGATTCATTTAAAGATACTAGAAGTCCATCAAACTTTTCTTCCTTGTCCCATATGACATTGAAGTCATTTCCTACTAGCCATGACACTGTCATATCACTTGCCATAGCATACAGTTAGTCCTATAATTCAATCCTCTCAATGGTATCACACTTAGCATATACAAGTGTAAGAACAATTTCCACATATGATTCTGTATGGAACAGTCTTAGAGTGAGCTGCTAAACCATATTGTACATTACTATGACCTCAAATACATCATCTATGAAAGCCCAAATCTTATTTGACACATTATAAATAGCCTGTGCAAAGCCAATTCTACTTCTATACCTCTCCAGTGTTCTAGCTTACTGCATGAGTTCCATCAGTCTAATAAATTCATAGTGATTTTCCTGTGCCTTTTGATCAGCCTTTCAAATGCTTGTTGAGTATTAACTGACCTAACATTCCAAATTAAAGCATCCATTACTGATTAAAACATTTGGATAAGGTCCTCCTTTTTTGAACTCCACTTGTAGGGGCAGCAGTACTATTATCCTTTTACTGTTTTTCTTGCCTTTTGCTGCAGATCTTGCTTTTTCAAGAAGCTTGGGGCCTACCTACCTGTATTCTGAAAGTTATGTGTTGTTGATTCATGGTCCATGTCCTAGACTGTTCTAACCAATTTTTCTTTTGCAACATTCACTTCTTGATCTACAACAGTATTCACAACTGTTTGATGTTGAACTTTAGGCTCCATAGCATGTTCTTCTCCCTTCTTTAAAATTTTCTTATGTGTTTGTTCGAATGGAACTGTAGTTTTGTTGCTACAGGTGTCTGTTTGGTCTGCACATTTATTTCACCCACTGTAGTTACTTGCTGCCTATCATCAACATTTGGATATTGGATTACATCTTCCCCTGTACCTCCTGGATCCACTAAATCAATTCATATTCCTTCTGAAGCATTGTTATCGTTTGTCCGTGTTCAAAGCAACGAGAAACTGGAAACCAGTAAGAAGAAGAGACACAAAAAACAGAAATCACAGAAATGAAGAAATCCGAGACCACAGAATTCACTGTGTGTCCTTAAGGAATTTAACCCCCTCACTGTACCCGAGGTTGTGGATTATTTCCTCCCAGGATATAACGGATATACCTGTCGTAGGAGTGGCGGTACCTCAAACGCCTACGACTTCGACGAACTCAAATTCGGGAACGAAATCACACTATGACTCGATATGTTTCAGTTTGCAGAAAAGAATGCAGAATTTTTAATGCACGAATATTTTTTTTTTTTTTCAGTACTCGAAAATGAGGCATTGCCTCAGTTTATATAGCCTCGAATTGTGACTATTCGGAAAGGCTTGGTGCCTGTTCGGGAAAGGCCATGCCTTTTTCTGAAAAATAAGAACGTTGGGAAGTTTACAGTTAACAAATTAATATTTTTCCCGCGGGAATTAAAAATAATTTCAGAAAATGAAGATTGAATTTTAAATAAATTTGGTCCAAAAAGATTATCAATCAATCAGATCATTTGACCAAATCCAAATCCAAATCCAAATCCAAAGCCGAAGCCGAGCCGAGCGACGACGACGGCGCGAGGGGAGTCCCTCTTCTTAACCCTTTAAGAGCTAGAAGAAGTGCTTTCTAATATAAGCACATAACTTTCCCTTTCTACCACCAATGTGGTACAAAGCTCCTTTTCAAAGGAACTTTGCTTTGAAACTTCATTTTCCTTCTATTGTCTTCTTCCCTCCATTTCTCATTCACACCAACTTAGCTAGCTTTAATCATTAACTAGCTTTAACAATCCCCCACATGAATGGGGAATGGCTATATGATGAAAAACATGCATGACAAAAAAAAAACTGTGTGATTCGTAAGCAAGGATTAATTGCATCTGGATAAGTAGATTTCTCTTTGAACTTTCCGTAGTAAGCATATGTCGGATATACTCGGTCAATCGGTAGATTTGATATCTTTGAACCGTCGAGCTTTGGTGTATACCTAGACAACCACATGTCACACAATTAACCCTTTAACCGTTTTTGGTTCTCATTGTTTTGTTCGTTTCAGCCATGAACACTTCGTGGTTCATAAGTGCGTAGAGAGCTGGCCTTACAGAGTTCTCCTTGAAGCGGCTTACACTTCACACTTACATAGGTGATTCCTAAATGTGTCATCCCGTAGATACACTATTTGATATACCCCGTATCAAACTTAGAAACCATTAAAAAGCCTTAATGCTTTATCCTGGTACTGAACATTGTCTCATCACGAGAATGGACCAAAAAGTTATTGTGACAATGTTGAACCGTCATCAATGACTTTGTTTGATCTCTTTGAACCTAGATCTTGGGATCTCATGTCTTCTAGGTAGAGTTACCGCCACGATGACTTGTCCTCGGCCATAGTCCCATTCCCCTCGATGATCTTTCAACCACTTCTCTAGTTAGGCCTTTAGTTAGTGGATCCGACACATTATCTCTTGACTTAACATAGTCAATTGTGATAATTCCACTAGAGAGTAGTTGTCTAACGGTATTATGTCTTCGTCGTATGTGACGAGACTTTCCGTTGTACATAACGCTCCCGGCTCTTCCTATTGCCGCTTGGCTATCGCAATGTATGCATATAGGAGCCAACGGTTTGGGCCAAAATGGAATATCTTCTAAGAAATTCCGGAGCCATTCAGCTTCTTCACTGGCTTTGTCTAGAGCTATGAACTCAGATTCCATTGTAGAGCGGGCGATACATGTCTGTTTGGATGACTTCCAAGACACTGCTCCTCCACCTATAGTAAAAACGTATCCACTTGTGGATTTAGTTTCAGTTGAACCGGTGATCCAATTTGCATCACTGTATCCTTCAATAACTGCAGGATACCTGTTATAATGCAAAACAAAGTTTTGAGTATGTTTCAAATACCCCAAAACTCGTTTCATTGCCAGCCAATGATTTTGGTCGGGATTACTCGTGTAGCGACTTAGTTTACTTATAGCACACGCAATATCAGGTCGCGTACAGTTCATAATATACATCAAACTTCCCAACACTCTGGCATAATCCAATTGAGAATGACTTTCACCTTTATTCTTTGCAAGAGCAAGGTTCATATCAATTGGCGTTTTTGCAACTTTAAAGTCCAAATACTTGAACTTTTCAAGTACTTTTTCAATATAATGAGATTGAGACAATGCTAGACCTTGAGGAGTCTTATGGATTTTAATTCCCAGAATTAAATCGGCAACTCCTAAGTCTTTCATATCAAACTTACTAGCAAGCATGCGCTTAGTAGCATTTATGTTAGCAATGTTGTTACTCATTATTAACATATCATCCACGTATAAACAAACAATGACGACGTGGTTCGGAGTGTTCTTAATGTAGACACATTTATCACATTCATTTATCTTGAATCCATTTGACAGCATCGTGTGGTCAAATTTTGCATGCCACTATTTTGGTGCTTGTTTTAGTCCATAAAGAGACTTAACAAGTCTACATACCTTCTTCTCTTTCCCTGGAACTACAAACCCTTCGGGTTGTTCCATGTAAATTTCTTCCTCCAACTCTCCATTTAAGAAGGCTGTTTTCACATCCATTTGATGGATTTCAAGACCATACACGGCGGCTAATGCTACTAACACCCGAATAGATGTAATCCTCGTTACCGGCGAGTATGTATCAAAGTAATCAAGACCTTCTCGTTGTCTAAACCCTTTAACAACTAGTCTTGCCTTATATTTTTCAATAGTGCCATCAGCTTTCATTTTCCGCTTGAAAATCCATTTGGAACCTAAAGGTTTATTCCCTGGAGGAAGATCAACCAATTCCCAAGTATGGTTGTTCAATATGGATTCTATCTCACTATTGATTGCCTCTTTCCAAAATTGAGCTTCCGATGAAGGCGTAGCTTCGTTGAACGTTCGAGGCTCATTTTCCAACAAAAATGTTAAAAATTCTGGTCCAAAGGAAGTAGTCGTCCTTTGACGTTTGCTACGTCTTGGATTTTCCTCATCAGGAATGTTTTCCTTTATTTCTTCCCGAGGTCGTTTAGATTCTTTGCTAGACGACGCACATTCCTTTTTATACGGATATATGGTTTCAAAGAAGTCAGCATTATCTGATTCAATTACCGTATTCACCTGAATGTCGGGATTTTCTGATTTGTGAACCAGAAATCTATATGCCTTACTATTTGTGGCATATCCTATGAAAACACAATCAACGGTTTTAGGTCCTATTTTTACCCTTTTGGGTTTAGGAACTTGCACCTTGGCCAAACACCCCCACACTTTGAAGTATTCCAAATTGGGCTTCCTTCCTTTCCACTTTTCGTATGGAATAGATTTTGTTTTGCTATGGGGCACTCGATTGAGTATTCGGCTAGCTGTTAGAATGGCTTCCCCCCACAAGTTCTGGGGTAAACCAGAACTTATTAACAGGGCATTCATCATTTCTTTCAGTGTTCTATTTTTTCTTTCCGCAATTCCGTTTGATTGTGGCGAGTAAGGAGCAGTTGTTTGATGAATAATGCCATATTCCAAACATATTTGTTCAAAAGGAGATTCATATTCACCGCCCCTATCACTCCTTATCATTTTAATCTTTTTGTTAAGTTGAGTCTCAACTTCAGTTTTGTATTGCCTGAACGCTTCAATTGCTTCATCTTTACTATTAAGTAAATAAACGTAGCAATACCGCGTACTATCGTCAATAAAAGTTATGAAATACTTCTTTCCACCGCGAGATGGAATTGACTTCATGTCACAAATATCTGTATGGATTAAGTCTAAAGGACTTGAATTCCTTTCAACTGACTTATAAGGATGTTTAGCATACTTAGATTCAACACAGATTTGACATTTTGATTGATTGCATTCAAACTTAGGCAATACTTCCAAACTAATCATTTTTCGCAAGGTTCTATAATTGACATGTCCTAAACGTGAATGCCATAAATCATTTGACTCAAGCAAGTAAGACGAAGCAGAAACTTTATTATTATTAGCAACAACCATTACATTCAGTTTGAAAAGGCCCTCTGTGAGGTAGCCTTTTCCTATGTACATTTCGTTCTTACTTATTACAACCTTGTCAGAAACATAAACACATTTAAAACCGTTCTTCACTAGAAGTCCGGTAGATACAAGATTTTTCCTAATTTCAGGAACATGACAGACGTTGTTGAGAGTCACCACCTTGCCAGAGGTCATCTTCAACAGTATCTTTCCATAACCTTCAATCTTGGCCGTTGCAGAATTTCCCATATATATTGTTTCGTCGGGCCCGGCAGGAGCATATGAAGCAAAGGCTTCTCTAACAGCACAAATGTGGCGAGTGGCGCCAGAGTCAATCCACCACTCTTTCGGACTTCCCACTAGGTTGCACTCGGACAACATAGCGCACAAGTCATCAACCTCCTCGTTTGTTTCAACCATATTAGCCTGACCCTTCTTCTTTTCCTTTTTCGGAGCACGACAGTCTGCAGCTTTGTGTCCGATTTTTCCACAATTATGGCAGTTTCCCTTGAATTTCTTCTTGTTGGGATAGTTCCTTGGTCCCGATGCCTTTTTCCTCTTTTTCATATTAGTTGGGGCAGTTTCAACTATATGTGCTCCCCCTATGGTTGATCTCCCATTTGCCTTTTTCTCCGCTGCCTTGTTATCTTCCTCGATTCTCAACCGGACGATGAGATCTTCCAACGTCATCTCCTTTCGCTTATGTTTCAAGTAATTTTTGAAGTCCTTCCATGAAGGAGGCAACTTCTCTATCACTGCCGCAACTTGAAACGCCCCACTAATCACCAAACCTACAACAAACAACATGTAAGTGACGGAGCACTGAATACTTTTGACAAAGGCATTAATTAAATTTATACCTTCAGCGAGGAGATCATGGATGATAACCTGCAACTCTTGAACTTGAGTGACAACAGACTTGCCATCTACCATTTTGTAGTCCAAAAACTTGGCAGCGATAAACTTCTTTAAGCCAGCATCTTCTGTTTTATATTTCTTTTCCAACGCATCCCATAGTTCTTTTGATGTTCCCACATTACTATAGACGTTGTAAAGATCATCCTCCAGTCCGCTAAGAATGTAATTCTTGCACAAAAAATCTGAGTGCTTCCACGCCTCAATTACAACAAATCGTTCATTTTCAGGTGTTGATTTCGGCGGAACCGGAATATCCTCCTTAATAAACTTTTGAAGGCTTAAAGTAGTTAGATAGAAGAACATCTTTTGTTGCCATCGTTTGAAATCAATCCCGGTGAATTTTCCGGGCTTCTCTGCCGGAGCCGGTGCTGGTGCAGTACGACTGGAGGACGCAGCATTGCTCGTAGAACCAACCACGGGGGCTGGTGCGGCAGTAACAGTAGCAGTAGCATTCAAATTTGGAGTTTGGTCTCCCATTTCTGTCGTAGGAAATAACAGAACACTTTAATAATCGGTGAAGATTTTATTTCTTCAAACCGAATCAAATTTACACAAACAGAATTAAAACAAACTTCCAATAGAATGTACTAAACTGTATGTAGTATACTTGATGAAGTTTTTATATCTTCAAATCAAGTACCCAAATGAGTAGAAAGTTCTGAAAACTTTAATCTCAACCGGAGTAGAAAATCCGAAGATTTAGTCTCCAAACAACATACAAGTTCGTTACATGCAAACAACAAAATTACAAGTTTCTTTTATTTTCTGGACAGTCACAATTTTATGTTAGGAAAAACTGTATGTAGTCACTGTTTTATGTAAGAATTTTTTTTTCTGTACTGTTGTATCGTTCTGTAACGTTTTAATCAACAGCAGATGAACTCGGAAATAATAATTTAAATTCCTTAAGCTTGTTATCGTTTGTCCGTGTTCAAAGCAACGAGAAACTGGAAACCAGTAAGAAGAAGAGACACAAAAAACAGAAATCACAGAAATGAAGAAATCCGAGACCACAGAATTCACTGTGTGTCCTTAAGGAATTTAACCCCCTCACTGTACCCGAGGTTGTGGATTATTTCCTCCCAGGATATAACGGATATACCTGTCGTAGGAGTGGCGGTACCTCAAACGCCTACGACTTCGACGAACTCAAATTCGGGAACGAAATCACACTATGACTCGATATGTTTCAGTTTGCAGAAAAGAATGCAGAATTTTTAATGCACGAATATTTTTTTTTTCAGTACTCGAAAATGAGGCATTGCCTCAGTTTATATAGCCTCGAATTGTGACTGTTCGGAAAGGCTTGGTGCCTGTTCGGGAAAGGCCATGCCTTTTTCTGAAAAATAAGAACGTTGGGAAGTTTACAGTTAACAAATTAATATTTTTCCCGCGGGAATTAAAAATAATTTCAGAAAATGAAGATTGAATTTTAAATAAATTTGGTCCAAAAAGATTATCAATCAATCAGATCATTTGACCAAATCCAAATCCAAATCCAAAGCCGAAGCCGAGCCGAGCGACGACGACGGCGCGAGGGGAGTCCCTCTTCTTAACCCTTTAAGAGCTAGAAGAAGTGCTTTCTAATATAAGCACATAACTTTCCCTTTCTACCACCAATGTGGTACAAAGCTCCTTTTCAAAGGAACTTTGCTTTGAAACTTCATTTTCCTTTCTATTGTCTTCTTCCCTCCATTTCTCATTCACACCAACTTAGCTAGCTTTAATCATTAACTAGCTTTAACAAGCATTCCCTTGAGTAATTACTTCTTCCGTTCTGCCCTTTGTGACTGTTTTTGCCTTGATTTCATTTTTCCTTTTTGTTGTGATAGTATCATTATTGTTGATACCTGTGACAATGGCATCACCACTTGTACTTTGATCTTCTTCCTCTTTGTCTTCTTGTATTGGTTTTTCATCTGGTTATGCTGCTAATGGAACCTCATCTTCCTTTGAATCTATCTCCCTTTGATTTGACCATAATCTACCCCCACTCTATTGAACTCTCTCAGACACTTTAGGAACATAAGTGTCATTTATTTGAATTTCTAGATTATTAGCCAATTCCCTATCCACCAAGGAATCATGTGAAGGAACCTCCTGACATGAGGTGTTAATTCCCACAATGGTATCACCTGGATTGACTTTGAAAGCTCTTTGCACCCAATGAGCTGTAGATTCCTTGCCTCTAGGTATCTCTTTTCTATTTCCTCTTAATGTTGAACCATCTCCACCATTAGTTGATCCAATACCAGTTGAATTAAGGTTGAACTCTGGAGATGCAGGATTCAAATTTCCTGCAGTATTAACAATCTACTGTTGATGATGTTTCAACCATGATTTCCTCTTGCTAGGCTTTTAAGACTTAATTGGACTGCTACTAAGTCCATCTGATTGCCATTACCAGTCTAAGATTGTCCTGCATTGCATTGCCATTACCTTGCATTCCACTTTTTGTAGGAGAAGAATTATCAGTTTGTATGATTTCATGCACCTCTTCAATAACTTCCAATTGTTTGCCCTGCACATCACCAGTTTCTTCCTCTTCTAATGCTGCAAACTTGTTAGAGATTTGCAACTGCTCATTACTAGGAATCACTGAATTCTTCTATTGTACTAACACAATTTCTTGGCATGTTTTAAACACTCCTTGTCAAGTTCTCCTTTGCGTGTCCTCTATTGTCCCTCACCTCTTTCCATTATGTACCAACATTACCAACTACCTTACTACTTGATAGGATTATCAAAGGAGTTTCCCCTTTGCCTTGTTGATTATTAGATCCCTTCTTTACTACCTTGTTAACTTGTTGCTCCATAGTCCTACTTGCCATCAATTCTGGATTAATCCTCCAGCATTCTAACATGTCATGACCTTGTAGTTTACACTCCTTGCAATATTTAGGTAGGTAATCATAGTTAATGCTCACCCACTCAGTTCTTACATCTTCAGTTGCCTCATTCATAATGTCCATTCGAACTTTCTTGGAAGTCAACTAACAAATCAACCAACACTTTCACACGTGCACAACTAGGCCTTGTTTTATTCACAGTAGCCAAATCAAGGTGAAGTGGCTTACCTACTACAGAAGATAAAGAGAACAAGCACTCTTTGACAAAATAGATTGGCAACAAATAAGGGAATGATATCTAAGCCATTACCTTAGGTGTTTCCTCTCCAATTTTAAATTTTGCATCATAAATCAAGGTTCTAAAATGATATTCCTTGACATAATACACACCTTTTGACGAGAAGTCTACAAAATCTTTCCATAACATCAATCGTATAAATATGTGTCGATCACGTAGATGACCAATGTTGCACTCACCTTTAATACCATACTGCATAGGAACAATGCGACGTAATTCACTTAACTCAAGCCATCCATATGAGAATTTTCATACTACGACATATTCTAATACTTCTATGACATTCATGCGATCTACTTCTGCTTTTATGAATCTAACCAGTAGTTGCCCTTGAAGAAATATTGCTCGCCTAAGAGGGATTGGTTCCACAACTATTGCACGATCATGCAAAGCAGCATTGCTCGACGTAGGTTTTACTGCATTGGCACAATTCATGGGTTCTACATTGTTATTTGTTGCCATGCATGGCTGGGTAGGGTTGGGTGGTGGTTGTGGACGCAGCCCAGCCAATATAGGTGGCTGGCCACCGGCCGAGATGGCCATGAGAGAGCTTGCGAACGAAAGACCAGTGTTGTCGTTGCAAATTGCCTGTCGCTAGAGCTCTCAAGCGTGGGTTTTTTGGGTTTTGCATCGTAGGTTTAGGTTTTTTTTTTTGAATCTTAATTCAGATAATTTAGGACTTTAATTTCAGGATTTTTTTAATTAAAAAAAGAATAAAAGAAGGGTCTTTCAATTGGGCTGATTTTATGTCTATTTCAATCTAAAATCCCAGCCCAAAAAGCTACCTAAATCCACCCCTAAACTCAGGCCCAAATAATAATCCAGCTGGTCCAGTCCCCCACTCTCCATAAATGACCCCGTTTTGCCCATCCCTGATCACAACCGTCAGATCCTAGTGGTCCAACGGTTCAAAATTGGTTAGCTACTAAATCTAAAACTATCCTAACGAGTCTGAACCCCCCCCCCCCCAATTCAACTCTTACTTAGTCTCTCCCATATCTTTTTGAACCAAACCCTAGCCACCTATATATCCCCCACCGGCTCTATCGCTGACTACCTGCCGAAAATTGTCCACGCGGTGCTAGTACTCCAAACCACCCCAAACCTACAGCAGATGATCTTTAGCCTCTCCTCTATACCATCCCGCTATCAGCTTTCCCAAAATCCCCACCCAATTCCACCAATCTTAAATCTAAGATCGAAACCTCAAAATCCTAAATCACTGGCCCTAAAATCACACTCCATAGTCCTCAACCTCTCCTCACTACTACCTTACACTCAATTTCTCAAAAACCCCGCCAATTTCTTCGAATCTTAAATCTAAGATCCCCTAAACCCTAGCTTTTTCCCTCTTCTGATTTTCGGTCATTATTTGGTTGGTTGAACCCCAAACATTCATTAGTTGAATGTTCTTGTTGAGAACAGTTAATTAATGTTAGTTCAAGTTCACGTTGCCTTGAGAAAATTTGGTCAAAATTCGTCGCTGGCCGGGTCTCTTATAATAAATTTAGGTAATTCTTTTAACTCTCACGATTGTTTTGTTTCTTGATTCCTTTCCTTGCATGTTCAGTTTTCTTATCTTGATGCATGATTTGGATTTCTCTTCTTTTTCTTCTTTGACTATTAGTTTGATTTCTTGCATCTATCTTGTTAGAATAACTGAAGCATGTTTAAAATATCATCATTAGAAATTCAATTTGATTTGGTTCAAGTCTATTTATGTTTAATGTCGAGGTTTTTGATAAATTGTTCTTTCTGGGTTTTCCTCGTGTGTTTTCTTCTCTTTAGATTTGTTTAAATGCTTAGTTAAGTAGGATAATGTTAACATTTAATTGACTGCCTATTTGGCCGATTCTTGATTAGCTTAGTCTTGGCTTGATTCAATCTGTTTAATTTAAACTAGCTAAGTTTGATTTCTATATTTTCTTTGCATAAGCATTCTTGATTCTTGATAGTTTGTTTGATTGCAAGTTAAATTCACTCTTCCTCTAGGATTAGTTGTTTAAAATCTGTCCATTAGGTTTAAACCCTGAATGCATGTAAGCATAAGACTAATTTTGGAATTAAAAGAATGTTTGAAATAATGCTTAGGAGATTCCTTAAAGACCTTTAAAATTAGAATATAATCAGATTTATTTATAATTGAAATAGTCGGTAAAATAAAAGGGTAAAACTAGACTTTTACATTGAAGGAATATCAGAATGTTATAAGAATACCACAGCTGTCCCTATCCATAACATTAAATGCTGGAATTGGATAAGAAAAGGACGGATAACTATATAAAAATGTTGTAGTACTATTATGTAGTATAAGGAATTGTGTCAGAATATTCCTTTCTAGATGCTCTTTTGGCACTCTATATAATAGCATTCACTCATACTCACGCATACAACCATTAGCAATCATTAGCATTATTCTCTACAAAAAAGGTTCCCTTTTCATATGTTAGAAAACCTTAGAAAGATTTCCTAAAACTTTTCCTCTTTTGGTTCATAAGCTGGAAAATGGATTGAAATAGAGAGTTTTCTGGAGTTATTTACTTGGGATTTCTGGTTTTCAAGTGGTTGGTTTGGCTTTGAAACTCTGGTATTCAATTGGTTGTTGGAGTTGTTATTGATAACTGTGAGCACGTAATTTTTTTCATATATGAATTACTCCCAAAAATTCAAAATAAAAATAATCTTTGTCATTATTTTCAAATTTTGTGGATTTTATGGCATTTTGGTTAAATTGTTTGCATTTGTGTGTGTATTTTTATTTATGTTTAATTCATGAAAAATACAAAACGTATGTGCATTTACATTTAGGATTTAATTTGACACATAATGATTAATTAAGTAATTAAGCTATTTTATTAAAAAAGGAAAAATTACAAAAAATAGTTTAACTTGCATTTTTAATTTTAACTACGATTTGGGGTAGTTTTCCTTTTTAGTTTTTGGTTAATTGATTGTGATAATTATCATTTAGATTTAATTAGTGTTTGATGGGTTAATTAGGTTTTAATTTTTAAAAAAAAAAGAAGAAAAGGAATTTTTGGAAATTGATTTGAATTTAGAAATAAAGAAAAAGAGAGTTAGTTTGGGCCAAACATTTATTTTTTACTCGGCCCAAATGAATCCCCTCCAGTACCCAGTTATGCCCACCAGAATTGGCCCAAAACCCGCCCCAAATTGACCCCAAACCCGGTCCATCTCCCCTCACTTCCCAAACGACATCGTTCCTGTTAAGTTCCATCTGGGCTGTTGAGGTTAGATGATCGGACGGCTTGGAAGTGATCTCCTCTTAGTATATAGCTGTCATAATTTAGCCATGCCCCCTATCAAACTCGTCTCCCTCAAATCTCTCTCAAAGACGCTCTGTATAACCTAGCTGCTGCCCGAAAATTCCCTCGCTGCCGCCGCCGCCGCCGCCGCCGCCGCCGCCGCCGCCACCTCCTTTCACCACCAAATTAACACCCTACGACCCCTTTCTTCCCCTCATTCCAAATATCAACTCCATTTTCATTGAATCACTCTAGAATCCCTCGAATATTAAATCGATGGGATGAACCCTAATTTTTAAAAAGATCCTGAATCGAGTTTTGTTTGAAGATTTGGGTTTATTGTGATGTTATTCGTGTGTTCTTATTAAGAGCACATGATTAATATCATAGTTGGCCAGAAAATCCGAGAAATTGAAGATTCGGACTCCTTTCCTCATTTGCTTGAGTCTCAGTGAGTTTTTCTTTTTGGTTTTTATCTAGCTTTCATCTTCATTTTCTATTTTTCTACTTCTTCTCGTTTTTCTCGATCCATCAGTTATTTTGTTTTCCCAATTTGCTTCCCTATGCATGTTAATTTTAGGTTAGTATTTTAACTTGTTTCTTAGTTTGTTAATTAGTTTAATCTAGATTCTTTAGTTCAGTCAATTAGTCATTGAGTCGCTTTAGGTTGCTTGATTTGTTTAACCATTACAGAGCTCACAATGTTTTAACTGAGTGCATTGGATGGAAGTTGGGCTGCCCCAGATTCAATTGACAAAGAGCAACCCATTCAAATTGCATTGGGTCATTTGGTCAGCTTTGACCCATTTTAGGTAGGTGTTAGAGGTAAAACAGGGTTAATTACGGGTATTTTGGGTAAATAAACTTGGCAAATATTTTAGTAACTATTTAAGAAGTTCTAGAAAGCTTAAAATATTCTTGCTTGGCTAGCAAGTCAGAAAATGAGGGACTTTTAAGCAATATTAAAAATTGAGGAAGGGCTCAAGGGCAAAACATAGCCTATATTTGATGCCCTAGTAACTTGCCTATAAAGGCATTGCTACTTGAAGCTTAATTTAGGTTTTTAAGAGAGAAGAATCCAGAAAAAAAATGGCAACAACTTCTCTACTGTTCCATTGAGCTTCAGTAATTTTCTGATTCTTTTAAGTTTTGAAAACAATAGTGTTCATTGATGGGATTTGAGTTGGTTTGATATTAGTTTTGGAGGTTCTTTTTTTGGTCAAGCTGTGTTGAAGGTTACTGTTCCATTGGATTTTGAACTAATTTTCTGGTGTCAATTACTAAATCTGGGATGTGTTGTTGCTGGTGTTGATTTCTGCTTTCAATACTGTTGATCCCTCATTGTTTCCTTGTTTCTTCAATACTAGGTACATATGCTTGAAAACCTATGTAAATTGATGCTCAAAATTAGAGAGTTAAAAATGGAAGTGGATTTACGATGGCTGAACCTTTAAATGTTGGCTCATAACTTAGTTGGTTTCTTTTTTTTATGAATTTCCCCTGTTACATGTCCTTCTTAAGTGCTATGTGTTTATTATAGGATTTTACCAATGTTTCTGTTAATATATGAATTCCTCTGAATATGTTAGGTTTTATGGTGAGTATGATGAGTGAATCAGTGATTGAACTATGCAATTCAGTAAGTAATTTATGTCAAAACGAAACTGTGCTTAAACTATATTTCTGATGGGTTGGTCTTATTTTCCTTACAAGTCATTTTGAGCATGTGTTCTGAGTCTTTTTTTTACGTATTAGTTACTGAACAATGGTGTAGTTTTCTAGAATATATTTGTTGGTAAATTGTAATTATTTTCGTATCATGTTTGACTCTCAGTGAGTTTTTAGCCTAGCTCTTTTTGAAGCATCTGAGCCTTTCAAGTTTAGAGTATGAACTCCTTCGCAGAATGGCTCGTCGTTGCCACTTGGGCCTGTGCTAATAAGTATAAAAATAGAAGTAGAAGTTGAAGTAGGCAATTTGTGTTAACTAGTTAAGGCTCCGAGTTAATTGATAATTTAATCTCATTTTATTTTTCTTTATTAATGATGGCATATGATTTGAATAACGATCGTGTTTTGTATCAAGACTAGTTCTCTTGTGATCTATTGAAGGGGGTTTTAATTTTTTTTTTTTTTGTGATGGCGGGATTCGAAATGGGATCCCCTGAGATACTGAAAGGGGCTTGCTCCCCAACTTGGTCTCTCATTTTTGCCAGTACTATTTGGCTGTAGGGATTTCGGCCCAGGACAGCTTTGCACCTTACAGCTGTTAGGCTTTACGCTTAGCTCAAGCCCTTTACACCTTCAGATCTTTCTTAAATTGACTCAAGCATTAGTATAATTTTGACTCTTTAATTGTTCAAATAGTCAAACTTCTTAAGTTAAAGGAGGTGCACCATATTAGGCAACTCATATAGTTCAAGGCCGTTCGAAATTTAGTTTAATTTCCTTCATAAAATAGTTCGAGGAGTGCCATGCAAAAAAAAAATCACAATTACATGGCCCTCGTTTTAATTAGTTTTGATTTAATCCTTAGAATACGGGGCGTTCCATTTAGAGAATTCCCATGACCCTCGCAAAGTGCAAACATGTAGTTGCTTTTGGTTCGTTATATTAATAATTTACCTTCCTAAAATTTGGTGCACATTTTTGTGACCCAAATCAAAATCTCAACGTTAGATAAAATGTGTTACGGACCGCGGGTGCATTTATGTGACGTGGTTCAAGACATATATTAAATAACGTTGTAATCTTCCTTATAAAATGAATAAAAGCGGTTATAAAGTTAAAATTTCACCATAGGTTAAAACGTGTATTAAAAATCAGATAATAGGCCAATTATAATAGTTGAGCGATCGTACTAGAACCACAGAACTCAGGAATGCCTAACACCTTCTCCAGGTTAACAAAATTCCTTACCCGAATTTCTATGTTCGCGGACTGTAAAATAAAGTCAACCTTTTCCTTGATTTGAGATTTAAACCGGTGACTCGGGATAGTATAAATTATCCCAAGTGACGACTCTGAATTTTTATTCAAATAATCTCATTTCAATTGTCACTTAAATTGGAAAAAACTCCCTTATATACACCCCTTCCGTGGGTGTAGTGTAAAAAGGTGTGACGACTCTGACGACTTCGCTGGGGATTAAGAACACATAATCTCTGGTTCAGGGTTCAATAATTCGTGCTTAGAACAATTATTATATTTGGCTATGTTTATTATCTGATTTTGTTACATGTTTGGGCCTAATATGCTAAATGATGCCTTTACCGCTTTAATATTAATTGAACTATATATAAACTGATGCAAAACCCTTCTCTTCTCATCTTCAGGAATATGCTCACTGGTCGAGACTCCTTATTCTATTTGTGTCATACCTTGATATAAGAAAGGCTCGGACAAGTTACTAAGTCGGATGGCCTTTTGGTTCCCGGTACGTAGTCCCCTCCTTGACTCAGGTTGTCCGTTCGGGTACACAGTCTAGAACATATACCCAGGTTTTGAACCTAGAATAACTAAGCCTCATGACGGATCCCTAGTAGGAACACTTATTTGCATCATGTACATTTGACTTAGGGGCCTCAACACAAGGGTTGGGTCCGTCTAGGACATGTGTACCCAGAGTCAATGACCATCCTGATGTATATTTTACTTGCTACTTGTACATCTATTTGCTTGGGGTTTGCATGTTGACGGCTTTTGAATAAAAAGAGAGAGTTTGCAAAGGAAATAGCAGTGTGAGGGCTAAGGGAGGCAATTACCTTTTGAATACCAATGTCCCAAAAATATACTGGAACTCTGCCGAGATTTTGAAAAAAAGAGAGAAATTTTTATTGTTTTCAAAAAGATGGTTTTTGTTTTGTCAAAATTGCCCGAACTACGCCCATTTGATTTTCACCGGACGTGGGATACGTAGGCAACCCTCATCGGGTCCAACTTCCCCTTTTGCAAAAATAGCCCAAAAAGAACAAAATTTTTGTTTGTATTTGAAAATAATGCCATTCTCGTAAAAAATAGCCAAATGTCCCCAAAAGGGAGATGGAAGGCTGCTTTTGTAAGAACAGGCTTTTTTGGTCATTCTTCAAGGTTTTGGCCGGTTAGCCAATACAACCTTAAAATCTTTGTCCTCGAGGTGCTGAAAGGCTGTATCTGCAAAACCGGATTTTTATTTTTAGTTTGGAAAGAAGAAACAATGTTAACTTTGTTTCTGAGTCAAATGAATCATAATTTTTGCTTAATTACCCTAATAAATGTGCAGAATGAGCACGAATTAAAATTTGCCAATAACAGCCATGAACAAGATCTCTTTGGAGCTTCATATGTGGTGGAATGATCTGGGTAAATTAGGGGAAGATAAGGTCAATTCATACTTGGGAGGTCTCACCGGGTTGTTGAAGATTAATCCTATGGGGGATATCATAAAGGCGTTGGTTACATTCTAGGACCTGGCCCACAATGTATTTCATTTCTCGGATTTTGAACTCACCCCAACCTTGGAAGAAATAGCCGGATATATTGGGGGTCCAAAAGTTCCTCTGAGACACCAGTATTTGATTGCACCAAGGGCCGTTGCCATACACAAATTCTTAGATTCATTAAAGATAAGAGGGTTCACAAACCATATCTGGTAGCCGGATTTAATACGTTGCAGTTTATATAAAAGAGATATGGTCATATATGGGGGTTTAACAATCCGGAAGGCAGAATCTGTAGTAAAGGAAACCGCCTCAAGTGGGAAGAACACAAGTCTTTTGTATTCATGGTAGTCTTCTTGGGCCTTTTGGTGTTTCCCCGAAAAGATGGGAATATTGATATATAGATAGTTGGGGGTTGTCAGCACTTTGCTTACTCAGGCTAAAAGTACTCTTGCACCCATGATCTTATCTGAAATTTTATGTGCCCTCACATCTTGCAAAGCCGGAGGAGATTTCTTTGAAGGATGCAACTTGCTATTACAGATGTGGATGATCGAACATCTATGTCATCGTCCTCAATTCATGAGTTATGGGTCGATAGAAAAAAACTGCATAAAGGAATTTCATACCAAAGTTGATGGGTTTAGCTTGCCAGAGGGGGTCACATAATGGGTATCACAGCTCCGTACCATCAGTACAAGTCAAATAGAGTGGACATTTGGGTGGCTTCCCGCCAATGAGATCATATATATGCCAGCTACCGAGCCTCATTTCCTTTTGATGGGTCTCAGGAGCATCTAACCTTATGTCCCATACAGGGTTATGAGACATTTAGGGAGAAGCCAAATGGTTCCCATGGATGAAGACATTAGTTCCCACGTGGTCGAGATCGGTCCCGATGGTCAGTTTCATGAAGTAGCAGTCCGCCAAATTTGGAGCGAATACCAATACTTGATAGCAAACACTCGATACGTGACCTATCCAAAGGTGAAGTTGCACCAGGATATCTTGATTTGGTGTAAAGGGAAGTGGAGTTCGGAAGGCCGGCCAAAAGACCCTATCTTCAGGAATTTGCTGAGGCGTCACAAGAACAATGGGATTGGTTGGCCAAGGAAAATGAGTGCGGGGCCACAATAGGAAAGCTGGAAAGGCTAGTCAAAGACCTTTAGAATGGTTTGCAAGCTGTGACAGATGAGGGTGAAAAGAGAAGACTAGCCAAAGAAAATGAAGCCCTTCGATCCCAGATCGAGAAAATGAAAATAGCAATAGAAAATCCCACTAGAAGTGTAAAAGATGAGAAGTTCATAGACAACCTTAGGAGGAAGGTAGGGGAATATGATTTTGACTTGAACAAAGCAGAGGGTGAACTAGCTAGGGACCGAAAGCAACTGGCCAAAAATGCGGAAGAACGAGTCCGCATGATTGAACAGTTGAAAGAAAAGTACGAAAACGAGGTTGTGGGATTGAAGAAAAGGTCATCTCCATTGCAAACAAAATGGTTAATCAGGCGAAGGACTTTAAATCTGAAAGAGAGCACTTGTTATACAGCAATAGCACAACTAGAAAAAGATTTGCGACAATTTCAAGAACAAAGTCGGGTAGCCGAATAAACGTTGGAAGCCAGGGCCCAATAGATTGGGCAATTGCTGCAAGTAAAGGGTGTCATAAGAGAGAGTATGAAGGATCGCTGATTACATCACAATAAAGTGCAGTAGTTGTGAAGATATGACTGGATCCATGTTTTTTTGCCGCTGTAATGACCTTCATCCGCCAGGTAATGGAATACTTCCACCATCTCCAAGGGGATTTAGCACGCGGTCATGTGGTGAGATCGAATGATATCCCGCGGGCCCCACGAGCATTAGAGGCACTAATGTATTCATGATTTTCACTCGAGTCTGTTAGTTCGTTTGTGAAGTCAGTATTTTTTTTATTGGAGTCTGCAGTTGGTTGTCGAATTTGTTGTTTTTACTTTTCTGTCAGAGTCTGTTGGTCTTATTTTGAGTTGGAGTTTGTTGTTTTTTAGTTTTTAAATTTGGTGGTTGTAATCAAAACTATTTCACTTTATGAAAATTTGAAATCCCAAAAAAAACATTGGTTATTTATTTTCTATACTTATATTCTAGACCTATGCTGGGTCTGATTCATGCGGGGTCATGATACGTAGGCAATCTCCATAAGATTCGACCATAATCAAAAAGAGAAGAAAAATAAGAAACCATGAGAAGGAAACAACGGCAGAACAAGAAAGAGAATGAAAAAACAAGCTGAATAAAAAAAAAGAAAAAGAAAAAAGAACAAGAGAGGTTGTATATGGAAATGGGAAAAGCCAGGATGACGCAAGCAGCCGAGCAAATGCATAATAGAAAACAATAACTGCTTAGGTGCATTCATCCCCGAATGTGGTTGCCTATCTGTTAAACCCTGACCCATAAAAAGTTTGTTTTTGTTTATCCAATTACAGATAAATAGTTAGTTATGTGGCATTCTGTCAACCCACCCCTACAACACCCACTCCAAAAAAAAGTTGTCTATGGCCAACCAAGAGCCTGACGTAAGTATCATTGATCCTTCAAGAGAGGTAGAAGAGTTGGATGTTAATGCAATGAAGGATGAGGTTTATAAACTGAAACAACAAATGGCTGAAATGTACCAAGCATGGGTAATAGGGCAACCACCACCAGCTTATCCCGCCAATCCTGCCTTCATCTCGCCATTAGCCCAGTCGCATGATCATCTTGCCACCGATCCACCCGCAAGCTTTCCCATCTACCAACACTACCAGGGCACAACTTCCCAGACACCACCAGCTCCACAACCTAAACTATTTCCACACCCTCCTCTACTAGTCGCTCCTATCTTCGTGGCACCCCCACCCGTTACACTCCACAAGTCTTCTAGTGAACCTTTGTTCCAAACCTATGATAACCAGTATTACCCCCCGAAGTTTACTTTTAAAGCCCTGGAACCCTATTCATACACCCCTCATTTTGATCTCCCTGCAGAAGCCGAGAAAGCAGCCAAAAATCATGAACATGAAGAGATGTTCAGGGAAGTCCAAAGCTTGGAACAATCCTTTAGAGATATGGGGGGGCTGGGAGGTCAAGTAAGTATGGCATATAAAGATCTATGTTTGTTTCCAGATGTGCAATTTCCGGAAAGGTTTAAGATGCCCAAATTTAATTTATATGATGGGCACAGAGATCCAGTAGCCATTGAGAGGGTTTTGCAGAAAAATAAGGGGAGTTGGAGGAAAGGACGAGTTGCTAATGGCATATTTCAGTCAAAGTCTAAGCGGTTCAACATTGGAATAGTATACCCGGCAAGACCACGGAAGGTGGTATACGTGGGACGATCTAGCCCAGGCATTTGCTGGCCATTCTAGTACAATCTTGAAATTATTTCGGATCGTTTGTCTTTGACGAAGCTTGAGAAAAATCACAATGAGAGTTTTAGGGAATATGGCTTCTGTTGGAGAGAGCTTGCAGTGAGGGTCGTCCCTCCAATGAAAGAAAGTGAAACATGCCTTGGAGCCTACTTATTTCGGTCACTTAGTATCGATTGTGGGCAAGTCCTTTAATGAAGTGGTGAAAATGGGAAGCATGGTAGAGGAGGGGTTCAAATCTAACAAAATCATGAGTTATTCAACAATCAAAGCAACCAACCAGGCCATTCAAAGTGAAACTGGGGGAACAATTGGAAAGAAGAAGAAAGAGGAGATAGCAACAATTGATTCAGGAGCTTGGTTCGGATCCAGCGGTTCATCAGATTACAACCAGCCTCGACCCCACCACCAAAACTACCCCCACACTCCATATAGCCCACCAAAACACTACTACCCACCCCTAGACCCCCAGTTTTCTATCCATCACGCACAAACCTATACTTAACCTCCCGCCCACGCACAATGGTGTGCACCAACTTCACAAAATACTTACCCTACTCCACAAAATGGCTATCCACCTCCAAGAGCCTACTAAAACCCTCGGAGACCCGCTTTCTGGGCCAACCAAGCCTTTAAGAATGAGAGGTTGCAGAAGAAGTAAACCTTCACTCCATTGTGAGAGTCCTATACCACAGGTTGAGCCAGTTAGATATGCTGAGGCCGATTGAAGCAAAGTTGCCAAATCCTCCCCCGAGAAATCTTGATTATTCTGTCAGTTGTGAATATTGTTCTAGTGATCCAGGGCATGACACATAGAAATGTTGGCATTTGAAAAATGCGGTTAAGGAGCTTATTGATTCACATCAGATTGAAGTACAAGCTCCGGAAGCACCCAATATTAAGCAGAACCCGCTACCTACACATCAAGAAACGAACATGATTGAGATAGTGCAAAAAGAAGAAGAGCCTAAAAACCCTTCGCAAAATGTCATGATGATCCGAGCCAGTGACGGGAAATCGGTTGAAAAACTAACAAGCGAGATGTCAATTCTTAAGCTGAGTGGAACCAACAGTTAGCCTTTTGTTGTATCCAAGAAAGGGTCCTTAGGAGATGGGACAATGAAATAAGAAAATGCAAAGGTAGTGGTATCAGGGGTGACAAGCAAGCCTGTTGTGGTTTTGGAAGGTGCTTGCACAAAGGCCGTCATCATCAAACCTGTAATTCAGCTACCAATAGTCAACAACAGGGTCATCCCTTAGAATTACGAGCAAGTGACAGTAACTTATAAAGGGAAAGAGGTTAGAGAAGAAGTCTGCGATACCCATGGATTGACCTGATCGGGGAGGTGCTTCGCCTCCGAGGAACTAAGAAAACCTAAAATCCCCAAGGATAACCCGGTATCAGTAAAAAAAGCTATGACGAAAAAGGAAGCCGAGGAGTTTTTGAAAAAAATGAAAGTGCAAGACCATTCTATTGTGGAACAATTGAGGAAGACGCCTGCTCAAATTTTATTGTTGTCATTGTTAATCCATTCGGACAAGCACCATCGGGCACTGATGAAGATCCTGAACGAGGCATACGTTCTTGACCAAATCTCAGTCAATCATTTGGAAAAGATAGCCAACAAGATTTTCGAGGTAAACAGAGTCACATTTTCTTATGATAAATTGCCCGTAGTGGGTACTGAGCACAATAGAGTACTTTATCTCACGGTGAAGTGCGAAGATTCTATGGTTACCTGGGTATTGGGCCGAATATGGTTCAAGTGCGAATATGTTCCCTCTCTCCACTCTGAACAAGCTAAAAGTGGATGATGAAAGATCTCACAAGAACAATATTTAAGTACAAGGGTTCGACTGCTGAGGGAAAGATTTGGTCGGTGACATAGTACTCGAGTTAACAATCAGACCAGTTGGTTTTACCATGGAATTCCAGGTGTTAGATGTGGTTGTCTCTTACAATGTGCTGTTGGGGCGACCATGGATCCATGCCGCTAAAGCGATCCCCTCTACTCTACATCAAATGGTAAAGTTTGAATGAGATAAACAGGAAATAGTTGTGCACGGCGAGGACAATCTGTATGCTCATAGTGATGCCATTGTACCATTCATTGAGGCTGGGGATGACAAAGGGCCTTAGGTATATCAGGTTTCTGACACGGTATCGGTAAAGAAAATTCCAGAAGGGGAGTGTGTTTTAGTGCCAAAGGTAGCTGTTGCATCAGTCATGGTGGCCGTTGAAATGTTGAGAAATGGATTTGTGCCAAGGAAGGGTTTGGGTGCATCACTTCAAGGTATCGTACAGCCGGTGTCTCTCCCCAAGAACGTGGGCAGCTTTGGTATGGGATTCAAGCCCAAAATTGCAGACGTAAAAAGAGCCAGAAAGATGAAACAAAAAGCATGGGTTCTTCCAAAGCCTGTCCCACGTCTCTTCAAAATATTTGTTAGGCCCGGCACCAAAAAGCGCCCACTAACAACAAGTTCCTATTCTATGGTTGGTCCTGATAAAGAATTGCTTGAAAGGTTTGAGAAGTTATTTGAAGATGTGTGTATGGTGGAAGCTGGAGAGGGTTCTAGAAAGGCGGATGTGCAATTTGTTGGGCCCAGTGCAAGGATTAACAATTGGGAAGCTACTGTTCTCCCGACCAGGAAGGAGTTTTGGTAGTTTGCTTGGATTTTCTTTCAGTTTATCTGGATTATTCCAGGATTGTAATTCAGATTCTATATTCTTTCCATTTGGATGTATAAACCTTGTTATCTTTCAACTTCAATAAAATGCAATTTTCCTTTTTCATCGTTTCTGATAGTTTTTATTTTCTTTGCTTTTCTTTTCCTCTTTGTACAGTTCTTTTTATGCTGGCTTCAATGATATGACATGTGTAAGAAATCTTCGGCCTAGTCTCGAGAGCCGGTTTAATTTTGAAATAATAATTCAAGAGATAGAATATGATGATGAATTAGAGTATGATAAGGATGGGGCCTTTGAAGAAATTAGTAAAGAATTAAACCACTTTTAGGAGAAACCCAAACCAAACCTGAGCGATACAGAAGCAATCAATCTAGGGGTCTCAGATAATATCAGAGAAACTAAAATAAGTGTTCATCTTAAACCTCAGCTTAGGGAGGAGATAATAAATCACTGTTTGAATATAAAGATATTTTTGCATGGTCATATGACGACATGTCAGGTCTAAGCACTGACTTGGTGGTTCATAAATTGCCCACTGACCTGGCATGTCCTCCCGTCAAACAAAAGTTAAGGAAGTTTAAAACTAACATAAGCATAAAGATCAAAGAGGAAGTCACTAAGAAGTTCGAGGCCAAGGTCATTCGAGTCGTGTAGTATCCCACTTGGTTAGCCAATTTCGTGCCTGTGCCAAAGAAGGATGGTAAGACTAGGATGTGTGTTGATTATTGTGATCTCAACAAGGTGAGTCAAAGGATAACTTTCCACTGCCGAACATCCACATATTGATTGATAATTTTGCAAAACATGAGACTGGTTCTTTTGTGGATTGTTACGCAGGCTATCACCGGATCTTAATGGGTGAGAAAGATGCGGAAAAGACGACATTCATCACGTCGTGGGAACATACTGCTATAGGGTCATGCCTTTCGGTCTGATAAATGCTGGGGCAACTTACATGAGGGAACTTACAACCATATTCCATGACATGATACACAGGGAGATCGAGGTTTATATGGATGATGTAATTGTAAAGTCCAGGAAGCAGTCCGACCACGTTAGAGATCTGAGAAAATTCTTCCAAAGGCTCCACAGGTACAATCTTAAACTTAATCCTACAAAATGCAAATTCGGTGTGCCTTATGGAAAGTTGTTGGGATTCATAGTCAGCCGTCGAGGTGAGCTAGACTCGTCGAAGATTAAAGCTATCCAAGAATTACCACCTCCGAGGAACAAGACTGAGGTGATGCGTCTGTTGGGGAGATTGAATTACATCAGCTAGTTTACCTCTCAGCTCACGACAACTTGTGAGCCTATATTTAAGTTGTTAAAAAAGGGTGCTACGCTCAAATGTACGGAGGAATGTCAAGAAGCATTTGATAAGATAAAGGGGTACTTGTCAAACCCACCTGTGCTGGTCCCGGCAGAACCAGGGAGACATTTGATTCTGTATTTGATGGTGTTTGACAATTCCTTTAGTTGTGTGTTAGGTCAGCATGATATGAGCGGTAAGGAGCAGGCCATATATTACCTCAACAAGAAGTTCACATCTTACGAGGTTCAGTACACTCATCTTGAGAGGACATGCTGTGCCCTAACTTTGGTAGCACAAAAGTTGAAACATTATTCGTCATCTTATACTACTTACCTCATTTCTCGCTTGGATCCGTTGAAGTATTTCTTTCAGAAGCATATGCCCACAGAGAGGCTTGCAAAGTGGCAGATCCTGCTCACAGAATTTGACATCGTCTACATGACTCGAACTGCAATGAAAGCACAGGCATTGGCTGACCATTTGGCTGAAAACCCGATGGATGAAGAAAATGAACCTTTGAAGACATACTTCCCGGATGATGAGTTGATGCATATTGATGACTTGGAACAGGTCAAAAGGCCAGTGTGGAAACTTTTCTTTAATAGGGCTGCCAGCATGAAAGGCGTTGGGATAGGAGCAGTACTTATTTCTAAAACTGGTCATCACTAGCCTGTTATGGCTCAGCTTCGTTTTTAGTGCACTAACAACATGACAGAATATGAGGCATGCATTTTGGGTCTGACGTTAGCTGCAGACAAGGGTATCCAGAAAGTCTTGGTCTTGGGGGCCTCGGACCTCCTGGTATACCAGATTCAAGGGGAATGGAAAAACACAAGATTTGAATCTCAAACCATACAGGCAATGTCTTTATGATTTTTGTCAACGATTTCAATTAGTAGAGTTCAGGCATATTCCAAGAATCCATAACTAGGTTGTTGATGCTTTAGATACCTTGGTGTCGATATTACATCATCCAGATAAGGCTTATGTTGACCCACTGCATATCCAAGTCCATGATCAACATACTTACTATAATATGGTTGAAGAGAAACTCCATAGTGAAGCTTGGTTTCATGATATCAAGGAATATATCAGGATAGGGTTGTATCCAATACAAGCCACAAGTGATCAAAAGAGAACAATTTGTTGCTTATCAAGTGGATTTTTCTTCAGTGGAGGGGTATTGTACAAAAGAACGCCAGATATTGGGTTGTTGAGATGCATAGATGCTATACAGATGACAACCATCATGACCGAGGTACATTCCTGAGTTTGTGGACCGCATATGAGTGGATATGTTTTAGCAAAGAAGATTCTCCGACCAGGTTATTATTGGCTCACCGTGGAGCGAGATTGTATTAGTTTCGTGCGCAAATGTCATAAATGTCAGGTGGATGGAGATTTGATTCATTTCCCACCATCTGAATTACATACAATTTCTGCACCATGGCCCTTCATTGCTTGAGGCATGGAAGTCATTGGGCCCATCGAGCCAGTAGCATCCAATGGGCACAGGTTCATTCTGGTGGCCATTGATTATTTCACCAAGTGGGTTAAAGCTAAAACTTTCAAGTTTGTGGCCAAAAAGTCATAGTTGATTTTGTGAACTCAAATATCATCTGCCGATTCAGGATCCCAAAGGTAATCATCACGGATAATGGTGCAAATCTCAATAGTCATTTGATGAAAGAGGTATATCAGCAATTTAAGACTGCACATCGCAATTCCACCCCATATTGCCCCAAGGCGAATGGAGTAGTCGAGGCAGCCAACAAGAACATAAAGAAGATATTTTGAAAAATGGCTGAGGGTTCCAGGTAATGGCATGAGAAGCTGCCCTTCGCATTGTTGGGTTATCGCGTTACTATTCGTACTTCAGTAGGGGCAACTCATTATTTGTTGGTGTATAGCGCAGAAGCAGTGATACCTGTAGAGATTGAAATCCCATCCCTTCGAACTATCGTTGAGGCCGAAATTGATGATGACGAGTGGGTCAAAACACACCTGGAGCAATTGAGTTTAATTAGCAAGAAAAGATTATCAGCAGTGTGTCATGGCCAATTGTATCAACAGAGAATGGCCAGAGCATATAACAAGAAAGTGTGCTCAAGGAAGTTTGAAGTGGGTAGGTTGGTATTGAAACGTATCCTCCCCATCAGGCGAAGGCAAAGGGCAAGTTCGCCCCGAATTGGCAGGGGCTGTTCATCGTGACGAGAGTGTTATCCAACGGGGCTTTGTATTTAATAGATGTAAAAGGCAAGTGTGTAGAAATGGCCATCAATTCCGATGCGGTCAAGTGATAATATATATGATTTTCTTTGGTTAAATTGTATTTGTTTGTACTTGGCATATTTTGAAGATTGGAATGATGAATGCATTTTATTTTTCTACTAAACACTTTATCTTTGTTACCGCTTCCAGCCTTAATTGCTTCTTGCATATCCCTCTTTCGGAATTAGTAGAAAAATAAGAAACGCAAGTGTGAAAGATAAGTAAAGGAAAGAGAAAAGAAACAGACTGAGAAGAGAAAGAGGAAATAAAAAAAGAAGAAGAAGAAAAAGAGAAAAAAAAATGAGAAGAAAATAAAAAACAACAAAACAACAAAACAACAAAAAGAAAGAAAGAAAGAAAAGAAAAGAAGAAAAGAGGAAAAGAAGGAAAAATCACAACAACAAAGCAAATTCTTATATGAATACGTTCTACCTGATTCCTTTTAAGGATACGCAGGCAGCCTCATGGTTCGCTCCCATCAAAACAAAAATCCAATAGTCCCCAAGGAAGAAACTGGGGCAGAAGTTGCCGTTGTTGTAGGAAATCTGATTCCGAAGTTGTAATTTTTAACCCATTCGAATTGTTTTGAGCCTTTAATACCCTTTCTTTCTAACCCTATCCAAAAGCCCACATTACGGTCCAGAGAAAGACCTTTTGATCAATCGTCGAGATATGCCAAGTCGAGAAAGTAGAGGTGATTCACTTCAGGGACAACACTCTAGTCCAAACAGGAAAGTAATGAGAAATGAGATAGTATTATTGGTGAAAACCCTCACGGCCACCGTAAGGCGACATATGTTGAGAGAAATAAAAAATGAGAGAGTTTTATTGGTGAAAACCGTCATGGGCACCGTAAGGCGACAGGAGCTGAGAGAAACAAAAAATGAGAGAGTCTTATTAGTCAAAACTCTTACGGGCACCTTAAAGAGAAAGTAAGTTGAGATATGAACAAATAAAAGAGGTCGGCGGGTGAAAACCTTTCAGGGTACCGCAGGATAAACAAGGTTAAGGTTTGGGTGAAGAAATCAGGTCATGAAATTTCGAGGCAACAAAGTATGGCAACTAAAAGTTGGTTGGCTGGAGGAACTAGGCCGATTAATCCAAAATGCATCTCATGATCATTGGTACTAGCTATTCCATGCAGATAAGCCTCTTTTCTTTTTCCCTTTTAGCAGTCATCCAGTTTTTCATTGTTCTTAACCTTAACACTCAAAGTCATTGTATTTCATTTTCTTTTGGGTTTTTATTTCTCTGAGATGTTTCAAGGTTAATTTTGTTTGAGCAAGTAAGAAAGAATTTCAAAGCTTACTACCAGCTCCCAAAAGTGCAAAGCACGGTGCGGCTAGAACATACCAAAGACAACATGATGTAAAGTGAGATATAAAGTATCATCGAAAGCTTCATCGTTGGAATGATTTGGTAACTTAAGGAGAGATGCAAAGATTCCGATAAAGGGTCAGATATTTAATACAATGGTTTGGGTACAAACACTCGGTTCATCCAAGGTCATGGGCTTTGGAAGTCAGTCAGAAAATGAGGCGTTTCAGGGCCATTTCGTGGAAGCTAGTCAAAACAAAGCATGATAACAAGGAGGCCACTTTCAGAAAGAATGCCACAAAGTAACCATCATATTTCAACCTGACAAGATTTCATTTGATTGAAACAGGGGCAGAAAGTTCCGGTTGTCTCAAGGAAATCCTCCTTTGAGCAAAAGCAAGCACCACATATGTATGACCATAAATTTTCAGGACCCCCCTGGAAAATGGGACCTAGTAAAATTATAAACAATCATGAGCAGCATAAGCTAGCATAAATGTACCCCAAAGGAATATAAGTTGGTTTCAAAGTTTGCATGTTTAAGATAGGATTCAATTAAGGGTTTTCAGGACCCTCCTGAATAATGGGACTTAGCTTTAGTATTTCCATTAGATAACAATATTTAGCGTAAGTTCTGTTGTAGGGTAGCATAATTCAGCTGTAAGGAATTGTCACTCTTAGGATGAAATTTGACTTTGGGTTGTCAGAACCCTCCTGGATAATGGGATGTAGCTTTAAGGTCTGCTTAGCTAACAAGATGTAGTGAAAGTTGTACCTTTAGAAGATATATCTTAGTGTTAAAATTGTCGTTAGCTAAGAGTTTTCAGGCCCCTCCTAGATAATGGAACATAGCTTTAAGGTCCACTTAGATAACAAGATATAGTGAAAGTTGTACCTTTAGAAGATATACTTAGTGTTAAAATTGTCGTTAGTTAAGAGTTGTTAGGTCTCTCCTGAATAATAGGGCGCAATCTTAATATTTTCTTAGATAACAAGATGTGGTGAAAGTTGTATCTTTAGAAGATGAGCTTAGTGTTAAAATTGTCATTAGTTAAGAGTTGTCAGGTCCCTCCTGGATAATGGGACGTAGCCTTAATTTTTTCTTAGATAACAAGATATAGTGAAAGTAATACCTTTAGAAGATACAGCTTAGTGTTAAAATTGTCGTTAGTTAAGAGTTTCCAGGATCCACCTGGATAATGGGATATAGCTTTAATACTTTCTTAGATAACAAGATATAGTGGAAGTAACACCTCCAGAAGATATAACTTAGATTTAAAATTGTCGTTTAACTAAGAGTTGTTAGGACCCTCCTGGATAATGGGCGGTAGTTTTAAGACCCTCTTAGATAACCAGACTTAATGGAAGTCATACCTTTAGTAAATATAATTCAGCTTTTAAATTGTCATTTATCTAAGAGTTGTCAAGACCCTCCAAGATAATGGGATCTAGCTTTCAAATTCTTAATGATATTTGGTAACATGACTCAGTTAACACTCACAAATGCGCCCAGCCACCAAACTAGGGCAAAAGATTTTCTTTGTTTTATCTATTTCGTTGAAATCGAGCGCCCACCTAGAGAACAAGGGAATATAGTTCAAGTTTTAGGCAATCAGGCGCCCACCTGGAGAACAATGGAATACAATTCAAGTTTTTGGCAATCAAGCTCCCACCTGAAGAACAAGGGAATATATTTCAAGTTTTTGGCAATCAGGCACCCATCTGGAGAACAAGGGAATACAATTCAAGTTTTTGGCAATCAGACGCCCACATAGAGAACAAGGGAATACAATTCAAGTATTTGGAAATCAGACGCGCACCTGGAGAACAAGGGAATACAATTCAAAATTTTGGCAATCCGGCACCCACCTAGAGAACAAGGGAATACCGTCTAAGTTTTGGCAATCAGGCGCCCACCTGGAGAACAAGGGAATACAGTTCAAGTTTTGGCAATCAGGTGCCCACCTGAAGAACAAGGAAATATAGTTCAAATTTTGGCATTCAAGCGCCCACCTAGAGAACAAGGGAATATAGTCCAAGTTTGGCAATCAGGCGCCCACCTAGAGAACAAGGGAATATAGTCTAAGTTTTGGCAATCAGACGCCCACCTGGAGAATAAGGGAATATAGTTCAAGTTTTGGCAATCAGACTCCTACCTAGAGAATAAGGGAATATTGTTCAAGTTTTTGGAAATCAGGCGCCCACCTGGAGAACAAGGGAATACAGTTCAAGGTTTTGGCAATCAAGCGCCCACCTAGAGAACAAGGGAATACAGTTAAAGTTTTTTGAAATCAGGCACCCACCTGGAGAACAAGGGAATACAGTTGAAGATTTTGGCAATAAAAATACTACCAAGAGAACAAGGGAATTCAATTCCAATACCCGATAATACCCACCAGAATTGGCCCAAAACCCCCCCAAATTGACCCCAAACCCAGTCCATCTCCCCTTACCTTCCAAACGACATTGTTCCAGTTAAGTTCCATCCGGGCCGTCTAGGTTAAATGATTGAATGGCTTGAAAGTGATCTCCCCTTAGTATATAGGTGTTGGAATTTAGCCCTGCCCCTCCCCCCATCACACTCGTCTTCCTCAAATATCTCTCAGAGACACCCTATAAACCCTAGCTGCCGCCCAAAAACTCCCGCACTGCTGGCGGCGGTGCCACCTCCTTTCACCACCAAATTAATACCTAGGACCCCTTCCTTCCACTCATCCAAAATATCAACTCCATTTCCCTCGAATCACTACAGAATCCCTCGAATTTTATATCGAAGGGATGAACCCTAATTCTCAAAAAGCTCCTGATTCGAGTTTTGTTTGAAGATTTGGGTTTATTGTGATGTTATTCGTGTGTTATTACTAAGAACACATGATTAATATCATAGTAGGCCATACGAAAAATTGAAGATTCGGACCCCTTTCCTCATTTTCTTGGCCTCAGTGAGTTTTTCTTTTTTTCTTTTTGGTTTTTATCTAGCTTTCATCTTCATTTTCTATTTTTCTGCTTCTTCTCATTTTTCTCGACCCATTGGTTATTTATTTTTCCCTGTTTTCTTCTCTATGCATGTTAATTTTAGGTTAGTACTTTAACTTTTTTCTTAGTTTGTTCATTAGTTCAATCTATATTCTTTAGTTTAGTCAATTAGTCATTGAGTCGCTTTAGGTTGCTTGATCTGTTAACCATTACATAGCTCACAATTTTTTAACTGAGTGTATTGGTTGGAAGTTGGGATGCACCAGATTCAATTGACAAAGAGTAGCCCATTCAAATTGCATTGGATCGTTGGTTCAGCTTTGACCCATTTTGGGTAGGTTTTAGAGGTAAATAGGGTTAATACGAGTATTTTGGGTAAATGAACGTGGGAAATATATTAGCAATTTCTTAAGAAGCTTCTAGAAAGCTGAAATAGTCTTGCTTGGCTAGCAAGTCAGAGAATGAGGGACTTCTAAGCAATATTGAAAATTGAGGAAGTGTTCAAGGGCAAAACATAGCCTATATTTGCTGCCCTAGTAACTTGCCTATGAAGGCATTGTTACTTGAAGCTCGATTCATGTTTTTAAGAGAGACTAATCCAGAAAAAAAACGGCAACAAATTCTCTACTATTCCATTGAGCTTCAGTAATTTTCTGATTCTTTAAAGTTCTGAAAACAATAGTGTTCATTGATGGGATTTGAGTTGGTTTGATATTAGATTTGGAGATTTTTTTTTGGTCAAGCTGTGTCGAAGGCTACTGTTCTGTTGGATTTTGAACTGATTTTTTGGTGTCAATTACTAAATCTGGGTTGTGTTGTTGCTGGTGTTGATTTCTGCTATCAATACTATTGATCCCTCATTGTTTCCTTGTTTCTTCATTCCTAAGTACATATGCTTGAAAACATATGTAAATTGATGCTCAAAGTTGGAGAGTTAAGATATGGAAGCGGATTTCGATGGCTGAACCTTTAAATGATAGCTCATAACTTAGTTGGTTTCTTTTTTTCTGAATTTCCCCTGTTACATGTCCTTCTTAAGTTCTATATGTTTATTATAGGATTTTAGAAATGTCTATGTTAATGTATGAATGCCTCTGAATATGTTAGGTTTTATGGGGATTATGCTGAGTGAATCAGTGATTGAACAATCCAATTCAGTATGTAATTTATGTCAAAAAGGGAACTGTGCTTAAACTATATTTCTGATGGGTTGGTCGTATTTTCCTTACAAGTCATTTTGAGCATGTGTTATGAATCTTTGTTTTACGTGTTAGTTATTGAACAATTGTGTTGTTTGCTAGAATATATCTGTTGGTAAATCATAATTGTTTTCGTATCATGTTTAGACTCAATGCTGAATCAACGAGTTTTCAGCATAGCTCATTCTGAAGCCTCTGAGCCTTTCAAGTTTAGAGTATGAACTCCTTCACAGGAAATGGATCGTCGTTGCCACTTGGGCCTGTGACTCAGGCCCAATATGTTTTTTTTTCTCTTCACTCGCCCCATTGATAAATAGGCTTGGCTAATAGGTATAAAACTAGAAGTTGAAGTTGAAGTAGGCAATTCGTGTTAACTAGTTAAGGCTTCGAGTTAATTGTTAGTTTAATCTCATTTTGTTTTTCTTTATTAATGATGGCATGTGATTTGAATAACGATTGTATTTTCTATCAAGACTAGTTCACTTTTGATCTACTAAAGGGGTTTTTAATTGATATTTTTTGTGATGGTAGGATTCAAAATGGGATCCTCCTCTTAGCTACTGAAAGAGGCTTGCTTCCCAACTTGGGCTCTCATTTGGGCTAGTGCTATTTGGCTTTAGGGATTATCAGTCCAGGACAACTTTGGACCTTACAGCTGTTGGGCTTTACGCGTAGCTCAAGCCATTTACATCTTCAGCTCTTTCTTAAATTGACTCTGGTAGTAGTATAATTTTGACTCTTTAATTGTTAAAACATCCAAACTTCTTAAGTTAAAGGAGGTACGCCATATTAGGCAACGCATATAGTTAATGGCCCTTTGAAATTTAGTTTAATTTCCTTCTTAAATAATTCGAGAAGTGTCATGCCTAACAAAAATCACAATCGTGTGGCTCTCGTTTTAATTAGTTTCGATTTAATCCTTAGAATATGGGGCGTGCCATTTAGAGAATTCTCATGGCCCTCGCAAAGTTGCAAACACGTAGTTGCTTTAGGAACGTTATATTAATAATTTACCTTTCTAAACTCGGTGCACATTTATGAGACCTAAATCCAAATCTCAACATTAGATAAAATGTATTGTAGATCGCGGGTGCATTTACGTGACATGGTTCAATAGATATTTTAAATGGCGTTGCAATCTTCCTTAAAAAATGAATAAAAATGGTTATAAAGTTAATATTGCACCATAGGCTAAAACGTGTATTAAAAATCAGATAATAGGCCAATTATAACAGTTGAGCGATGTGAGCATGTGATTTTTTCCCCTCGTGAATTACTCCTACAAAATTCTTAGACTTAGGATTTTCCTTTTAATTATTTGAATTTTTAGGAGTAATTGCATAATTTTCGTGCTTGTTTGCATTTCTGATTTAGATAATTCTTAAAAAATACAAAATATTGCATGTGCATTCAGGACCCAATTTAAATATTTTTAGGTTTACTAGTTAATTAACAGTACAAAAAAATGAAGAAAAAAAAATAGTTCTTCTGCATTTTTTGCTTTTAATTTTCGAATTCTCTCATAGTTTTGTTTTAAACTATTTGCATCAATGGGCTACAGTTTGGTGGAATGATTTGTGAGATGAGAAATCACTGCATTAATGAAATTGAGTCCATTAACTTATCCTTTTTCATGTTAAATCAAAACAACATGTTCACAAATAGCGTTTTATAACCCCAAGTAGCAATTTGTCTAAACAAGTGTTTAAATATCAGTATCAACGTATAAGGCCAAATGTGTCAAACAGTTACGTTGATGTAGTTGTAGTGCTGATAAATTCCTTTATCTTTGATAGTCTTCTAAAAACAAAGTTGTGATTGCCTTCATTATCTGATAATATAATGTATAAAAATGAGAATGATTTCCTGGTTCATGCAGAGGAACTTGAGGCTGGGTCTTTGATATTGAGACTCAGTCTTTGGGCCTGTCTCGAAGCCCAATCCTGAAGGGTCCCTTTGAGTAAAGCGGACCACCTCTCTAACTGGACCACCAATTCTTTATAGTGGTTCAAAATTTTGTACGCAATGCATTAGTCTTCTTTTCATTATGTTCAGCCACTAGCTAATTAGGTCTTTTAAGGCAGGCCATAATAAATAATAACAACACGTTAGTCCTCCGAACCTTAGTCTGAACTTCCTTTCAATAAAATTGAGGTGCGTCGCGCCAAATAAAATCGTGAATTGCGTGGCCCTCATGTAATTATGTCTTTAAACTACTTAGAATTCAGGCTGGCCATTTAGCAAACTTTCATGGCCTCCCATAAAGAAATCAACACTAGTTGATTTAGGCGCGCATTTAATAAAGCTACTTTCTTAAACTCGGGTGTGCATTTAATGTGACCCAAATCCAAGTCCTAAAATGTTGAATAAAATGTGTTTCAGATCCGGGTGCATTTCATGTGACCTGATCCAAAAATACGTTTTAAACGACGTTCAATATTCCTTTAAAAAAATTAAAATCGGTGAACAATTTTAAATTTCACTATAGGATGACATGTTTTAAAATTAGATATTAGGCCAATTATGATAGTTTAAGCAACCGTTCTAGAACCACGGGATCCGGGGTGCCTAACACCATCCCTCGGGTCAAAGAATTTCTTAATCAGAATTTCTGAGTCGCAGACTTCTCTTGGAAAGTCAAAAATTTCCTCGATTTAGGATTCAAGATATACTGGTGACTTGGGACACCCATAACCAAACCTATCCCAAGTGGCGACTCTAATAAATAAATAATCCCATTTTGAATAATGTTACTTAAATTAGAAAAACTCCCTTATATTACCTTCAGGTATGTAAAAAAGGAGGTGTGACAAGGGACCGTGCAAGAACCACAGAACTCGGGAATGCCTAACACCTTCTCCCGGATTAACAGAATTCTTTACCCAAATTTTTGTGTTCGGGAACTGTAAAATAGAGTCAACCATTTAGTCGATTCGGGATTCAAACCGGTGACTTGGGACACCATAAATTATCCCAAGTGGTGACTCTGAAATTTTTAGTAAAATAATCCCATTTCAATTGGCACTCAAATTTTAAAAAACTCCCTTATATACACCCCTTCTGTGAGTGTAGTGTGAAAAGAAGGTGTGACAATTACTTTTGTTGTTTCTACTTCTGAAATTCTTCCAGCAGACTTCTTTCATTTTAGCTGTTGTTTTCAATTACTGTTTCAAGGTACACATGATCCTTTCCATGTTCAAGTACTTGTAAAATGAAATTTAAGATGAATATGAGGTGTCCTTTGTTTGCGATTGTTTGTATATTCTTGCTATGGTCGTATGCTGAATTTATAATAGTACTGAAGTTTCTTTTTCTTTCTCTCTTAAAATGTGTGAGTTTCTGCACTTTTGGTTCTATGTCATGAGATTTTGTTTCTTTATTTGACTTTACCACTAATCATCTTAGCTAGTTTGTATTTTTGCTTCTTCTTGCATTAGCTAGATGATTCGCTTAGACCACCATACATAAAACCTAGTTTGTTTATTGTTTTTGACCCTTACATGACCAGATTCATGGATTAAACTGCTCATTTTCCTTCCCTTTTGGTCCATTCTGGTATTTTTCTAAGGTAGTAGGCCATGACTTTGGGTTTGAAACCCATGTTGGTTCATGAGTTAGATCTTTAACATGGTCAAACCCATGAATCAAAACTGTTTCTGCATTATTTGTTTAAGTTTTGGTCTGATAATATAGTAGGTTAGTATAACTAAAGTATTTTGTGAATCTGACCTTTTCACATGGTCAGATCCATAAAATTCTTAGGAAAACATAAGCTGGTTTGGTAGCAAGAAACTTCAGGGTTGAAGTTTAAACCATCAGCTTGTGAGAAGCAGCTCTGTAGTTGACTCTTGCAAATCTTGTGCATTGGGGTCGAAGGATTTGGATGGTAGGAACTCGAAGGTGGAAGAAATTTTCCTTTTATTTACTTTCAGAATTTTCCTTTTCTTTTTTTAGATGTTAGTTATTATGGCTATTAGGATAATGATTCGTTAGGATTAAAATCGTTCTTGTACAAATTCTTGGACTTTCAATATTGTAAACGGACTGTTAAGATTTAAATTAAGTTGGATTATCATTAGACTTTCAATATTAGAATTTTTCTTGTAGTGAACATGTTTTATAGTTTCATGTAATATGAATTGGCCTAGACTTGAAACCAGGCCAAGTTTGGGATTCGTTCGAGCAAGTCTGGGCCTAGGCCACTGGGCCTAGGCATTAAACCAATAGCTCGATCCAATTGTGAATGTTTCCCTCTTGTGAATTATGAGATAAGTACATGCCCTATGTCTTGCAAATCATAGTAGCGCAATTAATTCTGGATTTGAAGTGTTAGGATTTTCCCTTAAGATTCTGATCATTATTTTTTTTTAAGTGATTTGAGTTATAATTTTGTAAAATATGTTTTGAATAAAGATATGGTTAAAATGTAAAGGTAGTTAGGCCCAAATAGAACACATATAACATTTGGGCACGCCTGAAGCCCAATGTGGGCAAACACTTAGTTAAAATCCAACAAAGACAAGACCCCATGGAACACACATTCTGCAGGGCCTCAGGTTCGAGGCCCAAATCAAGCTTTTCAAAGCTGGGTTTTTCCTGGAATTAATCCAATGTTGGACATCCTGGCCCAAAACAAGTGCTCAATATAAATTCAAAAGCCCAACCTTGAGTTTAAGAAAATTGTAGTTTAAACTTCAATTAGGATCCTTAGCTTTATTTAGATAAGCTCCCTTTTAAAATCAATTTGAGGTGTGCCATGCCAAAACCTCTTAACTTATGGCCCTCATAAAATTAATTCAAGAGTTAACCCTTGTAGAAAATATTCGAGGTGTGCCATCAATTAAATCATCCATGGCACTCACAACTGTTGCTATTAAAATTGAACCTCTGTAGTTACTTTAGGCTCATTCTTTAAATAATTCATCATAGCTACGAGTACGGTTCCCGTGGCGAAGTTGTAATTTTTAATTATTAAAATCTTAATGTAAATTGCATGTGACCCAATGTTAATCTTCAACAATGTTAGATAACGCATGTTTCGAACCACGGGTGCATTTAATGTAGCGTGGTTTATGATGCGTTTTAAATAGCATTAAATCCTCCTAAAAATAATTTAAATTGGTTATAAAGCTAAAAAAATACGCAATAGGTTAAAACATGTAGAAAATAAGATAATAGGTCAATATTAATAGTCTAAGCGAACATGCTCGAACCAAGGAACCCGGGAACGCCTAACACGATCTCCCAGGTTAATAGAATTCCTTATCTAGAATTTCTGGTTCACAGACTTTCAGAATAAAGTCAAAATTTTCTCGATTTGGGATTTTAAAATAAATCGGTGACTTGGGACACCCTAAATTATCCCAAGTGGCGACTCTAAAAAAATTAAATTAAATAATCTCATTTCAAATAATGTTATTTAAATTGGAAAACTCCCTTATATTACCCTCACGGGTGGTAAAAAGAAGGTGTGACAGCTCTGGCAACTCTGCTGGGGATCACAAATCCAGAATTATTGGTTTAGGTTTTAAGATTTTGAGCTTAGGATAATTGTTATATTTGGCTTCATTTATTATCTGATTATTACATGTTTGAGCCTAATGTGCTAAATGTTGCTTTACCGCTTTGATATTGATTGAATTGTATATATAAATTGTTATGAAACTCTCTTCTCTCCGATTCTTGTAAATCTTCTAGGAAGTGTGCGCTTCATGTAACTTCTTTTTTGTTAGATTCATATCCGAATTTTATAACAAGGTTTAGACAAGTTGCAAATCTAGAGAAGCTTCTGTATTCCCGGTACGCTACCCCCTCCCCCCGCACGAGTTATCCGCTCGGGTAAGCCAGATCTAGAACAATACACATATGTTTTTAAACCTAGTATAACATAGTCTCATGTCGGTTCCCTAGTAGGAACGCTTGTTTGCATCACATGTATTTGACTTTGGGGACCAAATACAGGGGTTGGGTCTGTCTGAGACAGGTGTACCCGAAATCAAAAGACCATATGATGCATTTTTACTTGCTACTTGTAAATTTATTTGCTTTGGATTGCATGTTGTCTGGCTTCTAGAATAAAAGAGAAAAAATTTGAAAAGTCAAATTGAGGTATGAGAGAGATAATTACCCGTCTTCAGAGAATCTAGTGTCCAAAATACACCAAAACTCTGCCAAAATTTTTGAAAAAAAAAAGAAGAGAAAATGGTTTCAAAATATTTCATGTCTTTTTATTATGTCAAATTGCCCGAACTACACAAGTTTGATTCTCATCGGATGTGGAATACGTAGGAAACCCTCACCAGGTCTAATTTCATTTTTGCAAAAATAACCCAAAAAAAAGAAAGGAAAAGAATGTTTTGTCATAAATAAGTTGGGTGGTGCCATTCTTAGTTAAATAGCCAAAATGTCCCCCAAAAAGGCATCGGAAAGCTGTTTTTGCAAGAATAGCCACCTATGGTTCTTTTCTAAAATTTTGGCCGATTAACAAACATAGCCCTAAAATCTTCTTTCCTGAGGTGCTGAATATTTGCAAAGGCAGTTTTTGTTTTGAAGTGAAAATCTTTGAAAAACTGATAATTTTCTCTTGAATCAAAATAAATCATGGTCTTTAAACAATCACTCTAAATAAATGTGTAGGATGAACACTATTGAAAATGAACCTTCCACAGTCCTCGAAGAAATCCCATTAGAACTCCATATGTGGTGGAACGATATAGAGAAAGTCAGTAGAGATACTATGGTAAAAGCTTTGGGCGGTCTTGTTGGTCTTCTGAAAATCAAACCGATGTTGGATATAATTGAGGCTCTAATGCCTTTTTGGGACCCCACGTATAATGTATTCGATTTTTCTGATTTTGAGCTAACCCCTACACTTGAAGAAATAGTGGGCTATGCCAGTCTTACTGGGAATCTCAGAACAGTGGCACCAAGAGAGGTGACTCCTCATAAGTTTCTGGACCTTCTGAGTATCGATCGCGAGGTTAAAGATGGAAATCTATCCGAGGGATTTTGCACATTCTACTTCTTGTACAAGTGTTATGGGGATCCCTACTTTTTTGAGTTAACTCCTTAAGGGAACAAAAATAAATGGGAAGCACATCAAGGACTGGTTTTTATAGTAGCATTCCTGCGTGTTTTAATTTGCCCAAGAAAGGACGGAAATATAGAGTTGGGACTCATGGGAATAGCCGACTTCATGACTAAAAATGCTAATGGCACCATTGTACCAATGATCATGTCAAAGATTTATCAAGCTCTAAGTATTTGCCGAGCGGGTTTTGAGGGTTGTACATGCTTCTATAGCTTTGGATGGAAGACCACCTTTGCTGTCGTCTGGGATACATGAACTATGGCATGAACGACCTTAACTACATTGAAGAACATGAAAACCGGGTGACGGTTATGAGTTTCGGAAGATACGAAGGCGTGGTTTGTGCATTTGAGTTCCCTGACTTCCAGCAAAATCAAGTGGACATTCGGTTGGCTCCCGGTCACTGAAGTCAATTACATGTCATTCAAGGTGTGTTTTCTTCTATTGATGGATCTTCGGAGGATTCAACCATATGCTCCACAAAGTGTTCTGTGCCAACTAGGACGGTACCAAACTATCCCCTATGATGAAGATTTGAGTCAACAAGTCATCGAACTTGGCCCAAAGTCATCGAAAGGGTTCGCTAGATTTTGCATCAATGTCGGTTCCTGGTGCCACAGACTCGGGTGCAGGATTTTTCCAAAGGCAAATTATAGCCTAGTTACAAGGTTTGGTATGGTAAAAGGTTTCAAGTCCATCAGGAGCTTGAACGTCCCACCAAGAGGCCCTATGTCCAATAGTTCACTAATGGAGTGTAAGAGTAACAGGATTGGTTGGCAAAGGAGGCAAACTACAGGGCCAAGATAAGTAAATTGAGGGACAAATCGGGGATCTAAAATTTGACAATAGTGTACAGGCTGTTGTTGATGAAGGGGAGAAGAAGAAGTTGGATCAAGAAAACAAACCCCTTCGAGCACAAATCCAAAAAATGAAGATAAATGTTGAGAATCAGAAAGGAGTCGAACGGACAAAGACTGATAAATGCTCATAAGAGGAAAATATCTGAATGCAAGGATGATTTGGAACAAGGGTAGTCAAGCAAGAGCCCGGGCATAGTTGGCAAGGAACGCAGAGGGACGGGCAAAGTTCGTCCAGCAATTGAAAATGAGATATGATGGAAAAGTCACAAACTTGAAAAAAAAGCTAACCACCCTCAAGAAAGAGATGGTCAAACAAACAAAGAGCTCTAAAACAAAGAGGGAACATTGTTATGCCTTAATTTCACAGCTAGAGGAAGATATGCAACAGTTCTAGGGCCAAAGCCATCACGACACCCAAGTGCTAGAAGCTAGGTCTCAACAAATCGGTTGCTTGCTCCAAGAGAAGTCTATCATCAGGGAAAGGGTTAGAGCAATTGTTGATTACATCGTCATGAAATACCTATGAATGTGAACACATGACTAGAACCCCCTTCAATACTGCAGTATTGACCTTTGTTCGCCAGATAATGAGTGACCTGGATTGTCTCCAAGGGGATCTTGCACGTAGGCCCGTGGTGAGACCGACTGATGTCCCACGAGCCCCTAGAGTAGAAGCACTTATGTATTCTTAATTTTCATTTTGAGTTTGTATTTCAAATTCTAGTTGTAGAGTGTGTTTTGAGTCAATTTTTTTCCAATTTCAAGAAAAGTATGATAGAGTCATTTGTAATAGAAAAGATTGGGAGTTTTTATGAAATTTGAGGAAAAATAAAAAATTGTGTTTATTTATTTAATGCATTTATTCCTTGAACTAAGTGATGATCTAATTCATGCGGCGTCGTAATACGTAAGAAATCCCTATCGAATCTGATCATGGTCTTAAAATAACTCAAATGAAAGAAAAATGACGGAAAGAGAAAAGCTAAAGGAAAAAACAATAAGAATAAAAGAGAGAAAACAAGAAAAGAGAACGAAAACAGTAAGAGAATACAAAGGAGAGCAAGAGAAATATCAGGGAGACAAACAAAAGCTGGGATGAGACATGCAATCGTTGCAAAAACATATAGAAACACATTTAACTGTATAGGTGCATCACACCCCCAATGTGTGATTCCTTATGTTTTAATTTCTTCGAAATAATTGGCTTGTTGTGCCTATTGTTGAGTATAGGTTCTGTTCTATAGTGGCTGGTTTTGTGGTAACCTGGCTTCGCACCCTTTCTTCACAAGATCCTAGGGCAATGTAGAAATTTCATCAGAAGGTCATCTACCAACGATTCCTATCCCAGAGAATAGCCCGCTGTCGGTTATCCTAAACTCAGAGTCAGCATATGCTGCAGAGAATAGGGCATTGCGCCTCCGCGTGTTAGAAATATGGATGCCTGGTCCAATGGTAGAGAGTCGCCAAGTTCCGTACCTGGTTTCCCCGAGCTACTCTCCAAAGATAGTGGAAATCCCAATGTCCCAATAAGTTACCCAAATACTCCACTTTAATACCCCACCATCTAAGCTCACTTTGTCGGAACACCTTCTAAGGGCCGCCCCCAAGTGATTTTGGGAGTGGCCTCTAACATATTCACCGCACCACCAACCTCGGCCACAACACAACCCACTTTTCCCACGACAAGCTTTGATCCATCATACTCACTTTCCAAGTACTATCTTTTCCACCATACCTTACCCATTTCACCACCAATTCTTACCCTCAATAGCCCTGGTACGAGTTTATCGCATGAAAATAAAGAACCACGAGCAAGAGCAAATTACTCAGAAAATGAGGAGCATGGAACAGAGCCTCAAGAATATACAAGGCTTGAGCGGACAAAAGAGTATATCCTATGTTGATTTATCCATGTTCAACTACCTCTTGGTTATAAGATCCCCAAGTTCGAAAAGTATAATGGCTACGGGGACCCCATAGCCCACCTCAAGAGGTATTGCAATCAACTGAGAGGGGAAGGTGGAAAAGAAGAGCTTCTAATGGCTTATTTCAGAGAGAGTCTAATGGGTATTGCATCCGAGTGGTACATGGATCAAGACATATCTCGCTGGTACATATAGGTTGATTTTGCTCGTGATTTTGTCAGGAAGTTTGAGTACAACATAGACATAGCTCCCGATAGCAATTCCCTATCGAATCTCAAAAAGAAGTCATCGGAAAGTTTTCGAGAATATGTTGTTAAATGGCGCGAACAAGAAACCAAGGTTAAGCCTCGATGGACAAGACTGAAATGGTTAGTGTTTTTCTACAAGCCCAAGAGGCTGACTACTTTCAAAATATGATGTCTACAATAGGAAATCCATTTGCTAAGGCTATCAAGATTGGTGAGATGGTCGAATCTGAAAACAGGTCGCATATTGAGCCAATCTGCCATAAGAGCTATGTACCAAGCAACCCAAAGCGGTTCAGGTGGTGTAGCAAACAAAAAGAAAAAAAAGAAAAGGTGGCGATGGCGCCTTCAAGTCTAAGAAACCAACGTCCACCCAGAGGTTACTTCCCTCCAAGCACCCCACAACATTATTATCCTCATCAGGATGTGGCCTATATTGTGGCTCCTCAGTCATACGCAGTAATGAATGCCCATCCATACGCTCGGCCACAACAGAAGTTTAACCAAAACCGAGATCCACTTCAAAGAAATAACCCTCCTCACCAATCCCCATATAATCCTCGTCCCCCTAAAAATAATTTTCCATATAATGCATGCGCTCGAGAACCACCCAGAAGAACAAATTTCACACCTTTTGGTGAATTATATTCTAGCCTTTTCCCTAATCTGGTCCAAATGGGTTTGTCGCAACTCGTACCCTCGAATAGAAAAAACACAGAGTGACCTTCCTACCGACCCGATACTCGATGTGCTTATCATTCTAGGGTGGAAGGGCACGACATTGAGGATTTTTGGACTCTCAAAAGGGAAATCGAAAACTTACTAGAGTAAAAGAGGGTAGTGTTGAAAGATGAAGAGATCCCCAACGTGACCAAAAATTAATTGCTGGCTCACAACAACGGGCCAATTATTGGGATGATTTGTGAAGATAAAAAGTTTGACCCAGCTCTAAAAGGCATCGTTGCCATCACCGATGTGGAAAGAAAGTGAAAGGCTTCCACAAAGCAAGATAAGGGGGAGAAGAAGAGTAACTCCACTCCTCGAAGTGAAAAAAATACGATAAGAACCAAAACAGCGGCAGTACCCCCTAAAGACGTCATTCTTTATGTTCCCCGATCTCACAGGAAAGAACAATTGGCATTGAGTCCTCTCAAGAGGTTCAAGCTAAACAAGGGACCTAAGATGTACGTACCAAGAGGGACTTATGTGGCACGGGGTTTGGAAATTTCACCAAGGCTAAATGAGCAAGTGGTTATCAACCACGCACCATAGAAGTCCGTGAAGGATCCCACTGTCAACCCCTAGAATTACAACATAGCGGTAGTGACGTACAAAGGAAAAAAAATCGCAGGGGAAGTAAATGAAACCAGCCCATCTGGGAGGTACCTCAATCTGGAGGAAGTGAATAATGTCAAAGAAAAGTGCTTCCCGCTCAAAAAACCACTTAGTGTCAAAAAAGCATAGGAGTTCTTCCAAAAAATAAAAACCGCGGACTACGAGATAATTGAACAACTTCAGTAGTCTCCCGCTTAGGTCTCGCTTTTATCTCTGTTGATAAGCTAAACTGAGCATCAGAAAGTGATGATAAAGACCCTCAATGAAGCTTATGTTCCAATTGAAACCACTGTTGAACAACTGGAAAGGATCGCAGAAAGATTCTTTGCAGTCAATAAGATTCCCTTTAGCAAGAATGATTTGCCCCCCGAAGGGGCCTCCCATAACAAAGCCCTCTATTTGACAGCTAATTGTGAGGGGTACTATGTTAAAAGAGTCATCCTGGATGGCAGATCCAAAGTTGATTTCTGCCTTCTCTCAACTTTGCAAAGAATCGAGATTGGGACTGAAAGAATCGGGGCTAACAATGTTTGTGCCCGTGCCTTTGATGGCATCAAGAGAGACACCATAGGCGAGATCGATTTGATTTTGACTATTTGTCATGTGGACTTCGAGGTGACATTTCAGGTCCTCTACATGGATAACTCCTATAACTTTCTCTTAGGAAGGCCTTGGATCCATGTTGTAAGGGTTTTACCTTCTACCATCCATCAAATGGTGAAATTTAAGCACAAAGATAAGGAAACTGTGGTTTATGGAGAAGACGAGCAGTCAATTTATCGGGACCCATCAGTCCCATATCTCAAAGCTAGAAAACGTAGTGAGCATATAGTCAATCAAGATTTTGATGTGGTAGTTGCAGATCAATATGAAGAGGGAAGCCCATGTCCTCGGACCTTTCTGTCGAATGTGTCCATCATGGTCACTACTAAAATGATCAAGCATAGTTATAATCCTGGGAAGGGACTCGTGGCATCATTGCAAGGTATCACATAACCTATCACTTTAGCTGCCAGCGAGAAGTTCTTCGGTGTGGCTTTTCACTCCACAGAAATTTACGTGACATGGGCAAATGAACGAAAGAACAATGGTTGGGTTCTAACTCAACCATCCCGAATCTCTACAAAACATTTGTCAAACCCAAGTACGCAGAAAAATAAAAAGATGAGGCCATCACGACTGAGGAAATTGAAGATATATGTGGAGCCATGAGGCAATTGTTATATGGAGCGCATATAGTCCAGCCTGGTGAAGGCTCGAGCACTGTTGAGGTGAAATTTATGGGGCCGATGCCAAGTTGCAAAATTGGAAGGCTACTCTGTCCCCGGTCAAGCGAGAATCCAGGTAGTCCAGTCTTGCCACCTTTTCTGAATTCCAATTTATTCCATGGTGTAACTCAAATTTTTCTTTTAGTTTATTGTCTTTAAAATTCCAATGTAAACCCTGAAATATTCAAATTCAATGAAATGAAATCAATATTTCATTGTCTATGAATCTCTTTCTTTATTCTTTCTGATTTTGTTACTTTTCTTATTTCCCCCTTTCAGTTCTAATAATGCGGACTCAAATAATATGACATCCTTGCGGACTTCGCGCCTAGATCATAGAATTCTCTAATTGTGAAATAATGAATCAGGAATTGGCATATGATGAAGATGAGGATTTTAGGGAAATAAACCGAGAACTGGAAAAATTCGGGAATAAACCTAAGCCAAACTTAAATGAAACTGAGCCGGTTAATTCGGGTAGTTCAGAAGAGGTCCAAGAAACCATGATAAGTATTCACACAGATGAAAGACCTGGGATGCATTGATGCAACTTTTTTTCGAATTCAAAGATGTGTTTTCTTGGTCTTATGATGATATTCCAGGACTAAGTTTTGATTTAGTGGTACATAAATTGCCGACTTACCCCGATTATCCTCTTTTCCAGTAAAACAGAGGAAGTTCAAAACTGATATCACTGACAAGATCAAAGAAGAGGTTACCAAACAATTGAAGTCGGGGGTGATCCGAGTGCTTTGATACACCACATGGCTGGCTAATGTGGTTCCCGTACCAAAGAAAGATGGGAAGGCTCGAGTGTGTGTTGACTATCAAGATCTGAACAAAGCAAGTCCCAAGGACAACTTCTCTTTGCCAAACATCCACATCCTTGTTGACAAGTGTTCCAAACATGAGACACAATCTTTCATGGATTGTTATGCTGGATATCATCAGGTCTTGATGGATGAAGAAGACGTGGAAAAGACATCTTTCACTACACCCATAGAGAACCTATTGTTACAGGGTCATGCCTTTTGGTTTGAAGAATGCTGGAGCAACTTATATGAGGGTTATGACTGTCATCTTTCACGACATGATGCACCAAGAAATCAAAGTGTATGTGGACGATGTTGTAATCAAATCCAAAACACAAAACGACCATGTTCAGGACCTGATAATGTTCTTTGAGCGGATGTGTAAGTATGACTTGAAGCTAATCCATCTAATGAGAATTTAGGATTCCGTCTAGCAAACTCTTGGGATTTATAGTCAGCCTGAAAGGCATTGAGGTAGATCCAACAATGATAAAGTCTATTCGAGATTTGCCTCCCCTAAAAACCAAGAAAGAGGTTATGAGCCAGTTGGGAAGGTTGAATTACATCAGCCAGTTCATTGCTCAATTGACATCCACATGTGAGCCCATATTTAAGATGTTAAAGAAAGATGCAACAAATAAATGGATAGATGAGTGCCAGGAAGCCTTCGACAAATCAAAGAATATTTGTCGTATCCGCCAGTCTTGGTCCTACCTGAACATGTGAGGCCTTTGTTTTTGTATTTGACAGTCTTGGAGAATTCCATCGGATGTGTCCTCGGGCAATATGATGAGACCGAGAAGAAATAACAGACAATATACTATCTGAGCAAAATGTTCACTAGCTACAAAGTCAAATACATGTAGTTGGAAAGGACTTGTTATGCCCTAACTTGGGTCACTCAGAAGCTTAGGCATTACCTATTGCCCTACACCACTTATCTCATTACCAAGTTGGACCCTTTGAAGTACATATTCCAAAAGCCAATGCCCACAAGGAGGTTAGCAAAATGGCAAATCCTGCTCACCAAGTTTGACATAGTCTATGTCACCTTCACGAAGATGAAAGCCCAAGATTTAGTAGATCACCTGGATGAAAACCCAGTTGATGATGAGTATCATCCTTTGAGTACTTACTTCTCAGATGAGGAAGTAAATTAAGTTGAGGTAACATTAGAAGACACCAATGCTTGGAAAATTTTCTTCGATCGAGCTGTGAACGCAAAAGGTGTAGGGATTGGGGCAATTTTTATCTCACCCACTGGCCAACACTATCTAGCCACAGCCCGGCTTCAATTTTTCTGCACAAACAACAATGTCGAGAATGAAGCCTGCACAATGGGTATGAATATGGAAATAAACCATGATGTGGAAGAATTGATAATCATGGGAGATTCGGATCTTATTATCTAACAACCTCAGGGAGAATGGGAAACTCGAGATGTCAAGCTTTTTCCATAAAAAAAACATGTGGAAGATCTTAGCAAGCAGTTCAAATTAGTCGACTTCAGGTACATTCCTCGTTCCACAATGAGATAGCAAATGCACTCGCTACTTTGGCCTCGATGTTGCCATGTCAAGGCAATGTACACATTGAACCTTTGGAAATCCAAATCCGAGAAAGGCATGCTTATTGCAATGCAGTTGCGGTGGAACCAAATGTTCAGCCATGGTATCATGATATCAAGAGACTTCTAAAAACAAAGGAATATCCCGAGCATGCCAATGGAGACCAAAAGAGAACCATTAGAAGGCTTGTCAATGGTTTCTTCTTGAGGGGGGAAGTCTTGTACAAAAGGAGTCCAGATCTCAACCTGTTAAGATGTGTGGATGCCCAAGAGGCTTGAAAACTCATGCATGATCTACATGCAAGAGTGTGTGGATGCCATATGAATGGATACGTCCTGGCAAAGAAAATCCTTTGAGTAGGATACTACTGTATGACCATGGAAAAGGATTTCTTCAGCTTTGTCCAAAAAAGTCATCAATGTCAGGTGCATGGTGACCTGATTCATGCACCACATACAGAATTGCATCATATGTCAACGTCGTGGTTGTTCATTTCTTAGGGTATGGATGTCATTGGGCCAATCTATCCAAAAGCTTCAAATGGGCATAGATTCATATTGGTTTCCATTGACTACTTCATAAAATGGGTTGAAGCAGCTATTTTCAAAGTCGTCACTAAGAAAGCAGTGGTAGACTTCGTGCACTCCAATACCATCTGTTGTTTTGGTATTCCTACAACTATTATTCAGAAAATGTTATGAACTTGCATAGTCATTTGATGAGGGGGATATGTGAGAAATTTAAGATCACGCATCAAAATTTGACCCCTTATCGGCCCAAAGCTAACGGTGTTGTTGAAGTAGCAAGCAAGAACATCAACAAGATTCTGAGAAAGATGATTCAAAGTTCAAGAAACTAGCATAAAAAGTTGTCGTTTGCATTATTGGGATATCCCACAACTGTGTGCACATCAGCCGCAGCAACACCTTATCTATTGATTTATGGCACTGAAGTCGTAATACCCGCAGGGTTGCAATTCCATCTCTCCGAATCATTGTTGAGGCTGAAGTTGAGGATAGTGAGTGGGTCAAGACTCATCTAGAATAGTTAACCTTGATTGATGAAAAGCGAATGGCCACAATTTTCCACGGGTAATTATATCAACAAAGAATGGCCCGGGCCTATAACAAGAAAGTGCGGCCTATGAACTTTGAAGTGGGGAAACTCATGTTGAGAAACATTCTCCCTTATCACAAGGTAGCAAATGAAAAGTTCGCCCCAACTGGAAGCGCCCATACATTATCAGAAAATCGTTGCCAAAAGAGGCGTTGTACCTAGAGACATGGAAAGAAATAACCCTGAAACAGCTGTAAATGCAAACGAGGTAAAAAGGTATTACATTTAACCCTTTTTGTGGTATCAATATTATCCTATTGGGATGACAAAGGCTTTAATTCTTGCTTCCCCAAACACTATAATCCTTTGCTAACCCTTGTCGTGTCCTCCCTTTTTCCTTTCCGTGGGAATCGGGTTTGTCACATTTTGGTATAGGATAACTCGTTCCTTTTGGGAATCAGGTTTTGCATTTTTGAAGAGTTTCCACCTAATGATTTATCATGCATTAGGACACCAATGGGGTTCAATTCTAAATTCCATTTGAATAACCAAAGATTAGGTAAGGGCTTGAAATTATCCCAAGTGGAAGGTGTTAGGCACCCCTCAGGATCCACTAGTGTAGTTCTTAGCCAAACAATTATTGTGAATTTGGGATACAGTTAACATACAAACAGATAATGCTCAAATAGGAGTGGATTTATTACAAAACTGGTTTAAAAGTAAACAAAGTTTGAAGGAACAACTAAAGAGCTGATTTTAAGCAGGAATTGCAAAGAGAAGTAAATGAAGGGGGTCCTAGGTTCATATTTAATATGGATTACATCAATACAATACCCAGTAATCACTTCTTATGGGAGAGGCTACAGGTGGTATTAGTGCACCAGTCATCATATCCATATCCACCTTTTCCCACCTCGTTTAAGGTACTAAAGCGCATATTGGTCTCTATTACTATTGCATGCTATTACCCGTCCCATTTCTATCAGTCTCGGAGGCATTTAGGAGTAATATTCCTAAAGGGATGGGATATTAGGCTGATTGATTTCAAAGGAAAAAAAATCTAAGGCGACATACAAAAACACATACTGCATGTTAGGGAAGCATATAAACAGATAAAGGCTCAAATGCACCTCTTTGAACAAAAGCACATAACTAGCATGACTTACACATACTTTTTAGGTCTGATTGAAATACCAAAGACGACGGAAGTTTGAGTCAGCGCCAGATTCATCAGAAACCTTAGATAAAAAGTCAAAAATCAGGCCTGCCTACTAGTTGGAGTAGTTACCAATTAACAGAGGCGAATTCAGTTTTATTATTATTACTCTAAGACTTGCCTAAATCTTTAAATGAAGCCCTATAGGCATGATATATACTTAATTCAGAAGGTGGTTAATACCTCAAAACGATTTGTTTGAAATCATATAGCATGCTTGCTAAACCTTTTTGAGTAAGGGAATTAGATTATTTAAAAAATGAATTCAGAATAGACTGATTTTCAAAAAGACCAATTTTAGATTCTGGAGGTGATGGCATCTACTATTACTAATTTAAACCCTATGATCGTGATATCTAACATTGAGTGTGAATGGAACGAATTATATTTATTTAAAAATCCCTATAGGCATGATTTCTATGTGTTACGGATTTTAGCATTAAGAACATGACATTTATTTTAGCCGTTTAGAACCTAAAACATGATATCTAAGTGTCGTACAAAATTTAAAATACGTCCTTTAGGCAAGTTATCTAGGTGTGACATTGACCATTAGAAATTGAGATAAACCCTACAGACATGGTGTCTAAAAAAAGGCAAAATTGAATACAAAGAACTTAAATAGTCCTATAAATAGGTTATCTAGGTGTGACATTGATCATGAAGAAATTGAGATAAACCCAATAAGCATGGTGTCTAAAAATACAGAATCGAACACAAAGAACTCAAATAGTCCTATAGGCAGGTTATTTACCCTTGAGCATACATGATCACCCAACGCTTTTCGTTAGCCATCCCCAAATGTTTATTACATATTATTACAAACCGGTAATACTAAATTACATCAGAAAGAATGAAAGAAAAAGCTACAACCATAGGAAAGCCTGATTTGACTTCCTATATGAGATATACAAGGAACCGTACCATTGCCAATGCCATTAATTTCAAAGCCCTTCTCAGACTTGGGTGTGTCAGAGTTCCCTAAGGGCCTCAATAGGACCCCCAAACAGTGCTCACACCCAAGTTACATAACCATAATAGAGATGAGTGCAGTGTGGAAATGCCAGCCCTCATGTGTCAAAGTTTAGAATGAGCTCTTGGGTCCTAAGGCAGGGCTCACATGAGAGGGGCAGAACTTAAGTCTAAGAAGAGAGTGAAAATGCAGAAACAGAGTTTTAAGAGCTGAGAAAGTAAGGGATAGGAAAAGGGTGATGGGAGATAGCCATCAACATTTCAGGGAGTTAATAACTTCACAAAAGGGGCAGGGGATTGGAAATCCATTGCAAAGAGCTTTCACACTTAGGCATGGGTCAAATTTGGTCATGTGCAGCAATAGAAAGTGTTGGCACACCTGTGAATCAACCAGAACACACAACATATAAGAGAGACATGGAGGTTATGATCCTATGAGGATCAACTTTGGGTCATGCACAGCAATTACCAATGATGTCATGCCCCAAACCAACAACAAGTATTAAACACATTGGGGTAGGGATATAGGATTCACAGGTCATAATATATTGATCCAGAACAGGAGAAGTAAAATTACAGCATGTTTAATAATAATACTGGGTCAAATATAATCAGTAGGCAGACAAGAGTACAAGAAACAGTAAATAAGCATGTTGTTGATGCTGAAAAGTTAATTAGAACATACTAGTAAGAAATGTAAATGCAAAAAATAAGCAAGTTTTCCCACAGCCTAGCTTTGGCTTTCAGCTGGCTATGTAAAGGAGCAATATAGTAATAACAGAGAAGAGAGAGAGGTTTAGTGTGTATGTTTGAACTCAAGTGTTTATGCCTTGTGTTCGTGTGTTTTAAAGAAAAGAAGTACAAGATATTTATTGTTTGAGTAAGAGAGAGGTAATAAACCACAAACATTGAAACAATCTTGATTCGGAATCAATTATACAAGTGATTCCCTTTCATTAAGGGAGAACTTGCTTAACGGGCATTGATAGGTTTAAAACAAGGAAAGAAATCAATTTGCCAGCAGGCTGACAGTTGCCATAGGAGAAGTAGTAAAATATTTAGCTAGTAATCGAGTCTAGGTTCAAAGATACTCTAACTTTGGAAAGGATTCAGTAAGGCAAAATAGGAAAAGTTTAATGGGCAAGTGAAATCAGAATTTCACAAAGGAAAAGTTTGAAATTAGTCACAATTTTGAAAATTAGCCAAAGAAGGAGACTCGACATATAAATAAGGTGCATAAACATTATACATGTGAGGCCAAGCCTGTTGGAAAAAGCAAATAGCATACAATAGTAGAAGTCAAAGAAAATTCAATAGATAGCAACACTCGAAGCATGATAGTCACTTGAATCAGTAGTGAAGAAACATGGAATATCAAAAGTATGTGAAAATCCCACAGTAGTAGGTGAGAAAAACCCCTTTGAAAATTAGGGTTCCGAACATAATAATATTTTAGAGGTGATAGAAACACAGAATCAGAAGAATCATATAAAGGAATAGGGGTAAAGAACTTCATATCGAGCTATGCAATTAAACGAATAGTCTCAGACCCAAAACCATATGGTTTTCAGCAATAGAAAATTTTAACGATGCAAAAACAGACAAATCGGATAAAAATCAAGCAAACAAACATTCGTCTAATGAACAGTCAAAAGAAATTAACATGCAAACTCAGGTAGAGGGACAACACGAGAAAACATAGAAACATATGTCAAAAATCAAAGAAAAGTTTTTTGAAATAATTTAACAAAACCCTAATTGGAAGAAATAAGGAGTTTTTGAAACCAGAGTTTCAAAAGAAGCATCGAGAAAAACGTTTAGAGGTTCAGAGCAAACATAGATTTGAAACAGATCTAAAAGAAATCGAAAGGACCTTAAAGTTTAGGGTTTCAGAAGAACCCAAAATAATGAGAAAGGCTTTGAAAACCATCGATCTAAGCCAGAGAGTTAAAAGTCAGACTCGACTAGCCATGATTGGCTGGTGAAAGGTTGGAGACAATTGGAAAACAGTCATAAACTGAAATTGAACAGGGTCCGGACCAAACTCTTTCAAGTTCTAGCCTCGAGACCATAAGAATCGAACATATAGAAACCAATGGGGTTGATACAGGTCTCTGATGACCTTGGAAGCCATAGATTTGGGAGGTATACGGTTGTAGTTTGATGGCGGCGGCTAGGGTTTGAGAGGATTTGAGAGAAGGCTGAGAGAGAAGGGAGTTCAAGGGCTTTTGTAGGTAAAAATCACTAGGGTTTGGGGTAGTTTGGAATTGATTTAGGAAAGGGTTAGCGTGAGCCGTTGATCTGAGCGATCAACGGCTGGGATTAAATGGGTATCTGAGTGGGTCGTTTAAAAGGGTTATGTATCGGTTTGAACGAGAACCAGGTCGGGGTAAAATTAGTTTTAAATTGGGTTTAAATTGGGCTATTATTGGGCCTAGATTTTAAATAGTTATTTTTCCCTATTTATTTTATAAAAATTGCAAATTAATATCTGGAAAAAATTAAAAACAAAAAAATGAGTTATAATCTATAAATATCAATTTAAAGATACTAATCTTAAATTTTATAAACGCAGTTAAATTTTAAACGAAGCTAATGTTGCAATTATATAGAACTTAGCTTTAAAAATATTGAATAAATTTAAAAAAATATGAAAAAATTATCTTAGCTATATTTTGGCATAAATATGAGAATCCAATAAATGAATTATCAAAAGAAATAATTTTGGAAATTATTATTGGATTTTTATGGATAAAATAGGGTAATAAGTTGATTCAAAATTTTTTAAAAATTAAGGAAAAATAATAAAACTTTTGGACATACTTATATATGCATGCATATTCTATATTGAAGGCATTTTGTATATTAAAAATATATAGAAAAAAAATGGCATCAACAACCCTTTGAGTCGGTTACCTTTCTTTGATTACCCTATTTGGAACCCGAAAACATTTGTAAAGAAAATCAAATCAAAATCAAAAAACAAAGTTTACCTGAACTACATTCGACTTTATTCCAAAAGGATACATAGGCTACATAGGCAGTCTCTCTCTGGGGTTTAGACACACCAAAATAAAAATCCAAATTCTCTCAAAAGTTGAAACTGGGGTAGAAGTTATAATTGCTCAGCGATGATCTCGCCTGAATGGTTCCAAAGTTGTAATTCATCCAAATCATTTTTACCAAAATCCTATCATGTCCTTCCGATCAATCGATGAGTATGTTCAATGATCAAAGAATACATCTACTTGGATCTCACACAACAAAATGAGAGAAATAAAATGAGAGAGTCTTATCAGTGAAAACCCACACGATCACCGTAAGGCGATGGTAAGCAGAGAAATGAAAAATGAGAGAGTCTTGTTAGTGAAAACTCACAAAGAGCACTACGAGGTAATAGTGAGAGAGAAATGAGAGAGATTAGCTCGTGAAAGCCCGTAAAGGGCATCCCTGATTGAAAAGAGGATCCTCGCAGCCATCAAAGTCGACAGAGTCTTGGCAAGGTTTCTCGATTCTGAGATAAAAGTTGTGACAAATTTTTGAGAGTCAGATGGTTTACACAGATTAGGCATCCAGTCCAAAAGGCATGTTATATTCACTGAAGTCTGCATATACTCCAGATAAGTCCTTCTTTCCTTTCCCCGAAAGGGACACTTCTTGTCATAAAAGCATTTTCCACTCCATTGTATGTTTCTTTGAATTCCTTTCGCTCTAACTCTGTTCCAAAAACTAAGACAAAGAAAGGATGGTAAGACTGATTTAAAGAGTTCTCATTTGATTCAAGAAAAAATGCAAAAAGAAACCCAGCCTCGTTAGGGGCACAAGTCGGCCTCGACTGGCCATGGTGGCCGATGATTCGAATTCAAAACTCTCGGAAGGAGAAAATCAAATTGAAGTGCCTATAAAGGCAAATAAAGTTGAAAAGGTTGAGTCCCACATGGCCAACCATCTCGGTAAAGGTTTGAAAAGCCAAGGTACCCCAATGCTCTGAAATTGAAGTTGGAAGAAAGAATCCAGAAATGAAAGGTCTACAAAGGCAAAAATAAAGTTGAAAAAGGTTAAGTCCCATACGACTAGCCGTTGCATCAAGTTTGAGGAGCCAAAAGTTTCCATCAACTAATCGTTATGGCAAAGTCTGGAAAGATCAGGGTTTCTCCAGAGTAATAAATGCAACCAGTATTTAGGAAACAACCGGTTGCAGATGAAAGGGGCCAAAATCAAGAGGTTAAAATAATCAAAGCCACAAAACTAACCACCGTTTCAAACTGACAAATTACTCTTTGTTTGAAAAATAGGAAACAAGTGTAATTCAAAGCAACATTGCAAGAAGCAGGTGCAACCAACAAGAAACTGTGCAAGGGCTAGAAACAGCTTTGCAGCAACAATCCAAAAAGGCAAGTCCCCTCCAAAATTCTTTCCCCCATTTACTCATCCTATGAAATTTTTTAAAAAAAAATGATGGAAAAAAAAAAAGAAGAAACGAAGAAGAAAGATTCAAAATCATGGTAGCCTAGGGTCCCCAATATCTAGCTACATTTACTCATATGGTCTTATTCCCTAGTTGCTCCCAGCATAACCCGGTAGTCTTTTCTATTGTAGGGTTCCACTCCCTAGTTGATTCCCGGAATAACCTGATGACTTTCCCAGCATAACCCGTGGACCTCCCCCACATAGCCTAAGGATCTTTTCTTTTTCGGCATAACCCGTGGACCTCCGGGGATAACCCGAGGACCTTTTTCTTTTTTGGAATAACCCGATGAACTTTCCTCCCATAACCCATGGACCTCCCCGGCATAACCCGAGGACCTTTTTTCTTTTCTGGAATAACCCAACGACTTTTCCTGCATAACCCGTGGACCTCCCTGGCATAACCCGAGGACCTTTTCTTTTTCGGCATAACCCATGGACCTCTCCATCATAACCGGAGGACCTTTTTCTTTTACAGCACAACCCATGGACCTCTTTGATATAACCCGAGGACCTTTTTCTTTTCCGGCATAATACAATGACTTTTCGGGCATAACCAGTGGACTTCCCAGGCATAACCCGAGGACCTTTTTCTTTTCCGGCATAACCCGATGGCTTTTCTAGTATAACCCATGGACTTTCTCGGCATAACCCGAGGACTTTTTTATTTTTCGGCATAACCTGATAACTTTCCCGGCGTAACCCGTGGACCTCCCCGCCATAACCTGAGGACCTTTTTCTTTTTTCGGCATAACTTGATGACTTTCCCAGCATAACCCTTGGACCTTCCTAACATAACCCGAGGATCTTTTTATTTTCCGGCATATCACGAGGACCTTTTTATTTTCCGGTATAACCCAGTGACCTTTTCTGACATAACCCGTGAACCTCCCCAACAAAACCTGAGGACCTTTTTTTCGGCATAACCCGATGACTTTTCTAGCATAACCCGTGGATCTCCCCAGCATAACCCCAGGACCTTTTTCTTTTCTGGCATAACCCAATGACTTTTTCAGATAACCATGGACCTCCTCGGCATAACTCGAGGACCTTTTTCTTTTCGGCATAATTCGATGACTTTTCCGGCATAACCTGAGGACCCCCGGCATAATCCAGTCATTTTTCCAGCACAACCTGGTAATTTTCCCAACTTAGGGCCTCCAATACCCATTTGGCTTCATTTCATATATAGTGTCTCCACTCCTTAATCTCTTTTCCTTAAGGATACACAATCCTGATTTTAATTGCTTTCAATAAAGAAATAGTTTAGATTTTGTTGCAATAACTCGCAAAATTTTCCTAGTGAAAACTGGGGCAAAAATATTTCATTCATTTTTTTGCTTTGGTGCCTGAATAGGTTTTTACTGTGAGTCACAAGATTTGAAATGACCAAAAGAAGAAGTCCCAACCCAAATAAAAGGAAAAAAAAAGAAACAAGAAAAGAAGTTGAATACTGAGTGTAGAAGCAGAGAAAACATGCGGACTACTCAAAATTTGCTTCAAGTCACAAGCTTCGCATATCTCGCCTTGGTCCGAAAAGTTGAAGAATAATGAGCCAGCGGTTGCAGTTAACGAGCATCAAAATTCAAATCAGAGTCTACAGGAAGAACCAGCCAAGACTCAAGATCAAGCTTTAGAAGGTTTATAGATAGGAATATTATAACTCTTAGTTGATAGGCTTGGCTAGTTTAGCTTCTCATCTTTCATTGTGGTGTAATAAGAAGTTTAGCGAGCAGAAACAGTAGCAACAGCAGTGAAATCACAGTTTTCCGATAGTCTTAGCTACCAAAACTTCCAAAACTACTCTGACATGATTCCTTTATATCCAAGGATATGTAGGAAACATTTGAAGCAAGGTTCGGCCAGGCTCTTTAAAAAATGTTTCTCACAGAGTTTCAAACGGGCAAAAATCCATTATAGTTGCTAATTTTATCATTTCTCGAAAATCTTTCGTGTTTCCGAGCAAAGAGAGAAACCTGTGAGCATATGATTTTTGTCCTATACTAAATACTCCTATAAAATACCAAGAAAACACTTTTTTCATAATTATTTTCCAGTTTTAGGTATTTTGTAGAATTTTATTTAATTGTTTGCATTTTTAAGCATGCTTAAATTTAATTTAAACCATGAAAATATAAAAAATACCATGCATTTCATTTAGTATTTATTTTTATATTTTTAGGATTAATCACTAATTCTTTATTTTATAAAAATTGAAAATAAAAAAATAGCTCATTTTTACATTTTTTATCTTTTAATTTTTAGGTTATCGATTTTTCTCTTTTAATCTAGAATTAAATAACTTTTATAATTTTTTAATTAGGTGATTGGCTTAATTTCGCAAGTAAGATAATTTTGGATTTTTATTTTAGGATTTTTTTTGTTAAAAAAGAGAAAAAAAAAAAGGAAAAGGAAAAGGAGTAAATGAAGGGTCTTTCAATTGGGCTGATTTTATTCCTATATCAGTCTAGAATCCCAGCCCAAAAAAATACCCAAATCCGCCCCTAAACCTAGTCTCAAATAATAGTCCACCTGGTCTAGTCCCCAACCTTCCATAAACGACTCAGTTTTGCCCATCCCTAATCACAACTGTTAGATCCTAATGATCCAACAGTTCGGAATTGGCCAGCTAATTAATGTAAAAGTGTCCTAACAAGACTAACCCCCCCCCCCCCCATTCAACCCTCACTCAATCTCACCATCTCCCATTAAACCAAACCTTAGCTGCCTGTATATCCCTCACCGGCTACGCCGCTGACCACCCGCCGAAAATCACCCATGGCGGTGCCCGTACTCCAAACCACCCCAAAACCTACACTAGATGATCTTTAGCCTCTCCTATAAACCATCCCGCTATCAGCTTCCCCAAAATCCCCACACAATTCACCAATCTTAAATCTAAGATCGAACGCTCAAAACCCTAAATCACTCAAATGAACCCAAAATCAAAACCCCCACAGCCCTCAACCTCCCCTCACCACTAGCCTATCCTCAATTTCCCAAAAACCGCGCTAATTCCTTCAAATCTTAAATCTAAGATCCCCCGAACTCTAGCTTTTACTCTCTTCTAATTCTCGGACATTGTTTGGTTAGTTGAACCCCAAATTTCATTAGTCGAATTTTTTTAGAACAGTCGATTAATGTTCGTTCACGTTGACTTGAGGATATTTGGTCAAAATTCGTAGCCGGTTTGGTCTCTTAAAACGAATTTAGGTAATTATTTTCAGTCTTACTATTGATTTGTTTGGTGTTTCCTTTCTTTGCATGTTCAGTTTTCTTGTTTAGACGCATGATTTAGATTTTTCTTCTTTGAATATTAATTTTATTTCTGGCATCTATCTTGTTAGAATAACTGAAGCATGTTCAAAATCACAGTATTAGAAATTCAATTTGTTTAAGTTCAGGTCTATTTAGGTTTAATGTCTAGGTGTTTGTTAAATTGTTCGTTCTGAGTTCTCCTCTTGTGTTTGCTTCTCTTTTAGGTTTGTTTCAATGCTTAGTTAATTAGGATAATGTTATAAGTTAATTGATTGCCTATTTAGCCGATTCTTGATTAGCTTAGTCTTGGCTTGATTCAATCCGTTTAATTGAAACTAGCTAAGTTTGACTTTTATGCTTTCTTTGCATAAGCATTCTGGATTCTTGATAGTTTGTTTGATTACAAGTTAAATGCATCGTTCGCCTATGATTAGTAGTTTAAAATCTGTCCATCAGGTTTAAACCCTGAATTGCCTGTAAGCTTAAGATTGATTTTGGAATTAAAAGAATAACTGAAATAGTGCATAGGAGATTCCTTAATTGTCTTTAAAATTAGAATAGGATCAGATATGGTTATTGGAGTAGTCAGTAAAATAAAAGGGTAAAACTGAACTTTTACATAGAAGGGATATCAGAATATTCTAAGAATATCACAGTTGTCCCTATCCTTAGCATTAAATGTTGGAATTGGATAAGAAATGGACGGACAACTGTACAAGAAATGTTTTACTATTATAGAATATAAGGAATTAGGTTAGAATATTTCTTTCTTGGATGCTCTTTGGGCACTCTATATAAAGAAAGCATTCTCTCATACTTACACACACAATCATTAGCAATCATTGGCATTATTCTCTGCAAAAGAGGTTCTCTTTCCAGATTTTAGAAAGCCTTCGAAAGATTTCCAAAAACTTTTCCTCTTTTGGTTCATAAGTTGGAAAATGGAATGAAATAGAGAGCTTTCTGGGGTTATTTACTTGGGATTTCTGGTTTTCAAGTGGTTAGTTTGGCTTTGAAACCCTGGGATTCACTTGGTTGTTGAAGCTGTTGTTGATTACTGTTGTTATTTCTACTTCTGAAATTCTTCTAGCAGTCTTCTTTCATTTTAGCTATTGTTTTCAATTGTTGTTTCAAAGTACACATGATATTTTCCATGTTTAAGTACTTGTAAATGAAATTTAAGATGAATATGAGATGTCCTTTGTTTTCCATTGTTTGTATATTCTTGATATGGTTCATATGCTGATATTACAGTAGTATTGAAGTTTTTTTTCTTTCTCTCTTAAAATGTATGAGTTTCTGTACTTTTGGTTCTACGTCATAAAATTCTGTTTCTTTATATGACTTTAGCACTGATCATTTTAGCTGGTATGCATTTATGCTTCTTCTTAAATTAGTTAGATGATATGTTTAGACCCACATACTTAGAACTTGGTTTAATCATTGGGTCTGACTCTTACATGGTCGGATTCATGAATTAAATTGCCCTTATTCATTCCCTTTTGGTCTATTCTGGTATTTTCCTAAAGCAGTAGGCCATGACTTTGGGTTTGAAACCCATGTTGGTTCATGAGTTACACTTTTAACATGGTTAAACCCATGAATCACAACAGTTTTTGCATTATTTGTTTAAGTTTTGGTCTGATAATATAGTAGGTTAGTATAACTAAAGGCATTTTGTGAATCTGACCTTTTCACATGGTCAAATCTATGAAATTCTTAGTAAAAACAGAAGCTGGTTTGGCAGCAAGAAACTTCAAGTTTAAAGATTAGACCATCAGCTTGTGAGAAACAGCTCTGTAGCTGGCCTCTTGCAAATCTTGTGCATTGGTTTCGAAGGATTTGGATGGCAGGAACTCAAAGCTAGAATAAATTTTCTTTTTATTTAATTTCAGAATTTTCCTTTTCTTTTTTTTAGATGATAGTTATGATGGCTATTAGGATAATGATTCGTTAGGATTCAAATCGTTCTTGTACAAATTCCTGGACTTTCAATATGGTAAATGGACTGTTAAGATTTAAATTACATTTAATTATCAGTAGACTTTCAATATTAGAATTTCTCTTATAGTGAACATATTTTATGGTTGCATGTAATATGAATTGCGCTAGACTTGAAACCAAGCCCAAGTTTGGGATTCATTCGAGCAAGTTTGGGCCTAGGCCATTGGGCCCAACTAGAACACATATAGCATTTGGCTAGACTTGAAACTAGGCCCAAGTTTTGAATAAGGCTACGGCTAAAATGTAAAGGTAGATAGGCCCAACTAGAACACATATAGCAGTTGGGCCCGCCTGAAGCCCAATGTGGGTAAACACTTAGTTAAAATTAATAGGGAAAGACCCCCTGGAACACGTGTTCTGCTGAGCCCAGGTTCGAATCCCAAATCTAGCTTTTCAAAGCTGGGTTTTTCCTGGATTTAATCCAATTTCGGACATCCTGGCACAAAAAAAGTACTCAATATTAATTCAAAAGCCCAACCTTGAGTTTAAGAAAATTTTAGTTTAAACTTCAATTAGAATCCTTAGCTTTATTTAGATAAACTCCCTTTTAAAATAAATTTGAGATGTGACATGCCAAACAAAACCCCTTAACTTATGGCCCTCATAAAATTAAGTCAAGAGTTAACGCTTGTAGAAAAAATTCAAGGTGTGCCATCAATTAAATCATCCATGACCCTCACAATAACCTCCGTAGTTACTTTAGGATCGTTCTTTAAATAATTCATCATAGCTATGGATAAGGTTCCTGTGACATAGTAGTGGTTTTTAATTATTATAATTAGGGAGTACATTTCACGTAACCCAATTTCAATCTTCGACAATGTTAGATAAAGCTTGTTGCAAACCACGGGTGAATTTCATGTAGCGTGGTTTATGACGCATTTTAAATAGCATTGAATCTTCCTAAAAATAAATAAACGCGGTTATAAAGCTAATAATGCACAATAGGTTAAAACATGTAGCAAAGCAGATAATAGGCTAATTTTAATAGTTTAAGCGACCATGCTCAAACCACGGAACCCGAAAATGCGTAACACCTTCTCCCAGGTTAACAGAATTCCTTATCTAGAATTTTGGTTCACAGAATTTCAAAAAAAAGTTAACATTTTCTCGATTTGGGATTTCAAAATAAACCGGTAACTTGGTACATCCTAAATTGTCCCAAGTGGAGACTATAAAAAAATTAAATAAAATAATTCTGTTTTGAATAATGTCACTTAAATTGGAAAAACTCCCTTATATTACCCTCAAAGGTGGTAAAAAGGAGGTGTGACAGCAGCATGGGTGATACGGAGACTTAAGTAAGCTGCATCTCTCGAGGTGATCCGCATCCAGAATAGTCTCTTTCAATGTATAGTACTAACCTTCTGTCCAATTTGTATTCCGAACAGTTATTACACGTTTATTTATTTCCTAGAAATAGCTCATGCACTTTTGACACTAGGTTCTACGATGGTTATGAGATTATCAAAATATTAAGTTTGTCAAAGACATTATCTTATTTGAATGAATTTTATTATTTATTGTTTAATGTATAAAAGGAATGATTTTAATAAAAACTAAATTGGGAATTTAATTAACTTCTTAGTGTTGGCTTACCTGATAGTGGTGTCTGGCGCCATCACAATCCTTAGTAGATTTTAGATCGTGACAAAATGATATTAGAGCAATAGGTTCTCTTAGGTCTCACGAGTTATGAGCGAGACTAGTAGAGTCTTGCGGATCGGTATGGACGTCTGTGCTTATTTTCGAGAGGCTGCAGGGCTGTTATGAGCATTTCCCTTCTTAATTCCTCATTTTGCGGTTTGATTCCTTTGAGGCTTATGCCCTTGTTTCCTTCCTACTCAATCTTATGCGACGTGAAGCACTTATTATAAATTGGAAATTGAGGAATTGTAATAGTATCACAAATGTGGAGCGGATTTTCTCCCTGCATGGTTGATTGGGTCATTGTCGTCACCTTGCAGAAGGATATTTTGTCATTTCAGCTCATTAGCTATACTTCTGAGAGCTTTAAGGTTATTCGCAGGTTGCTATATTTTCTCACGATTGATTATCGCATTGTAATGACGTGATAATAGGATACCTACCTATATGTTGGGGAGGTGAATGACTTGGAAGGAGGTCTACTCATTGCATGATTCAGAGACTTGGTATTTCATTCTAGGGGGAGGAAAGGCAATCAGACTATAATTGTTCGGAACCGAGTCGATGTTTCAAATGTCAACGGCTCGATAGGTATAATTTTTGGAAAAATATAAAGTTAGTTGTGATCTATTGGTTCAAGTGTTATAGAGATGTATTTATCTAAAGCAAAACCTTGGCAGTAACGGATGAGGAAGGACATGCGCGAAGTGTCATGCGGTGGTTAAATTTCTAGAAGGCCAGGTGTAAGGAGCTGAAGTCGAGTAGCTTCTTATGGATTTCGTAGTAATGGTGCATTGTATCATTGTTGGGAGATGACTACATCTAATTTCTACAAGGGTTTATCTCCTGTGAGCATATCAGCGGTCACGTGGTTGGCGAAGCTTCTTCGAAGAATCTTACTGGCTATCTAGTAAGAAGTCGAATATGTGAATGTTGGTAGAGATTCAGAGTGTTCATGAAATGCTAACCGGAGGATTTCGAGAAATTTAGGTGGATTGTGCAAGGTTATGTCAATGAGAGATAAGAATCTTGGTGGGTTCCAGAGTTGTGTAATACTGGCTTCAAGCTAAGTGGGAGAGTTCCACCGCTTACGGTTGGATTGCATGGTCGTATATTTGTGATATTTCAGGTTATTAGCATATATATATATATATATATATATATATATATATATATATATATATATATATATATATATATATATATATATATATATATATATATATAATAGGTACATAATAGGTAATTTGAGCAAAGGAATTGTTAAAGGTGTGCTATAGTTGTCCTTATTGGCTCATGTTTAGAATTGGGGAAGGGTACGGGATTTATGCCTTGTGTAGATGTAGGTTTCAATGAAAGTGATTTGTTCGGGTGCTTTGTCGAGGGGGTGTTCATGTTCTAGAAGATTCATGGAGTTGATTATATTTGGGACCAAGTCAGAGTGGGTGGCTCTCAACAACGGTCCTAGTGAATTCAAAGGATTTAAAAATGCAGTGACGAAGGATTCAAGCCCACAGTACGGTTAAGAATCAAGCTTTTGTAACAAATTATGATAATAGGCTCGGAATGATCTATGATGTTTTCGGCTTGTAGTAGCATCGGGAAAAGGGAAAAAGACTTCGGATCCATAGAGGGATTATCATAATGGGTGAATCTGTTGGAGATGCGAATGTGCGTGCAAGGAGGGTATGAAGCGGTTCAAGGGTTTGGAGACAATGTGGGGGTCACCCAAGATGAGTGCAGATTTAGGTTTGTGATGTAAGGAATGGAGATAATATTATCTTTAAGGAAAATTAAGGATGAATTAGAGGAGGTTAGATTGGTCAGCCATGGTTGAATTGGCATAGTGGCAACGGTGCGTGGGGGTCGATGGTTGTCGTAATCAATTATATTTGGAAGTATTCAAGTATTATGGCCTATTATGTGTAGGCGGATCCCGGAAGGGCATTGGTGGTTAGACCACTACTTGAGGATTTGAATGTTCTACGGTTAAGATAAGTTACTCGCGTGTTACTATGGTCCTCTTAAAATGATTTAAGTAAAGATTTTCCAGGTGAGGAAGTGTTTACCATATTAGTGGTTCGAGAGTTATGATGAAGATCTTCTGATATCACATATCGGCATGTTAGGTGCACTGAGTAGTATGGAATTTGAAAGTGAGGATCAGGGTTGCGGTTCGGTATGGACAAGGATGCCACTAGCTCGGATGAGCAGGAAAGGGATTTGAAAGTTTAGAGTAAGCTGGCATTGTCTTCAATGTCACTTGAGATCGGTGTTTTGTGAAAAAGGCTTTGCATCCTAGTTAAGGGTTCTTGATCTCTTTTCAGTGTTAGTGCAGCTGGTAGTATGGATGTACCAATCTATTATCTGGTACGAAAGGTCGTGAGAGCGCGCCCTACGGGAAGGTTGTATAAGTGTAGCATGTAGTCACTTGATTGATTAAAGAATTAATCCAAGGATGAAGACTGTAGTGATATCATTAATTTGAGAATTGATGCCTTGAGGGCACTGGATTTATTGGATTGTGGAATGTGGAGGATTACTCATGTTATGATGGTTGTTCTTGTGTGTTATGGGAAAAGTTGGGTTATTATGGACCCACGAAAGATTATGGACCTAGTTCGATACGATCAGAATCGGCTTGAGGTCTGTCAATGGATTTAAGTACAAATGTGTGCTCTATATTAGGCTGGATGGGTTCATTCCAGCATAGCGCTCCCTATGGAGGAGTATGTGGACGTTGGATGTTATTTTGTCGTCGGCTATTTCATGTAATGCTATATTATGTTGTGCGAGTTGTGAATGGCTTGATAATTTTTTATGTGTTGAGGTTCCACAAAGCGATGGTGTTATATGAGCAGGATGGCTCCGTAGTTTCAGAACATATATCGCACCTTGGTTGTTCTTGAGTTTGTCAACTTATGACTCTATATATCTCCCCAGGGATGGTATTATGCACTTAGCATGCTTGTGACTGATATTCACTATTTTGTGGTAATGAGCAATTTAGCTCGGTGTGTACCTCCTTAAGTGAAATTTATGTATGGATCGGGTGGTACGCTGCCATGGGATGTTGTTTGGATCAAATTGCACGCCGAAATAGTGAGATGTTGAGTACAGTTACCTATACCTGTTTTTGTGTGTTTTGTTTCCCATTTTCTGAAGAAAGTTCGTGTTAGTCGTGGGAGCTGAGTAGTCCCTTTCTGAGTTTGTTTTCCTTATGTATCACATTTTGCAGCCTATTGGCATGTTACGACATCATATGGGACTTTTGATCATGGCCGGAGTGGCTTATTGCCTGAGCAGTTCGTACTGGGTGAGACGAGATTATTGGATATAGGATCAGTGCAGTCGGATTATATGAAGTATATTATAGAGCAAAGACTATTATTTGGTTTAGAATGAGGTAACAGTTCTTGTCAGAAGTATAAACTCAATGACTTGGCAGTCGGTTATAAATTTCTACACCTCTTCTGTCGTGGCGTTATTATGAGAGTTGGAACAAGACTTATATATATATATATCATGAGAAGCATTATGAGCATCATATTCAGGGAATGTCAGTTATTATGATCAGAGAATGTTATTATGATCTTGTGAATGACGTGGCGCATGGTGAGAATTCGGCAAAGGCATGCAGTCATGCTCTGGTACCACGTGTGGGTGATTAATACCATGTCCATATATTGGAAGAAGGCTTGACAAAGAATTCTGAAAGTTGGAATTGGGCCATAAGCTCATTTACTTGAATAAAGGGGAATATCTTCAGAACTGATCAAGCTAATATCCTCAACTGGGTTGCAGTAGCACGGGTAGGTGAACAAAGTGTTAAATAGTCATTCCGAACAAGTCCAACATAGTTCTTAGCACGTTCATGGATAAACATATGTTTAAGTGGGAGAGAGTAACAACCCGCACGGTCGTTTTGATCTCTAGCGCGTCGTTAAGCAGTTTGAGGCTATGAGCAGCTTCACTTCAGGTATTATGACTTGTACGCATGGTCGGGATTCAATTTTGGGAAGTCGAAGTTCATTTGAAAAGAAAATTCTCATTTCGGGAGCTTTAAAGTAAAATAATTGACTAAGATTGGATTTTGAGTAAACACCTCGGAATCAGGATTCGAAGGTTCCAGTAGGTCCGTAAAATTATTTATGACTTTGACATATGTTCGGATCGGGTTTTGGAAAACCCGGGAACGTTTTGGCACCTATTGTAGAAGTTTTCATCTTTTTTAAAGAATTTCATAAGTTTGGGTTGAAGTGCATTTCAGTATTATCAATGTCCGTTGGGATTTCAAGTCTGGGAATAGCTCAGTATGGTGATTCTAGTGTTGGGAGGGCGATCGAAAGTGAATTCGGAGGTCCTTAGGTTATTTTGGAGTTATTTGGTTAAAGATAGAAATTTGAAGGTTTTTGAGGAGTTTGACTGGAAGTGGACTTTTTGATATCGGGGCGGAATCCAATTCCAGAAGTTGGAGTAGTTCCGTAATATCGATTATGACTTGTGTGCAAGATTTGAGATCAATCGGGCGTGATTTAATAGTTTTAGGCATCAAAAGTTAAAGTTTGAAATTCTAAAGTTCATTAATCTTGGATTAGAGGGTGATCCAAGGTTAAAGCGTTATTTGATGTGATTTGAAGCCTCGATCAGGTCCGCATTATGTTATAGGACTGGTTGGTGTGATTGGACGGGGTCCCGGGGGCCTCGAATGGATTTCGGATGGTTATCGGATTGATTTAGAGTTGGAAGGAAGAGCTGAAGCGTGCTGTCATTTGGTGTAACCGCACTACAAGGTCCTGTCTGCAGGTGCGGAGCCGCAAAAGCGTCCAAAGTGGCGCAGATGAGGTTGAGAAGGTAGAAGGCCGGGATTGCAGATGCAGTCATGTTGCCGCAGAAGCAGGACCGCACCTATGGAAGGAGAAGCACAGAAGCGGAAGGAGGGAGCCTAGTGAAGGACCGCAGATACACATAAGGAACTACAAAAGTGGTCAAGTAACCGCATATGCGGAAGTGCCGGAGGAAGTGAGTTCTTTAAAAATCGGGATTTAGCCCATTATTCTTCATTTTTCTTCTTGGTTGGACGATTTTGGAACCTTTGGAGAAAGGGATTTCATCATCAAACATGAGGTAAGTTAATTCCAACCATTGTGAGTTAAATACATGGTATTATTACGGATTAAAGTATAGAAATTGGTAAAAACTTGGGGGTTTTGGTGAAAAGACCTAGAATTTATATTTTTGGATTTTGACCATAACTTTGGGTATTAAATTAGAGTAAATTTATATATTTGAATTCGTGAGGTTGTGGGTAAAGCTTATCTTCGAAAATTTTTGGAATCCGGGCACGTGGGCCCCAAGGAAATTTTGTCAACTTTTCGACCGGGGCTCGGAATCGTTATAAATTGGATTATTATGAGCGATTAAGAATATATTAATGGGTTTACATAATTACTGGCTAGTTTTGGAGCATTGTGCATCAATTTGAGTCATCGAAAGGGCGTGGAATGCCGGTAATGAAATTTCGAATCGAGGTGAGTCTCCTTTCTAACCTCGTAAGAGGGAATTCTCCTCATAGGTGAATTAAACGGATTTGTGCTTCTATTTGTGGGGGATATGTATGTACGAGGTGACGAGAGTCCATGCGTAGCTACTATTTTGCTTTAGTCCGGATAGTCTAGGACCCAAAAGCATGCTTTACTTGCAATATTTGAAATATTGTTGTCAATTTAAATTCATAAAACATATTAAACGTGTATAATGATTTTCTAAAAGACTCGACATCGTTTTCTTGATTTTTAAAAGAGAAATTGTTTTTCCTTGAATAATTGCTCCATGATAAATTCTTAATTGACTATTTGTTATGTTTATTTATATTTGATCGGGTCGCATGTATTATTCGTGAGCGGGGTAATAGATGCATTTATGGTTCGCGCCACTCGACTCTCTGGCCGTGCACATTTTAAATATTGTTGGATCGGAATGTACTACCTCGGCATGATTTGCGCATGCTTGTAATGCTTGCTTTAGATTTACAAATTGATATTGCCTCCCTGGTCCGAGGTAAATTGATGAATAATGGATTATGAATTTGGAGACTTCTAAATATAAAAAAGAATGTTCGTTGTTTACTTGACTTACTTGAGTACTGCTATTTTTAATAGATCCGTGATTATTCTCATTGTTAATGTATTATTATTGGATCATTGGTAAGTGTCGAAGTAGACCTCTCATCTCTACTTCTTCGAGGTTAGACGGGATACTTACTGGGTATATTTTTTTTTACTCGTGCTATACTTGCTATGCGTTTTTGTTGCACAGTCACATGTACCCCTAGCGGCCTAATGGGTGTAGCAGCATGGATGATATGGAGACTTAAGTGAGCTTCATCTCTGGAGGCGATCTGCAGCCGGCTTAGTCTCTTTCAATGTATAGTACTTACCTTCTGTCCAATTTATATTCCATACAGTTATTGCATATTATTTGATTTTTTAAAAATAGCTCATGTACTTGTGACATCGGGTTCTGGGATGATTATGGGATTATTGAATATTAAGTTTGTTAAAGACATTATCTTATTTCAATGCATTTCATTATTTATTGTTTAAGGTATAAAAGGAATGATTTCAATAAATATTAAAATGAAAATTTGATTAATTTTTTGATATTGACTTACCTGATAGTAATGTTCGACACTATCACGACTCTTAGTGGATTTTGAGTCATGAGGAACAAAATTTTCTTTAGAAAAGACTGAAGAAAAGAATCTACATTTGCTTTATGTACGGGCACAAATAGACAAAAACGGATATAAATGCAATATTTGTTACAAAACTTAGCTCAAAGTAATAAACAAAAAGATAGACAACAAAGTAGAGAGAAATAGAGAAGAGAATATATTTCTTCTATGTATCCAAGTATATTACAAAATGATTTCTCATCCTCTATTTATAGTACTACATAGAGGTATACTAAAAGAATTCCATAAATATGTCATTAAGCTTTTGAGATCATGGAGGAAGATCATGGGAGAGATCATGGAGGTGTGGGAGTTACAACCATAAGTATTGGAGTAGTGGGAGTTATGGAGATAATGGATAAAAGTAGTGGGTGTTATAGGAGTTATGGACATCCACCATAATCTAATATTTCATAACACTCCCCCTTGGATGTCCAAAGATAATGTGCCTCGTTAAAACCTTAACTAAAATAAAACCCAATGGGGAAAAAAATTCTAGAAAAGGAAAAAGAGTACACATATCTAACAAAATGCATTTTTTGTTGCCTCGTTAAAAACCTTGCAAGGAAAACCCAGTGGGACAAAATCTTATAAGAGAAAAAGAGTGCAACGCGCATTAACTCCCCCTGAAAAGAGCATCAATTCACATCCTTGAGCCTTCGCATTCCAATCTTGTGTACCAGCTTCTTGAAGGTTGACGTTGGTAGAGATTTTGTGAACAAATCAGCCATATTATCAATTGAACAAATCTGTTGCACATTGATATCACCATTCTTTTGAAGATCATGTGTGAAAAATAACTTTGGTGAAATATGCTTTGTTCTATCTCCTTTTATGAATCCTCCCTTCAATTGGGCTATGCATGCTGCATTGTCTTCATACAAAATCATGGGTAGTTTGTCACATTTCAAACCACATTTGTCTCGAATATGATGTATTATAGACCTCAACCACACACACTCTCGACTTGCTTCATGAATAGTGATTATCTCAGCATGATTAGATGAAGTAGCCACAATTGATTGCTTAGTCGATCGCCAAGATATGGCAGTGCCTCCACAGATAAACACATAACCTGTTTGAGATCGAGCCTTGTGTGGGTCAGATAAATATCCAGCATCAGCATAACCAACAAGATCAGGACTGCAATTATTGATATAAAATAAGCCCATATCGGTAGTCCCTTTTAGATACCGCAATATATGTTTGATTCCATTCCAATGTCTCCTTGTGGAGCATAGCTATATCATGCTAAGACATTAACTGAAAAAGTTATGTCAGGCCTTGTAGTATTTGCAAGATACATTAGTGCGCCAATTGCACTAAGATATGGTACTTCAGGACCAAGTAGCTCTTCATTCTTTTCTTGCGGTCGGAATGGATCCTTATTCACATCAAGTGATCGAACAACCATCGGAGTACTTAAAGGATATGCTCCATCCATGTAAAACTGTTTCAATACCTTTTCTATATAGGCAGATTGATGAACAAAAATTCTGTTTGCCAAATATTCAATTTACAAACCAAGACATAATTTTGTCTTTCCGAGATCTTTCATCTCGAATTCCTTCTTTAAATAATCAATTGCCCTTTGGAGTTCAATGGGAGTTCCAATAAGGTTTATGTCATCGACATATACGGCAAGTACAACAAATTCCGATGTTGTTTTCTTTATAAAAACACACGGGCAAATGGCGTCATTTATATAGCCTTCTTTTAACAAATACTCACTAAGACGATTATACCACATTCGTCCTGATTGCATTAGACCATACAAAGATCTTTGCAATTTAATTGAAAACATTTCCCGAGACTTTGAATTATGAGCGTTTGGCACTTTGAGTCCATCGGGAATTTTCATGTATATCTCATTATCAAGTGAGCCATAAGATAGGCAGTAACCACATCCATTAAATGCATGTCAAGCTTTTCAAGGACAGCAAAACTGATGAGATAACGAAAGGTTATAGCATCCATTACAGGCGAATATGTCTCTTCATAATCGACACCAGGCCATTGAGAAAAACCTTGCGCAACAAGGCGTGCCTTATATCTTTGTACCTCGTTTTTCTCATTTCTCTTGCGTACAAAGACCCATTTATGGCCAACGGGCTAAACACCATTAGGTGTTTCAACTATAGGGCTAAAAACTTCACGTTTTGCCAGCGAATTCAATTCTGATTGAATTGCTTCTTGCCATTTTGGCCAATCATGTCTTTGTCGACAATCTCCAACAGATTGAGGTTCAAGATCCTCACTTTCTTGCATAATGCTAGATGCAACATTATATGCAAAGACATAATCCACCACTATATCCACTCGATTAAAATTTGTCTCAATATCGATTGGATTTATTGATAGTTCCTTATTTTCCTGAGTCTCGGGCTCAATGGATTCTTCATGAATATCAGAATTTATTAAATCGTGAATTTCCTCATGAGATTCTTTCGTAGTGTCATTTTGATCATTTGCTTTCCTTTTTCTAGGATTTCGATCTTTGGAACCTAATGGCCTGCCACGTTTTAGGCGTGCTTTCGACTCATTAGATATGACACTAGAAGATTGTCCAATAGGGACATCAATACGGATTGGAACATTCTCTACGTGGATGTGAGATTTTGTTATCCTTTTCAAGTCCGTGAATGCGTTAGGCATTTGATTTGCTATTCTTTGCAAATGGATAATATTTTGCACCTCTTTTTCACAAATAGAGGTATGTGGATCAAGATGAGATAATGATGGATTTTTCCACAAAATTTCCCGTTTTGGTTTCACCAACTTCTCCCCCTAATTTTGGGAAAAGTGTCTCATCGAATCGACAGTCTGCAAATCGTGCACTAAACAAATCCCCTGTTAATGTTTCGGGGTAGCGAATAATGGAGGGCGATTCAAACCCAACATATATTCCTAACCTTCTTTGCGGACCCATTTTGGTGCGGTATGGCGGTGCTACAGGCACATATACTGCGCATCCAAAAATTCTTAAATGGGATATATTAGGTTCATGACCCAAAACTAATTGCAACGGGGAATATTTGTCATAATTCGTCGGTCTGAAACGAACTAGCATTGCTGCATGCAAAATGGCGTGACCCCAAACCGAAGTGGGCAGCCTCGTTTCATGAGTAATGGTCTTGCAATCAACTGCAGACGTTTAATTAAAGATTCTGCAAGACCATTTTGAGTGTGAACATGAGCTACAGGATGTTCCACTTTTATCCCAATTGATAAGCAATAATCATTAAATGCTTGGGATGAAAACTCAGCAGCATTATCTAGTTTAATAGACTTAATTGGATTATCAGGAAATTGTGCTCGTAATCGAATTATTTGTGCCATTAATTTTGCAAACGCAAGATTGCGTGATGACAATAGGCACACATGAGACCATCTAGAGGATGCGTCTATTAAGACCATAAAATATCTAAAGGACCCACTAGATGGGTGAATAGGTCCACAAATATCCCCTTGTATACGTTCCAAAAGCGTAGGTGACTCAGTTCCAACCTTTGTTGGTGATGGTCTAATAATTAAACTTGCCTTGATAACAAGAAGTGCAAGAAAATTCATTATTTAAAAGAATCTTTAAATTCTTTAATGGATGTCCATATGAGTTTTCTATAATCCGTCTCATCATAATTGATCCAGGATGTCCCAATCGATCATGCCAAAGTACAAAAGTATTGGAATCAGTAATCTTTTGGTTTACTGTGGAATGTACCTCAATTGCACTAATATTTGTCCAATACAGGCCACAAGATAAAGATGGGAACTTCTCAATAACCCTCTTTTGGCCAGAGATATTCTTTGTAATGATGAGGTATTCAAGATTATTCTCATCTATTGTCTCAATACGATATCCATTTTGACGGATATCTTTAAAACTCAACAAGTTCCTCTTGGACTTAGAAGAGAACATTGCATTCTCTATGATAAATATTGTTCCTTTAGGCAGAGTTATAGTTGCTCTTCCAGAGCCTTCAATCGATTTACTACTTAAATGAGAGAAATATTTCTTCTCTTTGAATATCGTATGTGTGGTACATGAATCAATTAAACAAATATTTCTACAATTGGACGTTGATTCAAGTTTGCTTTGTGAGATATCCATATTTGCTTCCCATGGTTTGACATACAAAAGAAATATACGAAAATTATTAGTATTTTATTTTTTTATAGATATGAGAATAAACAAATTTAAGTCTATGATTCAACATAATAGTTTCAGTGCGGTCATTATGAAAAAAAAATATCTTTTATCATAGTTATTCTCCTTTTAATACTCTTGTATCCGTTGCTTAATAATTAAACAATATTTTCAAAATCTGCTGAGGTTAGTCGGTTAACCAAATAGATAATCGACTAACCTGTTTCAACGTTTTAAAAACTAGCCGATGAACAGGCAACGGACATAAGGTTAATCGATTAACTAAAGTGATAATCGATTAACTTAGGCAATGGTCATTAGGTTAGTCGATTAACTAAATCGGATAGTCGACTAACATGCCTTGCGAAAAAGGTCCAGTTTAATAGAATATATTGGTTAATCGATTATCTGTTATGTTAATCGATTAACTTACTGAAAAATCATTACAAATAAAGCATAAGATGAATGTGTAATCTAAAGTTATATAAAATTTGAACCATATCACAATAATAGATAACTTATGTAAACTATGATAATTGTTATTCATTAACTACTACGAATAAGTAAAAATAAAAATATCAAACTGCTCAATCTTCTTTAACCATGGATCCATCACCGATCAAGTGATCTATTTTCCCCTCAGGGTGCTCAAAGAAGTCTGCCACATCCAAGTGGGTGATGTCAAAATTATTGTCAGAGACAAAATTGGTTTCAGGGCCTTTACTCTTTAGAGATGCTTGATAAAGCTCAACCAAATGTCTTGGTACACGGCAAATTTTTGCCCAGTGCCCTTTTCCACCGCAACGATAACATATAGTTTCTGAACTATTTGCTTTTGGATTCTCATAATTCAATTTTCGCTTTTGATGGTTATATCTCTTTGGGGGGTGACTAACACCAGGAAAATTTCTTCCTTTAAGCCATTCCACAAGATAAGTGGATCTTTGACTGTGAGATATTCATTTTTCAAACCTTCATCAAGGTGATGGTGCAAGAAAATCAAGGCCTTAGCACAGTCTTGGGTGGATGCATTATTTCTGTCTTTAATAGCGTCTCCAAGACCCATTGCATCCAAATGGATTTCAGCATCCCACACCCATGTCATGTAGTTCTTGCCCGAAATTTCAAGGGCAACAAACTTTCTTTTCATAATGTCAGACATAATTAAAACAAAATTAGGAGGAGAAAAAATATCTTAATTTTCTCAAAGAGATTCTTGAGATAGTAGAGCCTCGTGCTGATAACGTGTTACAAAACTTAGCTCAAATTAATAAACAAAAAGATAGACAACAAAGTAGAGAGAAATAGAGAAGAGAATATATTTCTTCTATGTATCCAAGTGTATTACAAAATGATTTCTCATCCTCTATTTATAGTACTACATAGAGGTATAATAAAAGAATTCCATAAATATGTCATTAAGCTTTTGAGATCATGGAGGAAGATCATGGGGGAGATCATGGAGGTGTGGGAGTTACAACCATAAGTATTGGAGTAGTGGGAGTTATGGAGATAATGGATAAAAGTAGTGGGTGTTATAGGAGTTATGGACATCCACCATAATCTAATATTTCATAACAATATTAAAATTTTAATATACTTAATTTAACTTAATACTTGATACCAATCAAAGCACATCAATTTAAGCTTTGGCATTATCGATGTCCTACGTGTTATGAATTTCACTATTTGCTTTTTCTAAGATGTGTCACATATCAACAGGTCCATCTTGAGACAATTTATACAGTAAATTCAGCATTTGAATTATCTCGAAAAAAGATTTAAATTCTACTCTATACACTAATAATATAAAAAAAATTACATTTATAAGGTTACTTAGGCAGAAATATGTTGGACTCATGCCCATATTGTCCCGCCAAAGGTCCAATAGCATAATCCTATTTTCTTTTGGTTTCCAATCTTATTTGGAATTGGATTTGGTTTATTCCTATTTTGAGTGGGTTTTGGCTTTAAGGGAAAGCACCACTCATGATCTATAAATATGATAATCTTGGAGAATTATTTTATGCTCATTGATACAATTTTTTGAAAGGCTTAAGCACATAAGAGTAGTTTTTTAGAGAGCTTTCATCAAGAGAGAAGAGATAAGAAAAATATTTGTTTTGCTGCACATTTTTATTCCGACCATCCAAGATTCGAATTATGTTTTGAGATTCATTAACCGTTGGATCAGGCTGAAATTTTGACCAAGTGTTTATAATATCTTCGTCTTAGATTTGAATGGTGAAGATCGGATTTAGACACTCGTAGCATCTGATTTCAAGCCTCGAACAACAGCTTTATTTTTGTGGATTATACTTTTTCTTCAATTGATTAGTTATTGCTCTTGTTGCTATTGTTGCTTTGTGTATGGCACTTGTTGTGGCAAATTTGAAAAACTTTTATAACCCGCTTATTGTTATAATGGATTTTTTTGGATCTTTGTGATCCCGTGGTTTTTACCTTCGATTTGAAGGGTTTTCCACGTTAAAATTTGGTATTCTTTATCTTCTTCATTTTTGGATTTGCCTCTTCCTCAACATATCGTGGTATCAGAGCCTTGGTTATTTATCCGGTTTGTTACGGAATGAAGGCGAATATGAGCAAGATGATACATTTAAATGGGAGAAATTATAATGTTTGGAGAAGCAAGATGAAAGGCTTGTTGTTCGTGAAGAAGATGCATCTACCCATTTTTTTTAGCTCATAAACTCGAGAGTATATCCGGTAAAGATTGAGATTTCGAGAACCAACAAGTATGTGGATATATACGATAATGGGTTCAAGATAATTTTTGCAACCATATTGTGAACGAGATGCATGCGAGTTCATTGTGGGAAAAGCTAGAGACTCTTTATGCTTCAGAAATCGGGAACAACAAATTATTTCTACTAAATCAATTGATGACATTTAAATACAATGAAGGCAACCCTATCCTTGATCACATAAATGATTTTCAAGGCATCCTTGATCAATTATCTGGAATAGGAGTTAATTTTAATGATGATATACAAGGACTTTGGCTTCTTAATACTCCGCCAGACTCTTAGAAAACTCTTCGTATTTCTTTGATAAATTCAGCTTCTGAAGGTAAGGTGACCATGGAATATACCGAGAGTGGTGTGTTGAACGAGGAAGTAAGGAGAAAATCTCAGTGTTCGTCCTCACAAGCAGATATCTTGATTACAAAAGACCGGGGGAGAGATACAAACAAGAGGCTCAAGAAATAGAGGTAAAAGTAGAAGTAAGTCAAGGTCCAAATACTATAGTATTACGTACAACCAGTGTGGCAAGAAAGGACACATCAAAAAGTTTTGCCGCAAGTTGAATCAAGACACTAGAGAAGGAAAGCTGAAAATAACAAGAACAATGTTGTTGCTATTGTTCGAGATGACCTTATTTTTGCTTATAATGAAAATATCATCAATTTTATATTCCATGAGACGAGCCGGATAGTATATTCTGGAGCTACCTTACATCTCACACCAAGAAAAGATTTTTTCTCATCTTATACTCGTGTTGATTCTGGAGTGTTAGAAATGGGCAATGCCAGTGAAGTTAAGGTGTTTGGTGTTGGCACAGTTTGTGTGAAAACTAATAATGGTTCAACGTTAGTTCTTCAAGATGTCAAGCATGCTCCAGACTTTCCTTTCAATTTGATCTCCGCAGGAAGATTAGACGTTAAAGATTACCATAATGCCTTCTTTAATGGACAATGGAAGCTCACCAAGGGCTCGTTAGTAGTGGATCGAGGAGTCAAGTCCGGTTATTCATATGTGACATAGGGCTCTATTCTTAATGACTCAATAATCTGGTGGAAAGTGATATTTTATAAAAATTGTGGCATCAAAGATTGAGTCATATGAGTGAGAGGGGGATGATGTGTTTGGCTAAGAAAAGTTTGCTTTTTGGAGTGAAACAAGCAAGCTGAAAAGGTGAATACATTGCTTAGCTGGCCAACAGAAAAGGATTTCCTTTCATGGCCATCCTCCCTCAAGAAAGCCCGATTTATTGGAGCTAGTACACTCTGATTTGTGTGGTCCTTTTAAAGTAAAGTCAAAAGGTGGTGCACTTTACTTTATGATCTTCATTGATGATCATTCTCGTAAGCTCTGGGTGTATCCTTTGAAATCTAAAGATCAAGCACTTAGCGTGTTTAAGGAATTTCATGCCCTAGCTGAGAGACAAACAGGGAAGAAATTAAAATGTATTTGCACTAATAAGGTGGTAAATATTATGGTGCCTTTGATAACTATTACAAGGAAAAAAGAATTCGTCATCAGAAAACTCTTCCCAAGACACCTCAATTGAATGGTTTGGCAGAAAGGATGAATAGAACTCTAGTTGAGAGAGTTAGATGCTTACTTTCATAGGCTAAACTTCCAAATACATTTTGGGCGGAAGCACTTAAAATTGTTGTCTATGTTACCAATTTGTCTCTTGCAGTTGCTTTAGATGGTGATGTCCCAAACAGAGTTTGGTTTGCCAAAGATGTTTCTTATGATCACCTGAGAGTTTTTGGGTGTAAAGCTTGCTTGCATGTTCCTAAAGATGAGAGATCAAAACTGGATGTCAAAACTAAGCATTGCATCTTTATCGATTATGATCAAGATGAGTTTGGGTATCGTTTTTATGATCTAGTTGACAATAAAACTATTGGAAGACATGTGTAATATTCTATAAAGACCAAACTATTGAAGATATCGACAAAGCTGAGAAGATATATTCTCAGAGTAATGAGAGCTTAGTTGATATTGATCCAGTTTTAATTGCTAAGGCACCTATTGCACATGAAGGAACCCAAGACAATGATAGAGATAGTGATCAAGATAAAAATTACTATCATGGTATAGATGTTATGGATGCTCCATTTGATGAAGTGGTTGATCAGCAACCAATTCCTACACATGTAACTACTCTAAATGCTCCTGAAACCTCTCTTAGAAGATCTACAAGGGAGAAGCAAAAATCCATGCGCTATCCTCTTGATGAGTATGTACTTTTGAATGACATGGGAGAACCTGAGAATTATGATGAAGCCATGCAATATATTCACAAAGATCAGTGGATCGAAGCGATGGAAGATGAGATGAAGCCACTCCATGAGAATGGCACATATGAGTTAGTGAAATTGCCGAAAGGTAAGAGAGCTTTATCTAACAAATGGATATTCAAAATAAAGTAAGATAACCATACCTCTGTGCCTAGATACAAGGCGAAGTTAGTTGTTAAATGTTTTGGCCAGAAGAAGGGAGTTGACTTTGATGAAACTTTCTCCCATGTTGTGAAGATGTCTTCTATTCGTATGGTTCTAGGCTTAGCTACAAGTATAGATTTAGAGGTTTAGCAGATGGATGTCAAGACTGCTTTTCTTCATGGTGATTTAGATGAGGAGATTTATATGAAGCAACCTGAGGATTTTGTAACTAAAGAAAAAGAAAATTATGTCTGCAAATTGAAAAAGAGCATGTATGGATTGAAACAAGCTCCAAGGCAATGGTAATTGAAGTTTGAATCTGTCATAGAAGAATAGGGGTATAAGAAAACTTCTTCAGACCACTATGTATTCTTCCAAAAGTTCTCTGATAATGATTTTATTATTTTATTGCTTTATGTAGATGAGATGCTTATTGTTGAAAAGAATAAATCCGGAATTGTAGTCCTTAAGAAGTAGTTGAGCAAATCGTTTGCGATGAAGGACTTGGGGCCAACAAAGAAAATCGTGGGCATTCAAATCCGCCGACACAGAAGATAGAAAGGAGTTATTTATGTCCCAAAAGCAATACATTGAGAAGGTACTCAAGAGTTTTAATATGACATATGCAGAAGTGGTTAGTACTCCTTTTGCTAAACACTTCAAATTGAGTATTAGTCCATCTACTGATGAAGAGAAAAGGAGATGGCTCGTATTCCTTACTTTTCTGTCGTTGGTATCTTGATGTATGCTATGGTCTGCACTAGACCAGATATTGAACATGTCGTTGGTACTGTTAGTAGATCACTTTCTTATCCTGAAAAAGAACATTGGGATGCAGTAGAATGGATTAAAGTATTTGAAAGGCACTACATATTTGAAGTTGTGCTTTGGCAATGGCAAGCCTAAACTTGTCTGTTACACAGACTCTGATTTAGGAGGCAATCTTGATAATTCAAGATCCACTTTCGGTTATTTGATCATTTTTGCAGGGGGGTTGTTTCTTGGAAATCTAGACTACAGAAGTGCATAGCTCTATCCACCACAGAAGCCAAATATATTGTTGTCACAGAAGGTGCCAATGAACTGTTATGGATGAAGGAGTTTATTAATGATCTTGGTTTTAAGTATCCAAGGTACATCTTATTTTGTGATAATCAGAGTGCTATTTGTCTCACCAAGCACTCCCTTTTTCATTCTAAGAACAAACATATAAATAGAAAGTATCATTGGATAAGAATGTCGTGCAAGAAAAATTATTTGAGGTTGATAAGATACACACTAATGAAAATCCTTCGGATATGCTGACAACGGCGGTGGTTGCAAATAAACATGAATTTTGTAGAAAATTAGCAGGCATGAAGCCTGCCAATAGTTCCTCTACTTGAAGACACATTTGGCCCATTGGCTGGAGGGGGAGTTTGTTGGGCTCATTCCCATGTTGTCCATCCAAAGGCCCAATGTCCTAACTTATTCTCTTTTGATTTCCAATCCTATTTGGAATTAGATTTGGTTTATTCCCATTTTGAGTGGGTTTTGACTTTAAAAGAAAGCATCACTCATGATCTATAAATAGGATAAACTTGGATAATTATCTATGTTCCTTGATACAAGTATTTGAAAGGCTTAAGCACATAAGAGTGGTTTTCGAGAGAGCTTCCATCAAGAGATAAGAGAGAAGAAAAATATTTATTTTGCTGCAGATTTTTATTCCGACCAGCCAATACTAAATCATGTTTTCCAATTCATTAACCGTTGGATTGGGCTAAAATTTTTACTCAGTGTTCATAACATCTTGGTAGTGAATTTGAACGGTGAAGGTCACATTTAGAAACGCGTAGCATCAAATTTCGAGCCTCGAACAGCAGCTTCATTTTTGTGGATTATACTCTTTCTTCAATTGATTAGTTGTTGCTCTTCTTACTATTGTTGCTCCGTGTTTGGCATTCATTGTGTACATTTGGAGAATTTTATAACTCTCTTATTATTATAGTGGAATTTTTGGATCTTTGTGATCTCGTAGTTTTACCTTCGATTTGAAGGGTTTTCCACGTTAAAATTTGGTGTTATTTATCTTCTTTATTTTGGGCTTGCCTCTTCCTTAACATAACAAAAAGAGCATAATAGAATAACATAGTCCGCTGCAATTTATATAATACACTTCAATCTGATTGAAACGTAATTTCCATAACCGAAAAAAGTTAGCTCCTTTGCATTGTTTGTTGCAAGAGTGTACATAAGTCGAGTTGATTCAGGTTTTCTAATTACCAAACCAAACCAATTGTATCGGGTTATTAAATCTAAAGACCAAACCAAACCAATAAAATTCGGATTTTTCAATTTCGATTTTTCTCTAATTTTTCATGTTTTCGGATTTTTTTTCATAAAATTTGATAGAACAAAATATAAAATTTGTACTTCAAATATTTCTTTTATCCTAGTAAGATAGAACTATATAAGGTATTTTCAATAAAATTATATGAATTTGACACGAGTCATGGCATTGTACTAAAATCTTCAACAATACAGATAATAAAATCGCATAAAATAAGGACTAATAATAAGCCATAATGAAAACAAACAAAATTTAAAATTACTAATAAGTTACTAAAAATAAGTGCGACTAATAAGTACTATTATTATTTATATGACTAAACACTAAAAGAAAAATAAGCTATATATTTTATCTAAAACACGAAAAAAACTAAAAAATAAATATCCAACACTTTTTTCATTCATGGTATAATTGAATTGAATGTCTTTTATAGCATTACTAATAGTTTGATATTGATTTAGGATTTATTTGAGTTACTAATATTTCTGAACTAAAAAACTTATTAGACCGTCCAAAAATTATAAGTCCAAGCTTGAGATAATACGTGAAAAGATAAAACTATGAAAAAACTCAAAAATATTTATAAACTACACTACAATAAATATTTTTATAAATTAAATATATTTAAAATGTCTATACATATAGTGTCGGTTTGATTTGGTTTCGATTTGACTTTTTTTAGTTAAAACCAAATATAATCGGGTTTTTTCTTGAATACCAAACTATAGTCGATTTTTTTTCTTCGATTTGACTCAAATTATCAGGTTGGTGCGATTTACCGGTTTCATTTGTACACCCCTAGTTTCTTGAATAAAGGCTTTACAAAATTTTATAAACCAAAAAAAAGTTAATTAAGAATTTAATTTCTATAATATTCTCCATTAGGGTTGTATTGTGGTTCGGGCCCAACCCGGGATCGACCTGGGCCTGCGGGACAAACAGGATGGTTCAAATGGGCCCGGTCTTTAGTGGTACAAAAGTCCACCGTAGGCCGGTCCTTATCAAAAAGCCCGCGAGCTCGGGCCCGGTAGGTGGTTCTGGGCTGGGCCAAATGGACCCAACGACTTTTTTTTAAGTGACCCACGGTCAGAATTTTAAATGTAGTTGTTGGCCTTCATTTTTAGCCATTTGGCACTTTTAAAAATAGCCATTTGGCTCCCAAACTTTTTATAATTACTTTTTCCCTATTGTCAACTATAAATACCCTTCATTCTTTCATTTTTACTCACATATTCATCAATCTCTCTCATTTCTCAAACTCAAATTGAAGTATTCAAGTCTTCACTCATCTCTCATTTCTCATACTCAAATTCTTAATTCAAGTTAAATCATGCCCAGTGATTCTAGATGTTACCCATTTATTTTGGAACACTTTAATATAGTAGAAGAAAATAAAGAAGTTTACATAATAAATGCAAGAACTATGGTCGAGTCTACACTCGTCGTCAAAAGGAGGGCACACGCTCTTTGAGGAAGCATATAAAGAGTTGTCTTGCGCGTTCTCCGGACATTCGTATTGAAGATTTTAAGTTGATTTGAGACAATTATTAGACGTATTATGCTTAATGTTCTAGTTTATTAGATTAATTTGAAGTATTATGTTGAAGGTAATGAACTTTAATTTGAAGTATCAAGGCACTATATATTTCTCTAATACAATTCTATAATATATATTTACAAGAAGATTTAACTTACAATTCAATAATATATTTACAAGAAATTATATAAGGCAATATATATATACATTACATACTATATATACTACATAATATATATATATATATATATATATATATATATATATATATATATATATATATATATATATATATATATATATATATATATATATATAGAGAGAGAGAGAGAGAGAGAGAGAGAGAGTAAGAGAGAGAGAGAGAGTTTACAAGAAATTGCCTTAGACCAAAAATTTAAAAAAAATAGCCTGGAACGAAAATGCCCGTTAGGCTTGTTTAGGCCCGTGGGCCCGACCCATTTAGTCAGGGACCATCTGGGCTTAGGCCCACAGTGGGCCGATTCAACACCAATAGACCCGGAACCATTTGGCCTGAAACCGCCAAAGACTAGTCCCGCCAAAACTTAGGACCATTTGGCCCGAGCCACTTGGCCCGTTTAGGCCCGGACCTGCCCAGAATACACCCTTACTCTCCATATAGAACTTTTGTCTTTTATAGTACTAGCAATGATATTACATAAATCCTTTCTTGTTATGAAATAATATAAGAACAAGTAGAATAATGCAAGAACAAGAACAATATAGAGAGAATAGGGAGAGGAGTATTCTTATTGATACTTTGGGGATGGTTTACAATGGTAGAAGACCCCTTTATTTATAGGGAGAAGTAAACCCTAGAATCTCTCTAATTATGGACATTCACCTAAAATAGGAAATTTTATAACACTCCCCCTTGAATGTCTATTCAATGATGTGCCTCGTTAAAACCTTAACTAAAACAAAACCCAATGGGAAAAAATTAAAGAAAAGGAAAAAGAGTACACATGTTTGAATATGCGCCTATTGGTTGCCTTGTTAAAAACCTTGCAAGGAAAACCCGGTGGGACAAAACCTTGTAAGGGAAAAAGAGTGCAACGCGCATTAACTCCCCTGATAAGAACATCAATTTATATCCTTAAGTCTTCGCATTCCGATCTTGTGAACTAGCTTCTTGAAGGTTGACGTTGGTAGAGACTTTGTGAACAAATCAGCCATATTATCGCTTGAACGAATCTGTTGCACATTGATATCACCATTCTTTTGAAGATCATGTGTGAAAAATAACTTTGGTGAAATATGCTTTGTTCTATCTCCTTTTATGAATCCTCCCTTCAATTGAGCTATACATGCTGCATTGTCTTCATACAAAGTCGTGGGTAGTTTATTATACTTCAAACCACATTTGTCTTGTATATGATGTATGATAGACCTCAACCACACACACTCCCGACTTGCTTCATGAATAGCAATTATCTCGGCATGATTAGATGAAGTAGCCACAATTGATTGCTTAGTCGATCACCAAGATATGGCGGTGCCTCCACAGGTAAACACATAACCCGTTTGAGATCGAGCCTTGTGTGGGTCGGATAAATATCCAGCATCAGCATAACCAACAAGATCGGGACTCCAATTATTGCCATAAAATAAGCCCATATCAGTGGTCCCTTTTAGGTACCGCAATATATGTTTGATCCCATTCCAATGTCTCCTTGTAGGAGCCGAGCTAAATCTTGCTAAGACATTAACTGAAAAGGATATGTCAGGCCTTGTAGTATTTGCAAGATACATTAGTGCGCCAATTGCACTAAGATATGGTACTTCAGGACCAAGTAGCTCTTCATTCCTTTCTTGCGGTCGGAATGGATCTTTATTCACATCAAGTGATCGAACAACCATCGGTGTACTTAAAGGATGTGCTCCATCCATGTAAAACCGTTTCAGTACCTTTTCTATATAGGTAGATTGATGAACAAAAATTCTGTTTGCCAAATATTCAATTTGCAAACCAAGACATAATTTTGTCTTTCCGAGATCTTTCATCTCGAATTCATCCTTTAGATAATCAATTGCCTTTTGGAGTTCTATGGGGGTTCTAATAAGGTTTATGTCATCGACATATACGGCAAGTACAACAAATTCCGATGTTGTTTTCTTTATAAAAACACACGGGCAAATGGCGTCATTTATATAGCCTTCTTTTAACAAATACTCACTAAGACGATTATACCACATTCGTCCTGATTGCATTAGACCATACAAAGATCTTTGCAATTTAATTGAAAACATTTCCCGAGACTTTGAATTATGAGCGTTTGGCACTTTGAGTCCATCGGGAATTTTCATGTATATCTCATTATCAAGTGAGCCATAAAGATAGGCAGTAACCACATCCATTAAATGCATGTCAAGCTTTTCAAGGACAGCAAAACTGATGAGATAACGAAAGGTTATAGCATCCATTACAGGCGAATATGTCTCTTCATAATCGACACCAGGCCATTGAGAAAAACCTTGCGCAACAAGGCGTGCCTTATATCTTTGTACCTCGTTTTTCTCATTTCTCTTGCGTACAAAGACCCATTTATGGCCAACGGGCTTAACACCACTAGGTGTTTCAACTATAGGGCCAAAAACTTCACGTTTTGCCAGCGAATTCAATTCTGATTGAATTGCTTCTTGCCATTTTGGCCAATCATGTCTTTTTCGACATTCTTCAACAGATTGAGGTTCGAGATCCTCACATTCTTACATAATGCTAGATGCGACATTATAAGCAAAGATATTATCCACCACTATATCCACTCGATTAATATTTGCCTCAATATTGATTGGATTTATGGATAGTTCCGTATTTTCCAGAGTCTCGGGCTCAATGGATTCTTCATGAATCTCAGAATCTGTTAAATCATGAATTTTCTCATGAGATTCTTTCGTAGTGTCATTTTTATCATTTGCTTTCCTCTTTCTAGGATTTCGATCTTTAGAACCTAATGGCCTGCCACGCTTCAGGCGTGCATTCGACTCATTGGTTATGACACTAGATGATTGTCCAACAGGGACATCAATACGGATTGGAACATTTTCCGCGGGGATGTGGGATTTCGTCATCCTTTTCAAGTCCGTAAATGCGTCAGGCATTTGATTTGCTATTCTTTGCAAATGGATAATCTTTTGTACCTCTCTTTCACAAATAGAGGTATGTGGATCAAGATGAGATAATGATGCATTTTTCCACAAAATTTCCCGTTTGGTTTCACCAACTTCTCCCCCTAATTTTGGGAAAAGTGTCTCATCAAATCGACAGTCTGCAAATCGTGCAGTAAACAAGTCCCCTGTCAATGTTTCGAGGTAGCGAGTGATGGAGGGCGATTCAAACCCAACATATATTCCTAACCTTCTTTGCGAACCCATTTTGGTGCGGGATGGCGGTGCTATAGGCACATATACTGTGCATCCAAAGATTCTTAAATGGGATATATTGGGTTCATGACCCAAAACCAATTGCAACGGGGAATATTTGTGATAATTCGTCGGTCTGAGACGAATTAGCACTGCTGCATGGAAAATGGCGTGACCCCATACCGAAGTGGGCAGCCTCGTTTTCATGAGTAATGGCCTTGCAATCAACTGCAGGCGTTTAATTAACGATTCTGCAAGACCGTTTTGAGTGTGAACATGAGCTACAGAATGTTCCACTTTTATCCCAATTGATAAGCAATAATCATTAAATGCTTGGGATGAAAACTCAGCAGCATTATCCAGTCTAATAGACTTGATTGGATTATCAGGAAATTGTGCTCGTAGTCGAATTATTTGTGCCATTAATTTCGCAAACGCAAGGTTGCGTGATGACAACAGGCACACATGAGACCATCTACAGGATGCGTCTATCAAGACCATAAAATACCTAAAGGACCCACTGGGTGGGTGAATAGGTCCACAAATGTCCCCTTGTATACGTTCCAAAAACGTGGGTGACTCAGTCCCAACCTTTGTTGGTGATGGTCTGATAATCAACTTGCCTTGATAACAAGAAGTGCAAGGATATTCATTATTTGAAAGAATTTTGAAATTCTTTAACGGATGCCCATATGAGCTTTCTATAATCCGTCTCATCATGATCGATCCCGGGTGTCCCAATCGATCATGCCAAAGTACGAAAGTATTGGAATCAGTAACCTTTTGGTTTACTGTTGAATGTGCCTCAATTGCACTAATTCTTGTCCAATACATGCCACAAGATAAAGATGGGAATTTCTCAATAACCCTCTTTTGGCCGGAGACATTCTTTGTAATGATGAGATATTCAAGATTATCTTCATCTATTGTCTCAATATGATAGCCATTCCGGCGTATATCTTTAAAACTCAACAAGTTTCTCTTAGACTTGGAGGAGAACATTGCATTCTCTATGATAAACATCGTGCCTTTGGGCAGAGTTACAGTTGCTCTTCCGGAGCCTTCAATCAATTTACTACTACCAGAGATTGTAGTAACATTTGCCTTACACATATTTAGTTGAGAGAAATATTCCTTTTCTTTGAGTATCGTATGTGTAGTACATGAATCAACTAGGCAAATATTTTTACAGCTGGACGTTGATCCAAGCTTGCTTTGTGAGATATCCATATTCGCTTTCCCATAGTTTGACATACAAAAGAAATACACGAACATAAGAATAAACAAGTTCAATTTGTTTGTGTCACATTTAAACAATATTTTCAAAATCTGCTGAGGTCAGTTGACTAACTAAATCAGATAGTCGATTATATATTTTCCATAATCGATTACTATGCAGTTTGAAAATTTCAGTTTAAGTTTTTCTTAAAACAATCGATTGTTAAACACACACAATCGATTGTTGAACATTGACAATCGATTGTTAAACACACACAATCGATTATTTGCTATTTTGAAAAACTTCAGATCAGTCTTAAGACAATCGATTGTTAAATATAGACAATCGATTGTTGGCTATTTTGAAAAATTCCAGAGCACACTGTCTTAAGACAATCGATTGTTAAATATAGACAATCGATTGTTGGCTATTTTGAAAAATTCGAGCACACTGTCTTAAGACAATCGATTGTTAAATATTGACAATCGATTATTGGCTATTTTGAAAAATTCCAGAGCACACTGTCTTAAGACAATCGATTGTTAAACATAGACAATCGATTGTTGAACATTGACAATCGATTGTTGAACATTGACAATCGATTGTTTTGCAGTTTTAATGCGAAATATTAGATAATCGACTAACTGTTAGGTTAGTCGATTACCTCTACTTGAAAATAAAAATATTATTGGAATTTGAGCATATTGAAATATTTTAACAAACTAATACTACATTATATCATAAACTAACTAATACGAGCTGATACTAATGACTATTAGTTTATTCACTAACTATTACAAATAAGTGAAAAAAAATTAAACAACTCCATCTTCCTTCATCACAGATCCATCACCGATTAGGTGGTCTATTTTCCCATCGGGTTGCTCAAAGAAGTCTGCCACATCCAGGTGGGTGATGTCAAAATTGTCGTCAGAGACAAAATTTGTTTCAGGGCCTTTATTCTTTAGAGAAGCTTGATAAAGATCAACCAAATGTCTTGGTACACGGCAAGCTTTTGACCAGTGCCCTTTTCCACCGCAACGATAACATATAGTTTCTGAACTTTTTGCCTTAGGATCCTCATAATCTCGTTTCTGCTTTCGGCGGTTATCTCTCCTCGGGGGGTGACGGACATCATGGATATTTCTTCCTTGTCTACGTCCACGGCTATGACCCCGATTACGACCCCGACCATGGTTAGATCCATGGCCCTTTTCATGATTGGCATAATGAGAATACACCTTATCTGCTACAGGCAGTGGTGTAGACCCAGTGGGTCGACTTTCGTGATTTCTCATGAGCAGGTCATTATTTCGCTCAGCCACAAGTAGAAGAGAAATCAGTTCAGAGTACTTTGTGAAGCCTTTCTCTCTGTACTGTTGTTGCAGTACCATATTGGAGGCATGAAACGTTGTAAACGTTTTCTCAAGCATATCATAATCGGAGATTTTATCTCCACATAGCTTCAATTTAGAAGTAATTCTGAACATTGTAGAATTATATTCAGAAACAGACTTAAAGTCTTGGAGCCTCAGATGAGCCCAATCGTACCGTGCTTGTGGCAGAGTGACCAACTTCAGGTTGTCATATCTCTCCTTTAAGCCTTTCCACAAGATGAGTGGATCCTTGACGGTGAGATATTCAATCTTCAAACCTTCATCAAGGTGATGGCGCAAGAAAATCAAGGCCTTAGCACAATCTTGGGTGGATGCTTTATCTCTATCTTTAATGGTGTCTCCAAGACCCATAGCATCTAAGTGGATTTCAGCATCCAACACCCATGTCATATAGTTCTTGCCCGAAATTTCAAGGGCAACGAACTGTCTTTTCATAATGTCAGACATAATCGAGAATCAAATTAGGAAGAGAGAAATATCTTAATTTTTCTTGAGAACGATTCTTGAGACGGTAGAGTCTCGTGCTGATAACGTGTTATGAAATAATATAAGAACAAGTAGAATAATGCAAGAACAAGAACAATATAGAGAGAATAGGGAGAGGAGTATTCTTATTGATACTTTGGAGATGGTTTACAATGTAGAAGACCCCTTTATTTATAGGGAGAGAAGTAAACCTTAGAATCTCTCTAATTATAGACATTCACCTAAAATATGAGATTTTATAACATTTCTTTTATTTTAGACGATTTGAAACTGTCCGATCTTTGAATTTGACCGTTGGTGCGCCCTCCCCACTTGACGGCGAAATTCAAATTATATGAAAGGCTCTCAAATAGGACAAAATTAACAACAATAAATTAATATTGCCAAAGAAGAACGCTCAAAGCACTAAGGTAAGTACTATTATTTTCTTCTCTTTCACATTTTTCGCCGCTTCTCTCCTTTTCCTGAAGTTCCATTTCACCTATTTTTCTGTGTTTTTTAATTCTTTTTTTCAGATTTTTCAAGCTTTGATTTGTGTTCATGTCCAAGATGATGATGAGAAGATCAGACCGTAAACCTCCACTTGCTAGATCTCCTGTTGGCGTTCGTACTCGCCGTATTCTTCAATCCACTCCAAACGCCATTCGTACCCCACCAGGTATTTGTAGCTAGAGCTGAGAGAAGAAATTTAAGACCCCTTTTGCTTTTTCATTTTTGTATTTGAATGAAGAGAAATCGATGTTATTCTGTTGTCTTTCATTTCTAGTTTTGAATTTTTAAAAAAAATATAAATAAGAACCAATTTTCATGCTTAGTACAGTAAGTTTTAGAGGTGAAAGAAAGAATTTTGAGACCCCTTTGCTTTTAAGGTTTTGTATTGGGACTGAAAGGGTGTTGTGTGTTGAATATTGATATAGAGGATTGGAGCTTAGGTGTTGTTATTCTGTTGTTTTCTTTTTGGGTTCTGGGGAATTTCTTTTTGGCTAAGATATTTGAAGATAAAAAGGGAACCATTTTCCATGCTTATTGCCTGTTTGGCCAAGTTTCAGAAACCAACTAATTTTGAGAAGAGGTTTTTTTTCTTTCAAAAGTGCTTTTCTCAAAGTACTTGTGATGAGAAGCAATTTGTGTTTGACTAATTAATTTGAAAAGCACTTCTTAGCATCAATTACTGTTTGGCCAAGCTTTTCAAAAGTGCTTCTCAGTTTTTTTCATTGTATGCAGGTTCTTTCACAAAAACTCAGGTGCCTAAAAGGGCTAGCAGCAATGTTGAAGAATGGGAACTTCGTCCAGAGTATCGTACCATTTCTTGTGAATTAAGAGCTTTAGCGAAAATGGTGAAGAATGAATTTGGTAATGAGGATGTGAATGCTATTGGAAACTCTGATTCAATGAATGCAAAGAGTAGTCCTTTATTTGAAAGGGGAAGGTTTTATGAAGAGTACTCTGCTAGAAGGAATGAGAGATTGAAGAGGAAGAAAGGCAACACAGGAGATGAGAAGAAACCAGCTTATGATTTGGGAGTTAGAGTTGAATCTTCGAAGAAAAGAGAGCCTATGGTGTACCAAAGCGCAAGGAAATCAGTTGCTTCTACTCCAATAGTTGAGAGGAGAGAAACTCCAAGGTACTTCTTGAGAAGCGCGGCTAGTAAGGAGAACAAGAAGCCTCCATTGCCCGTGAGCATGGACAAATTTGTTGGATTTTCAGAGAGGAAAACTACAGCCAGAAGAGTTAGGAAAATTTGAGTTGGGATGAATCGGTTTTCACCTCCTACAGATGTTTGATTTTTCCATAGACACTTTTATTTATTGAACAAAAAGTATAGTAGTAGCTTCTTGAACTTTCGGATGGAAAATGTGGTTAGCTCTGTGCAAATTGAAAAGCACTTGCAGCTTTGATGTTTGAAGTACATTGAAGAGGCTATGTAGCTGATAGCTTCAGTTTAATTTTATGGGTGGTTGTGATATGAGTTTTTCTTTTATGTGTTGGTTTATCTTAATGTTTATATGTGTCATTCTTTTCATTGCAGAACCAAAAGTAGTCCATTTAACTAGCATTGGAAGTTATGCCTGTTTATTTCCAGTCAATGTATCTCATAGTATCAAGTTATGCCTGTTGATTCAAATTATTTGGCATGGGTTTACTCTTCTACAAAAGGAAGAGCCAACTCAACAAGCAAGTCTACAAAAAAGAAGGGAAGTGTGGAACAAAGAGAAATGATAAACCCTACTAATCATAATAAAAACTGAACCCCATATTCATCTCATACATCATCACCCTTGCACATGTCTGTGCGCACCAAAACAGTTTATGCAGGTTATATAAGTTGTGACGCTGAAGATTCGGCTGAAACTACACATTTGTCCAACTTCACAACACCAGTTTCCTTCAGTAATTCACCAAGCGGCAGACGTATAAGCTAGAAAGTGCAAGTTAAATTCACAGAATGCTGGAATCAGTTTGCTTAGACCCCACATGAAAATGACTTAAAACTAATCCAAAGATCCGAAAAAGGAAGCCCTTTTATGACATTATCTGATAACAGATAACTTGTACAAGTGTACTAGCCAAGCAGCGTCCATAAAATAGCCAACGACCGGTGAAAATTACTTCAGTAACATTCTTTCCAATATATAATAGCTCATTCATCAAAAATGTTGCCACCTAAGCTGAAGTAAAAAGAAAAAGAATATGTTAAATGGTCCTAGTTTAAGTCTTCAGATTGTCGCAGCTTGCTATCCATATCAAGTTGTAACCAGAAGATACAGAAGGCCCTTCAGGTACTCCACTATTTCAGATCCTCCCAGCTTGGAACTTCCAAATACTCTATCAACAAAAGTAATTGGAACCTACAAATAGCAAAATTAAAACTTGAATTTAGACTAAACCTTTAGAAAGATGAAAGGTACAACATACAAATAAAACAAACCAATGAACTACTTGCAGGAACTAAATGTGAAGAACTGATATAGAAAACAAAACAAAAACGAAAAGAGACCCCGGCCGGGGGTGGGGGTTGGGGGAGGTGGGGTGGGGTGGTGGTGGGGGTGGGGAGTGTTTGTGACTGACTGAGGAGAAATAATAATCTATTAATAAAGAGAGCTCTCATAGCCATAAAAGAATCACAATATATTCCTGCAGGGTGACTCTTTATTTTCTTGGAATGATGGTTATAAATATCAAACGGGTCACAGCCGCATAATACAAGGATAGGATCCAAGAGATAATTGGGGGATAGCTGACAAAGAAACTCCCAGTCTCCACCAGTAGTCTAAAATTAGCTGAACTAAGTTAATAGATTCATAATATTTACTCTCTATGCATATATTGCAGATAAAAGTCCAACTTTCAACTTTCCTTGTCATAAAATATCAATGTGTGTGTGATCAGATCTTAATCTCTCGGCTGCGGATAAAATCCGCTACCACTTGTGCCTCGTCAACTCGCTGCACCAAGAACTGCTACTGCACCGGACTAACCAGCTGATCTTTTTTTATGTGCTGGTTAAAGTTTCGCTAGTACACCAGTTCATAGTTTTGCCAAGTTCACTCGGCTGCAAAATAGTTAGGTTAAACTTCGCTTCCACGGCTCACTATCTTTGCTGGTCCAGATGAGGCCATGGTGTCGTAAATGAACCGTAGGTTGTTCACTTTTCTGTATGCAACACCAGTGGCAAAGTGATGGTTTTCGTTTTCACCAATGTCTTAACCGCTGCTCGAGTCACCAAAGTCATAATCATGACCTTCTCCCCCCCCCCCCCCCCCCCAAACCCCAAACCCACCCACCCAGGTTCTAGCACATTCAATGCATTCCTTTGTAGCTTGAACCCATTTTTCAAACCAGCCAATGACAACCACCAAGCCCAACAGCCTTCTTGACAACTCCCTGAAGCCCCAGGCAAACACTCAATAGTTCTGTTGTTTCCCATCACTATAACTTTGTGTGACCTGGAAGAACTGACAGTTCCTCATCATCACTCTAAGTGGAAAGGTGATAACACCCGAGAAGGACATAGTAGAGTCTCCACCATTTTCCACGTCTCAACTAACTCGTCTAAACTAATCACAGTGACCCTAACGAATATACCAACAGAGATCAGATTTAATTAGCTACTAGTATTCTGCAACCAAACTATGGAGTACATGGCCGGTAATCCTTTCTCCCTTGCTCCTCATTCCATCACACGATTAAATAAAAAGGCACCAATATCATCCAACATGGTAGCAGATCAAACTTCAACTTCTATGTCACTTAGGTCAGCTACAGATACGGATCTAAATCCCAACAATCTCAGCTCAGATACCTGTCATAAAGAATCACCATCCCCAATTACGCGATTCACCTCAAAATGGAATGGCTTTGCTGACAAACACTGAGATCTTTAACTTTCAAGAACTGGAACCAATCAAGTAAAAAGCATATCCCCGCAATCTCAAATGAAATTCCTCAGTTGAAAGACTAACGCAATGCAAGGATCATTCACTCAAAGGGTAACAGTGGATTCAGAGGCCAAAAAACAGATTCTGGAATCAGATTTGCGTGAAATGCAAACTAATAGAACACAAAATGCATGAATTTTCCAGAGCATTCTAAATAGATAGATAAATAGATAGGAAAAGAGGGGGGGGGGGGGGGAGGGGGGGAGCGGTGTTATCAAAGGCAAAAAGCGCAAAAAAGCTCTTTTAGGTCTGTTGGGGCTTTAAGCGCGAAGCACAAATAAAGCGTGGCCGTTAATTGATAAAAACGCAACGGGAGAAAAAGTAAAAATATGCATGAAGTCTCCAAGACTAATCATTATAAGCATGAATAACAAATATATGGACAAAGAAATTAAAAAGAAAGTTCACGATAAAGTGAAATATTAATTGTTTAAAGTCGTTTTTTCAAGATTACACTCATTGGCAAGAAAAATTATGCGTTAGAGCTTTGATGCGACAATAAAACGCTCAGAAAGCGAGGCAAAGCGCTCAACGTGTTTTGAGCCTCACTTCAGGGCTTAAGCACGCCTTTGACAACACTGAGAGAGAGAAAGAGAGATACACTAAATGCTTCACAACTGCCATTAGGTTGCATCATTATTTCTATTATAATAGCATTTCGGAGCTCATAAATTGCGCAATGAATGGCAATATGCGAAACGAGAACACATTTTCTGGTCCAACCAAATGATAATACGGTGGATGAAATAGTATTCAACAGTAAATTCATGACTGTAGCTACCTCTTCAATGCGGTAAGCTTTTCTTGAAGCCCGGACAATCATCTCCATCTGAAAAACATATCCTTTACTTACACAAGAGCTTATGATGTCTTCTAGTGCAGATTTCTGGTACAGCCTTCAAAACAAGCAATTCAATTTCAGACACCGATTTTACAAATTATAAAAGCTGTGAGCATTACCAATGTATAAAAGGCACGTGGAAGCTCCAGTATAAGAGTAAATACGTAATGATAATTCAGTTTCTTAATAACAAAATCATCCACAAAACAATGATTCCTGAGACGATCAATTCTCCATATAAAAGTATGGTGTCTTTCTTGCTTTTCTATGTGGAATTCCTGAGACGATCAATTCTCCATATAAAAGTATGGTATCTTTCTTGCTTATTTATGTAGACTTCCCTCCTATATTATAGGAAGTCTCAGATCTATTATTACTGCCTCCCAATCCATCACACTATTAGATTTATAATCTCCAAGCAAGAGTCCCAGACACTACAAGGTAATCTTAATCTAAGCAACCTCTTATGCAATTACATTTTCTAAATACATTCATTACAATTCATAGAACCACTGATTTTTCTTTACTTCCAAGTTAAAGAATACCGGAAGGATCCAGTTAAGTCTGATACACCCGGCCAAAGTAGTGTCTGTGCAAGGACATTTGCTCCCCTACTTGTCAATTTGCGCATAAGGTTCCATCCGTGGACACCACCACCAGTAACATATCGAGTTCCAGTAACTATATTGGCACCTGTCTCCATTTGTTTCCTGGACATAAAATTTGAATTAAAGTTCTAGTACTCACCAATACAAGAAAAATGAAAATTAAGAAAATATATACTCACTTGATAAATCTTGGCAGGTATTTTGGCTGTAAAAGAAGGGTATAAAAGAATCAACTATAAATTTAAAATTCAAAACAGAAGAATAAGCTCAGTATAGAGAATCCCGATCTAGTGGCGAGTCAAAGTTATCAATGGGGTCAAATAATTAAATTCAGAAAGCTCAATGATATTTTTGTCCTATGCTATAAAGTCTCAGTTGTACAAGGAACAAAATTGTCCCTTACTTTTATTTTTGAGGGTGGTGTATGTGGGGGAAAGTATACCAGAAGTAATGGCAGAGCAGGCGCAGACAAAGTATGTGAAAAAATGAGAGGGCGTGAAAAATAACTCTTAATCCACAAAAAATAAAATTTAAATTATTCGATATACACACTCAAAACAGTGGATGATCTGTGAACTACCAGAGCTATTGAATTGTTTATTTCCATGACATCAAGCAAAAACAGACTAACTATACTCCACATATCCCCCTTCTGTCCCTTTCCAACAAAAATAATAGATTTTCAAACAAACAGATAAAGGACCTTTTCCAACAACAACAAAAAGAGAAAATATAGAAGGAAACTAGATGAAGCCTTTATCTTCAATCATACTTACATGGTGAGAAAGATCCGCATCCATAATGACAACAAAATTGCCTGAGGCATGCTTCAAACCATGAATATATGCAGTTCCTAGATAAGAGGAACGTCAGAGACTAATTCATGGTTATCATCATCTTATCAAAATAATTCATGGTTATCATCTTAAAGCAGAAGTACCTAAACCAAGTTTCCGAGGTCGAGGTCTCAATAACTGTAGTAAACAAGAGAAATGAGCAAAATGAGATGATAAATAGGTATAAGCAGGGAAGCATAAAGTGCAACAACTGGGTGAAGTAAGGAACTACTAACAATACGATCTTCTCCATATACTTTCTGCAATTGTTTGACAATATCCTGTGTGCCATCCGGACTTCCATCATCCACTACAATTATTTCGAAATCAACATCCCTGAGTCAGGAAGAAAAACTTACTATAAGAGTCTGCTAATAACTTTTACATGATTTTATCACCTCCAAGTACTGCTAGAAAGAAATCAACACTGAGATATCATTCAAATACAATGAAAAGGTAACTTCTGGTCCTCAAAAAATGGGATCATCCCCCTCAAACCCACTAAATAATGCCGTGAACATGGGCAGAACTTTTTGCGTCATTATAAACAACCAAAGGTGATGCGGTAAACAGGATTGCAACATCTAGATAAATCAATCTTTATAGTAAAGTCTTCGTGGTTGGCCAAAGTCCATTGTCTCGTGGATGAGTATCAACATTCTTAACAATGAGCAAACAAACATGACAACATGGTAAAGGATATGAAATATAGAAAATAACTGAAATAGTGTACAATGCATCCGAGAACTGTTAAATACTTTGTGGAGCGCCTCCAAAATTAACTCCTGATAAGTGATAAGTGCCAACAACCCTCAGAACAAATCAGATTGCAAGCCAAATTTTTTTCCTACTTACCAATCAATTAACATGCTCAAAGTTACAATTTTTTGCCAAAACCCCCAATTATCTATGCTGCATTCCGCTAAAACGAGCTAATACAAATATTCCTGATCATATACCTAACATTTCAACAAACCATTATGAACCCAAATATAGTTGGATCATAGCTTAATCGAATACGTCACTGATGAGATATTACATAAACCACCTAAAAAGTGATAAATTTACACAATTTGAATTAATTTCCTTTACACAACCGCAATTCATTGCCAAATTTAAGTTGCTTCTAGAAGATCGAATTAGAAGAGGGGGAGGGGGGGGGGGGGGATTTTTTTTGACATACATGAATTGGATCACAAAACCCATACATAATAAGCAAAAAAATTCAAAAATTAGAAACTCCAATATAAGCGATCACAAAAAAAAGATATGGCAGAGAGAGAAAGATAAAAGGAAGAAGAAGTGATTACGGGAGATGCTTAAAGACGAGGTAAATGACAAGAGCAATGTTGAGGCGTTCGTTGTAGGTGGGTACAATTATACTGTACTTGTTCTTCTTCTGCTCCATTTTTTGATTGTAATTCTTTCAGATCAATCAATGCTAATAGTACCATTTACTATATCAACCCAATATTAGCATAAACCGACCCGAGAGTTCCAAATCGGGCCACCAAATTATATTAGTAAAATAAGTAATTAGTAGCTGGAAATTAAATAAAAAAATACCCAATAGCAATATTTTTAAAATGTTTTTCGGCATAATATGTTGTCAAGTTTCTTATTATAGCATTTTTGTTCCATTCTTTGTTCTTCGGTTTCTTTTTTTTTTTTAGTCGCCCCCTCATGGTTGATGTTAGAGGTGTAGATGGACCGTGTTGGTTCGATTTTTATTAAAATCAAATCAAACTAATTAATTATATCGATTTGAATTGGTTCGATTTTTCGAGTTCTATTGTTACATACATATTATTTCACTCTTACAATCTATAAAATATTTTTATGGGAGAATTGTTTTAGTAACATCGTCTAATAATATTCCTTCATTGATGTACGCTTTCAAGATTAACCGAATTTAATAATTAGCATAAAATCAATATGAAATCTAAAAAATGATATGTTCTATTTAATTTTAAAATTTTCAAACTACCATTTCAAATTCGGAAAAGGTATAAGAATTTAATAGATTTTGACATATGAACATGAGAGAATCCCAAATATTTCTAAATATTTTTTAAATAAAATTCTATATAAAATCTTAAAAGTACATACAAAAGTTATATATTTATATCTCGGGTTGGTTCGGATTTTTTTACTTAATACTAAACCAAATAAAACCAAACCTAATTAAGATTTTTAATCGGTTTTATTTGACTTTTCCGTTTGATACGATTTTCCGATTCGATTTGAACACCCCTTGTCGATGCACTTATAAGCTTTTGTTATCCAAATTGATGACTAATTTTATATTCATATCTTTTAAGTAAGTTCTATTAGGAGTTTATATTATATACTACAAGAAATATACAGTATTCTACAGCAGGAGAAGTAAATGCAGCAGCATATATTCTACAAGAAAGTTGTCAAAACATTCTTTTTAATAAATTTTCACATACTACTAACGAAATAGAGGATCAAGACAAAGCAAAATTTTCATTGCCACCGTTGTCAATTACTGTTTAATCCTTTTCCTCCCAAATTCGGAATACTAATCCGTTTCTCCTAAATTTTGGTTTACCGTGCTGGTTAGAGTTAATTAATAATACTGCTCTATGAGTTATAGCTTTTATTATAGTAACAATTATACAAAATCTGATCTTCTTAATTTCACCAAAAATGAAATGAGGTTACCCCTATGTATTTTTGATCCTCGCAAAACAAACTCAAAACTAATTCGACCAAAATAATTACATTCTCATTTTGTTGTTTAAAAAAAAAGATCGAAACAAAAAACCAATTCTGGCCCCAACTTAGAACTAAGGCTGTATTTTGTCCCGGTTCAGGTCGGGGACCGGATGGGGACCGCGGTCCTGGCGGGCCTACCGGTCCTGCTGGGCCGGTCTGGCGGTCAGGTCCTACCGTTCCCAAAAGACCGTGACGGGCCGGTCTTACACATTGAATCGTTAGGCCCGGGACCGCCAGGCCCGGGACCGGTTGGCGGGCCTGGACCGGTCCTAGCGGGCCTGGGCCGGTCCTGGGGGCCCAACGCCTATTTTTGAAATTTTTTTTTTTGAAAATTCAGTAACGACTCTTTGCAAAAAGTAGCCGTTTGGAACTTTGAAAAATAGCCATTTGGATTATATAATTACACTTTTTTCATTTCTCAACTATAAATACCCCCTCATTCTTTCATTTTTATTCACCAATTCATCAATATCTCTCAATCTCTCTCAAGCTCTCTTTCAATCTTTCTAGTACAAGTGCTTAATTTATTGTTGAAAAATCGTGAAAAATTGTGAAGTTGTTGAATTGAAGTTTTCAATTGTTCAAGTTCAACGATTTTTAATTTTCAAGAAGTTGTTCGGCAATCCAGTAAACTTGTTTCAACTCTTACGTGCTAATAATATATTTTTGTATTTTTTAGTTTGCATAATTCTAATTAGTATGGCATTTTCTTTGAAAAAAATGTTCGGTAAAGGAAAAGGTAAAACCAGTGAAAGTAGTGGCCATAATACTACCCTTCCCCCGGCTCCCCGACATAAAAAAGATAAGCAAGTTGAAAGTAGTAGCCAACCTAGACGTCCTAATCCGCCTCCCGTAATGCTTGATAGTGATCACCCTTGTTTTCAATTTACCGATAGTGAATTTCTACATGATGTTGCAGTAGGTGATAGATTAGATGATGATATTATGAATGCTCTTTATCCTAATGAACCTATCTTAGAGGAAAATGAGGATGATGATGATGATGATGATGATGAAACCCAAGCACCAGATTTAGATGATACACCTACTAGTCCTGCTCATAACTTAGGTAATGAACCGGCACACCCACCTGTACAAACTCCCACTTTTAGTAGACAACCTGCTAAACGTCAAGAAACATCATTAGTTTGGCATTTTTTTACTCAAGTAAGAGAGCACGACAAGGCTAAGTGTAAAACTTGTGGGAAATTACTTGTTCATAGGTATACTGGAGACCGTAGCAGCACGGGTAGTTTGACTAGGCATATAAAATTATACCCTAGAGATATGGCTAGATTTTTCCAAATGCAAGCGCAACAGGAGGGGTGGACAAGTGCAGATTCTCAAGTTAACCCTAGTACTGGTTCAAATCTAGTTCAACAAGGAATTAACACTGTCACCGGAGGTATTTTATATTACGATCCAAATAAGGATCGTGAAGAATTAGCAAAAATGATTACTGTTATGTGCTTGCCTTATACTTTTGCTTCTAATCCTAATTGGATTCATTATATTAGAAGAGTCTTTAATCCTACTTATAAGGTTGGCCTCGCGCAACAGTTAAGGCTGATATTTATAAATTCAAGCATGAATATGAACAATATTTGCGCTATTTATTTACTCATATACCTAATCGTATTTCTATTACAACTGATATTGGTAGAAGTAATAATGACTGTGATTATCTAACTGTGACAAAACATTGGATAGATGAAGACTGGACAATGCAAAAACGCATAATTGCATATAGAATAATTAATTCACGACACACGGGTAGGTTTATAGCTAACACTGTTTCAGATATATGTAGATATTTTTGCTTTAGTGATAAAATAATGGCAATTTCTATGGATAATGCTTTTAGTAACACTAGTGCAATAGACATGCTAATACAAACCCTTAATCCAGCATTTAGTAATATTTTCCATGTTGGATATATTTTTCATATTTATCATTTAATTGTTGGGGATTGTATGCAAATATTAAACATAGAAATTGAAAAGGTGAGAATGACTCTTAATTGGCTATTTTATTCAAACCGTAGAACTAGACTTAGAGAGTATTTTAAAAAATGTGACGAATATGGCCTTAGAGAAAGAAAGGTTCCTAAACCTTGCCCGGCTAGGTGGAATTACATGTACGAAAGTTTAGTAGTAGCGTATGAATATAGAAACCCAATTAATGCTACGTTTAATTCTAGGGTAGGTGGTGAGGATGATGATGAAATGCTAACTACCCAAGATTGGACTAATGTTAAAATTCTTTTAGATTTTTTAGAACATTTTCAAGTGGCTACAAATGCTTTTTCTGGACAATATTATCCGACTATTTCTAACTGTTTAGTTTATATTGCCGCACTAGCTGATTTGTTTGTTGAATTTAGCGAGGGTGGGGATATTTATGAACTTGCAATAAATGAAATGAAATAAAAGTTTAAAAAATATTTTTCTTCCAATCCCTCCTATTTTTAGTGTAGCTGCTATGTTAAATCCAACAATGAAATTAGGAGGTCCTCACTTTTGGTATTCTAATATTTATAAAGCTTTAGATCTTTCAGAAGACGAAACCGCTACACTTGCTGATGCGAAAGCATCAATAGAAATTAATGCTCAAACTGTTTATAATGCTTATAAACAGTCGTTAGAGCATGCTAGGCCAAATATTCCAACCACTACTTCGTCTACATCACAATCGTCTAAAAGAGTTGCTGGCTTAACAGCTCTTAAATCGTGGACGAAGTTCCGGGGTTCTCAAGGATGGCTCGGGATGTTTTGTCAATTCAAGCTTCAACTGTCGCATCGGAGAGCGCTTTCAGTCAAACAAGACTACAAATCGGTGATCACAGAGCGTCGATGCGGGAGAGCTTGGAAAAATCAGTGCTTTTTAGAGATTGGATCCGCGCAGAAAAAGAAACTTTGGCATAACAGAATCACAACCGGCAATAGATGAGGCATATGAAGAAATGATAGCAGAACTTGCTGAGGAATCGGCTTCACCCGGAAGTGGTGATGAACAAGCTTCATTTCCACCACCGCCAACACAACCTCCTCCCAACCTTGACGGATTTATGAGATTTATTAGAAATACAACATAAATTATGATGTAAATTGTACATTGGCACGTCTTCTTTTAGTTTTTTTCCTTTTAATGGTGGTATTCTACCTTGTGATGCTCATTCCATTGGGGGAAGGAAGACAAAGAAAGATATGCCATTTTGGTCAATAAATATGCTCTTTATCATATCCTTGAGTATCTTTCTTCTCTATATTTCTTGGTCTTTACTTCGATATCAAACCTTGAATATTTATATAACATACAATATATAACATAGTATTGATAGATGAGTCGAGGGCACGTGTTATTGAAAGGTTAGAGGTATGGAGACAGACTCTCGAGTCTAAAGGTTTCAAAATAAGCAGATCTAAGACAGAATACCTGGAGTGCAAGTTTAGCGATGACCCGAGCGAAGTAGGCAGGGACGTGATGATTGGCTCTCAGGCCATCGCCAAGAAGGACAACGTCCGATATCTTGGGTCGGTGATTCAGGGGGACGGAGAAATTGACGGGGACGTCACACACCGTATAGGAGCAGGGTGGGCTAAGTGGAGGCTTCCATCAGGAGTCCTGTGTGACAGGAAAGTTCCACACAAACTCAAGGGGAAATTCTATAGAGCCGTGGTTAGACCTGCGATGATGTATGGGGCGGAGTGCTGGCCCGTGAAGAATTTCCATGTTCAGAGGATGAGGGTCGCGGAGATGAGGATGCTTAGGTGGATGTGCGGGCACACCAGACTAGATAAGATTAAGAATGAAATTATTCGAGAGAAGGTGGGGGTGGCCCCGGTGGACGAGAAGATGCGTGAAGCGCGACTGAGGTGGTTCGGGCATGTGCGGAGGAGAAGTCCCGATGCTCCGGTGAGGAGCTGCGAGCGGCTGGAGATCGTTGGTGGTCGGCGCGGCAGAGGGAGGCCCAAGAAGTATTGGGGAGAGGTGATTAGGCAGGACATGGCTAGAATTCAGGTTTCCGAGGACATGACACTCGATAGGAAAGTCTGGAGGTCTAGAATCAGGGTTGTAGGATAGGGGCCCCTAGAGTTTTTCGTTCGCTCCTCCCGGGGTTGGGGAGGGGACAGTAGGGTTACTCATAGATGATGTATGTTTACTGTACGTTACTATTACTTGCTATTGTATTTTGGTATTTTGTTTCCTTTGTTCGGATTATTATTAACGTTATTTATACTGGAATTTCTAATGCACTAATGCTATGCTGCTTCTGTTTTGTTTTGTCTATGTTTTGTTTTACTACTGTTTTTCCCTAACCCTATGAGCCGAGGGTCGATTGGAAACATCCTCCCTGCCCTTTCGAGTAGGGGTAAGGCTCGTCTACATATTACCCTCCCCAGACCCCACATGGAGGGAATATACTGGGTAGTTGTTGTTGTTGTTGTACAATATATAACATACAACACAATATACTAATTACAACAACATAGTATATACATTATATACAATATATACTAATTATTACAACACAATATATACATAATATACAATACACTATATACATAATATACAATATATACTACTTACTACAACACACTATATACATAATATACAATATACACTAATTACTACAACACATTATATACATAACATATATCCATATATACATAACATACAATATATACTACTTACTACAACACACTATATACATAATATACAATATATACTAATTACTACAACACATTATATACATAACATATATCCATATATACATAACATACAATATATACTAATTACTACAACACAATATATACATAACATAAATATCCATATATACGTAACATACAATATATACTAATTACTACAACACAATATATACATAATATACAATATATACTAATTACTACAACACAATATATACTATACTAATAACTTAATACACATATAAAATATATTATACACTATACTAATGACTACTATACAAGATATTGACTTAAAAAATAAAAAAAATAAAAAAACCCGTCAGGCCCATTAGGCCCGCCAGGCCCGGACTACTAGGCCCAGGACCGTAGTGTGCTTAGGCCCGCAACGGGCCGGTCTCTACCGCGAGGACCGCCATGCCCGGCACACCAAGTCCGGGACCGTGAAGCCCGACCCGTCAGGCCCGGGCCCGGGACAGCATACAGCCTTACTTAGAACTCTTGGGTCGGTCTTTCTAATTGCGGATTGATCTCGTAAATGGTATATTAGCATTGAGCTCGACAGAATTTCAACTTTGAGATTGAAAAAATGGAGGAGAAGGACAAGTAGAATATAGTTCTAGAAGCAACTTACTCCCTCCGTCTTATATTAAGAGTCATCATTACTAAAAATAATTGTTTTAAATTATGTATCATTTAGAAGTTTAAGACAAAATTATTTTTTTTTTCTTTTTACCCTTAGTAATAATTATTTTTGAAAATAGAGATAACATATAAATAGAATAAATATTCAGTATAAAAAGATTATATCTTAAGATATCAATAAGGGTAGAATAGTCCAATTACTTTCTAATTAATATTTCTTAAAGAGCGTGTAAAAGAGAAACGCGACACATAATATGAGACAAAAGGGAGTAATTGACAGTAATACCAAAAATGATTTATATCAGGTTTTTTATTACAATATAATCAACTAGTAACATAAGAAGTGCTAGCACTGGGAACAAATAGAGACTTGGCTCCAAAGGCAAAGCACCAAAAACTGCATGCAAATGCATTTCTTCTATTTACGACCAGTACAGCGATCAGATGCGAATACTATAAACAAGAAAAACCTATGATAACATTAGTCAACGCTACCACCTTGAAAACATCAAATGCGAACCAAGATCACCAATGTAGAACATTGGTCAATCATCTGACTGGTCATCATCCCACACGTTTGCATACTGATCATCTCTGTCAGATGGTGAATCCTTAAGTTCCTCATCGCTCGCCTCAATAGCAACTAAGTCAATCTGACCAACATCTGTGATATTTACAGATGGTGAACCTTTAAGTATATCGTCACTCTCCTCGATATTGGCTTTTGGCAGCTCACTAGAAATGGCTGTCTGGTCATCTTCGGTTTCTGCTATGTTTTCTTCAACTCTGTAATAAGCCTTCTCAAACAAAGTGTAAAAGAAGCAAAAAAAAAAAAAAAAAGAAATATGAAATTCAGTTGCTTCACCATTTAAATAACAAAAGAATTTTCTATTAGATAAAGAAATTTTATATTGTCCTATTCTAAAACAGTAGATATTTTTACTTTGTGAGACATGACACTGTCATCATAAACAAAGTTCCTCATTTTCAGTTCCCATCCACTTCAATTGATCCTTATACCTAATTTTCATATGATAGCAAGTGACATGCAAGAGTCATGGGGGGAATAAAAACAGAAAAGATTTCGGAATTTATTGTATACATCGCGTATGCCATAGGTGGACATGATTATGGCTATTCCTACTTTTACCAAAGGGCAGTTTTCAGTTCACATCAACTTCAATTTTAAATCATTCACCTAATTTGTATGTAAGCCGAAGCTACATGCATGTGATATGGGAACAAGGGAAACAGAGAAGAATTTGGAATTATTTTGTAGCGTACATGCCAAAGGCTGATCTGATTATGGCTATTTATACCTTTCAAATTAGTATTTAGCCTTAACTGCTGATAGTTATGGTAATCAATACTAACGTATGCACACTAAGATCTTTCGGTAAATACCAGTATGCATTCAAATAATCAATTAACAGAACCACGTTAAAATGGAGGCCCCAGCAAGAACCCGTACCACACATGTGCGTGCAGGAGACAACACTTTGAAAGAATTTGGACGGCCATTGAAATTTGTTTCTGGAATGCCAGGTATTCCTTCTGGCGATGTGAAATGGTCAACATCATGACCAACCTGTCATAAGAACATATTGCGCATCATCATTAGGACAAAGATCATCAGTAAACAGTTTTCTCCTTTTTGAATTAACTAAACAACGTAGAGGGATGGCAGGAGACTCAAGGACCTCCAATCTTAGACAGCTGGATTAAACAACAATAATTCTCCTTGTGAGGTAAGTGTCCCCTTCATCTGCTATATTATTATCAAAGGTTAAAGCAAAGTCCTTACTCTTCCATGGCCACTAAAATCCCAAGCATCACTATCCAGTGCAACTCTGTACTTCCCTGGCAAGTCGCATCCAACTTTATACCTGTTTTTGTCATGTGACGATCAGAAAAAGAGTGAAATTAGACAGTGTGAAAATAGATTCGTTTCAGTTACTTTGCCATAAAACTAGTTGAGAACATTGAAAAATAAGCAGAGCAATAAATTCATGATAAGTAAAACTTATATACCCTTCATATGCGTTCTCTGGATGGAAGTTGAAAACAAATACCAGATCGCCACGTTCAAACACAACAACCTGCAAAGTGAAGTAACTAATCTGTAGAGCTATAACCGAACTGACTAGCTATTATTAGATTGAATAAACATGAAATCCATCGTCAAAAAAATGGAACGCGAACCGGTTTCTACCTGTCCTTGGATAGAATTACAGCATTCATAAAAGTGATTGTTTGGAAACTCAATAACTAAAGTAATTCAAGTATGTGCTGTGATGCACGCACAAACCCCTATTTGAACATAAGGAAGCAACTGCATCACATAAACCCAACGTTTGAACTTTAGATGATTGTACCTTATTATCTTCATCCGTGCTGCTTACTATCTGTTTTCCTGATGCAAGGAATGAGAACTTTTCATCGAGTGAATTCATGGCTCTGTCAAATGCATTCATGAACTGCATTTCAACATGAGGGGAGGAAAGATGGGACAAAATATAGATATCAGATTAGTCCATTCAATTAGTATTACTTCATGTAAAGAAAAAGAACGAAAATATTCGACAATTATAGCAGGACGTGGATTGCTAGCCTGAAATTATAGCTTCATAGAATCAACTTAAACTGCTCAACAAGGGCTTACTGGCAGTAAACAAGGCGGTAAGCCGGTAATTAAGTCTGTAAATGAATTTAATACACAGATCTCTAAAAGACAATAAGAAATTTGTCTTTGAAAAATAAGCAGACAAAGATGAAATGAGCAATCTTCCCCTGAACCAAGTAGGCCTACAAGAAAGCAATGTAAGATTCATAGATATCTAACAAGCTGCAAGGCAAAATACTGAACCTTGTATCTCAAGTGTTCGCTATCCGCGAGGTTCCACTGGCGTCTGCATTTGTCATAACTCCAATTATTTCCCTCTCTAGGGAAGTCAATCCACTCAGGATGGCCAAACTACAATAAAGTTCATCAGATATTTCACAATTACTCCAAAACAGATACACTTGCAAATTCTATAGCTATATACAAAGAAGTAAACAATGTACTTTTCTAAGATAATGTTGTTTTCCGCAACATAATAGAAATCACTAGACAAGGGAACATTCATCATGCTGCTTTTCTCTGTTTTCCAACCCCTTAGCATGCTCAACAGCTCAGACCATTTTTGAGGAACGCATCTTCTTCCAGTAAGCCAAACTAATAGGACTAGTAATTATCACAAAAAATCTAAAGCTGTGAGCAATACCTCGTTACCCATGAAATTGAGGTATCCCTCTCCTCCCAAGGCCATTGTGAAAAAATGGATCATCTGTGAGTGGAAGCTAAAAGTGAATAGATAGAAAAAAAGACCTCCGAATAAGAAGGATATTAGAAAAGAAAGCATAAACAGAAAAGAAAAAGATAAACAGAAAATTGAATAATCCATCAGAATCCTGAAACCTATGTCTAGTGGTTACCTCAAAATGAGTGCCAGAGTTTCCATGACAAAACTCATATAAACCTTAAAATGCAATCAAAACAGACAAACCTTGTGAAGCGCAATTCCTCGATCAACAACAGGAGATGCATCTATCAAGCAAGACATGCCAGAATACATCTCTTTGTCCATTAGGAGAAATGCAATGGTCTTGTCACCCACAATAGACTGTTTCCAGCAGACAAAATAAGAGCGAACATAAATCTAGAAGTCACTGGATAAATAACTTATCATGAGATTCAATGGCTACCGATATATTGAAGCCCACGCGAAAGAAGTACTTTTAAACTTTCGGATGTATATATTTGAATTCTATCTAACAATTGTTCAAAGAATTGTTCAGTGTGGAAGTAAATTTGTAATACCTGGTCATGGCTCTCTGCGTAAGCTATACACTTCTCTGTATATCTCCTATTTGTTAAACTCCGTGTTACTTCCTTCATGGACCAGTCTTCATCATTCTTATTCTTCAAGTAATCTATCCACTTATCTGGGATTGCCATTGCCAGGCGGTAATCAAAACCAATTCCTCCCTCAGAAACAGGTCGGCCAAGGCCTGGCATACCCGAAACATCTTCGGCAATAACAGTTGCATCTGGGAAGACCTTGTGAATCAGATTATTGGCCAACATTAGATAGACCACAGCATCAACATCTGTAGCCTCGCTGAAATACTCATGATAGTTCCCTGTAAATCCCATATTGATTCCATGGTGAACATACAGCATTGAAGTTATTCCATCAAATCGAAATCCGTCAAAGTTATACTCATCTAGCCACCACCTCAAGTTGGAAAGAAGGAAACGAAGAACCTCCCAATTGGCATAGTTGAACAGCCTGCTATCCCACAGCTTATGGTACCCTCTCTCTCCAGCATGAAAGTAGGATTCTTGAGAACTTTGGCCAACATCAAAGCCATTGAGGCCATCAGTGACATTATTGCTTGCATGACTGTGAACTACATCCACCAGAACCTGTAAACCCAAGCTATGTGCTTTATCTATCAGATACTTAAGGTCCTCTGGATTTCCAGATCTACTGCTCACAGCAAAAAAGTTTGTAACATGATATCCAAATGATCCATAGTAAGAATGTTCCATTATGGCCATTAACTGGACAGTATTATAGTTATTTGCCTTAATCCGAGGCAAAACATCATCTGCAAACTCGCGATACGAGTTTACACGTGGCTCAAAGCTGCTCATGCCGACATGTGCTTCATAAATTCGTGGAGCCTTGGGTTTGGGAGGGCGAGGGTATTTAAAGTGGTACCTGATTAATTGCCAAAGCAGTAAGTTCTCAAGCACTAATAGATTGAGTCACTTTGTTAAGAAGGGGAAAATTTTGAATCAAGTCCAACTTAATAGAGACACATTCTTTTAGCTTTAGAATTTCAATGTCTTACATAAAAAGACAAGTAAAAAATATACTTTGGATGCTCCGAAGAAATGAGTTCAATATTCAGCTTCAAGATATGAATAACAAAACCTTTCTGAAGGTGGCGGATCCCAGTAGACACCATCATATGGTGCTGCAAATCTTGTAGTGTCTACAGTGGCATACTTTATCCAAGCAGGGATACGATCTACCCAAGCTGCATTACCATGCCTGAAACGGAACTTAACTCTGGAATTGTGTGGAATGGCTGGGTTACCGTCAACATCAGAAATTCTAATACTCCAAACACCAAATTGGTCCCTCTCCATCATGTGGTTGGAACCATTCCATCCATTGAAATCACCAATAACTTCTGCTTCCCTGTATCGTGGATGAGTTAATTAGAAGCAGAACATTGTAGTAATTACAACACGTATAAAGTGAATGAAGCTGCAAGAATAGGTAAACCGTAAATGTGTTATGATGATGGAAACTAGTGTATTATAGAAGAAAAGGACCTACTCAGCAGCAGGAGCCCATTCACGATAGACTATGCAACCGTCTTCCCTGTTGAATCCAAATTTTAAGTAACCTGGGCAAAAGGAGAGCAAGTTACACAAGAAAGCCCTGCTAATTCTCAACAACGGTATCATTAATTTAATGTTAAGGAAGCGATTTTGAACAGAAAGAGTAAGTCGTGATTGTAGAAGGAAATTGCGAAGCAACAGAGGAAAATTTTTTACTGTAAAATTGCTTTAAGATGGTTCCCAATCCCGACTGGACAACAATTCGGAGAGATTTTGTGGATAAAGTACCCTGGAGAAAAACGTGTTTTGATGATCATTTTTTAATCTATTTTTTCGGAGAAGTACCTCAAGAGTGTTTCACTTGTCTGAAAAAAATTCTACTTTTATTGAAGACCCAAAATGAACAGCTTTTTAAAAGACTGAAAAGTCTGCCAAATGCCTCGTAAATGGAACCAACACTTACTCCTAGGTAGGCAAAATTCTCTTTTAAAATCAAAGTAGGTATAAACCAGCCATCTTTGAAATAAGGTCAAACTGCCTAAAGCACAACACTGTTGGCTGTTACCTAGAGCAAATTCCTCAAGGGCTCCCTCGTGTTGTTCGATGAGCTTTTTCTGTTCCGCGTATCTCTTCATTCTGTATCTGAAGTGACCTAAATAAGGCTCCAAGCTTGGATCCAAATTTAGGAGGCCAATATTTTCAGTCTCAACGTTTTCCTCTAGGGATGCTGTGAAGTTGTCATCGGTCAAAACAGCGGAAATAGCTGAACTGTGCTTCATCTAGGCAGGCAATGCACCACAGTTAGTTTACATCAAAAGGAGGAACGGTATGCGGAGCTAAAAACCCATTTTATAGCTTATCACTTTCCCTGGAAAGGATATACAGCACTTCATGGTTTCAGAAAGAAGTAAATGTTTCTGGATTTTCTGCCTTTACTAAAGTAAGAAAAGAACAGTCGCAAAAAGGAAGCAGGAAAAAGAAGGGCAAAGATGATAAGACAAACAAGGGAGTAGTTCAGATCACAATGAGAGAAGTTGATGATAGGGAACACCATGCTCATACAGATTGTAGTGAAATTACGAACGCACATAGGAGTAAAGAGCTCCCTCTTTCTCAAGGTACCGTAAATTGGTGGGACCAAGCAACGCATTTTTACACCTCCACACATTGCACAGATCAAATAAGGGAACACCATGCTCATACAGATTGCAGTGAAATTACGAACGCACACAGGAGTAAAGAGCTCCCTCTTTCTCAAGGTACCGTAAATTGGTGGGACCAAGCAACGCATATTTTACACCTCCACACATTGCACAGATCAAATAAGGCATGAACACCGTTTTAAAAAAATTCCAAACATTTCAATATTCTCCATGTAACCATATCAAATTATCAAACATACCCTTTCATCTTCTCTAGCTCTTGATTTTGGAGTAGAACAAATATCCCAAGACCATTTCGGAGATCCAAACTTCACTCCAGAACTATGTTGAGAAGGAAAACATATCTTATTTCGAGAAGCCTGACAAAGAAAATTCTTAAGGTTACACGGATATTTTTTTTGAAAATGTGAGAAATGTTGCGGCACTATAATTGAACAAGAAAGCAGCATCTCAAGTAAATGCAGCATATCCTGTACGTGGACTGAGTGGTAGGATAAAATGAAATTTGAACTCAGTAATCTAACAGGAATTTACAAATTAATCTAAATTATTGGAGTAGCATTTGCGCTTCGCAAGGTCCATTCCAAGAACACATTCTCAATTATCTGTACCATTTGATAGAACAAATTTCCATTGATACTTGTCTGATAAGAGCGCTTGGTTCGGATAGAGAGAATAAAACCTATTATTGGAGACATTTACAAAGTTAGAGAAATAAACTTTAGTAGCTTTCTCAGTATTATCCTGTTCCCTACAAAACCCATAACAATCTTATTTGACTTTCAAAAAGAAACCATTTTTATCATTTCCCTGGACATATGATGGGCTCTCTAATCTAATACTACATATTTTACTTTTCCTCCTCTTATATTAGGAAAAGAGGTGTAATCAAGCAATTACCTCAAGAGCTAATCCACTAAACCTAAGACCACTCTTTTCAAAATACTGCCCTCTTTCCTCTCTCTCAATTTTATACACTCAATTCACAAACATTTACATCTTGCAAATGGTAAACTAAGCCAGAAAAATTAAGGAAGATCAAAGTAAAAGGGATTAAAGTAGTAGAATTTAGATGTAATTACCAATGGAAAAACATGAGGTGAAGAAGATGGAAAAGAGCTTTGAATGTGAGTCGATAAGACATTGAAACTAGTTTCCATGATCACTCTTCCAACCTATGGTGCTTTGCTTCTTCGCTCTGCTTACGTGCTGTTTCTGCAAATGTGTTTCGTTTTAATGGCTTTTAAATAAATAAACACATATGACCCTCTGTGGTCCTTCACTTTCTGGATATCTCTGTTAGACCCCATTAATTTGGGAAATGTAAGAAGAGCCCCTTAACATTTTCCTATTGAATCTATGCCCTTATTCTTTATTTTTTCTAAATATATACTCCATATTTATGCTGTGTAGACAAATAGAATTGTTCTCTGCTTACATTTTGTATTTACCGAGTTATTTATCCAAGGTACAGTGATTAATCTGGTATAAATAATATTATTAAATATGTGATGGTATGATTGGAATCCCATCATTTTTAATTTGGGTCTTTAATTCAAATTTTAAGAACGAAAGTTTTTATAGGAAATGTTGATAAATAATTTTTTTAGAAAATAACTTAATTAACTGATAATGATTAGGTAGAAAAATTCTGCAATGAGCATGTTATTATCTTGCATTTTGAAGAGTATGTTGGAGGTTGGAGCTATCAAAAATTCTAATTTATAAATATGTCGTTATTATTTGAGCTATTTATTCTACTCAAATTTTGGAATGTTAGATAATTTACATAAACCTAAAGAAATGATTGAGTAAGAAATGGACAGCTAGAATTAAATTATCTCAAATGTTAAAATAAAGCTTCTTAATTAGATTAAAGTTCAGAAGAATTGAGATTAAACTTTGTGAATGGATAAGTATTTTCAGAACATCGTGGGCTAATGTGGCAATTAAATTGAACTGAAGGGATGAAATAGATTATTTTAAAAAAATATATATATGACACCAATTACATGACAAAAGAAGAAGAAAGATTCACAAGTGGGGCAAATGAAAGAAATCAATTTGTCAGTTTTCTCTTATACTTCTTTGGACTTCCACGTGATCAAAGGTTGTCCGTCAAATGAAATTCATGCACCTTCACCGTTGATATGAAGGTAAAGCGTACTTAGGAATAGGACCTAATTAATTTAAATTTTCAGTAAAATATTTCATGTTCGAAATAAAAAGCTTTGTTGAGTTGTCCCACATCGGAGGGATTTGAGGTCCTTGGTTTTCTTATATGGCTTGGGCAATCCTTACCTCATAAGCTAGCTTTTGGGGTTGAGTTAGGACCAAGGTCCATTCTTATCATGGTATCAGAGCCAGACTCATCCCAATTATTATTACCGATGTTGGGCCCCATTTATGTTGTCCACGCTCCAAAAATCTTATCAAGCTTTCTAATAAAGATAATTTATACTTCAACTTTAGATCCGAAACTTTGATTAGAGATGAATGAATAACCTTTTTCATTTGGAAAACGCTTACATCTATTATTTGGCGACCAATTTTTCGAATTCAAATTGTATGTATTGATATCGTTAAAAAAGCTTAACATATTATAATATGTTAATGGTCAATTGTACTAGAATATAATTAATGGTAATATAAAATAGGGCTACTTATAATTACTTTTTAAGTAATATGATTATGTAAATAATTTTTTATATCGTCGGTGTATTGCTCTTAAAGTTTACATTCGAATAATTCCAGTCACAATCTACACTGCAATAATTAACAATCTTAGCTTGCAATGAAAAACTTCCAATAATTACTATAGTTGGCAAAGTTTACGGTTCAATAATTACTACTCTATACTTGAAATGACATATTTTCAATATCGACCGTCAATAACCATAGTACCAAAGCTGCTACAATTAGTAGTTACGTCACACTAATTTTGCTGGTGCGAAGTCGAGGATAGCAAAATGTAATGTCCACCGTTCATGTGATATAATTATCTTAAGAGTCGATTGAACATTAACCGTCCAGGATTTTTGTACTTGTTTTTTCCCATGTGATGCTTTAGATCCCTATTAATATCTATCACGAATACATACAAAGGATAGCCTAATGAATAAATTATTATGTATTTATGCAGGGTTCGAGAAAAATTGTATTTGAGAAAATGTAATATAGACGGTCTAAAAGATAATTTGTTATTGATGTTGGAAAAATAGGCTTGTCCCACATTGGTGGTGCAAGACTACTTTGTGTGTCTTTTAAGTCCTTGTCTTTTAATGTATATAATTTAAAACACAATTATATATTAAAGACTTGGACTTGGAGTGGGTCGGACCTAAGATAAATATTTTACTTTTATTTATTTCTACTTGTTGTATCCTAAAGAAGATTGTTTATATTTCCTCAATTTGTATACGGGCAATATCTTCTTTAAGGAAAGTCGTTCTCACACCTCAAGCCTTCTTCAATTTCATTTTCGATTATCACTTTTCTAACACAGTCGATCTTAAGCATTAGTGATTGCTTTCACTGCTCGAACATGTGACGTATAGGTCACACAAACACAACTTTACTATTGCAGAATGTTGCTTGAAGACTCTCATTCGAATCACGACTACATATAGTACTCAATAATCGATAACTTGAAATGTGAAAATTTTACGAACAGTAACTCACTCTGAGTGGTTTAATTATTTGGTTGGTCCAAGGCACTCATAAGGACATCTCCAACCTTCCCTCATTTCTCTATAATAGAGGCATTTTTTGTTATAAAGGAGCTCCAATGTTCCCCTATTTATGCCCCCAAAATGGGGGATGAATAGTGTTCCCCCAAATATGAAATAACATTATTCATTTTATCCATTACTATTCATGCTTTTTTAAATTATTTAACTCTTTTAATTTTTTCTTTGTATATACCTCTAATTTTACATCTTGACTTTGGAGTTAATTTTGATAAATTAATTTTGGTGCATTTATTATTTTATATAAATTGAACGTTAATTTTTATTATAAGTTATAATTGTACAAAAATATAGGAAAATTTCACATTACAACAACTGAGGGCCATACTTTTTAATTTTATAGCTCATATTTTAATTTATAACCAATTAGCCAAAAATAATAGGCTAATATTCAACATCCAACTCCAATAGGTTCTCAAAATTACTATTTAATTTTTAAAAAAGATTCCTCAAGCTTTTAAATTAATTTTCGAATCAGTAATTGTGACTCAAATATTAATTCAACAAACCAAATTTATTTGGATGGTGAAAATTAGATTTTTAACAAGCTAAAATTTGTGGGTTTAAATTAAATTTGATTTTATGAGAAATTTAGAGTGGGTGTTATTTAGACTTGTTAGAAATAGTATAAGTATGTTGTATATAAAATTAGAAGTCATTTAATGGAGATTTGGACTGGTTTTGAATAAGAATTGCAACTAAAAATTGTGGAAGAAGTTGTCTATGTACGCTTGTATAAAGGTGTATAAAAATGTATAATAATATATAAGATGTGTTCCTACACTCATATACACTATTATACAAGATTATACGAAAAACTAACTTCGTCTTCTTCCTTGCGTCTTTTCTGAAATTTAGCTCAAATCTTGCTCAAATCTACTCCAAATCACTTCAAATTTAAATTTTGAACTCCTTTTGATATTTTCAATCAATTGAAACAATACCCAATCCAAAAAAACTAGCAAATTCAAAAAAACTCGTTTTCAAAAGTAAAGTTTTGAATGGTCTTCAATGGTGGACTCTACAATTCAATTTTCTTACATTGCAAGCAGGTGACACAAGAGGAGAAGCGAAAAATACACAACCCCTTAAAGTATATGTAGAAGATGTGAGAAGAATAGAGAGTGAAAGTAATAGTTGTGAGAACACAGATTAAACTCCATAGCTTTTAGAAGCAATGGTTGTAAGAACACAGATTTTGAATTTGCAAGTGCTTTCAAATATATACAGCATAAGCTAGGTGGGGTAAAACTTAAAACATAGGCCTTTTTTTTGTATTTTCTTGTAATTCTTTCAAAACTATATAATCATCTCAAAAAATGAATGGTGCAAATACAAAATATTAGATTTTGCTAAAATTGAGAAGTAAAATGAAAAATACATTAAATTAAAATACATACAAATTGAAACTATGATAAATAGCATATTAACTTAGTATGGAGGTATATCGTTTCTAGATACACCAAAATCATTATACTTATATATATATATATATATATATATAAAATCTATAATATTTGCTTACAAATTATATTATTTAAAAAATATGATATAAAATAATTTTATATTAATTTATATGTGATGAATATGTAAAACGGAAAAAAGATAGATTTTATTTAATAGAAATAAAAAATAAATTTAAATAAAAGACAATAATATAATATTGAATAGAGAAGAATATAAAATGAAATATTCTTTTTTGGAATAAAAAATGGAGTATCGGAGTAACTTTATTCCATTTTGAAGTTTACTACATTTTGGAGGAGAAAATAGAGGCAAGGATTGGAGATGCCTAACTAGTAGCCTGTAAATGCCTCTACCACCTTTAGGTTAAACTGCATATACTTAGGACCGTTTGGTCATAGATTTTGTCAAAATATTTTTGAGTATTTTTTTTGGCAAACACATATTTGTTCATAAATTTTATTCATATTTTGGCAAATTTTCAAAAACCAAATCCCAAATCCCAAAACCAGCTCAAGACCTGATTTTGGCCTAAAATATTACTATTTATTTTTTTAAAAAAATTGCACTAAACTTTTGTATTTTACAAAAGAGTCAACATTTATTATTTTGTAACGATGTTATTTTGTCTTCTCTGTCATATGATAGTGTATTATATATTTTATTATACAGATGATAATTTTGTACCAAATTTATTTATGTTCAAAATTATGATTTGTGATAATATAATGAATATCATCGATAAGGTCATGTTTCATATTTTTTTCAACAAAAAAAAAAAGTAAAATATAAATTGAAAACTATGTTCAAATACATTTTTATGTTCAAACTAAATTTTACCCAAATTAATTTTTTTTTAAAAATTTGAAAATTTATGGTAGAACGCTAGCTAAATTAAAACTTCGATTATCAACAGCAAAATGATTATAGTCGCTGAACTTACTGCGGCATTGCATTGATTTTATTGGTGCAACACAGTGAAGGATTTAACGAGAAGTTAAAAAACACCTATTATTTTTAACTCGAACTATTAAATAATTAAAACTTTTAAAAATTAATAGAATGTTACAATCAGAAGTAAATGTTGTAACATGCTGCACAAAAGGGCTGTATTGTCTGGACGGAGTTGTGTTTTACCATATGAATATGATGCTGCAATTCCCAACTGATAAATTTTTCACCTATATATAGTTTTCAGTCACAGTCTAATAGTTCATGGTTATCTCGAACATTCTAGAACTCTTACCGTTTTGTAGCAGAATACAAATTTCCACCTTGATTTAACGAGGTCTTGTAACGTTTCAGCAAATTACGAAATTCTACGTGCGATTACCAGTAAATTAATTGGCATTTCGTTAATATATTTTGAAAATTAACGTTAAGAAAAAATTAAATATACGAATATATTATAAAAGTAATAAATAAATACATAATTAAAAATATATTATATAATATATAATATAGAAGGTATTACATAAATATGAATGTTATATAATATCAACGGCATAATAGACTTTTCAAGATTTTTATGATAATTAGAGCAAAGTAAAATAATTTTGTGTAATAAAAAAAAAGTGACTTTTGTGATGAACACAAAGTAAAATAATTTTTATATAACAAAAAAAAGAGTAATTTTAAATAACAAATATAAAAGTTTGATGACAATGGATAAAATTATGTCTTTTATTTTTAGGTCTACAATTGTGTTTTCCAATGTGATGCTGCTGCAGGTAGGTGTGTACATAGGTCGGGTTGGTTCGGATTTTACAATTACCAAACCAAATCAATTATGTCGGGTTATTAAATCTAAATACCAAACCAAACCAATAAAATTCGGGTTTTTCGCTCTCGAATTTTTTCGGGTATTCTCGGGTTTTCAGATTATTCGGGTTTTTTCTAAATTTTTTCCAATAAAATCTTCATAGAACAAAACATATAAATTGTGCTCAAAATATTTCTTTAATCCTAGTAAGATACAACTATATAAAGTATTTTTCAAGAAAATAATGCAAATATGAGATGTGTCATGGCACTAAAATATTCAACAACGAAGACAATAAAATTGTGTAATATCAATATTGCTAATTAAAAAGCCATAATAAAAATAAATATAATCTAAAAATACTAAGTCATGCTAAAATAAGTAGATTAATAAGGGAATATTAGTTACATGATTAAACGCTAAAGAAAAAATAAAAATAGGTAGTGCATTTATCTAAATTATTGCAAAATAAAAAATTGTTGAGTTGTCCCACATCGGAGGGATTTGAGGTCATTGGTCTCCTTATATGGCTTGGGTAATCCTCAACTCATAAGCTAGCTTTTGGCGTTGAGTTAGTCCCAAGGTCCATTCTTTTCATGGTATCAGAGTCAGATCCATCCCAATTATTGTTACCGATGTTGGGCCCCCATTTATGCTGTCCACGCTCCAGAGATCTGGGCGTGATAGGGGTGTTGAGTTGTCCCACATCGGAGGGATTTGAGGTCCTTGGTCTATATGGCTTGGGCAATCCTCACCTCATAAGCTAGCTTTTGGGGTTGAGTTAGGACCAAGGTCCATTCTTTTTAAAATAGATGTTCAATACATTCCCGTTCATAGTATTGAATTGAATGTCTTTTGTTAGCATTAATATTGATTTTATTTTGGTTTTAATTTGGCTTTTGTTATCATTATTTAATTTCCTAATGTTAATGGCTATAAAACTTATTGGAACATTCAAAAAGTTCTAAGTCCAACCTTGAAATAATACCTTAAAAGATAAAATTATGAATTTTTTAAAGAAATATTTATAAATTACATCACAATAAGTATATTTATATATTAAATATATTTAAAAGTTCTATATATGTTATATCGGGTTGGTTTGGTTTCGGTTTGACTTTCTTTAGTTAAAACCAAACCAAACTAATTATGGTCGGGTTTTTTTTCCAACACCAAACAAAATCAAACCAAACTATGGTTGGGTTTTCTTTCTCGGTTTGACTCGGATTATTGGGTTGGTGCGATTTATCGATTTTCTTTATACACGCCTAGCTGCAGGTGCCAATTGACAAACTTTTCCCATCCAAAGAGCCCTGAAAATGCAATTTTTGTTGTCAAACGCATGGAATTAAAGTACTCTACCATTAAGGAGGAGGTTTAAAACAAAGAGTGATAATTGGACATATATAGAACCATTCTCCTGAATCTTGATTGCAGATCCACTAACAAAAGATTTACAACCAAGATATTTAAAGAACGTTCACTTAAAATTGATCTTTATTGTACTTATAATTGATATAATTGTGATGTTTTAATAATCTGAGCTCAAATATGTATCTCTGATATATATTTAAGAAATTTATATTTCTCATAAGTATGTACATGTGATTATTTTGCGATATGGCCATGATAAGTTTTGATGAAACATTATTGTGGACCATAATGGCAAATGTTTATAGTTTATGAAGTTGCTAATGATATAGTATATGAATAGAAGTATGTAGCACAAAATTATGTATGGCCACCACTACTCATATTTAGTGATTTGCCATATTATGGTATATATATTACACATTATAGAAGAGATCTTTATTAGTAAATAATATTGATATGATTAAGTATTATTCTCGTTGGTCTATAATAAGTGATTTTTGGACTCTTGGTCCAAAATAAGTGTTCTTTTTTTACATAATAAAAAATGAGTTAACTATAATTTTTTAAATTTTCTCCCATTTACATATCCCAATGTAACGTTAACACTTATTATAGGGGTGAAAGTAGGCATATTTATGACTAATAAAACATTTGTAGCATTCAATACCCTTCAAAAACATTATTTTGCAATATTTTTTGTTCTAAAACTATTTAGTGAATCGTTTAAAAAATGTTTTGTTTGGTGTTATCCGATCCTTTGAATAATGAGTGGAGGCTTTGGCTTGCAGGCAAGCCACATGCAGTAAGACATTTTTTGGTGATTGTTGGGTATGGAGTTGATGAAAATAGGGTGGAGCATTTCATTGTGAAAAATAGCTCTACGTACGTGGTTCATTGGGGGTGTTTTTTAGTATGCTAGGTTAACAAGTAACGCGATTTTTCTTTCCCTGATTAATTTAGTACCGATGATGTTTAGATGTAAACAAGAGGGGTTGCTCTGATGATAAGCGACCCCAACTTTCAACCGAGAGGTTGTAAGTTCGAGTCTCCCCAAGAGCAAGGTGGGAAGTTCTTGAAGGGAAGGATGACGCGGGTCTTTTGAAAACAGCCTCTCTACCCAAGGGTAGGGGTAAGTGGGAAGTTCTTGGAGGGAAGGATGACGCGGGTCTTTTGAAAACAGCCTCTCTACCCAAGGGTAGGGGTAAGGTCTGCGTACACACTACCCTCCCCAGACCCCACTAAGTGAGATTATGTTGATATTTAGATTAAAAACTTTCTGTTTACGATGGACCAAGATCTCGTTTCTCTCCCTTGGCGTTCAAATTATACACAAAATTAGGTTATTATTGTGCAAGTTAGAACAATATTAATACTTCAAAAAGAACACTTTTCTAATACAATTGAAGTAGAACAATACTAAGAAACAAACGCTCATCACCAGGGCCGTTGCTTCAACTTTGTTATGCTTGCGATGCAGACACTTCTTAGTGGTCTAAATGAATTGAGCATTACATTATATTCTGAACTATATATGTTAGGAATAAATGCAACAGCATTCTACAAGAAACCAGCTAATCGAAACCAGTAAGCGAAGAATAGATGATATCACAGCACCATAGACATCTTTGGAGAATACCAAGACCATGCAATTTATTTTCTGCATGCAACATTTTCAACTGTAAATGAAGAGTTTATAGAAAAAACTAAGCTATTCATTACATGTTTAAACCAAAACCACGCTAACGAAAATAACCATAGAGTTCTAAGAAGCAGATGCAACAGTTCCATGGGTTAGTATCATCCGTAGTGGGAGCGGTCATGAGAACTCGAAAGAATCTGAAAGGAAGTAGAGCATTTGGACCAGTAATAGGCCACGACGCAAATTGACCTGGCTTGCAAATAGTTTGATCATTCTCATGTACTCTCAGGTTTGTCCAGCTTTTCCCATCCAAAGACCCCTAAAATGCAATGCATAAAATTCAGGGTCCTATAAAATGTGTATTCCGGAACGTATACATGTAAAACCTAGACGAGTTCATCACTAATTTGTTGCATTTGCAAGCGAGATGAAATATTTACTGGTTTTGTCAGTACTGGTTGCACGGCTTACCTGAAAGTTCCAACGTCTCATAAATGCTCTTGATCCATCCTGTCTTAATGTGTAGTAGTTACACATGAGCTGTTCATGAAAAAATATTATATGGATCAGAAGTTCTGATTTCTTGTTGAATACCAAATGGGATAATTGGTCACGGATATTGTGACAAAACTTGGAAACGAATAAACTGAGAGATAACCCTTCAAAGAAACCAAAGAGCAAACCCCACTTCCAACAGAAAAGAAAAAAGAAAGTAGACGAGTGTTCGTTTTCGATATTCCATTCACACAGAAGTATACTAACAAACACCACTCTAGACACCCATGACTCAATGCAACGCCCTCACAATGAGAACTGTAAACTATAATGTCGAATCTTCAATGTGTTTTGCCACAAGTCAATTCCAAGGCATGTTTAATTAGATATCCTTGGCCGAAGAATGCTAAAAGCTTTCTCTGGACATGCATAGTTTCTACAGTTAGGATCATTTCCTGTCACTACGTGCAGCCAAAGGAATATGACCAAATATTGGACTTGATCACATACAGGCTACAGCAGAATTTTGAGAATCAGCACGAACAAAGAGCAAACTGCAACATACAAGTTGCACTTCCTTTTCGTAAGGGTGGGTCTTAAGTAGGTACTATAATGTGTGAACCTGGTAGTTCAAGATCAGTTCTCTTATAACTTGTTACTCTTAGATATGTTAGACTCTACTTTATTAGCCAAATTTAAAACTAAATTGACAACTAAAATGAGCAGTGTCATATGCACGAGTCATGTAAGATTTTCTCATTCACAGGAGATTTTAGAAAGTATCAGTATGTAACATTGTAAACCATGCAAGGAAGGCGATGAACAAAATATGCAGTTCACATTGTTTCAAGGCATAATCCTACAACTGATTAAATTCATTATTTTCATAATGCATGGACCAGGTTACAGCAACAAAATAACTTCTTTCCTATTCATTCTTTATACACCCCCGTATACACAAACTAATAAATCTAACCTGGTGATCTTGACCAACATCCACCATCCACCATGAAGCTTTTCTTCCATCTTCCATCTGAGGTCCAGCAAGAGATGTACCCTGAAAAAGAAAATCATAATTTTTTTACTTTTCTTTTCAACTAATTTAGAAGGAGAAAATCATTTATAATAACTCCAATTCACACCTGGAAATTTCTTGACACCAAGACCTTAGGATCCGTGCATCTTGAAATGGGGCTACTAGCAGAGATAGCTACTCTCTGAAACATCAATAATCCATGTTAAGTAGATTACAAGATGAGGTGGCAAAAGCAAGGAAGTAAATTGTGTATTGCTTACCTTAGACAAGACAGGATTTACCCACAGGTGTTTCCCATATGATGTGCCAGCAAAATAGAGGACCCCATTGCTGTCTCCATCACATATGTAGAGCAGCTCCTTAAAACTTGATTTCCTATGCTGAAACCTATTATCATTTACAGCACTTCATCAGTGTCAGTTTTTAGACGCTTTTGATAATCATTCTCCAATTAAAATACACAAGTTTCCTTCAATTATTACATGATTAATATACTACTATTACTACTTACTTCTGGCTTCGTTTAGAACCGGTGACCCCAAATTCCAGAAATCTCATAGCCTCTTTAACCTGTTACATAGCATACGAGTTATTCTCCAGAGGTATCAAAATGATAAACATCCCATGGAATCTTTCTCTAAATAGTTGTAACATACCAGATGGTCAAAAGTGGGAATCTGCTGGCAAAGGTTACTTCCTTCAAACTGCAGGATTCCCAACAAAGCCAACATAAGCATATATTCAACTTTAATGATGGCGAAGTGAGGTGCTCCTAAATATCAAGGTATATACCTTCCTCAGCAATTCAAGCGGCAGTAAGGGGAACCGCACAAGATTCAGAAATTCATTTAGGGACTTAAGCCTCTCCCCAAAAAGCATCTCTGGTGTTGAATTTACAATCAATTTGTTTACTGTTTCCCATCCATACAATTCTCTTGCTTGTAAGCACCAAAGTAAGATGGCATTGAGAACTCTCTCTTCGGATGTCACTGTCATATCTGTATGCTGCAGAACACATCATTTATCGTTAGAGATGTATACTGCCAATTCAATAGCACATAAGCTTTACTAATGCATCTGCACATCAAGTGACTTCAATATATTCTTTCAGGCTCAGGTCTTTGGAATCTTGCCCAATTAAAGGACTAAAACTACTATGCAAAGTAAAGAAACCAGGTCACAACTATAAGACAGCCAAAGGCTATGATTTCCCTTAAACTTTTACTCATATTTGTTTCCGAAAGCAGAAATATGTTGGCTGCATATGCCTGTACTTCGTTACCAAGAATATTCCCAAAGATTAAATCATCTGAACTCTTCTGCACCAAGGATGAAACATTCAATAAGACCCATAATCACACTGCACCTTCATGAAGTTAGAAAAAGAATATTTCCTCCTTGCAGACATTTACTCGAACTAGATAATCTATACTTTCTTTAACCAAGTGATGGTTTCTTGTTCAAGTATCCAAAATCACAACATTGTTCATATTATTCAAGTTAAAAAATAAGGAGGGACTGATGATCACCTGAAGGATATTGCTAAAACTTGCTTCATCTAACATGACAAAGTCGATGCTCGCCGTTGTACAATAATCAAAGTGCATTGAGAATATCCTCTCACAGGTTTCTTCAATAAGTTTACATGAGGGAACAGATGATATAACTTGAAGAATTGGGCATACTGAGTCCTGCAACAAAGACCAACAATTAGTATCATAGATCACGACCCAAAGACTTTACCAAAGTGTCTTCTTCCTCGTCCAATAAACTTGGCATAATAGAAAAAGTTCTTGAACCTTCTTCCAATAGGAGAACTCCATCCCTGCATATAATGTATAGACGAAAGGTATTAATAAATTTATATCTCATTGTCATAAAACGGCTCCGCTCATGCTCACAAGTCCGAACTGCATCACTTCTCCATTCTTTTAATTGTAGTCCGAGATTTAGCACTTTCAACATGATGATGCATACGACAGATACAGGTTTAGCAACAAAAGAGAAAGCATGTATTGAAAGAGAGGAGAGTCGTAAGATTACCTCTGAGAGGCACTCCAAAAGTATTTTACAGCACTCCTGATGAAGAAGCGTGACCCCGAACTCATCTGCCAGTAAAAGAAGCTGAAGTAACAAGGTATTAATTCCGTCGGTGGCTTCTTTATTAAGTTCTCCACTGTACATGAATTCTAGCATAATCTTAAATGCTTCAACAGGGACATCTTTTAAGCAGACCATTGAAGAAGCACTCTCCCTCATTCCATTGGTAAACATCTGCCAATTCAAAAATTTTCTTAAAACAGAGTTTTTCACGAAAGAAACAGAGAGAACTAGCAGAAGTAGTGTATGACTGTTGATACCTGATAGATTCTGGATTTCAATGATATTTTCTGAGGCTAACTACAATTTAAGATATTGAAGCAATCCATATTAACATGTTGATCTCAAAATAATCTTCGTTTCGTAAGGGAAAGGTTTCTCTAAGCATCTCACATGCATTTATACAACAAAAATGCTCAATAAAAGATGCTAACACATCAAAATTGCTGATGTAGAGTTTGAACATCAGAAAAGATGAACCTTGTAATGTATCCTAATTTAGTTCAAGAATTTAAGAAACAAGGCAGCAATCAATTCTGAGAAACTAACAGAACGTTGTCACAGGATTTAAGACAGCAAAATGATTTTTCGCTAATGATTTTTGACGTACTACTTCCTCACAATGACTTCCAACTAAAGGCAATAAATCGGGAAAATTTGTGAAAGAGAAGTTATAACAATGTTAAATACCTTTGCGAAAGGAATACTCCATGACCCAAGGATTACTTTATGGGATTGCAAAACATGAACTCCGACATAAATGTCTAGGTCACTGTATTCTCCAGTCGAGAGAAACCGTTCAAGCTTTTCTCTATCAATCGGCAGCCCATATGGAAAAGTTTTGCTACACTGGAGCCAGCTTGGATAAGATATGTCTACAGGCTTAGCTGAGTCAACGAGCTGCTCATGAGATGTAAGCCGCTCAAGGATCTCTTCACATCGCTTCACTAGTGGCATCACTTTGTATTGTAAACTCAAAGACTTCAACGAGCAGAGATCAGATTCCAAAATCTACAATGCTCAAATTTTGCAGTGGGTCAGCAACTTTCAGATAAATATTCATGTACACTAGCAGTCTCATAGAACAACACTTTGGAAGTACATATTTATACTCACACACACACACACACACACACACACATCTATACCTATTTCAGAATGCATAATGTTTACACGCTTGATAGGTGTGATTTAAGATTTGGCAGATTCAGCATACTTAGAAGAAATTTAGACAACAGAAAGAGGTAAAAAACAAAAGAGAATTAGTCTGTACGCAAAAGTTATATCGAGCAAATTCATGAGTTCAAGTCTGAATAATAAGTTTTTGTTTCTTCTGAAACAGTTGAATTAATTCCTTGTTCAGATAGAAAAAGACCTTCCTTCCTCAACGAAGTAATAAGCAATAAGTATGGTATCCAAAGTTTAGCAGACAATGTCACAGTTGATAGCATATCAAGTATACAGATAACTAAATGGAAGGATAATAACTTGAACTTTCCCAAAAGATAGGATTCACCTGAGCATGTCCGGTGTAGACGTACTGAAGAAGTGCGTGAAGGACGGAATAACTTATGTCTGGCAAGTGAACAACTTCTTCAACTGATGAACTAAGACCAAAATCTCCACATGCTGCTAAAATAAGCTTATGAGCTGGAACAACCCTTTCTTCCTTACCAACAACAAAGAACATATCAGATAACTCCCAATTCTCAAGAAACTTTCCAAGACTCCAACTTTCATAATTAGCAATTTCATCTTCTAACTCTTGTTCTAAATCCTCCTCGCCCAAATCATGCTCAACATAATCCACATGCTTCCACAAAGATAAATGATTCGGTGTGACAGGCAGTACATTAACATTTCTGTATCCGACATGTTTATCCCAACTGCTAAGACCAACGTACTGAATGGTGCAATTGGGATTCGAATCAAGCCACTGAAAGCAAAGGTTCTGGAAAGGATACCTTCCCTTGCCAATGCTAATCAATCCATCATAGATACTAATCCAGTAGCTTTGAAATGCTGAAGAACAACAAAGACCAACCCCAGCAGCGTCCACCACTGTTTTCCCATCAACCTCAATCTTAAATCTCTTATTCCTATGACTACCAATGATTACAGTATAGTGTGGACAATTATCCCTTTTGTAGTGATAATGTTGACTCCCTACCTGCTCGCGAAAAACGATTGTTACATCGTTATGTGCAAAAGCATCAAAAGCTACACAACCCCTTCCTGCTTCTCTAAATCTCAGATCATTAGGCCAAGCACACTCGAAAGGCGCCACAGTTAGAAACTTCTTCTGCTTCTTGTCCATCATTCCTCCCAGAGGAAACAATTCTTCTTTATCACTTCACAATATAGCTGGGACTGAACCATATTTTCGCCAGAGGATCAACAGTCAATATGAGAAAAGAGAGTAGAAAAACTTGCTATATATAGTTGCTGACATATAGTAAAAAAAAGGACTTAAAAAAACAACTTGATCAATAGATTGTGATGGGCAAGAATCATTAAATTAGATCCGGGAAGGGCTTTGACATTTGACAGCAGGATAAAAAGAAAAGGAAAAAGATGTCCTTGATGGCAATATCTAAATATATCAGGTGCAACTTCTAAAATCTCAAAATCTACATAGATAAATGATGATGATATAGTTGGAATGGTCACCATCTGAAAATAACCCAGAAATCTCTAGACACCATACAATCAATCAAGCAAAAATAAATATCAACCTCCAACTTGCTCTCAATTTGCACCACATTTTTATATATAAAAAAGTCAAATCCAATATCCAGCAAATGGGTATTACTAAAAATTGATAAAAATCTGATCTTTGAAGAAGAATATCCACAAAATTTCAAGAATAGTATAAATCACTAACACTATAAATCATACAATAGAAAAAAACAAAATTCAAATCCTGCTAATGGTTTGTCCAGAAATGGAAAAAAAATCTGATCTTTACAGAAAACTTCATAAAATTTAAAGAATACTAGAGAAATTGCATGGTGGAGAGTGGCAAGGGGTTAGAGTAAAGGAGGGCCCTGACCTGGGCCAAGAGGGTGGCGACAACAGTGAGAATTACAGTTTAGATTTTCTATATTTAGTCTTTATCAGCCACGTCAAGCTGAAGCGTCTTCTGTCCACTTCACTACATGTTTTTTCATCACGATAATCTTCAACTAATCTTGACCCGAGTGTCGCACTCCATATGCCTTTTGTCTTCGTCTGGGCACTAGTCTAATAGTGGTGAGTTTTAAATGGCCGTTTGGACATAAAAATTGTAATTTTTTGAAAAAAAAGTGAAAATAATATTTGAAAATAATATTGTGTTTGAATATGAATATACTTTTGAATTATTTTTGAATTTTTATGGGTGATCAGTGTAAATTTTTGGAAGATAACTTTTTGAATTTTTTAAAATTTTTGAAAAAAATTTCTTTTTTTGACTAACATGGATCATATTATCTATATTACATAATAGTAGAGATGATATTGTTCATAGTATTCAGAGGAGCACTACCTATTTGGCTATTACAAACCAACAACATGTATTTAAGGACATTTTTGATACCAAATGTTGTTAGTCTAGAGCAAGCATCCTTATTAACGAGCCTAATTACATAAGTTTTGCCTTCATAGTCAGATTTTAAGACATTGATTGCATAGTTAGGAGCATAGTAGATAATATTGAGATCCATGTTGTTGTCGCCACTTAGTGCTTTTTTAGCTAGCATGTGTGCCGGTATGTTGGCCTTCCTAAAGGTGAGTTGTATTCCTTGAATCTTCACCTGCCTCATTAATAACCTAGACTCATGAATAATATCACTTAGTATTACCATTCCATTATCCAAACAGTTAATGACATCGGCTGAATCTGTTTCTACTTCTAACTTTGTGAATCCTTGTTTAGTGGCAATCTGTAGACCAGTCTTCAAGGCCAATAATTTTTCCGTTCCTGGGATGCTTCCATAGAAGCCAACTATCTATTGTTCATTGTTGTCTCTGAACACTCCACTAAATCCACATAGCGATTGGGCTTTATTGAAGGAACCATCAATATTAAGCTTAATGAGTCCTCTAGGGGGTTTACTCCACCTAATGTTTATTGCTATTTTTACCGGCGTAATATTTATTTTTTTGTTAAAAACTTGTACTCTATTGTTAAATTAATCGCACTTTTAAGGCTAGTTGTGTGCATATAGTTGTTGTATAAATTGTTATTCTGTTGATCCAAGCTGACCACATAACAAAGGGAAATAAATCTTGCCAAGTGATAGTAGGATTTTTAAAAGTAGAGTTATGGTCGCGTATATGTGTTAACCAACTATTAACACCATTACATTTTTTAGGATCGATTCCTAAGAGGGACCACAGTTGCTTCACTGCCATGCATTCCAAGAAGACATGTATAATAGTTTCCGTATATGTTTTGCAAGTAGAGCATATAAGATGGATGCTTACTCCAATATGGTGTAAGAAGCTTCTCGTTGGAAGTCTATCATGGTAGCACCTTGGGCACTTAGCTTTCAAAATCCACCTAAAATCTTTGTAGCACTTCATTTGGTTGCCTAAGAGGGAGTAGCATAATTTGCTAGTGAATAGATTATTGGTGTTTAATGACCAAACAAGAATATCATAGGATTTGGTTGTAGGGTATATATCATTTATTTTTTTAATAATACATGGTTCGAGTATCATTGAGAGCTTAGATAACTCCATGTATTTTTCTTCCATATATTCTTTATGGTTAGGGTGCTATCTTGGAGGGTCAAAGGACCATGAATACAGTGACGAAGTGGGTTTGATTGGGGGATCTAACGGCTATTCACACGCTCAAGGTTGAGGATTTATGAGGCAACCATCCCTTTGCTACATACTTCCCAGCCTAGTACAATACTATTCCAGATAAAGGAGTTATTTTTCGAGGTTTTCCTAGTACTATAGAGACGTAAGATTGTTTTTGCTCGGGGTGATTGAGTATTGTGAAGAAGTCTCCAAGTGAGACTATTTTTGCAGCACGTATACCTAGCCTACCATCCTTTTTTGTTTTGTGTGACAATGTCCCATTTTATGAGATGGAGTTCTTTTGAGGTGTCATTAGCACCCCAATAAAATCATGTTGTATCTTATCAATTTTATTAAGACTATTTGTTTGTAGAAGAGTGTACTGCATTAATGGATTTGGAACAGAGTTCATACAAGAGGTTTTCAAAGTACATCTACATGCCATACTTAGTAAATTGGATTTCCAAGTACTTAATATAGAAATCATATTATCAAGGATAAATTAGAAGTCTTGGCCCTGGGTTTAGAGCTCGTAATAGGAATAGCTAAGTATTTCCCGAAAGAATTACTAATTTTGATATCAAAGACTTATGAGAGGATAGCTCGTGCAGTCTTAGGAGTGCTTGGAGATAATAATTTTAGACTTTATTTTGTTGATGGATTGTCCTGATAGATGACAAAATGAGTTAAGACAATCTTTAATGGCTTTTATTGACTTTTTATTAATTTGTTCCACTAAGGTTAGATCATCTGCAAAAAATAGATGAGATATTTGGTATTTTTTGTTGCCAATTGTAAAGGGGTCCCAACATCCTAGATCAACTTTATGGTTAATTAGGGTAGAGAGCATCTCCACAGAGGATAAATAAATATGAAGACATAGGGTCGCCTTGTCTGATGTCTCTACTTGGTGAAAAATAAATAGTTCTAATGCCATTAACTAAGATGGTTATTCTACTAGAGGAGATACAGTTCATTATGACCTTTGTAATATTAGGTGAAAATTTGAAAAATCTCAAAGCTCTATAGACAAAGAACCATTCATGACGGTCGAAAGCTTTTTCAAAATCATGTTGTGTTTTTTTACCACGATACTTGTTCATTAAGAATTAATTCTTGAATAATAATAGCATTGTCACTAGCTTTCCTATTTTTTAATAAGCTAGTGTGAAATGGGCTAATTATGTTGTTCAAGAATGGTTTCAGTCTTGTTGAAATGAACTTAGCAATGATTTTGTAGATAGTGTTTCACAGGCCTATAGGTCTAAAAAAATTTAAATTATTAGCATTAGAAATATTAGGAATTAGGCACAATAACGTGTCATTAATATTTCAGGAATAATACCTGTCTTGAAAACCTTTTGACAAAGACTAGTAACAGAATGACCAGCAATATTCCAATATTTTTGAAAGAAAAAGGGGTGAAGACCGTCAGGTCGGGTGCCTTGTAAGGCTTAAAAGAAAAATAAGCTTTTATAATTTCAGAATTTGTAATAGGGGCATCTAGGGAGGATAAGTCTAGATTAATAAAACACATATGATCATCCTTAATGTATCTCCGGTTGCTACTATAATGAGAAGTTGTGAAAGCTTTTTTAAAGTAGTCTTTTGTGTGATCAATAATATTCTCAGGATTATTAATCCATATACCATGGTCGTTTTTGAAGAAAATAATTTTATTAATTCTTTTCCTATTGGTTGCCATGATATAGAAGAATTTAGTATTAGCATCTCCTTCGTTTAAGCAGTAAATTCTAGAGCGAAGCTTCCATTAGTCTTCCTCTATCCGAAGAATGTTTTTATAGTCCTAAATTACCAAATACTCCAAGGATTGTACAAAGGTACTATAGAAGTAGGATGGTAAATTTTGAATTCCTTTAAGTCTTGCAAGGATGCGACTCTTACTTTTAAAAATATCCCCAAAGATATTATTTTTTCAATTGATGACATTATCTTTAAAGGTGGACAAAACTTGGTTATAAGAATTGTTACACCAGGTGTTACTAACGATTGTTTTAAAGTGAGGGTGTTTGCACGAGAATGGTTCCAATAATTTGTCAAATGAATGACACTTTTTAGGGATAAGGTTAATGAGAAGTGGATTGTGATCACTATGGGTCTTGGGTAATGAGTAATTGAGGCATTTGTAAAGCGTTGTATCCATTCATCATTACCAAAAGCTTTGTCTTAGCGTTTCATAATTAGGCTATTGTTACTAAATCTACGATTAGACCAAGTGTATTTTCATCCTTTATATCGTAAATCTTATAATTTACAATAGTTTATATTATTCCAAAGCATGAAGGCACGTCTACGATTGAGGAATCTCCCACCTATCTTATCATTAGCACTAAATACATTGTTAAAATCACCTCCTACTAGCCATAGGCCATTGTGACAATCAACTATATTTTTAAGGTTATTGCATATTAAATCTCTATCTACAGTATTAGTGTTAGCATATATTGATGAAAATATCCATTTAAAGTTAGTAGGTCATACCTCAATTGTTGCATTAATTTTATGGTTCCTACGCACAGCATTGTGGACATCCACTTTGGTGTGATCACAAAGAATCACTATGTCCCCAACTTGTCCATCTGTTGGTACATCAATAAGTTCAGAAAAACCAAACTCGTTCAATAGTGAAGCATGAGTTTGCATTCTAGTCTCGAGCAGGGTTACCATGCATAACCTGTGGGTATCTACAAGATACCTAAAGCTCTTTCTAAAATCTTCATTATTCCCTGCCCTATTGTTCCATATTATGAAATTAGTGGAGTTAAACATGTCAACACTTGAGGTTGGATTGTGACCGTTCTCCAGTATTTTCCTCGTAGGGTTTGAGTTCCCCTCAGTGATGGTACAAGGATAATTGCCCTGTTCCCCACTGTTGAATCCTGTGGTGGACGTATGTCCATTAAACGCTTGAATAGATTCCGTGGACAAGAGGGGATATGCGTCTTCTCTTGATTTTTTGTGAATAGGAAGACATTTACCTCGTTTAGGTTTTCCAATTCCACCACTGATTCTCCTATCAAATCTATTGGATCTATCATTTTCTCTTCCATAGGGTTTTCTACATTTGGAGCTACTGGGGGGTTGAGATTGATATTTTCCACTGGGACTTGCATGTTGGGGTTCTGTGGGTGTTGATGTTGTTGTGGTATATCCCACAGTATTAATATTAGGTTCACAACAGTTAGGGCTTCCGGGGGGAAGAATGGTAGGTCTAAGCCTAAGTTTTGGGTTAGGACTGCAACAAGAATGAAATGAGGGGGTAGGTTCCATTGAGCTCTCATTTCTTGGACCAGATTTGGATTCATTAGTGGTGCTAAAGGTTGTAAAATGTTATTCACCCATACACGGTTCATGTAGTTGTTCATGGTAAGGTGAAGACCCTCTGACACTAGTTGAGCTAAGTAACATGGGTTTTGAATCAAAATGACACTCTCCTGCCCATTGATTGTGAAGTTGAATATCAGACATCTCCCCATTAGACCTATCTCTATCCAGGACAGTGGGTGATAGTATTGAGTTAATGGTGGTTGAACATAGATTATTGGGTTGTTTGGGAGTTGGTTTAGTGGTGGTGGTTGGTTTTCCATGTTTAGTGGCCTTGGTAGACGAAGAAGCTGTATAAGCCTATATCTCCTACTGTTGTTCAATGGAAGCCTTGGCATGTTTGGGAGCTTGGTCTTTACTTAAATTGGAGGAAGTAGAAAGTAGAAAGGTAGGTTATAATTGCATCTACATGCATGCAATCTGAATTGGTTAGCGTAGGAGTATTAAAAGAAGACTTTTGAGGGGATTTTGCATGGCACTATTTTGACACTTGTCGCGAGCTTTCCTACATTTGTCCATTTGGAGATGTTTCGGTGGACAAGTGTGGGTTGACATAAGTATGCATTTTGTTTTTAATGATTATCTCATTACTAGTAATATAATAAATATTGTTAGGATCATTAGTAGGATGACTTGGATGATCGTTGCTAGAAGACATGTTAGGATCAGGAATGGGCTCAGTAGGCGTATTATTACTAGTAGCACACTTAGTTGTATCTAGCTTACAAGTGGACCGCATGTCAAGTTTATTGAATAATAAATTATTATTTGTAGGAGGGGTAGCATCCAAAACAGTGTGCTCATTGCACAACTTTGAGAAGCATTTTTTAGTTGAAAACTAGCTGTATTATCATCCATAATGGCTTTGGTGGAATTGGTCATATGAGAATGGTACTTAATATCCTTATTTAAAGACAAGGTATTGGGATGCTTATTGACAAATTTAATTTTTTGGGTATTGATATACTTACCTGTTGAAGCATTGAATAATTTAACATCAATACCTACCTCCATAGAAGTCCATATCCCTGCGTTTCGAAATTTCCTAGTTGACCTTCTTTGTTTTTGAAACGATATGGTGCGCCAGTCGTCCTTATTGCTGGATTTATTAGGACTTTGAGTACATTGCATTTGGTCACATCTTTCTTTAATGTTCTCCATATGGAACAATAAGTTTAATATCATAGAACATTGGCCTACTGTATCTCCTATTGAACCGCAGTTCTTGCACAATATCTTGTCTCCTTCATATTCAATAATTTATTTGTGTTCTTCTATAAGTATGAAAACAAAGCCTAGCATATCTTCCTCTCAAAGTGGAGGATGTACATGCATCAACTTTTAGGAGTCTCCCAATAGAATTACCAATATTTTGGAGAATAATCTCGTCGTAGAATTTAGTAGGCAAATTTGGTAGCCGGACCTAGACAACTGTATATTTGTTTAGTATTAGATGATACAAAATTTGGTTCCCACCTTTAACATAATAGGAAGTGACCAAAGATAAATCATGGTCTATTTTGTAGGATTAGATTCATGCTATCTTATTTTTGAAATTTTACAATATAGTAATCTGCTTCCAAATCGATTAGGAGAAAGTTTTCATTTACTTTCCACATATCTTGGACCTTTTTTTAAGGTTTTGGTGAAGAGTTAGTTTGTCTTGTAATTTAATGATTATGGAATATTTCCAAGGCATATACATTCTTTCCCTATCCTCTTGTGAGAAGGTGATTTTTCCTTTTCCAGTTGTGTTAACTTCCGAGTGCCTTGGTGAAGTGGAAGTGTCAGTGCTATTGGGTAGTGGAACGGTGGATTCAAATATGATACCCGTCTCTTCAGTTCCCTTAATTAACTTGTCTTTAAAAGTGATTTGTTGATTTTCAGAATTTTTGGTGCTACCAGTGATGATAATATCAGGTGGTTTGGGGGAATAAAGATCATTTCAGTATCTGTATTTATCAAGATTGATTGTGATTGTTGAGTTGGTAGAGGTAGTTGAGAGAAGGAGGAGCTTCTCTCTCTGAGCCTAATTAAATTCTCGGTATCAATTGAATAAGTTGTTGTAGCTTCCTTCATTTTTTTTTTGAAAAATTTTCAAATATCATTTCAGATGAAACAACAACAATAACGATCCAGTGAAATATCATTAGTGCGGTATGGGAAAGGTAGTACGTACGCAGACCTTACTCCTACCCCGAAAGAGTAAAGAGGTTACTTTCGAAAGGCCCTGGCTCAAGAAGATAAAAGGACAAAAGAAGATAATGTCGGTGACAACACAAAACAAAAATATATAAAAAATAGGAATAACATGAACTCAAGAATAAAGATACAAAGCAAAAGTGAAACGAGCTCTTAATATATCAAAATTGCTCTCGTCCCAATTTGAGTGGCACAACTTAACTTTAACTAAGCATTAAGTTAAAAGAGAATTTTTTTCTGAAATTTTTAATTTAAAATAAATTTTTATGTGTATATAGATCATTTTAATAGAGTAATGGTTATGCCGGCCATGTTGTATGAGACCAAGTGTTGGCCGGTTAGGAACTCACACATTCAGAAGATAAAAGTAGTAGAGATAAGGATGTTGAGATGGATGTGCGGGCATACAAGGATGGATAAGATTATGAATGAAGATATTCAACAGAAGTTGGGCGTGGTCACCATGGAGGACAGGATGCGGGAAGCAAGACTCAGATGGTTCTGTCATATTTAGAGGAGGAGCACTAATGCACCGATAAGGAGGTGTGAGCGACTGACTGTGACGGGCACGAGGAGAGATATAGGGCGACCTAAGAAGCATTGGGGAGAGGTGATTAGACAGGAGTTGGCGTGACTTAGGATTACTGAGGACATGGCCTTTGACGAGAATTGTGGAGGTCGAGCATAAAGGTGTAGGTTAGGGGAAACTTGTGAATATTTATACAGCGCAGTAGAGTGAGACTAGCCAAGTAGGAGTAGTCTTTGGCCGCTACTGGTCATCTACTAATGCAGGGCTTTATCTGCTCGCTATTATTATGCCATCCATCTATTTCGTATTTCTTATATTGCTGTTATTTTATTAAGAGTCTATATATCGTCTCTTGTTGTTTTCTTGAGCCGAAGTTCTCCTGGAAACAACCTCTCTGCCCCTCGACATGTGTCTGCGTACATATTACCCTCTCAGACTCCACATGTGGGATTATACTGGGACGTTGTTGTTGTTGTTGTTGTATATATTATTTTAATAAAGTTAAAATTAAATATATTTAAAAGTAAATTATTTTTTGAATTTTATTAATTACTAAACACCCCATATAATGATTCAGTTGCGCTCTTGCGGATATAGAATTAAGCACTTGCACTCCCTATATTATGAAAGTCCTACACTTAGGGTCCCTATGATATCCGCAATTACGTATATTAAATTATGATTATTAAAAAATAAACTAAAATTATAAATAAAACGTTTTTACCTATTTGTTTTTAAGAACTAAAAGAAGGTTAAATAAGGGTATAAATTATTTAGAAAAAGGATAACTAAGTATTTTTTTCCTTTGGAAAAATGACATTATATAGGTGCTGCAAAAATAATGTCGAAAAATATATAAAATATGCATATTTTTTTTGTATATATGTTATATAAAAATAACAACCCCTTCTTCCTTTTCCCTTAGTTAATCATAAAAGAAATAAGGGAGCAAATTAAGAAAAACAGAACAAATTGCATAAATAGAAGGCAACACATTTTTTTGTTTGATGTTATTGTTGTTAGTATCATAGATATGCAAGATCCGTTCAAGTCCCGGCAACGGAACTAAATCTTTTTTGCAATTATATTTGGACAAATAATCAAAGTTCATCTGAATTGTCAAAACTAGCAAATAGAATTTTATTACCAAAAAGGAGTAAATGGGCTGCAAATTTCTCAAAGGAGCTTATTCTATAGTTGGAGATAGTCACACACAGATCACTATAAAAGCTAGCAGGAATATATTAGTGCTATGGTACATTCAAGAACCAATTGTGAAAAACTAGGATTTCACAAAATACCAAAGCAGTGTCAACAATGTACATGAAAAACAAAACAAACAAATAAAAAAAGCATGTTCTCAGCAGCAGTAAGAACTCAAAACACCCCTCCCCATCCCCTCATCATTCGGGGCAACTTATGTTGCTCAATCGCGTTCAACTAAACACACTTTCTTGACATCCTAGAACCATGCTGCTTCTAACAGAAAAGAAGCTGGTTCACATCTAGCAGCATAGCCATATTTAGAAGTGCTGTACTTTCGGTGCACGCCAGTAAGCTTCCCACTTGCTGCCTTCTGATGGAAAGAAACCATCAATCTCGAGCATTCCCTGTCGTTAAAAAAAAAAGGGACACAAATCAAACATCTGAGTCTATTCAATAAATAAATGACATTCATCTTTACAAACAAAAGTATACATACGAAAGCTGATCTTTAGCATAGCTGCTATGCTTCTCACAGGTTTTATTCCACTCCTTAGAAACACCAAGAGTGCATTGAGCAGTAAAGACGGCAGCAGCTGCTAGCATTGATGGTGGGAATTTAAGCATCTTATATTCAACCAAACATAGCTCTATCAAGAAGAAAGACATGAGCTCCACCTGAGTTAAACATTAAACAACAAGTTAAATGAGTAGGAAATTCAGACTGTTCTTCAATGCAATATTCTGGTAAAGAAGTCTAACCAACCTTTTTATCAGAATGAGCGGCTTTAAGAAATCGCCTCATAAACACATATGCTGTAGGCACTGTTATGTTGAATTGTAAGGTATTAACCATCAACTTTTCCTGCGTCAACAAGAAATCAGTTTACAGCTATGGAAATATGTTTCCTGTTAAACATTACTATAACTTTAAACTGACCATGGCAAGCACTTCATTTCTGGTGTAAGCCTTGTCAGAAATCAAAATTAGATCCTCCACTACAGGTACAGAAACCTCTTCATATTTGCAGGCAAGAAGCAACGCTGTTATTCCGACAAGTTGAAGTTTTTTTCTAATCACTGACTGAACTGCTAGGAATCTATCGATAAGATTCACAGTCAAATACAGGGTCTCCTCCATCAGTTCAAACTTGTAGTGTACCTTTATTTATTGGAAACATTAATGAGATCGAAAGTTACTATATTCTACTCATAAAACTCAGAAATGATATGCAACAGACTGGTTGTATACCTCAATTAGCCAGTCAATTAGGATGGCTCTCATCCTTTCATTAACATCAATTTGCTGTTCCATATAATTTGGAGGGACACAACTAAGAACCTGCAATCGAAAAAGACACATAGCAGCTATTCCATTAAACAAAAGGGGGAAATATACACTTCTACATATAGGGGGAAAAGAAAGAGATCGAAACATAAAGTAGCTACATTCGATGCTCTGCATTATCAGACTAGCTAAAGATATGTAAGTCTATACTGAAATTAAATGCCTAAATTTTGTGAATAACATGGCAAACTATTAAGCTTAATGATCATAAAGGTGGATCAGCCGAGAACTAGTACCACTCTTTCACACAATGGGACCATATCCGTAAGAATTAAATAAACAGTTGAAAATATGAGAGACCTACAAACACTACAGACCATATCCTATCCTATACACATAATAGAAGGGAGAGTGGAGTAATTTTCTACCTCAGCCTTCTTGTAGTAAGCATAGATGTCGTCAATGTACTCCACAACTGCAAGCGTGTTCTTTTTATCAGTGCTGTCTATATCCACAATGTCTTCTACATCTTCCATCTCTATCTCCTCGTCCTAAATCATAAAATAGACCAACATCAATGGCAATCCACACAAAAAAAATTCAGAACCATCATGTCAGAATTTACCATCCTATCAATTTCCTCCATCATTGCTTCAGTATGTTGCACAAACATTGGCTCGGAAGAATCACCAGTAGCCTTGTATTCTTCAGCATCGATAATAATGCAGTCTTCAGATTCATTTCTATTTGGTGCCAATGGGACTGGTGGCTTTGTTACCTAACGAAAAACAACAATATTAACAGCAGCTCAGTCATTAAAATAGATCAAGATCGCGTTAAAAAATGTACCTCGACTGCAGGTTGCTGCTGTTTGCTTAAGATTTGTGCAGCTAACTTCCTGAAATGTCAAGAACTCCACAGTCAATTAATGGGAATTTGAGATCAGGTGTAAACAAATGTTTAGGACACGAAATAAAGTCAAACCTTGTGATTGGACGATGAATCGGAACAGGAGGGATTTTGTTAGCAGCATTGACTTTGTTGCTAGAAAGAAATGCAAAAAGAAAATCAAAACAGGTTGTGAAATCAAGAAAAATTAGAAATGGAAATGGAGTTCAAGGGTTTAAGAAGTTTATACTCAGTAATGCCATTTCTCTTGTTGACAGCATAGGGTAAAGGGGGAGCTCCAATTACATTCCTATTGATTGTACTAAGTGCCCTCCTATTTTGTCCAACTCCTGCAGTCAATTTTCCTCCTCCAATAACAGGCCTTAATCCTCCTAATAACAAAATACCATTCACAGGTTAGGGTCTCTAACAGTCAAATCCACAAACACAAGAGAATCAAAACAAAGACAAATCCAAGAACACATAACATAACAAAAGAAAGTAATCAAATACTAATAAAACTCACCTTGAAAATTTGAACCCCTCATCACACCTGAAAAGTTCTCGTCTGATCCAACCATCTTTACTGCTCAAAAGTCAAATCCACAACACATGTAAAACCAGATACCAAAATAAAATTAAAACCCCAATTGAATAATCAAACCAAGAAAAAAACTCCAAGAATTTAGCTAGATAAGAAATTTTATATAATGAAAACCCAATAAACAACCTGCAAATTAAACAAAAATAGACTAATTCCTTACATTGTTTATCACAGAAGATCAAATCTTTGAGTCGAAAGAACCTTAAGGATTTCAGTAAACAAGAGAGAGACTATGAATTAGAAGAACCCCATCAAAATTTATCAATCAATGGAGTCAAAGGTCTCTCTCTCTCTTTCTCTCTTTATCTTTTTTATTTCTTTCTTTTCTCTAATGATTGTTCTTGGGGTTGATTTTCGGAGTCATTAAAGAGTGAAATGGGAAATGGATATATGGAATTAAGTCGTAAACATTGGATATATGTCTGTTCATATTTTGAAAGCAACGGCTAGTAAATTATGGCCGTTGGATGAAAGGTAGCGAAGTTCCGAGCTGAGGCCTAACGGCTACCTTGCGCTTTCTCCTTTCAAATTCTTTCTCCTCATCATATCTTTGCTTTTTTTCCACTCCTCATCATATCTTTGCTTTTTTTCCACTTTTTTTTAGTCATTTGTCTCAAATAATCAATGTTTTAGATTAAAATTATATTTTTTACTCCTTTTGGACAATTTTATTTTCTCCCAATAATTAATATAACCTTTGAAGAATATGAAATTTTATTTTGATAATGGTATTAGTTAATAAGTAAATCATGATTAGATTTGATATTATGGAAGTTTATTGAGTTACTTTATATTTAGCTAGTTCTTGTCTAATGGAATGATAGCTATTCATGTGATCGAAACGGAATTGATGGAACAACAATTTTATTGAACAATGAGTTTGGCGGTAAAATCTAAGACTCTTCTTCTTCGTTCTCTCGGCGCACGTTAGTAAACGTACGCCGAGTCTGTATCAATGGCGAGAGGGAGAGGCAGAGGTAGAGGACGACCTCGGAAGATACCGCTAGCAGCTATTGAGAGAGTGATAACAATAATAAACTAGCCAACTATGGAGAAAGCAGTCTCCATGACCTCATATGTGCAGAGTGTCGATTCACCAGTTGAAGATGAGAATGAGGCAAATAGTTGGCATCGCAACAACCTACTGTGTCAAAGGAGCTGGATCTAGCCTACCCAGCTTCGATTGAAGCAGTTTCAGATCAGATGAAGAAGAAAACCAACGAAATTGCAGAAATGCAGAAGTCAATGCAGGTCCAAATCCAACCAGTGAAGGAAGTAGTGGAGAAATCGGAGGACATAAAAAATAGAACTGAGATACCCAAATAGAACTGGGCTAACCTTTTCCAGAAAAATAGATTTGCATCAAATGGTATGGCTCTAGATTACATACCTCCGTTAATGGTCGATGGTCAACCAATAGTGCAACTGAACAAATCAGAGGTGGAAGAGGAAGAGAAAAAGTGGAAATGTGCTTTAATTGTGTATATCCTAGGGGATGGTCCTAGTTTCAATGCGATGAATAGGTTTATTAACATCCATTGGGCGCATGTCTCAGAGCCAGACTTGTTCTATCATGAGGAAGGGTACTACAGAGTTAAGTTCAGAACAATTGATGATGCTAAGGAAATCATATGTACAGGACCTTACCCTATAGCAAACAGACCCATGATCCTTAAGCAATGGTCTCCAGACTTTGACTTCACGGAGGAATTCCCTGTTGATATCCCTCTAGGGGTAAAGTTTCCTAAGCTTCCCATGTCTTGTTGGGGAATAAGATCATTAAGCAAAATTGCAAGTGTCTTAGGGAAGCCTATCTTTGCGGATGAATGCACAACCAAGAAAACTAGAGTATCATATGCTCGAATGCTTATAGAGATGAATGTCACTAAAGAACTACCGAGAGAAATATGGTTAATGGATCCAAATGGGAAGAAATTTCTACAAGAAGTTGTATATGACTGGAAACCCTCTTATTGCGAAAAGTGTCAAATTATTGGTCATAGTTGCTCGGCCCAAATGAAGCTAAACACACACCAACCTACTCAAATGAAGAAGGCAAAAGTAACTCAGGAATGGAGAACCAAGGCTCCAGTGCAAACTGTTACTATCCAAAAAGAGGTACCAATTCAACAGAGTGTTGCAAATGAGGCAAGTTAGAAGAATGAGATCCATAAAGAGCCCAATGAATCTCCAAAACTGGTAACAGAGAAGACAAAACAGGAAGAGAAAGGGAAGAAAGTTCAGAGTCCAGAATTCAATCTCATCAACATTCCACCTTTATCTCCTATTGTTGTTAGTAATCGTTCTGAAGAAGTCTCCAACAGTAGGCATGAGATTCCACCAGGGGATAGAGGTGGACCAAGCAACTGCTAATGAAATGGTTATTCTGGAATATTATAGGTGTAAATAAAAGGTATAAACAAAAATAAGTTAAGGAGTATATAAGGAGAAATAAAATAAACCTTGTTGGTATGGTAGAAAATAAGGTTAAGGAAACAAATGCAAGAAGAATTGCTAATCTGTTGGCTCCTGGTTGGGGTTCTCTAACAAATTATAATGGTGCTATAAATGGTAGAGTATGGGTTTTATGGGACACAAATATGTTCACAGTTGATGGTATCCAGGAAGAGGCTCAATTGATACTCTATAGAGTCAGAAGCATTAATGGTGATGTCACTTGCTAGCTCACTGTGGTATATGGGCATAATGGGTTGGAGCAAAGAAGATCTCTATGGAGGCATCTGTAGGACTACTCATCAGCTATAAATGAAGCTTGGTTAGTTGCTGGAGATTTTAATGTTGTGTTATATGCCAAGGATAGACAGTCAAGTAATCTTGTTAAATATTCAGAGACTCAAGAGTTTAGTCAATGCATACAATAGGCTGGGCTTTCAGAATTACCTTGGAAGGGTGACAACTACACCTGGACAAACAAGCAGCCAGGAACTGATAGAGTTTGTAGCAGACTAGATAGAGTATTTTGTAACTATGAGTGGATGATCAAGTGGAGTCATGTGGAAACACTATATGAACAACCTCTAATCTCTGGCCATAATCATATGATAGTGACACTGGCAGCAGTTACTACGAAAGGTAAGATATCTTTCAAATTTTTCAATGCATGGACTGAGCATGAAGATTTTCAGTAGATGGTGGAAGATAACTGACACTATAACAACCTTGGATCTATGAAATTAGTATGGGATAAACTCAAAGCATTGAAAGTTCCCCTAAAGACTTTAAATGTTAAGGAGTTTAAGAACATTACTTAGAGAATTGAGCATATCAGACATGAATTGAAAGACATACAGGAACAGATGGTATTGACATATACTGATGAGTTGCAGCAGAAAGAGAAAGAGATAGTAATGAAGCTGGAAAGATGGTTCTTGATTGAAGAATATTACAGCAGAAGGCTAGAGCAAAATGGATTCAACTTAGAGATTCTAATACCAAATACTTTTCTGCTATCCTGAAAGAAAGAACTCAATATAAACATATAACAGAACTCACTACAACACTGAGAGATAAAGTTAATTCACCTGCAAGCATTAAAAGGGAGATTATTGATTTCTACAAGTCACTAATGAGATCATCGGCTACATTCCTTCCAGCCATAAATAGAATGTATATGGCTAACGGCCAATCCTAACACAGCAACAGAGAAGGGAGTTATGTGTTGATATTACTGATCTTGAAACTGTGGAGAGCCTAAAAGCAATTGGGGATGATAAAGCTCTAGGAATTGATGGCTATAATGTTGTATTCTTCAAGAAGTCTTGGAACATTATTGGCAAGCAAGTCATAAGTGCAATCAAGGAGTTCTTCCAAACAACCAACATGATAAGCCAATAAACTGTGCCACTATTACCTTAATCCCCAAAGTCTCAGACCATCCACAGTTAAAGAGTATAGACCAATTGCATACTGCTCAGTACTATACAAAATGATTTCTAAAATCCTGGCCAACAGGCTACAGAAGCTCATGCCTATTAACATTTGTGAGTCTCAAGCAGGTTTATTCCAGGCAGGAAGATTGCTGATAATGTCATCTTGGCTCATCAGTTGATCAAAAACTATACCAGAGCTCATGTGACTCCCAGATGTATGATTAAAATTGACCTTCAGAAAGCTTATGATTCTGTTGAGTGGATTTTCTTACAACAAGTAATGGAGGGGATGGGTTTCCCAATCAGATTCACTAACTGGATCATGGAATGTGTTCAAACAGTAAGCTTTACAGTGCTGATTAATGCAGAAGCAACAGAACTATTTGAAGCTGCCAAAGGCCTCAAGCAAGGTGATCCATTATCCCCATTCCTATTTTCAATAGTCATGGAGTACCTTAGCAGATCACTGGCTGAACTAAGGAAAGATCAAACTTTTCACTATCACCCTAGATGTAAAAAACTTGGCATTACTCACATAAGCTTTACTGATGATTTACTCTTATTTGCTAAAGGAGATATTTAGTCTGTCATAGCTATGTTCCAATATTTCTCTCAATTCTCTGAAGCTTTAGGACTGAAGGCTAATCTGGGAAAAAGCTCAGTATATTTTGGAGAAGTTAAACAAGAAGTGCAACAGCAGATTATTGATCACCTTGGCTTTGTTCATGGAGAATTACCTTTCAAATATCTTGGCATTCTTTTATCCACCAAGAAGATGTCACTGATTCAATGGAAACCATTAGTGGAAAAGATTACTGCTAGGATCACATCATGGACTGCTAAGAAACTGTCCTATGCTGGGAGACTGCAACTTGTCCAATCTGTGGTATTTGGAATACAAGCATACTTGGCTCAACTCTTCATCATTCCAGCTAAAATACTTAAGCTAATTGAAGCAATCTGCAGAAGCTTTATCTGGTCTAGATCAAATGCCATCACTAAAAAAGCTTATGTATCCTGGGAGAGAATGTGTACTCCTAAATCAGCTGGTGGATTGAATCTTACTAACTTATCTCTATGGAACAAAGCTGCAATTGTAAAGCTCTGCTGGGACATAGCTCACAAAAATGACAAGTTGTGGATAAAATGGATAAATGATGTATATATAAAGCTGTACCAGTTAGAGAATATGCCAGTTCCCAGACAGGCTAGTTGGCTGGTCAGAAGGATCATAGCAGCAAGAGGTATTTTGCAGCAATGCCAAGGCTTCAATATGCAAGTGTGCTCCATCAGGCAGATATATCTATTACAGATAGGGCAATTGCCGAGAGTCACTTGGAAGAACTTAACTATCCAGAATTATGCCAGACCTAAAGCTGTGTTCAACCTATGGTTAGTACTTCATGACAGACTTTCAACCAAGGATAGGCTAACACAATGGGGAATGAATGTAGACCAGATATGTGTGCTGTGTCAAAACCATACAGAAACCAGAGATCATATATTCCTTTCTTGCTCATATTCAATAGAGCTATGAGAGCAAACAATGAATTAGATTCAAGAGGAGCATCCCAGAACACAGAACTGGGACCAGAGACTCCAGTGGCTAATTAGCAAAGCTAAAGGGAAGTCAAGTAGAGCCAACATATTCAAAATGGGGACTGCTGAATTATACTATGCTCTGTGGCTGGAAAGAAACTCGCGTATATTTGAGAATGTCTTTCGTAGCAGTGAAGTTTTAGTCAGGGAACTTGCATATATATGTAATGTTAGAGGAAATCCTAAACTTAGACAACAAATGCAGCAATTTAACTTGTAAAATACAGTAAAGTTTATAGTTACAGGGGATAGTTAGTTAGATAGATAGATATGATTAGATAGTCAACTGCGTATAAGCTGGACTATGACATTGTATTGCAACATATTTAGTGATTAATAAATTTAATTACCAAAAAAACAATTTTATTGAATGTTCACTTGTAACAACAGTCGCGAGTTTGAATCTCCACTACATCACTTGCAAAATAAAAAATATGGTATGAGTTATTATTCCTCGTATGCTGGACTGTGTTAAACGAATCGATTCTAATTTGTTGGAAATATTAGTTACTTTATTTTATTTTCATCCCTCCTCTACCCTCTGCACACGAAATAATAAAGACAATGACATTATATAGTCGCTATCAAAATAATATATATATATATATATATATATATATATATATATATATATATATATATATATATATATATATATATATATATATATATATATATATATATATAATATACTTTTTTGACTATCAAATATAAATAATTGTATGTGATTTGATTACTTCTCTATGGATGCATTATCCGAATATAAATCTGAAATAAACTTTCAAAATGGGTAAAACAGATGTCAGGTTTCAGTCAAAAGGAGGATTAATAAGTTTATCTTTTATAGGGAAGTAATTTTATATATATATATAAATTACTTCATTAGACAGTGCTGATAAAAAACCTGGACCACTAGCTATTAAATATTTCATTGAGCAATCCAATGAGTCATATAGAAAAAGAAAGTGCTACTAGCGAAATTAATTTATAAAGAGCTGAATTTTGTTTGAATTATTATGACTTTGGTTCCGGTCTCCAATTGTATAAGCCAAAACTACATTCGAAAAAATGCCGTACCTAACTGCCAAAAATCTGCATATTTGCAGAGACCTCGCAGTTTGTTAATTTCTGTCCTCTGTACTATATAATGAATCACTAAAATTTTGGAACTAGTTCAAAAATAAACAGGTGGATTAATGAGAATAATTGCTTTTATCACATTATGGATTCAATGAATTATGATAATGTTACCAATGACAAAATTTATAATGGAAAATGGCTTAAAATGTTTGAAGAAATCACAATAGAAAATATAATTGTTTAGCTTCTTTTTTCTTCATCATAATTGTTTATCTCCTTAAATATTAATAATGTAGTTATTCTTTTAGGGAAAACAAGCAGTTAATTTTTAATCTCGTGGTTTACAGGTTTTCATCTCTTTTTTTCCCGGTATAACTGTTAATTTTCATTGATATCAAAAGGATTTACAATGTAAAGTTCTATAGTAGTAGCATGGACTAGCTACTACTCATTTACAAACAATCACTAATCTAATACAACTATTAAAACAAAAGCTATCTTAGTATAGGGACTGCTAGACTATAGCTAAGGAAAACAATTTAATTGCCGCAAACCATCTTGCCAACTTTTACAGTTTCTGCCGCGTATATGAACAAGCAAAGCAACTTCTCTGCAAAACCGGTCTTCCACAAATGCTTTATCATCAAACCGAATGCAATTTCTTTCCCTCCAAATAAGGGCAACAGTAGTTACAAAGGCAGAAGCAGTGATTATTTTGTGCCACATTTTGCTCCTACCTTTGCTGCAAATTCATTGGAGTTCAGCTTCCCAATTACCAACTGTTCTATTGTGTCCCAGCCAGCAGCATAGTCTGGTCCATAGTCGATTAATGATTGGGCAATCAAAGAACAAATGCTCAAACTCTTCAACAAGCTGATTACAGAACACATAGTTTGCAGGCACTTGTATTCCAAACTTCTGTAATCTGTCAATAGTAGGCAGTCTTTGTTGAGCAGCTAGCCATACGGTGAACTTGTGTCGAGGTTGAACATTAGTAGTCAGCATCAGATTCTTCCACTCTACCTTATTGTAACTGGGAAGCATTGCAAGGTAGAGTTTTTGGATTTGGAATTTGTCCAGCCTGCACACTGCTTTCAACCTGTTAAAGAGATCCCCTTGTAGCTGCTGATTCTCCATTACAACAGTTGCAGTCCAGAATCTTTCTAACAACCCAAGAAGCTGCCTTAGGCAAAGGCATAGATACAATGTCACACTGTTTGATGTAATAATAGTGCATCCATTTGATCCAAAGGCAGTCTTTTTTCCTGTCCAAGTCCCAAAGGAGTTTAGTAACAACTGCCTTATTCCACACAGTCATATCAATAATGTTGAGTCCCCCAGCAGAAAGTGGTTTGAAGACCCTTTCCCATGCAACCAAAGCCCTTTTAGACACAGTAGCACTTCCAGTCCACAGAAAAGACCTGCATATTGCTTCAATGGTTTTCAATACTTTCTTTGGCAGTATGAACACTTGTGCCCAGTAAGTCTAAATACCAAAAATAACAGCTTTAATCAATTGACATCTTCCTGCATAAGAAAGCAATTTGGCTGACCAGCAAGTGATTCTATCAGTAATCTTCTCAATCAGTGGCAAGTAATGATGGATAGCAAGTTATTTAGAGTTTAGAGGTATCCCTAAATACTTGAAAGGAAGCTGGCCCTCAATGAACCCCAGATTCTCTATTATTTCTTCTTTGGTAGTCTGTTGTACACCAGCCAAATAAACAGCACTCTTGCTAATGTTAGCTTGCAAACCAGAAGCTTCAGAGAACTTAAGGAAAGCCTCTTGTAGGATCTGGATAGAAATAATATCAGCTCGACAGAACATAAGAGATCATCAGCAAAACATACATGGGCACAGTTTAGTTTCCTGCATTTGGGATGAAAGTTGAAATCCCCATTTCTGTGCAACTGGCCCAATATCCTATTCAGGTACTCCATGGCCAGAACAAACAAATAAGGTGACATAGGATCACCCTGTCTAATACCTCTCTTAGCAATGAAAGGCTTAGTTAGACCACCATTCAGCACTAAGGAATAGGAAACAGAAGTAACACAAGCCATTATCCAGTTAATAAACTGTGCAGGGAAGCCAAGATCAATAAGAATCTGTTTAAGGAAGCCCCATTCAAGGGTGTCATAGGCCTTCCTCAAATCCACATTCAGGACACATCTGGGGGATACTCCTTTTCTTGAATAACCCTTGAAGATTTCATGACTAAGCAAAATATTATCAACAACGCTTCTCCCTTCAATAAAAGCTGACTGCGCTTGTCCAACTAAACCACCAATAACAGTTTTCATCCTTCTTGTAATAACTTTGGAAATGATTTTATAAACAGTGGTACAGCAGGCAGTAGGTCTATAATCTTTAACAGTTGTAGGAGTTCTAACCTTAGGCACAAGTGCAATAGCAGTAGTATTGATCATGTGAGGCAGATTTCAAGTAGAGAAGAAGTCCTTTGTAGCAGCAAGTTCATCTTCTTTTACTATCTCCCAGTTACTAGTAAAGAACTCCACAGGAAACACATCCACACCTGGTGCTTTGTCCTTAGGCATCTCCTTTAAAGCTTCTTTAATTTCTTCCAATGTTACCTCTTGAATGAGCATTCTTTGCTATGATAAAGTTAGACATTGTCCTTCTTTAATAACAACAGTATTGACACAAGGCAGTTCTTCAGCACATTCCCCCATCAATGATTTGAACACCTTGATAAATTCCTGCTCCACAGCTAAGGGATCTGTTAGTTTTATACCTGAATCAGTATATATAGAAGTAATATTATTCTGGCATGTTCTGATCTTCCACTGAGCATAAAAATACTTTGTATTAGCATCTCCACAGTCAATCCAGCAAGCCTTGAATTTCTGTCTCATAATTTGTTCCTCCACCTTGCTCCATTTCTCAATTTCATTTAGTGCTGCTTTTTCCTCAGTAAACAAATTCTGTGAAAGTGGACTGTGCTGCAGCTGACTCTGTATAATATCTAGTGTCTCCCTAGCCTGAATAAGCTTCTATTTGTATGAAGCCATCTGGATGTTTATCCCATTTAAGTGCTGCTTCAAGTTCTTCAATTTAGTCCACACCTGCTGCATAGGTGATCCTTCACGGTTCTGTTCCCAAACCTGCTGTAAAATAGAAATGTAGAAAATCACTCTATCTATGATATGTGTGCTTTGGTTGTATGAGCATGATTTTCAGGTATAGGTTTTGATGAATGACAAACAATGAAGTCAAGTGTCAAACAACGATATTATCGAGATTGATAGCGAGCCAAAGATATTATTGATGACGGGATTGCATATACAAGCCAAGACGAGCTCAAATGTTCAAGACCAAAGACCCAAGGCGTAGGTCGTTAGGTAGAACCAATGTAAGAGCAACGTTTAAGTTATCTCGTCTTTTGGCTCAACATAGGTCATCATAAATATGCATAAAATTATTTTATTAAATCATTTTATTAAATCATATTTATAATAAACATATTTTATTAAATCATATTTATGATAAACATATTTTAAATACTTCAAACAAAATGATTTTAACGTTTTCATTTTAACCAAAATGGGTTTTGAAGTAAGTTTTCAATTCTGGTATACACAATGTATATCAAGTGTATATCAAGTGTATATCAGTGGTATATAATCGATTATACAAAGCTGCATAATCGATTATGCTTAGACCCTTGCAAGTGTTTGAACACTGCCACAGAATAATCGATTATACAAAGTGCATAATCAATTATGTGATTACCGTTGCCAAAGTGTTTGAAACACTATCTCAATTTAATCGATTATATCAATTAGATAATCGATTATCCAGCGGAGAATCAGTTTTTGATTTTCGGAACGTTAGAGACATAATCGATTATCTCTATCAAATAATCGATTATTTGGCAGAAAATCAGGGATTCTGATTTTCGGAACGTTAGAGGCATTATCGATTATATGGATGAAATAATCGATTATATGTGAGCAGAATCTGATTCCGATTTTGTAACGTTAACAAATAATCGATTATGTGGCATAAATAATTGATTATCTCAGCACAAAATCAGCATAATTGATTGTCAATTAAGCAACGGTCATGCACCCTTTTTCACCTATAAAAAGAGGTCTTTTGAGCTGATTTTAAACACACAACACCTCCCAATATTGATATACATATTGACATTATTTGAGCATCATTTTAGAGCTTTTGTTGAGCCATTTGAGAGACAACTTTGAGTTGTTCATAGAGCTTATTTGTATCTCTTTATCTACTCTTTTGAGAGAGTTCTTATTGTAAGAAGAGAAAGGTGTTTGAGAAGAACATATCTTCTCATTGATTGACGGATTTGCTAAGTACCCTAAGTCTTAGTGGTTGAAGTCTTGAGGTGCGGTATCCTCGAGCAAAGTGAAGTCTTGTAGAGTGTACATCTACGAGTAATTGTAACGGTTTGTTAGGCACCCGTAAGCTTAACAAAGTTAGTGGAATCTCGAGAGAGTCTCTCGGGGACTGGACTAGCCACAGGTTGTGGTGAACCAGGATAAAATACGGTGTGTTCTTTCTTTATTATTTCAATTACCGTATTTACTTTATTCCTGCAATTTTAATTCCGCATTATTTATCAATATTCTCGTGCCTCACTATTCACCCCCCCTCTAGTGAACGGCATAAATCCTAACAATTGGTATCAGAGCCTAACTCTCTGAAAGCCTTAACCGGTTGAGAGCGATATATTTTTTTTTTTTGAGAATATTGATCGCAGGAATGATGAGCGAAGGACACTCCACCCATAGCCCTCCAATGTTTGACGGAACAAATTATACATATTGGAAAGAGCGGATGAGAATATTCATCCAATCACATAATTTTTGTTTGTGGCGAATCATCAAGAATGGACAACAATTGCCAACAAAGGAGGAAGATGAATATGATGCCGAGGACATCAAAAAGGTTGAAATTAACGCAAAGGCCATAAACTTATTATATTGTGCAGTGAATCCGGATGACTACCGGAAAATCTCTTGTTGCACAACCGCAAAGGAAATGTGGGATAAACTCGAGATCACTTATGAAGGTACGTCTCAAGTCCGAGAATCTAAAGTTGATTTTCTAACACATGAATATGAACTCTTTAGAATGAGGGAGCAAGAACCTATCGATACTATGTTTGAACGATTTTCAAGAATCGTCAACGATCTTCATACTCTCGGAAAGGTATACTCGAACAAAGATCTAGTTCGAAAAATCTTACGGAGTCTCACTCCCGAATGGCGTTCCAAAGCAGATGCCATCCAAGAGTCGATAGGAATCACGGATATCACAATTGATGGACTAAGAGGTAACCTCGAAACTTATGAAAGTACAATTCTTAATCCCTATCTTAGAAGTAGAAGTTCGAATTTCGCCTTCAAAGCATCATCTTCTAAAAGAGTAGAGGTAAGTGATTCGGAAAGCGATGATGATATTATTTCCAATGATATAATTAAAAAGTTTTATAAGTTTATGAAGAAGGAAACAAAGAAGGAAGAACCAAGTCCTTCATGCCAAAATTGTGGAAAACTTGGCCACACCAAATCACATTGTCCAAAACCCAAGGACAAGAAAAAGAAGAAACATCATCGGCGCGTGACATGAGATTCAGACAGCTCGGGCGATGAAACTGCCGCATTATGCCTCATGGCTAACGAGGAAGAAGAGGTAAGTAATTCTAACTCTCACTCGTTTGAAGAATTGCAAAATGCATATGATGAATTATATGGTGAATTTGTTAAAGCTTCCAAAACCATAAAAGAATTGAAGAAAACACTTTCTTTGCAAGAAATAGATTTTCAGAAAACACTTTCTTTGCAAGAAAAGGTTTTTGAAAAACGACCTTCTTTGAAAGAAAAAGATTTTGAAAATGACATTAGTGCTCTTAAAAATAAAATTGAAGTTTTAGAAAAACAAAACAAATTTTTGGAAAATGACAATGTTGTTTTTAAAAATAAGATCAAGGAATTGAATGAAGCCTCTTCAATTGATCAATGTTCAAATTGCTCTTCTTGTAGTTCTTTGAAAACAGGGAACATAGAACTTAGGAATGCACTAGAAAAACGTAGTGTTGATAATCCTAAAACAAGTGAAGAAATCAAAAAGGATGTTAGAAATGAGGTTAAACCACCTAGAAATAATTCTAGGAACTTTACTTATGAGTCTAAGATTAATTATTTTAGACCACCTAAAAACAACTCTAGGAATTTCACAGATGAGTCTAGAATGAATAATGTTAGACCACCTAGAAATGACTCTAGGAATTTCAACGCTTCTAGGAATAACAAATTTAGATCACCTAGAACGCATTTGGCTCTACCTAGACACATGCACAATCCTAATGTTATATGTCATTATTGTAACCGGGTAGGACACATTGCACCCGTATGTTTTGCTAAACATAGAGATTCATATTTTGATTATGATTATTATTTGTCTAACCCCCAAGGACCCAAAAGAAGTTGGGTACCAAAAACCTATTTTTAGGTACTTTTGCAGGTGTGCTTGAAGACTACAATATTGTAGTAGATGCACCAAGCACGAAACCTTAATGCATCGAGGGGGAACGTCGGTTAGTTATTGTATTTTCGATAAAAACGTAATAGCTGATATGTGCTAACAATTGATATTAATGATTGATTCTTGATTCGATAAGTTTTATTTTGAATAACAATTGGTATCAATTAGTTTTATATTAAATGATTGATTCATGTTTTGATGAATATTTTAAGTTTAAATAACAGTTGGTATATTTGCGAAAAATGACCGTTATTATAATTAGTATGCATTTACTAACATTTGGTATCATTTGATGTTGATATGATTTTTTTCTTACAATTGGTATCGTCAATAGTTTAACTAACAATTGGTAAACTCTTTTTGCTAATGCCAAAAGGGGGAAGAATTTAGGCGATATTTGGCAGAAAATCAGGGATTCTGATTTTCGGAACGGTAGAGGCTTAATCGATTATATGGATGAAATAATCGATTATATGTAAGCAGAATCTGATTCCGATTTTGTAACGTTAACAAATAATCGATTATGAGGCATAAATAATCGATTATCTCAGCACAAAATCAGCATAATTAATTGTCAATTAAGCAACGGTCATGCACCCTTTTTCACCTATAAAAAGAGGTCTTTTGAGCTGATTTTAAACACACAACACCTCCCAATATTGATATACATATTTGACATTATTAGAGCATCATTTTAGAGCTTTTGTTGAGCCATTTGAGAGACAACTTTGAGTTGTTCATAGAGCTTATTTGTATCTCTTTATCTACTCTTTTGAGAGAGTTCTTATTGTAAGAAGAGAAAGGTGTTTGAGAAGAACATATCTTCTCATTGATTGACGGGTTTGCTAAGTACCCTAAGTCTTAGTGGTTGAAGTCTTGAGGTGCGGTATCCTCGAGCAAAGTGAAGTCTTGTAGAGTGTACATCTACGAGCAATTGTAACGGTTTGTTAGGCACCCGTAAGCTTAACAAAGTTAGTGGAATCTTGAGAGAGTCTCTCGGGGACTGGACTAGCCACAGGTTGTGGTGAACCAGGATAAAATACGGTGTGTTCTTTCTTTATTATTTCAATTACCGTATTTACTTTATTCCTGCAATTTTAATTCCGCATTATTTATCAATATTCTCGTGCCTCACTATTCATCCCCCCCCTCTAGTGAACGGCATAAATCCTAACAAGAAAGAAACTGGGGGTCCTCCATAATTGCAATATAGAATCTAAAAGGTTTAGGATGTAGAAGTTTTTGACTCCCAAATTTGATGAGAATAGGGGAATGATCAGAAACTGAGGGGTTCATGAAATTAGCTTCAAGGTGCCCATACTGCTGAATCCACTGGAAATTACCCAAGGCCTAATCAATCTTAATACAGACTCTAGTGGTATTACCCTGCTTATTTGTCCAAGTATAATGCCACCCTTTGGCTCTAAAGGGGGGGGGGGGGTAAGTTGGAGATCAGCAATGACCTCTTTAAACCCTCTGACTTCAGCATCAGTGACAGGAGAACCAATTCTATCTTCAGAACATAATACAGCATTAAAATCCCCACTCAGCACCCAAGAATCCTGACTGGGAACATTTACTGCCCTTAAATCACTCCACAACTGTTCCCTAATGCTTGCAGTATTATGAGCATAAATGACACTCAAATGAGTTCTGATTTTACTTTGAGGGCCCTCTAAGAGACATTGAATAAACTGGTCAGTCACACAAGAAATATGGACCTGAATGTGAGGTTTCCAAAGTAGCCATATTTTTCCATTGACAGATTTAGCATAGTTGCATTGGACCTTCCATCCATTAGCAACCTTATCTAAAATCCTCTTAGCTTTGTGTTCCTTCACTCTAGTTTCAAGACAACCCATAACATCTACTTTATTTACAGGAAAGCTTTTCAACTCTTTCTGCTTATGGGCTTGATTAAGCCCCCTAATGTTCCAAGTGATAATAATCATGAAGCATTAGGAAATATTCTCCAAGAAGGTTCCGGATCCACCTGTTGACCCCTTCTGCCAGCATCCAGGACATCAATAACAGTCTTCCCCTTATCACATCTGTCAACCATAGCCTCATTGTTACCAATAGGTTCATTTATAGCTGTAACATTTCCTTCCTGGATGTCAGAGCCTATCAGTGCATGCTGTTGAATAATATTCCCATTAGAAGTACTATTCCCCAGCTGCATATTCTCCCTGTTATGCTCTGGTTGAACTGGCAAGCTTACCATTGTATCTGCACTAGTTTTAGGAAGCCATTCTTGTTTAGTAACTTTGGCCTGTTTTTTCAATCTGGTCCTCTGTCTTCTTTTCTTTCCCTCTTCTCTAATATCCTGTTCTACAGCAGTGCCTGCATTATACCAGCAGTCAACAGAATCATGGCCAAATTTCATGCAATGGTTGCAGAAACTAGGCTTCCAGTCATATTCAATCTGCTGGACCTTCGGGCCAAAAGGAGTCTCAATTTCTATCTGATCAGGGAGGGGATGGACAACATCAACCTCTACTAGAACTCGCGGAAAAGAGATCTTCTCATAGTGAGCTGTGAATTTGTCTGTGTACAATGGCTTACCCACTGCACTAGCCAGTTTGCTCAATACTTCAATAGACCAGTAGCCCACTGGAAGTCCAGGAAATCGAATCCATACTGGTAGAGTGCTGAGTACATCATTCTGAAAGGAGAAATCAATTTCTCAAGGTTTCAACACCATGGGTTTGTTTCTGTATGAGTAAGGCCCAGACTGAATAACTAAATCTTTGTCCTCTTCACTATTGAAAGTAAAAATGCAATAACCTTCAGAGTGAATCAGAATCTGAGGTTTGGACACAAAATTCCACACATGCGACACAAAATTCTCCATCATTTTCTCATTAGGATTATCTCCAATTACATATCCAATTAATGCAGTACTCCAGTAATCCACCTGCGATTTTAAATCCTCTTCACTAATTTTAACAACCTTCTGACTCTTTTAGTCGGAGGTACGAATGAGAGTGGCTTACCCATTTGAGCATTTCGATTTCCTCGAACAACTTCAGCAGTAGTCGGAAGTGATTTTGCAGAACCACTAGTTTATGAGAATTGTAGTCGTCGAACAGCGAGACTAGCCGACACTTCAACTTTGTCCATCTGAGTTGGATTATCAGTCGCAACACCATCTGCATGCAATCTCTCTGTCGATTGGAATTTCTGTGGAAGGAAATTTCTAAAGGTCAGAGGTTCCAATTCCTTAGTGACACCATCTGCAGGAGTGACAATTTGAGTGGTAGTGGGAGCCAAATTCCGCCGGCGACGAGCCATTGATTGGGCACGACGGCGATCTTTCTATCATGCACCGAGAGCTTTGCTCGTTTCTGCTAGCATGTGCCGAGAGCGGTTATCAAGAACTTCCAATGCTAAATATTTTTGTCAGCTATGATATTAAACTTTCATTTATCAATACAATTATGTGATATTCATTTGAACTTATAAGTCATATGAAAATAATTTTTTTATTATTTTAAAGTTTTTCTTTCGATCCCAACTATCTATACAATTGATAAAACCAAGTATTTTTATTATGCGGCATATTTGGATGGCTAGGTTCATGGTCATAGGATAAATGTGAACCAAATGCGATCTTAAATAAAACTTTGTTTAGTTTTTAAGAACATAAAAAAATTAACGCTTTCTTCCTTTATTTCTAAATGCATATATACGTACTAATGACATTAAACAAACAATACTTCAATATGGTATTTTTTTGCTTACAAATGCACACAAAAAAAAAACTTATGAATTGTCACAATTCAGATTTTTCATCCTCGGGGATCGTGATGGCGCCAACTCGTGAAAGCTAGGCAAGTCATGAACTTTGGAACCATAAACCCCTTTCAATTTTAGTTCATTTTAAACCAAGTATATTAGTAATGAATAAGCATTTAAAGAACATCGGAAAATAAAATTAGCGAAAGTCTTAGATGAATATAAAAACAAACGTCTAGAAAATTAACACAAGTATCTACCAAACACCTGGTGTCACAACATCCACAGACTACTAAGAGTGCTAAATACAATTGTTTGAAAGAAACAAAATATTGTTTGTCTCGAATACATGAGATAACAGAAGGAAATATAAGATAGAGGAGACGTCAGGCCTGCGTACGCCTACAAGGTTACATCTGAGTCTAGGTGGACTTAAGGCTAGCTCCCGAACTAATATTGTTGCCCAAATGCTGCTTCGGTATCTGCACATAAGTGTAGAGTATAGCATCATCACAATCGACCTCATGTGCTGGTAACTATCTGGACTAACCCCGATGAGGTAGTGACAAGGCTAGGACCATACTCTAGATAAACCTGTGCAGTTATATAATATATGACGGAAAAGTAAACATGTAATAAGCAATTAAAGTTGGGGAAGAGGAACATGCTGCGAGGGGTGGAAGATAAACAGAATATCAAAGAACAATAAAGAAACTTTAATTTAAATTTTAACACGGATAAAGAGAAATAAAGGCAACTTTTATTTTCAATTTCACCTTGTTGGTGGCGTGCAATCCAATCCCATTTCTCATATCTCGTGGTAGGCTTACCATCTACTCTCATTTCATCATATCTCATGGTAGGCATACCACCCACTCCCATTTTATTATATCTCGTAGTAGGCGTACCATCCGCTCCTATTTTATTATATTTCGTGGTAGGCGTACCACCCACTCCTATTTTATAATATCTCGTAGTAGGCTTACCACCCGCTCCTATTTCATTTTATCTCGTGGTAGGCATACTAGCCGCTCCCATTTTATATATCTCGTGGTAGGCGTACCACCCGATCCCATTTCATTTTATCTCGTGGTAGGTGTACTACCCAATCCCATTTCATCATATCTTGTGGTAGGCGTACCACCCGATCTAATTTCATGTCATCACATAATCACAAGAAATTTGGCAAGGGAACAAAACAATATAATAACTTCCCGGCAAGGGAACAACAATATCGAAACAATCGTCCCGACAAAGGAGAATCAGCAATTACCAACCTTAACTTAGCTTGTACTCAGCTCAACTAATGAAAATTCTCAATGACAAATAGGATCTACGAGGATAAATAAATCTTTGCTCGATATGATAGATCATTAGTGAAGGCATCCATAATGTCATTTAAGAATACAACAACTTTTAATTTAAGACTCACGGTCATGCTTGATACCGACGTATAGATACTCGTCACCATGCCTATGTGTCGTACTCAACAAGGAGCCTGTAGCAAATATGACTCAACTTCTAATCCCTCAAACTAAGGTTAGACCGAACACTTGCCTCAATGCCTTGAACACTACTCAAGTCTCAATTATAGCTTTTCCCCTTGATTCCACTTTGTTCGTATCTAATTATAATTCACTTGTTTGAATCAATAAACGTCAAATGAACCAACCCCAATGCATGAAAATAAATTTTCCAAAGTTTTACCTAAAAAGTCAAAAATCACCCCAAGCCCACGTGGTCAAAGCCCGAGGTTCAAACCAAGACCCGATTACCCATTCCCCTATGAACTCAAATATATAATTTGTTTTGAAATCAAACCTCAAATTGAGGTCCAAATCCCCAATTTGGGAAAAAACCTAGGTTCTATCTAAAACACCCAATTTCTCCCATGAAAATCTTTGATTTTAAGTTAAAATTATGTTAAAAGATGTTAATGATTGAAGAAAACTAGTTAGAAATGACTTACAATTGATTTGGAGAAGAAAGGTTGCTTGAAAAATCGCCTCTTATATTTTTAGGGTTTGAAAAAATGAAAAATAACTAAATACGTTGGTGTCATGCTTGACACCAACGTATAGATACTCCTCACCATGGATATACGTCGTACTCAACAAGGAGCAAGTAGCAAATATGACTCAACTCCTAATATTTCAAGCTAAGGTTAGACCGAACACTTACTTAATGCCTCGAACACTAGTCAAATATCAATTATAGCTTTGCCCCTTGATTCCACTTCCAATTTGTTTGTATCTAATCACACTTGATTATAATAATAAATGCTAAATGAACCAATCTCAATGCATGAAAATGAGTTTTACAAAGTTTTGTCCAAAAAATCAAAAATCATCCCAGGGACCACATGGTCAAAACCCGAGGTTCGAACCAAGACCCAGTTACCCATTCCCCCACGAACTGAAATATGTAATTTGTTTTGAAATCGGACCTCAAATTGAGGTCCAAATCCCCAATTTTTAAAAAACAATTAAGGTTCTACCCAAAACACCCAATTTCTCCCATGAAAATCTTTGGTTTTAAGTTGAAATCAAGTTAAAAGATGTTAATGATTGAAGAAAACTAGTTAGAAATGACTTGAAATTTATTTGGAGAAGAAATGTTGCTTGAAAAATCGTTTCTTATGTTTTTAGAGTTTTGAAAAATAAAAAATAACTGAAAATCCCGTCTATTTATACCTCTGGCAGATCCCTGTGTGGACCGCACTAAACGGACCGCGGCCGCACAAGCTTACCTGAAGACCTGCAGTTCAGCACCATGTATGGACCGCACAAAGGCGACTGCGGCCGCACAGCCTCCATTGCGCACCACATAAAGGCGATCGCGGCCGCGCTGGCCCTCCGCGGTCGCACGCGATTTCTCGCGGACCGCACAAGTGGGTTTAGAGGCCTGCAACTTCCTGAACCTGCAACATTTGACTTCTAAGCTTAAGACATCCCAAAACCTGCCCGAAACTCACCCCGAGCCCTCGAAACTCCAACCCATGTATTTACACAACTTCAAAAATATTCTACGAACATATTCGTGTAATCAAATCACCGAAATAATATCTCGAACATCGAATTAAACCTCAAGATCACTAAAATTTCTCAAAACTCCTTTAAACATCAAATTTTCCAATTAAGGTCCGGACCACGTCAAACAACGTCTTCTTTTAACCAAATTTCACAAGAATGATTCAAGTCATATATAAGGCTTGTACTGTGCGCCAGAACCAAAAATACGGGCCCGAGACCATCGCTTTCCAACCAGTTTTCATTTTAAATTTTCTTAAATAATTTCAGTTAAAAATTTATTTCTCGGGCTTGGGACCTCAGAATTCGATTCCGCGCATACGCCCAAATCCCATATTTTCCTACAGACCTTCCAGGACCATCGAATCACGGTCCGGGTCCGTTAACCCAAAATATTAACCGAAGTCAAATTTATTCATTTTGACATCAAAACTTAGCATTTATTTTTACAGAATTTCATATTTAATCTATCATGTTACGTGCCCGGACTATGTAGCAAATCAAGACGATTCTAAATAAGGTTTTCAAGGTTTCAAAAACACATAATTTGATAAGAAAACTGGTAATAACCTTTTGGATCGTTACATGAATAAATGACAAAAATTAAGGATCCTTTTTCTTTTCTTTTTTTGGATGTGAATAATATGATAGAATGAAATAATCCAAAAGAAGGTCAAAGTCTCATGGAAAATAGCTGGGAACATGTGATAGTATAGGGACAGTAAAAGAGGCAGTTCGTGCACCCGTATTCACACATGACAGGGAAGGACCCAAGGGTGGCTCAACGTATTCGGTGAAGCGAAACTTTAAAAGGAGATTTTTGTTATAAAATAGAAGTCTATTTAGAGTAAATGTCTAAGAGTTTTAGCTTGAAGCTAAGTCATTCCTCTTCCTATAAATAGAGGGGTCTTACCCCATTGTAAATCACCCCAAGTATTAATAAGAATACTTCTCTCTCTCCCTATTCTCTCTCTATTTGTTCTTATTCTTGCATTATTGTTCTTGTCTTTATATTATTTCATAACACGTTATCAGCACGAGACTCTACCGTCTCAAGAAGCTCTTTAAGAAGATTAAGCCGCCGTCAATTTCTCTGCATCAGAGCCGCCGTCGTCTGCATCAGTGGAGAAAAGGAAGAAAACATTGAAAATATAATTGGTATACCTTAAAGGTAAGTAATTTACTTTTCCCTTTCAAATTCTTGAAATTCTACGATTTGATTTAATATACAAACAAAGTTTGATTATATCTCTAATGGAGTTTGTAAGAAATTATAACCACATGAAGTGGTTAAATCTCTATGTCCTGCCATGATTAAATTCATGTATGATTGTGGGCAAATAATTGAAAATCCGTCCCATTGAATTTGCTCCATTCCCTTTAGAGAATGTGGAAGCAGTATATGATAAGTCTGAAAGAAGACTAAAATATTACCATGAAGGTATCAATGAATGTGGACGTGGCAAATAATTCCGTCCAATTGAATTTGCTCCATTCCCTTTAGAGAATGTGGTAGCAGTATGTGATAAGTCTGAAAGAAGACTAATTACCGTAAAGGTATCAATGGATGTGGACATGGCAATAGACGAAGTTATAATCGTCATTATTGTGATAATGAGAATAATAAAGATTCTCAAAATAATCTTTCACTTTATGAAAGTAATATTTGACATGAGATTGTGTAAAGCACATAATTTTGATCCATTCCCTGAAGTGAATGTGATAATTGTAATAGAGCCCGTAAGTATGAACACGCTCTTGATGTAATTGTGTCCTATAACTGACACTATGAAAAGAAAGTTCGTTGCCCTTGAAATTTCGGGCAAGAACTATATGACATGGGTGTTGGATGCTGAAATCCACTTAGATGCTATGGGTCTTGGAGACGCCATTAAAGACAGAAATAATGCATCCACCCAAAACTATGCTAAGGCCTTGATTTTCTTGCGCCATCACCTTGATGAAGGTTTGAAACTATGCTAAGGCCTTGATTTTCTTGCGCCATCACCTTGATGAAGGTTTGAAAATTGAATATATCACAGTCAAAGATCCACCCACCTTGTGGAATGGCTTAAAGAAGAGATATGACAACCTGAAGTTGGTCACTCTGCCACAAGCACGATACGATAAGAACCCAAAAGCAAATAGTTTATAAACTATATATTATCGTTGCGGTGAAAACGGGCACTGGTCAAAGGCTTGCCGTATACCATGACTTTTGGTTGACCTTTATCAAGCATCTCGAAAGAGTAAACGCCCTGAAACGAATTTTGTCTCTGACGACAACTTTGACATCACCCACTTGGATGTGGCAGACTTCTTTGAGCAACCCGAGGGGAAGATAGACCACCTAATCGGTGATGGATCCGTGATGAAAGAAGATGGAGCTATTTAATTTTATTTTACTTGTTTGTATTAGTGAATGAATAAACTAATAGCCATTAATATTAGCTCGTATTAGTTAGTTCATGATATAATGTTAGTATTAGTTCTTTAAAATATCTTCAATATGTTCAAATATCAATAAAACTTTTATTTTCCAGTGGGGGTAATCGACTAGCCTGAAAAACTAGTCGATTATCAACTATTTTCGCATTAAAGTTGAAAAACAATTGATCAACAATCGATTGTCGTTGACTAACAATCGATTGTCTTGAAACAGTGAGGTCTGGAATTTTTCAAAAATCATCCACAATCGATTGTCTATGTCTAACAATCGATTGTCGTTATACAGTGAGGTCTGGAATTTTTCAAAAATAACCAACAATCGATTGTCTATGTCTAACAATCGATTGTCTTAAGACAGTGATCAAGTTTTTCCAAAATAGCTAACAATCGATTGTCTATGCATAACAATCGATTGTCAATGTTCAACAATCGATTGTTTGTAAGTAACAATCGATCGTCTGAAGAAAACGTTTAAACTGAAATTTTCAAACTGCAAAGTAATGGATAGCATATCTGATTTTGTTAGTCAATTGTTAGCAGCAGATTTTGAAAATATTATGTGACACAAAAGAATTGAACTTGTTTATTCTTATGTTCTTATATCTCTTTTATATGTCAAACCATGGGAAGTAAATTGATTGAAGGCTCCGGAAGAGCAACTGTAACTCTGCCCAAAGGCATGACGTTTATCTTAGAGAATGCAATATTCTCCTCCAAGTCTAAGAAGAACTTGTTAAGTTTTAAAGATATCATATTGAGACAATAGATGAGAATAATCTTGAATTCTTCATGAAAACGAGGCTGCCCATTTCGGTTTGGGTTCACGCCATTTTGCATGCAGCAATGCTAGTTCGTAGGCTGCCCACTTTGGTTTGGGTCCATGCCATTTTGCATGCAACATTTTAGTTTGTCGGCTGCCCACTTCGGTTTGGGGACACGCCATTTTACATACAGCAATGCTAGTTCGTCTCTGACTGACGAATTGACACAAATATTCCCCGTTGCAATTGGTTTTGGGTCATGGACCCAATATACCCCATTTAAGAATTTTTGGATGCGCAGTATATGTGCCTTTAGCACCGCCATCCCGCACCAAAATGGGTCTGCAAAGAAGGTTAGGAATATATGTTGAGGTTGAATCGCCCTCCATTATTCGCTACCTCAAAACATTGACAGGAGATTTGTTCACTGCACGATTTGCAGACTGTCAATTTGATGAGACACTTTTCCCAAAATTAGGGGGAGAAGTTGGTGAAACCAAACGGAAAATTTTGTGGAAAAATGCATCATTATCTCATCTTGATCCACATACCTCTATTTGTGAGAAAGAGGCACAAAAGATTATCCATTTGCAAAGAATAGCAAATCAAATGCCTGACGCATTTATAGATTTGAAAAGGATAACAAAATCACATATCCTCGAAGTGAATGTGACAACATTTGATTCACGAATACATATTCATTATTGGAAGAATATGAACATGAAATTTGTATTAAATATACCACACTCACCCCTAGAAGGAGGTTTGAGATGATACCACACTCACCCCTAGAAGGAGGTTTGAGATGATATATGGCATGAATGATCGTTGGTCACGTACCTATTGTATGCCAAAGTATTTTGGAAATATGACTATTAAAGGACAACGATAATGCAAGAAACATATCTTGCATATAAGTTTGACATGACCATAATGGTATAACTTTCTCTTTAAGAAAGATATTCACCACATGGATGTTGATGAATCTGTGGTAGTACAAAATTAATTGAGAGCTCTAGAAGAGCCAATTATTACTATGTTGGAGAAACACAATTAAGTATTGTGCTGTAGTAAGTCTTAAAGAAACTTATTCAGTTTCCAAAGTACACGCGAAAGCGATTGATTATATTGAGACTATAAATAAAGGAAGGCTTTGATATCTCCTATTACTACAACTTGTAGTGGGGTAATTTGCATATGAAAAGCTACCCGTTTTGTTCTCCAGTTTGTACTACACAAACGAAATAATGCCACAATAAAGTGGATATCTATTGGTATAAAACCCATGTCATAATAAACCTGAAGTTTATTGATAAGTGCACATGTCATGGTTACCAATATTGATAATTTATTCAGTTGGCATTCGTGTTAGCCATCTCATTTTAAGTATGATGTGCAAATTCACATAGGTGAATATCAAAGAACTAGAAAGTTCTTTACGAATTCTCTTGTATCACTTGTTCTCATTAATGAACTGACCAACTAAAGAGTTCGGGTTGAAGCCCATAAATTCTGGAAATATCAAAGGTGAATATGGGCCCATTCACCTGCCATGTATACCACATATGATGCATCTATGATATGGTTACATGCGCAATTGTTATTAACTCGCAGCCTGGCCGGTGCTTGCGAGGTAAATTGCTCAGTAATCTAACTTCGAGCATAATTTCCAGATTCTCTACTCAAGATAGTTCATCTTGATAAGTTGGTTTATATCAAAGTTGGTTTAGCAAGATAATTATTGAGTGCTTCCACTTAATAGCTAAACTGTTTTTTATGAGAACAAAGTTATATATCAGTTGTATACGAGAGTATATTATATTCTCCCCTCACAAGTGGTTCAGGGTTAGGAACCAAATAATTTCATCTTATTATTAATGTGCCGTGTATATTGACATGATAATGCACAAAGATGATTTCCCAAAGTTGAGGAAACAAGTTAGCTTTACTAACATGAGGGGGAGACATGATAAACACTTGAGAAAAGGTTACATGGGATGAATTATCATTTGTATATGTATATCCCCGAATATCATGATATGAACCTGAAGTTCATAAAAGGGATAATTCAATTGCAACATATTGCAAAGCATGCTATACGCATTTGCTGACCCAAAGAAAGTAACTAAATGGAAGAGATACAATTCAAGAAGAATTGATTCCATATGAAAGACATGTAGTTTTGAACCTATAGTTCAAATGCTTGAAAGTATAAAGTCAAAGGTATGTATAGTCAGTTTTCGATATCTTATTTGTCTAGCATGACATGGAAAACTTGATATGCATCTAAAGTCTATTATATGGCTTATAAGACTTAACTTGAAAGATTTAAGTTGCTTGAAGCATATGCAATTCTTGGTCCTGAAGTACCACATCCCAAGTACAATTTGTGTATATATGAATCTTGCTATAACTATAAGCATGATGGCATTGAGAATACAATAATGAAGATATTGAAGAGTCATTCCGCGACATTATATGAAGATGTTCATATCTATCAAGAATGATGATTTCAAGGTGCGGAATATTTATTCAAGTCAATATGGTTGATTTGTCAAACGTCTACCAAAGATCATTTTGAAGATGATGCACAAGATTGGAATGCAAATGCTCAAGGATATAAATTGATGTACTCATTAGGGGGAGTCAATGCGCGTTGCACTCTTTTTCCCTTACAAGGTTTTGTCCCACCGGGTTTTCCTTGCAAGGTTTTTAACGAGGCAACCAATAGGCGCATATTCAAACATGTGTACTCTTTTTTCTTTACTTTAATTTTTCCCATTGGGTTTTGGTTTTAAGGTTTTATGAGGCACATTATTGAATAGACATTCAAGGGGGAATGTTATAAAATAGAAGTCTATTTAGAGTGAATGTCTAAGAGTTTTAGCTTGAAGCTAAGTCATTCCTCTTCCTATAAATAGAGGGGTCTTACCCCATTGTAAATCACCCCAAGTATTAATAAGAATACTTCTCTCTCTCCCTATTCTCTCTCTATTTGTTCTTATTCTTGCATTATTGTTCTTGTCTTTATATTATTTCATAACATTTTTAAATTTTTTTAAAATACTTTATATATAACTTTATTTGAAGATTGTTTTTCTAGCATTTTGAGTCGAAAAATAATTAATTAGTAGTTAATTTGTTTAATTTTTCTTGAGATATTATTGATCTAAAATAATATTTTTTAATTTTAATTTTGAAACGTCTTTTATCTAAAGAATTGTTAATATTATTCTATAAGTAATAGAGGTATTTAAAAAAGAATTCGGTCTTTTATCTGATTAAGTATATCAATTAAAGCATTATATCTCACTGCTACTACATATCTGATCATGTTTAATGTAAAAAATAAGTCTAAGCCAATAATACTTGAAGACTATTATGTTTTAAAGAATATTCAAGATTCAAATAAATATAATAAAAAGCTATAACAATAGAACATATTCTAGAAGTTGATAACTCACTACCTCAATTTGCTTGTTGCACTTAATGAACAAAAAGAATATGCAATACATTATCCGACACACCTCGGGCTTTCAATTTTGACAAAATAATAATTTCCTTTGAAGAATGAGGAAACGAAGTAAAGTAAACTTTATTTTATGAGAAAAAACCAGACAGAGAAGTAGAATTTGGTTTATATATCTTCTTGAGTAAGTCAAATATAATCCAAAATAAAGTCTACATTCACACACTAAGGTAAATGTGTTAATTTTATTACCTAATTTACCTCATAATTCACCTCATTTATATACCACAAATTGTCTTCCCTTTTTAATCAAAATTTAATTCAATATTTGTTTTTTAAAAGAAAAAATCCTATAGTTATAGTCCCTAATATTACGTAATTATGGAAAAGTAGCCCCCCAATTTGGGGCCTAAAGACTTGCCTTTGTGGCTTGTGCTTGAAAGCCGACATTTACTTTAGGAGTGTGATGTAAACAGATTACTACTTTACTTCAATGTAAGGTTCAGGAAAGAACCGATAGAGATGTGATATAGATAGTCTATCATAATATAAATACTAATGACTGTTTTTATGTTTCAAATCTGTAACTTATAGATAATATAGTGATAACTTTTCTGATATTCCAAGGCTCCCGTTCGTGATGGATAGGGATATTGCTAGTAAAATTTACATAAGTAACTGCAGTACATGTTCCTATGACTTTACACGTGTTAACTCATAGTTTAACTTAATTTTTAATTTTTGTAATTGCATGAAATCTCTTTAGATAATAAATTTCAAGTTGAGTTGTAAATACTGACATGTCGATATTTAGATATGTGAGACTCATTATATAACTTAATAAGCAAAATGGTCTTGTGGCCACTTAAATTTACTTTTATTTGTAAAGCCAAACACGAACTATAATAATTTTAATTTTAAAAAATCAGAATCAAAAGAAAAAAAATCTGAATGTAAAAGAAAGAACTTATTCCCTTCACCCCTTTCTATTTCTTCTTATTTTTCCCATTGTTGTCCGCCCCCACCTCCTCCTTTTTTCTTCCTCACTCCAATCTTTCCCCGTCTCCTCCTCTTTTTGTTTCAAATCCCAGAAAACATTGATGGAAAATAAAGAAAAGTGATGGATTTGTCAATTCTTTCTCTAAAGTAACTCACTCTCTCCTTTTGTATTCATTTTAGACCGGAAAACAAATAAAGAAGAGAAAGACTATCAGAAAATTATTGAGTTTTGGGTAAAAAATTCTACTTACGGGATCTAACTTCTTTTCTCTTTCTGATTTAACCGTTAATGTCCTTCTTTGATATAGTCTCGCCACCTCTCTTGCTGCCTTGACGAAATTTTAGCAGGTACTCGTCTTTGACTTGGGTATGGATTTTTTGAATTTTAATAGCACTGAAAGGTGGAATGAATTTTATGAAAATTCATAGCTGATTGAGTTATTTGGTCAGGTGATGGTTGGTATTTCTTCCCGACAATGGCGCTTAAAGAACAACGAAATAAGTAAAATAAGAAAGAAATTTAGATAAATTAGTCTTAGAAAAAGAGGACCCGTCGAATGACACATGTAAAATAATAAATGGTCTTGCCATTTGACGTGTTTTTCTTGTCAGGCAATTGCTACACACTCTGACAAAGAGGTTTATTTATACTCGGTTGGTTGAGTTCAGGTGCTAATATAGGAAAGTCAAAAGTTTACATATCGACTTTAAAATTCAGTACAAATTTAAGTTGCCATGAGGCCATTTCACCAACTTAATATAGTTATCGATTATGAATAGGTGATGGGCAAAATCTGTAGCTAATTAGACAAGAAATCCATTACTAATTTTATTAAGCAATGGATTAACGATAGAATGTCAAATAATAATTATATTAGCTACAAGAGATTTAGCGACAAAGTTCATAGCTAATTTTAACTTTTTAGTAATGATATATATATATATATATATATATATATATATATATATATATATATATATATATATATATATATATATATATATATATATATATATATATATATATACACACACACACACATACATATACACTTTTTCCCTTATGAGTAGGAACCTTTGTCTCCTTTTTCCCTTAGTATTATATATACTTTCCTTTATGAGTACTGTATGTGTTAAAATTTGACCGAGAAAATTCAGCTCGAGGATATGATTATTGTGAGAATTGTAACTTATCATGGACAGTTCAGCTGAGGTTGATTAGTGGTGAACAAAATAAGCCGTTGAGTAGCTCATCAGGGCCGATGTCGAGTACCAAGTGACAAAAGTAACGACTTGTACAACTATGGAAACTTACGAATGGAATATTCTACCTTTTAGGAATTTTTCGGGAATATCCTATATAAATAGTAGGAGAGATAAGGCAATAAGGATGTAATATTTCATTTGATAAGAATACTTTTGAAAAGTAAGCTCTCTAGACAAATATAAAGAACAACTTTCTAAGAGAGACTCAATTCTTATATTCAATCCATTGTTATTTCCACCCGATCATCCGAGAAAGTGTATAATATTCTCTTATATTCGTGTCTTTCATCATTCTCAGAAGAAGAAATCATTCAGCTCTTTCATTATTGAGTGAATCTCCCTCCCTATTTACATATAGGATGTGTTTGGCATAACGGAAAATATTTTCCATCGAAAATATTTTCTTGAAAAACAAGTAGTAATCTTATTTATTTTTCCGTGTTTGGTACACAAATTAAAGAAAAGGACTTCTCAAAAGTACTCATAAATAATTTAGATATAATAAACATGAAGCCATAAACTTTCGAACCGCTAAACTTTCGAAACCGCGAAATTTTTAACCTATAAACTTTATAATTCTAAACCCGTAAACTTCAAACATATAAACCTCCAAACTCATAACTTTAGAATTTATAAAATTTTAAACATTTAAACCAATATATATAAGAACTAAAACAAAAAAATATATTTAAAATATTTTTTTTGGGGGGAGGGGGGGGGAGATGAAAAATAAAAATTTAAAAATGTAATAAAAATATTTTTTTTGGTGAAGGGGGTGGGAGAGAGGGTGGGGGTGGGGTGGAGTGGGTAAATTCTTTTTTGGAGAGAGGGGAATGGGTGGGTTGGTGAGGGTAGGGAAGGTTGAGAAGTAATTTTGGAAAATATTTTTACTTTTTTTTTGGTAATTATTTATATTTTATATCATTACAAAATCAGTTACAAATTTCCTTTATAATCAGTAGTTTGGACAAAGAGATCCTAAACTTGTTGTATACTATCTTTATTAACCTTGTCTATAGAGCTCTAGTTTCTAAGGATAAAAATTCAAATCTCTCATAAATCTATCCAATCTACTAATTTTGTAAGCTCTCATATGGATTTCTCTTATCATTTGCTTGACTATTTAATCTGCAGATCTATTGCTTTCTTTGAAAATTCTTGCATTCGTTTCCTGCCATACATGATACACTCCACTAGCTAGTGTCATTCTGTATACCTCCTGTTTAGCAGTCTTCCCTATAGCATTTTCTATAGCCCGTTGTACTTCATGCTTCCAGTTTCCCACTTCTCTCTTTATGCCTTGCCAAGTTAGGAGCTTTGACCACACCTGTTTAGTATACACACTCAAATAGTAGATGGTCAATATCTTTATTTTCTTGCTTGCATAACACACAGTCCATATCCTCTAGATTAGCCCAACATGTCATCCTCTCCTTAGTTTGTAGTCTTCTATGAAGAGCCAAGAATAAGATGAATGTCCATTTAGTATGTCCACTGTTGTTGCAGGTCATTCTTCTCCAAGAAACTTTCTGAAATTCTCCGCGATAGGCTCCATATATATATATATCTTTTATTGAGTATTTAGTCATTGCATCTACATCGGTTTCTCGGAGGCCTATTTTTCCAAACATGCTTTTTGCTTTAAGAATCTTCTGTACCACCCATGAAGCTTGGGTAATCTTAGTATCCCATACACCCCCTGTCTTGTTATAGTAAGCATGGATCCATTTTACCCATAGGCAATCTTTTTTCCTGCATATGTTCCATAGAAGTTTACCAAAAGCAACCCAGTTCCATGTATATATGTCTAAGATATTCAAACCTCATGTTGCTTTAGGAAGGCATAATCTATCCCAGGCAATCAGAGCCTTCTTGCTATGATCATTGCCTCCAGTCCACAAGAAGCTTCTACAAGTGGCTTCAATTATTTGAATAACTTTCCTTGGCAACACAAACACTTGTGACCAGTATACTTGAATAGAGTACACCTCATATTTCACAAGTTGTATCCTTCACGCATATGATAAGTACCTAGTGGTCCATGATTTTATTCTAGCTAGTATCTCATCTATTAGAGGTTTGCATTGAATAATAGACAACCTTTTTATACTCAAGGGGATGCCTAAGTACCTAAAAGGTAGATCACCCTTACCAAATTGTGTAGCCTGAAGGATTAGATGTTGGGTCTCCTGAGGGACACCAACAAAGTACACTGATTTTTTCTCAATATTAACACTTAATCCAGACACTTGTGAGAACTTTTGAAAGAACTGGAATAGGCTCTAGTTCTCCTTTGCAGAATAGTAAGAGATCATCTACAAATCCAAGTTGAATAATCTGCAACTTTTTGCATCTAGGGTGAAATTTAAAAATTTTATCTTCACTGATACCCTTTAAACTTCTGCTAAAGTATTCCATGGCAATCACAAAAAGGAAAGAGGATAGAGGGTCTCCTTGTCTTAGGCCTTTCATAGCTGAAATGGGTGGTAATGATTCTCCATTGAGCAAAACAGAATAGGAGACAGTAGAGATACAACACATAATCCATCTGATAAACTTTGCTGGGAACTGTAGGCATTGTAGAACTTGCTCAACATATGGCCATTCTATTGAGTCATAAGCATTTCTCATATCTATATTTACCATACATCTAGGATTAATACCTTTTCTACCATAGCCCTTCACCAATTCATGACTTGATAGTATATTGTCTGTGATTATCTTCCTGGTACAAAGGCTGACTGACTTTTGTCCACCAGCCTGTCCATCATCCCCTGCATCCTAGTAATACGGATTTTAGAGATCAGCTTATATAGCATAATGCAGCATGCTATTGGTTTGAATTCAAAAATTTTTGTGGGGTTCTTGATCTTTGGGATTAGTGTAATAGTTGTATAGTTTATATATTTGTATAGGTCTCCATCAATGACAAATTCGAGGACTGCTTCAGTGACCTTGCTTCCAATCACACTCCAAGCTTTCTTGAGAAATAATGCATTGAAATCATCACATCCTAGAGCTTTCTGATCATCAATACTCATAGGGGCTTGAAAATAATTCTTCCTTAGTAACCCGTGATACTAGCTGCAATTTGTTGGTGTATATTAAGAACTATTCCATGTTTCATTACCTTAGGGTCAATTGCTGGTAGTTGGATAGAAGCAATCCCTAGAAGTGCTTTTTAGAAGTTAATTACTTCTATGGCAATGCCTTCTGGTTTGTGGATAATGCTTCCATTAGAATCACATAGGCTTGTAATTATGTTCTGAGTTTGTCTGCTCCTTAGGCCTTGCAAAGAAGCAGGCATTGTTCTCATCACCTAGTTCTAGCCATTTATCTATAGATTTTTCCTTAAGGATACTTTCCTCCACTAGGCTCAATTTCTCTAGTTTTATCTTTACTTCTTTCTCTTCTTCAAATAGGAAATTTGGATGTGTGTGATGGCTTTTTTGTGTTTGGATGTCTTGATGTTCCTTTCTATAGAACTCTATCTTCTGCCCTATGTTTATGAATTCCGAATTTTGCATGATTCAGTTGTTTAAATTCTTTCTTCATTGCCTTAAGCTTCCAACATATGTTTTGCATGTGCTACTTTGTTGTAGGTTTATACCAGGTAGTAGTCACCACTTTCAGGAAGTCTTTATGATCTGCAAGGCAGTTCAAGAATCTAAAAGGCTTTGAACTTCTTCGCACATCATTGTGTATTGAACACACAAAGGAGTATGTCTGAAACCCTAGGATTTAAGATCATTACTTCAGTAGTAGCAATTGTCATCATCCATTCAGCATTTACAAAGGCTCTATCTATCCTACTCCAGATGTGACTATTTGACCAAGTATATTTCCTTCCTATTGCTCGTAGTTCAGTCATGCCACTAGTTTGTATAAACTCATTAAAATCCCTTATTTCATTATCTTGGACTGGGTTGCCAAAATTCCTGTCTTCTATATCAGTTATTGCATTGAAATCCCCAAAGACTAGCCATGAACTTGGAATATGCCTATTTGCCCGTTTCAAGTCTTCACGTAACTCCTTCCTTGTCTCAATAGTATGTAGACCATAGATTGATGTCAGGTGTAGTTTTAGCTGTAGTTGAGGAGTGCTAAGGACTCCATGAATAACGTGGTAACTCATATTAGTAGCTTCAAATTCCAGCCCGTTTGGATTTCACATAATCCATATTCTTCCTTTTGAGCTATATGTATAGTTTGCACACCATTCCTAGTTTGCTGTAATTTTATGAATAATTCTGCCATCATTGTTTTCCTTTACTCTATTTTCTAGTATAGCTATTAGTGATATATCATTATTTACAATAAACTTCTTTACCCCTTTTTGCTTGTAGACTTTATTTACACCCCTCACATTCCAAGCTATAATCTTCATTTACTTGGTTGTTTGGACTTAGGATCCCTTGTGTCCCCCTGGTAACTACATTGTCCTTTCTCCTTAATTGTTTCTCCTATCTTAAAGTTAAGTGGACCAAAGTCATTCATCATAATGCCAGTATCACCCCTGGCGTTTGTTGTACCACTTTTAGCTGCAGATTTTCTTTTAGCTAGTTCCCAGTCTGGAAGTTTCTCATTTTCAGTATACCCTATATTGCTTATGTGTATTACATTTTCAGTTGGAACACTTTCATCTTTTTTCAACCCTACTTGGTTTTGCTCTTCTTCTCCATTCCATCTTTGGTTTCTGTTGTTTGTGTTTTCCTTCAAGAGCTTTCTGAGTATTCCTGCAACTATGTCCAACCTGAAGGCAGGTGTGACAATACTCAGGAATCCAATCATAGTGAATAGTTTGCTCAAAGACATTACCCTTGGGATCCATAACCTTTAGCATTGTAGGCATATCTTTTGTAACATCTATTTCAACTAACAGCCTTGCATAGAAATTCCTCTCAATTTTGAGGTGCACTCATCTGCATAGAGTTATTCCTAATCCACTTCCTATTCTGCTAAATAAGCCCATACTCTTGCAATTCAGCTGCAAATTGGGCAGTTTTACCCAAGTAGGTATTGTATGTAATGCTTACTTACTGAAATCAAAGTTAGGCGACCATGCTTTGACAATTATAGGCTTGTTTCTTATCATATATGGTCCAGACGCCAGCACAACATCCTTATCTTCCATGCTATTAAGTTGGACAACAAAATAGCCATTATTATGGAAGTATATTTTTGGTTTACTGATGAAGTTCCATTATGTGGCAATAAATTGATCTAGCATACCAATTGAGAGGGATTCACCCACAACATATAGCACAATTGCATGTTGTCATTTCACTGTTTCACGATCAGTCTTATTTGTGTCTAATTCAATAATTTTTTCACCGTTTTTGACTATCAGAGGAATAAATTTGAGGCTCATAATTGTTCCCAACAAATAGGTTCACCCGCTCCTTCTTCTGCTCCTCTTCTAGTTTGTTAGAAATTTGAGCTTCCATTGCCATAGTTTGTACCTCCTTCCTATGTATTACCTTTTTTACCTCAATATTCTCCGCGATTGGGACTTTCTCCGGTAGTTTCACACTTTGGATCTGCTCACCTTTGTAAATTGGAGTGGATCTAGCTGAATTCACTCCATGCGAAGGTGGCCACATTTCAGTACTGTTCTTCAATTGTTCCATTGGATTCAACACCTTTGCATGTCATCGCTCTTCTTCGTTTGATCGATTGTAGCTTCCTTACTCATACTTGTGAGTTGAATCACTCTCTTAGGTCTCCCCCTACCCATACCGGTAGAGGCGCACGTTAGGCCACCGCTAATGTGCAACCGTCGTCATTGTTTTTTAATTATTTTGATAAAGGAAAATATTGTCCTCCCATTGGAGGAAAATGAGTTGATAAGGAAAATATTTTCCAAAATATTTAAGCCAACCAAACATCGAAAAATTAGAAAATATTTTTTGGGAATTATTTTTTCCATACCAAACACACCTTTAGTGCAATTTATTGTTATTTATTACTTGCTCTCATTACATTAATAACAATAAAATTTGTTATGTATTGCATTAAATCTACTTCAACGTGGTCTCACATTATACATATAAATTGATTTTAGATCTAGGAATATTATCTTTGACTAGGATTAATCCCTTATCCTTTTACTTAATTTGCTTAAAAAGAGTTTCATATTTTTTAGTCAAACAAGTACAAACAAAAATACACCATATATTAATTTTACGTGGAATTAACGCGTTGTTTGGATGGTTGTTTCCAGTTATATTATATTGCATTGTTAGCCCAAATACAATGTTTATTGTTATTGTTAATACAAAACTAATTGTATCATATTGTTAAATTCATTGTTCCGGAATAATGAAAAATCATATTTTATGAAACAACCAAATCGGTGTGGTGGGATTGTTCCGTATTTTCGTTTCCAATTATGCCGAAACTTATTATTTTATATTTCAATTTTATCCTTTACCGTATTATTTATATTATATTCACCAAGCTAATAAGTGCTTTGTCTCCATCTTCTTTCTGTCGTGCTACTAGTCAACGACGATATCGTCTCTTTCCAACAAACTCTTTACAGATTAGTGTTCATCTCTTTTTTTCCTGTTGTTATCAAACTTCCTCTACCTAGCCAAACCCAATTCAATTCTTCATTCTCTTTTTTGCTATTCATGTGCTCTATTGCTTCCTATTAAGTCGTTAGTTTTTTTGGCGTCACATATAGGAGACTGCGTATTGAGTGTATTATAGCTATGGTTAAGAATTACTAATGATTCACCAAATCTTTTATGTTGGACTACTTCAGATTGCTAATGAAGTGTATTTGTCTGCTTGTTTTTTCTGTCAATTATTTGGTATTACTTTTGTCACTTGCTCAATAGTTTCTTATTGAAACAATCGATTCCTATTTTTCCTACCTATCTAGAAATCCTTGCACCTTATTTAAGGTCATTTCAAATTTATCTGGTGTTTCAAAATTTATAGTATTGGAGAAAACAAAAATATATTGGCTATATACAATCAGGGAACTTCTCTACAAATAGTTTAATCACATATGGTTGTGCCAGTGCTTGATGACATAGTATCAATTGCAGAGATGCAAATGCAGTCTCCTATATGTGTATCAAATACATGTTAATTCCACTGTTGCTATTGCGTGTCATGTGTTTTTTCTCATTGTTATTATGTACCATTACTGTTGGGTTTAGCTGGATACTTTGTTGGCTTTTAATTTTAGTTTACTGGAAAATATGGGGGCAGGGAACCAAAGACGATGCTGGTTTTGATTCACTTTGTTGAATCATTTCAGTATTTTTCTGATTAGTTCATCTATAATTTTGGTTGATGTATCTCCCTTAATTTTATTATTGATGGCTGATAGGAATAATGAAAATAATAGACAGATATTGGAACAAGTGAGCTCTTTAGCTACATACGTTGCTTGCTTAGTAGCTATTTGGTTTTTGACTTATGTAAGTGAACTTGAAAATGACGGACGTACGATCACACATAATATACGACTGGAAAGTGAGCAAGTTAGACATGAATTATTGAGTCATTTTTTCTCAATTAAACTTTATCGTAATATTATAAGAATGAACCTTTCAAGCTACAGTTGAAGAGCAAGTTGCAAAAACACTTTACCTGTTAGCACATAATACGAAAAATTGCGAGTCAGCTTTTATTTTTCGATGATCTGGGTAGTTGGTTAGTCACATTTTTATATTGTCATGCGAGAAATCTTGGTGTTATATAAAAAATTTATAAAACAACCTGATGGCTCTCAAGTTCCTTCTGAAATTGCCAGCAGCCCAAGATTTTACTCATATTTTAAGGTGAACACAAATATAATTTTATTGAACTTTTTGCTAAATTCAAGATTGATTGCATATAATTTATTATAATAATATCAGGATTGCATTGGTTCAATTGATGAAACACATATACATGCTAAATTTTCACAACGTGAAGCTCCCAGATACCATGGAAGAAAAGATTATCCAACACAAAATATATTGGCTGCATGCACATTTGATTTAAAATCCACATATGTGTTAGCTGGTTGGGAAGGGATGGCATCTGATTCAAGAATCATGAAAGAAGCGTTAAATAGACAAGAACCGCTAAAACTTCTAGAAGGTAAATATTTCATATATTTATATAGGGAAAGTTAGATGTGATGAATAAATAATTAAAGCTTTTACTTTTTATCTTTAGGAAAATACTACCTTGTTGATGCTGGATTGATGTTGAGAAATGGACTTATTATGCCTTATCGTGGGGAGCGATATCACTTGAAAGAGTATTCAAGAAATCCACCTCGAAGTCCTCGTGAATTATCTAACTATGACACGCATCTTTGCATAATGCTATTGAACGAGCTTTTGGAGTTCTTAAAAAGAGATTTTCTATAATTTCTAGTTTAACTGAACCGTCATATGGTGTTGAAGCCAAAAGCTTATTATTTTTGCATGTTGTATTTTGCACAACTACTTAAAAGGTGCAGAGCGAGATGATGAGTTACTTGCACAAGTTGATGCAGATCTTATGAATGATAATGATGTGCATGAAGAACCACCAAATCCTACGGAAAGTAATGAGGAGTTTAGAGGGGGGGGGGGGGGGGGGGGGTTTGATTGGAGATGGCATAGTAGCTGACATGTGGGCAATTATCAAGTTTAATTTTCTAGGAGAAAAAAAGTCAACGAATTTTTTCGTATTTATTTATTTGATGTTATTTGAAAGTAATTTCGACTATTATTTGAATAAAATGTATTATGTACTATGCATTTATTTTATTTATAACTCTTACAAATATTATGTCTGATTAATTTTTATTAAGTCTTATGAATATCTCTTAATTAAGTAGTTATCAATATGTCAAAAAGGTCAAAGGCATCCTCAAACGACACAAATCTTTCAGATAACACTTCTGTTTGTATTTGGTCAAATGCTATAGATGATGCCTTAATTGATATATTCTGTCATGAGCACACACTTGGAAATAGGGTTGGTGGAACTTTTACTGCACACGCCATTGACAATATAGTGAAAGAGATGCGATCAAATTTTTTTGATAAGTGAACCAAATGAAAAATACTAAAACAAAATTTAGCAAGTGTCATGACACCTTTAAAAATGGGATGAGCGGGTTTGCATGGGATTCTAACACAAATATGTGGAATACTAAATCTGAAGTATGGGATCAATTGATACAGGTGCATTTATTTTTAGCAGTTTTGTTCTTTTGCATAATCCACGATGATAACTTCAGTTCTCATATTATCATTACCAACTTACTCGCATCTGATATGAATTTTCCTCCATATTTTACACTTTGTGACGCTTCCATAACGTAGTGATTCGCTTCCCAAACTAGATTGAAGAGCAAAAGGCGTAAAACACCAAATAGTAATTGACTTTTAGATAATATTTGATGGTGTATATGTAATTTTCAATATTTATATGTTACCAATTAAGGCTAATTACCATCAAGTGTTGCAATGGATGAGACAGTTCTAAATAGTTATGGAAAAATCCTTGTTAGGTATCTAGTTTCATTTTTTGTATTGTTATATTATACTTTTTTTATACTTTTTTTTAGACAAGAGGGGTTGCTCTGATGGTAAGAAACCCCCACTTTCAATCAAGAGGTTTTGAGTTTGAGTCTCCCCAAGAGCAAGGTGGGAAGTTCTTGGAGGGAAGGATGACCGGGGTCTATTTTTGGAAACAGCCTCTCTACCCCAGGGTAGGGGTAAGGTCTGCGTACATACTACCCTCCCTAGACCCCACTAAGTGGGATTATACTGGATTGTTGTTGTTGTTGTATATTGTACTTTTTTCCGTGCAGGCTAAGCCTAAAGCTGTTGAATGGAGAAACAAGCCGATTAGAAATTATGATAAGCTAATTGAGCTATATGGAAGGGATAAAGCTACTGAAAAGCAAGCTGAGACTGGAGCAGATACAGTAAAAAGGGGTGCTTGTAATAATTTGAGAAAATCATGTGATAGTCCATTGACTATTAATGAGGTAGATGAACTAATTTCCATGAATGATGCCTCTTTGGAAAATATCGAGGAACATGGACAACATGAGCAACATCAATCATCTCAGGAAGCACGTAAATCTAATGCATGTTCAGAGGTACCGACTTCTAGCAGGAATAAAAAATCTAAACATGATTATTTTGAAGGCATGACTGATACGTTGAGAGGTGGGATGAATAATTTGGCTAATACAATTAATCGCCTTTCAACTATGCCGCCTATTCTTGAGAGTGAGATATAGCAAATGGTACAAGTGTTAGATTTAGAGCCTAGTATGCACATGAAAGCTTATATATTTCATTACAAACATCCAGACTTGTGCCACACACTGATTGGGTGTCCATTGGAAGACCGCAAATTTCTTTTACTGACTTTGATGTCGTCACCTGGCAATTGAGTTAGACAAAATATTTTGTGCTTTACTTATTGAGGATTTTATAGACTTTGACTAGATCAATATGAATTTATATGTCATGTTGCTAGAAATTTTTATTATATTATGCACTTTAAAGTATGTATTATTTACCACATTAAAGGTCAGAAAATCAACGTCCATTGTCTACTCTGTTTGATGGGGCAATCAAGAGAGATTGACTGTGGATAACTGAGTTAGAAATGGAGTTCGTATTATTCCACTTCATATAAATTTTCAGTTTGGAATTACTTAATTTCTTTGAGATATGGAAAAATATCATTCCACTTCATGTGTTTTCTCTATATTGTGGTTGTTTAGTTATGTTATACTTGTATCCGTATTAGCTCTGGTATATCATTTTTAAAGAATGGCATTTAGTACTACATATTTTGACAAGTACATGCCATTTAACATGCAAATAGCAGAAAATAATCATATTGTTTGAATTTGTAATCTTGAAGCTTCACTTCCAACCTAGTTTCTAATGCTTACTCTTTAACTTTTGCCTGTTGAAAAAGCTAATAGTATGCTAGACCGAAGAAATCCAAATTGGTCTATATATTTTTTCCTCCAGATCCAATCAGCCTTGGAATAGTTTGTCAGTATGTTGTCTACTCTGTTTGATGGGGCAATCAAGAGAGATTGATTGTGGATAACTGAGTTAGAAATGGAGTTCGTATTATTCCACTTCATATAAATTTTCAGTTTGGAATTACTTAGTTTCTTTGAGATGTGGAAAAATATCATTCCACTTCATGTGTTTTCTCTATATTGTGGTTGTTTAGTTATATTCTACTTGTGTCCGTATTATCTCTAGTATATCATTTTTAAAGAATGGCATTTAGTACTACATATTTTGACAAGTACATACCATTTATCATGCAAATAGCAGAAAATAATCATATTGTTTGAATTTGTAATCTTGAAGCTTCACTTCCAACCTAGTTTCTAATGCTTACTCTTTAACTTTTGCCCGTTGAAAAAGCTAATAGTATGCTAGACCGAAGAAATCCAAATTGGTCTAGATAATTTTTCCTCCAGATCCAATCAGCCTTGGAATAGTTTGTCAGTATGTTTCTACAATCATTCTTAAGAGGTTAGAAAAAAAATTCTTCGCAGCGTTATATAACAATATGCTATTGCAATTCCCGCGAGCAAGTACTACAAATATAGACAAGAGAGACTGACTTTTTGGGCATTCAAAATAGCTGAACAGTCTGTGGTGCTAATTGTCTTCTGTCTTCTTCATCTGTATTGTGTTAGTAAGTGCATTCTCATTACCTTTTGTTTCACAGTCCTTATGATATAGATACTTTGACCCTACCATTAGTCCAAGGTTATACCTCTTTCTAACTTTTAATAAAATAATTGAGGGTATTTTAGTAAATTTAATAGTACAGTTTAGTACAATACAGTCAAATCAAACAATAAAGATGTTGTTTAACAATAATAAATGATACAGTATATTCAAACGTTATATACATCAAAATAATACAAGGTAATACAGTACAGTGCAATACAATACATTATAAAATGATAGAAAACAATGATTCAAACATGGGTAACCGCTAAGATAACGGAATTTCGAAATCTTGGCATCTCTAAAGCCGCAAAAAAGTATTTCCTATTTTCTTCTCCTCTAATCCATACCCGCATGTAACGCGGGTAAAATTTCCAGAGACAGAACATTGACCGAAAAAGAGAAAATCAAAGCCTTGAAATTCAACAGAAATTAATTTTTAGGGTTTTGTTTTTTTCTCTCCCCAATTGTATCCTCCAAAAAAACAACCTTTATTGATCTGTATTCTAGGGCTTGTTTTTTGGAGGTTTAATTTAATTTTTAAATGGTAACTGCTGGGGAAAAGGATATTGAAAATCAAGGTTTTATAATGGAAGAAGAAAATGGATCAAGTTGTCAAACTAGCCCACAAGATAAAAGAGAATTGGTTTATGAATTAATGGGTATAATTCAAACCGTAAGTTCTTATGCTGAATATAGGAGGACACAAAGAAAAGAAAGTCGTAATCTTGTTCGAAGGATGAAGCTTTTATTACCTCTTTTGGAAGAAATTAGAGATTTTGAAGAGCAAATTCCTGAATCGGGTATCGAATGCTTGGTAAAGATGAAGAAGGCATTCCATTCTGCCAAGAAATTGTTAAAATCTTGCCATGGCGGTAGCAAACTTTATCTGGTTAGCAAAATTCTTTATTTTATTTTATTCTATTCTTATTTGTATTATCGTCATGTTTTGCTTTTGGTAGGGGGTGATATATTTTAATATGTGTTACCACCTCATCTAAAAAGATTAAGTCGGTAGGTAGTGAGATCACACTTTTATTATTAGTTAAATTATATAATATCTCAAGGGCGGACTAGAACACGGACTACAGGTTTTGCCGAACCCGGTAGTTTTGGTCCAAACCCTGTATTTATCTTAACAAATTCGTTGAATATATATAAATTATTAATTTAGAACTAAGCTACGCGAAAAAACTAAAATTACGAACCCATAAACTTTAATGTCTAGCTCGGCCTTTTTCTCAATATGCCCCTCATGTGTGGACCGGATTCTCTTTCATGGATCAAACACATGAAAATGGTTTTCGCTTTTTTGGTGGCGATGAGATTTGGACCTAGGACTTTTGCAGCTTTGGTACAATGTTAGTTTGTGTGACCGGCTACCTCATGTAAAAGCTTAAGTTGTTTGAATAACTACATTTTAATACTTAATTATATTGTGTCTCAACATATTTGTTGTGGGGATTTATTTTTGTTTTGTACATTGTTATGCAGGCTTTGGAAAGCGAGGCTGTAATGCGGAGATTTCATTCTGCGTACGAAAAATTAAGTCATGCTTTGGATGGTATGCCTTATGAAGAACTTGGAATTTCAGATGAAGAGAAAGAACAGGTCAGTTATTTCGAAGATTCAATATTTATGAATCATTAGTTTTGAACTTCTAAAAGCATTAATGAAAAGGGACAAATGGAGCAGAATGGTAATTGGGGATTCATATAATAGGCTAGTTCAGCATTGGGGCAGAATTGTTGCTGTGTGAGCGTTAAACGTTGTTTATTGTTCATAGATGAGCTGAGGGCAGTATAGCTGAATTTTTGCTGTAAAAGGGTATATTGTCTATGTCGTAAAAGTTGGGAGGTAACAAAGAATTGACCTATTTATAGAGTGATCCTATGATCGATGCAAGATATAGGCTATGATCGATGCAAGATATAGACTATGATCGATACAAGATATAGACTATTATTTTATCCTTCATTTTATTATATATCTGAAAAACTAGGAAAGGCACATTCTCGGGTTGTTTTATAAATAAAAATTGTTTCTGCTGAGTACTCTGTTAGAGCCACGAGCAAATCATTTTAAGGAGTCAATCGCGTATAAACTCTTGTCTAAGATTACTACCTTTTTGCTATCTTTTTACTGAAAGTTACCTGCTTGTAATGACATGCTTGCTTTACTTACATTCTTGACTAGAACAGTTTGTACCTATTTTGCTGATGTGATAGTTTTGTTGAACTACTGCAGCTTACAATATGAATAATATATTCATGATGTGATACTTTCAGGTGGAGTTGATGCTTGTTCAATTCAAACGAGCTAGGAAACGAATCGATACTCAAGATATGGAACTTGCAATGGATCTAATGGTATCATTATCCACAGAGAATGACAGAAATGCAGATAGTGCTAGCATAGAGAGGCTCGCGAACAAGCTGGAATTGCATACTGTTGAGGACCTAAAGGCTGAAACAGTATCAATAAGAAAAGTGATTAAAGAAAGACGAGCACACAATGCTGAGAGCACGCGACAAATCCTAGATCTACTAAACAAGTTGAAAAGGTTAGCAGGGATGGAAGAAACTGGTATTTTTGACGAACCTGTTATTCTCAAAGCTCTCGAGAAATCCACTCCTTTGACGATCCCCAATGAATTCCTCTGTCCGATAACATTACAGATTATGACAGACCCGGTTATTGTCTCAACTGGACAGGTAAGAACATTTTAACTAGTGTAAGAATGTTTAACAAATGTATAGCAGCTGAGTCAGTGAAGTTGATAAGTTTTTTCTTTCCAACTTGTTATCTGTTGCAGACATATGAAAGAGAGAGCATACAGCATTGGTTGGATACTAATCACCGTACATGTCCGAAAACGGGGGAAACTTTGACACACTTGTCATTGGCACCAAACTTTGCTCTAAAGAATTTAATTGAGGAATGGTGTTTGAAGAACAACTTTCAGCTTCCAACGAGGCAAGCTCCTACAAACCCCGAAAGTCCTTCTGCTGGAAGTAATGAAAAACTATTGTTGTTGATTAAAGACCTATCCTCGTGTCATTTAGAAGTGCAGCGAAAGGCTGTGACAAAGATCCGGATGCTATCAAAAGAAAATCTGGAGAAAAGAACTTTCATTGCCAACAACGGAGGAATCCCACCAATCGTGCAACTACTGTCCTATCCGGATTCCAAAATCCAGGAGCATGCTGTGACCGCTCTCCTGAACTTGTCAATCGATGAATCAAATAAGAAACTTATATCCAAAGAAGACGCCATTCCAGCAATAATTGAGGTGCTGCAAAATGGAAGCGTTGGTGCTAAAGAGAACTCTGCAGCAGCATTGTTTAGTTTATCAATGCTTGACGAAAATAAAGTAGCTATAGGTTCGTTAAACGGTATCCCCCCATTGATTGATCTATTGAAAAATGGGACAATCAGAGGAAAGAAGGATGCAATAACTGCACTCTTCAATCTATGTTTCAACCACACAAACAAAAGTATAGCGATCCAAGCCGGGATTGTAGCACCATTACTTCAACTACTAGAGGAAAAACATTTAGACATGGTTGATGAGACTCTATCCATACTGTTAGTTCTCGCGACACATCCAGAAGGTAGACAGGAAATTGGAAAGCTTTCGTTCATCGAAACTCTTGTAAATTTGATTAGAGATGGTACTCCAAAGAACAAAGAATGTTCAGCAGCTGTGCTTCTTGAGTTAAGTACACACAATTCAAATCTTATGCTTGCTGCTCTACAGTATGGTGTTTATGAGCATTTAGTAGAGATAGGGAAAGAGGGAACTGACCGTGGCCAAAGGAAAGCAAAATCAATACTACAGCTTATGACTAAAGCTGAGCAGATTCCATACTGACATTGCAAAGTCAAAAAATGTACTTACTGACTTAGCTGCAATTGTATATCCTTGTAAAATTTCGATCTTTTTGATTTTCTCTTTTTTATTTCTTGTGAATCAAACAGACGAGATTGTGTATACTGTACAGTGGTGGAGCCAGGATTTTTAACAAGGGGATTCAAAAATATCCAAAAATGCCACACTTGGTTTTCAACCTGTATTATCTTGTATTATTTCGTTCATGCATAAAAGATGTTTTTGTCTATGCGGTATAATTTCTGACGAAAGCGAGTCAACTCATTGCACGTGTCTCCCCATTGACTGTTTGCTTCGTATTGCAGGAAAAATAGGTTGTTTCCTATTTTTTCTATGATTTCTATGGTGATACTGATATTGTCTCCTTGTGTCTTTTTGTCCTCTTGAGCCGAGGGTCTCTTTCAGAAACAACCTTTCTATCCCTTTGGGATAGGGGTAAAATCTACGTACACATTACTCTTGTTTAACCAAAAAATAGGACTTCGGTCAAAGCTTTAATTTAGAAGAACTCGGGTTATTGATAATCAAAGAATGTATAAAAGAAAGTAATTTGACTAGAAATATGATAACCAGAAAAGTAAAGTAGACTAGTATATTCAAATAGTGTTTCGTTTCCTTACAATTGATCCATTATCTTCTTTTTATAGCTTTTTTGGAGATATGCATTTTGCCTTTGTCATAATAAGGTCATTATAGACAATTAAAGATATTAAATGCTATGTTACATAATCATTGTATTTAATATAGATTCTCTAATGTTTTTAGTACTCAAGGCTCATTAAATACTGTATGTGTAATCCCTTGTACTGTCAGATTCATTCTCCTTGATTCTTAAGCTTAAATAGGTACATGCACTAAGTCTTTTGAATAGCCGCTCGTGCCTCTTCCTTTGCCTCTGCTCGTATCTGTTGCAACTCGTGCCTCTTTGTCAATCATAACTCTTTGACTAGTCTACGTGTCATGACACGCCATCTCTATACCACTTAATATGTAAACTCAATTTTTCTAATACAGATAATCCCCTTACTTGCCATTTATTCATCAATTGAATATTTGAAAAGTGAATTTTATTAAAGCGGGAATATTTACTGCCATAAATGCTACAATAAAATTGACGCTTCAGTTGTCACTTTTAATTAATGCTTGTTAACTTTGCAATGACTTTTAGAGCTTTTTTACGGCTTCAATAAACACGAAGTGCCAGTTCTCATTATAACCTTTCCACCATTGCACCTTTTCCTTTGACCGTTGCTTCTTAGTATAAATATAGTTTTCTTCTTTGTCTTTACCATATAAAGTTTTCTGAACATCTAATTTCTCAAATCTTTGTTTGCTTCTTTCTCGTACTATCATGTCTTCACCAAACACTAATCCTAGAAGGGTTCCCATAATTGATAACTTCCCTAATGCCCCCAGTATGAGCAAAAGAGGAGGTAGGCTCCGTGATTTATGATCTTCATTTGTATGGGGTTCTTCTGTTCCTTCACCTAGTTCTGTACCCTCTTCTAGAACTAGGGGTTCTTTTTCACAAACATATTCTTCTAGGGGTAAAGAATCTTCTAAACCTCTTCGTAAACCTTTAGTAGAGGAGATAGTTCCTGTGGAACTATCTTTTTATAATAACATAGAGTCTTTTAGAAATCAAGTATCTTCTTTCGATCGTACTGATATTTATCCCAATCAAATTACTGAAGGTTTGATTTTTTTAGTTCGTAGAGACTGCCATTGAGATCATGACTTTCCTATCATTATTCCCAATCCGAATCAAAGGATTACCTCCTACCTAATCGGATTTTCTTTTGTCTATACGTACACTTTTACTTTAGGATTCAAACCTGCTATTGATCCTGTTATTCTCGAGTTTTTTCGTTTCTTTGATGTTTGCTTAGGTCAAATTGGCCCAATAATATGGAGGGTTGTCGCCTGTTTGAGGCATTTGACCAACACAGCCAGTGTGCCTTTTACTTTCTCCTATCTGATTCATCTTTACTCTCCTAGACTCTTTCGCAGTGGTGTTTTTGCACTAGTAGCCAGGAGCAAAAGAGTTCTAGTTAGTCCTGAAGATGACAAAGACCATGGTTGGTATGCCAGGTTTGTTATTGCCGATACTGTTGGTTTAGTGGGTGGTGAGAATGTTCACTTCCTGAGAAGTGGAATTTTTCACGTGAGCCTTCTAACTTTCTATTACCTTTTTCTTTAATTTTGTTAATTTTTCTAATTTTACTTTTCTTTTCCAGCAACTATGGGAGTTGTGGAAGATCTTTCCAATTTCCTTGATAGGGTAGGAAAGATTTTGACTACTACTCCAATGGATAGTAGATCTTGGAAGACCCTTTCCCAACGATTGGTTGGAAAGTAAAAACTCATGGTAAGAGCTTTTATTTTAGTTTACATATATTTTTTTTCTTTGAACTTACTTCAATCATTCTTTCTATCGGGATTTTCTATTCGAGGGGTTGCTGCCAAGGCGGTCGCGGCTTCTCGTATCTCTTTGGAAAGGGCCCAAGAATAATCTTGGTTTCTTCATTGAAAATAAAAGCTGTAAGACTTTGAAGAAGAGGAAGATGGGGCCTCTTTGGTAACAAGGTCGTGGGCTCGTAGACGCATCATTTCTGATGATAAAGAAGAAGCATCCCCCTACCATTCTATTCCTCTTATCGAGTCTGTTGAGGCTCTGGTTGTAATTCTTGATGATGATGTTGCTCTTATTGCTCATGACTTTGTTGAGCAGCTTTTTATCGGCGGGTTTGGTAGTAAAAGCCTAGACCCGATTTTTGATGAAGCACCCTGGCTTCTTTTTCTACCCGTGTTTGTGCCTCCTTCTTTGCCGATCTCGACAGTTTATGTTCCTTCCCAGGCTGTCTTTACTACTTCTATTGTTCCTCCTTTCACAATTCCTCCTCCAATCATTCACCGTGCTGAAGTTAGCTCCTCAAGTAGGAGTGGTGCTATGAGGCAAGCGATTATAGAAGTCCCCACTGAGGTCAACCTTTTAAAGAAATCGGGTCAAGCATATGTGTGGCTAAAGCCCTTAATTGGACCAATTGAGAAAGACAAACTAGAGAGCCATAGCTCCTTGACCTTGATAAATGACAATGTGCATGCTTCTTTAAAGGTATTCCCTTTTTTTTAAAAAACTTTTATTTTGTTATTTTTCTATATTTGGGATTCTCATTTCCGTCCCTTTCCCTTTTTAGGCCAATCTCATCGGCATAGAGATGATGAAAAGGGTTACCCTCTTAGAGCAATTAGTGTGTGATTCTCAATTAGAGACGTACAATTGGAAGAAACAGTATGAAAGTCTTCAGATTGACGTGGATTACTTAGAAGAAACTAAGAGTACCTTAGAGCAACATGTACAAGCCTTGACTACGGAGTTGGTAGTTGAAAAGGCTTCCTCAATTCAAGCAGATAAAGAAAAAGCTCATCTTGAAACTTCTTTCTGAGAGCAGCTGTCAAAGACTAGTGAAGAGACTAGAGAGTTAAAGGCTCTCTTGGGTGAGAAAGAAGCTTATGCTAGTGAGCTCGTGCAGAATTGGACTCAAGCACAAGAAGACCTCCGAGCTTCTTCTGATAAGGTTTATGCCTTAGAAAGTTCCCATGCCTCTCTTTAAGCTTCTTACATATCTTCCTCGGTTGAAAATGAAAAGTTAAAGAATGAAATTGCTGACTGGGAAAGAGACTACGAGATTCTTGAAGATAAATCTTCCATTGAAGTGAGTTGGGCATTCATAAATTATTGCCATGATACCCTCGTTGAAGCTAGCTGGGAGAATTTTGATTTGGAATCTGAGTTAACCAAGATTAAAAAGACTATTGGAAAAACTCAACGGAACCAAGTTCTTTCTTCTCTCGTGGCTGAAGCTTCTGAAAATGTTGAAATTGATATGGGTATCCCCCTTCCTTCAAGCTAAGTTGAACCTACTACTGTAAGCAAAGCTGAGCTCGTTGTTGTTGATGTACCCGTTTCAATTCATTCATCTTCTTAGTGACAAGTTCAAGTTATTGAAATTCTTTGTGTTGTTGTTTTTTTGGGAAAATTATGGGAAAAAAATCCTTGGTCTCATTTGAGGGTTTGTTTTGGAAACTCAAGTCCCCAGACCTTTTATGGGGCAACATGTATAAATAATTTTATGACTAAGTTCATACATAGTGTAAGATCTTTAATATTAAGAAGTTTCTCGTTGAACTTCCATTTTGTTTATTCTTGCCTTTATTTCTAAGGATTTAAAGAATAATTTGCATTTTTATTCTTCAAAAAATGCTTCTGTTAACTTCATGAATATTCAAATTAATCATGAATTTTATAAAAGAGACCCCTTTTATATTCGACACTTAATAAAGAAGACGTCTCAACTTCATAGTGGTGTTAACATACGATAAAAGAAATAGGAATACACATGTTTCTTTGAAATAACTTTAACAAGATTTGATTTGAACTTTGTCTAGTTTTGAATAACACTTTGCACGAATTTGAATTACGTCTATAACTTTCTCGTAATTTTTTTCTTGTAACAGATTTAAAAATAAAAATAAACACGAGATTTTTATTTATAACCTATTTTAGTACATCGCCTTTACCCTAAGGTAAGGTTTTTCTTTGGCCTTAGCTTGTGACTTTGCTATGCACTTTACATTCAATGAGTGAAACTTTTCAGGCTTGATCTTTGATTGTTTCCCAATCTTTTTTGCCTTCTTTATACATATGCTCGTGTATATTATATAGTTCCTCAGGTATTTGAGCATTGAAGTAAGAAACATCGAGTACTTGATTGTTCCTCTAATTTGATCCTTTCCCTGAAAAATAAAAACATACAGGACTCGGAGGTACGATTATAGATATAGACTGCTTAACCCGTTTGAATTTCTATCAGAATAATTGTAACCCAGGGCCAGGAAGTTTAATTTATTCCACGTGCCTTGCAGGTCGTGACTCATCATTTAGTATGTGTTAGCTTTTGCCTATCATCTAAAACCGTTAGTAAAATTTTAACAATTCAAAAATTAAATTAAAAAATATGGATACCTGACTGTGGGTATTCCTTAGAAATAGTATCTCTTCAGATGGACAACATACCAATGTGAAGGTAGTATCTTGCCATCCATTGTTTCCAGCGTGTATGCTCCTTTTCCTGCAATATCATGAATTATATAGGGTCCTTCCCATGTTGGACTTAATTTCCCGTATTAACTGCCTTTGTTGATTGAAAAACCTTTTTGAGCATGAAGTGCCCAATTTTGGAGAATCTGAGGCATGCTTTTCGGTAATAAAATCGTTCTATGACCTGCTTCTGTGCTGCTATTCTTATTAGTACAACTTCTCTTCTTCCTCCAAGTAAATCAAGATTTACACGCATTTCCTCGTCATTAGACTCTTTTGACGCATGTGTGAACCTCGTATTCAGATCTCCTATCTCAATTGGAATTAAAGCTTCATCTCCATAAACCAATGAAAATAGTGTTTCTCCTATACTTGTTTTTGCTATTGTGTGGTATGCCCATAAAATACCAGGTAACACTTCTGGCCAATTACCTTTCTGATTCTTCTAAACGCTTCTTTAAATTGTTGATAGTGACTTTGTTTGTTAACTCAGCTTGCCCATTACTCACCGAATGATAAGGTATGGATGTAATCCTTTTGATTTCTATAATTTGAGCACCTATAAACTGAGGGCCATTATCACACACTATTTCCTTTGGCACACTAAATCGACATATGATATTCCGCCAAAAGAAATCTTTAACTTCCTTTTCTCACACATGTTTGAATGCTCCTTCCTCCACCCATTTAGTAAAATAATCAGTGAGTACAAGCAAAAAATTTACATGTCCTTTTGCTTGTGGTAGTAGTCCCATAATATCTATCCCCCATTTCATAAATGGCCACGGTGCAATGACTGGATGTAGTAACTCCGCGGGCCTATGCATATTATTACCATACCTTCGGCATTTATTACATTTAGCCACGAAAGTTTCCGCTTCTTCTTCCATTTTGGGCCAATAATAACCTACCCTAATTAAGGGTCTTACCAATGACCTTCTTCCTGCGTGATTCTCACAATACCCCTCGTGTATCTCTCTCATTATGTATTCCGTCTGAGAAGGTCTGAGGCATCTTGCTAAGGGACCACCGAACATTTTTCGGTAAAGATTGTCTTGCTTTAAGCAATGCCAAGCAACCATTTTTCGAAGCGCGTGAGCTTTTTTCTTATCTCCAGGGATGGTACCACACTACAAAAAGGCAATAATCTCGTTCCTCCAATTTCAACTTAAGTTATTAAAATTTACCTCATCCTATCGGGGTCGAGAACTGAATGAAATAAATGAATAAGTGAAGCAATTTCATTGCTTGCTACGTCTGTCGCATATGGGAGATTAAGGGTATCTCCTTCAACATTTTCATCCCTTGGTATTTGTGTCACTTTCCAGGTTTGAAATTGCTTTACCAAATCCTATACCTTTTCTAAGTACTGCTGCATCCTTGTTCCCTGGCTGTGTAATTCCTCAGCATTTGATTAACTACGAGCTGAGAATCACTTTTTATTATAATATTATTTATGCCAAGTTCTCGTGCCAGTTCTAAAACCTGCAATCACAGCCTCATACTCTGCCTCATTGTTAGTTATAGAATGACATTTAATGGCTTGTCTAATGGCTTCACCCGTAGGTGGTATCAAAACAATCCCTAAACCTGCACCATTTACGTTAGATGAACCATCAGTAAATAAGGTCCAAGTTCTTGGGTTAGCTCCATTGAACACTTGTAACTATTTTTCTGCTTCTAATTGCATCCATTGGCTAAAATCAGCCACGAAATCAGCTAACACTTGAGATTTTATAGCAGTTATAGGTTGGTATTTAATATCATATTCACTTAATTTTTATAGCCCACTTAGCTAACCTTCCTGATAACTCATGCTTATGTAAAATATTACGTAATGGATAAGTAGTTACGACGGCAATATGATGATATTGAAAATAAGGTCTTAATTTTCCAGATGCCATGTTTAATGCAAGTGCAAGCTTTTCTAATTGAGGATACCACGTCTCGGCATCTAATAAAGATTTGCTAAAATAATAGGTTGGAGATTGTTTACCTTAGTCCTCATGGACTAAAACAACACTTACCGCTACTTCTGAAATAGCAAGGTAGATGAACAATCTTTCCCCAGCCTTTGATTTTGCGAGCAATGGTGGATTTGATAAGTATGTCTTCAAATTTTTGAGTGTCTGCTGACATTCCTCGTTCCATTTCAAATAATCTTGCTTTTTAAGAGCTGAAAAAAATTTAAAGCACTTTTTTGATGATTCAGAAATGAATCTCCCCAAGGATGCAATTCTTCTTGTCAATCTCTACACTTCTTTTTTACTTGAAAGCATATCATGGATTTATTCAATGGCCTTAATCTGTGCGGGATTCACTTCAATACCACGGTTAGAAACAAGAAAACCCAACTTACTTGATGCAACACTAAATGCACATTTCTCCGAATTTAATTTCATATTGAATTTGCGCAAAATGTGAAATGTATCATACAAGTGTGATATATGATCTCTTGAATGCTGAGTTTTAACGGACATATCGTCTATATAAACCTCCATGGTTTTTCCCAGATGTTCTTGAAACATTTTAGTTACTATCCTTTGATATGTTGCACCAGTATTTTTGAGACCAAAAGACATTACTTTATAACAGTAAGTCTGTCTTTCTGTTATGAATGAAGTTTTTTCCTCATCTACCGGATCCATTTTGATCTGATTATAACCTGAATATGCATCTAAACAACTTAATAGTTCATGTCCTGCAGTAGCATCAATTAGTTGATCTATATGTGGTAGTGGAAAATAATCTTTAGGACAAACTTTGTTAAGGTCTGTGTAATCTTACCATTCTTCTTTGGTACTGCAACATTATTGGCTAGCCAATTAGGATACTTTACCTCACGAATTGACCCAATCTTTAGTAATTTTTGAACCTCTTCTTGAATCACCTGATTTTTGAAAGTTCCTTGCTCTTCTTTTGTTAGACAGGAGGGTACGATGGATCTTCATTTAATTTGCGAGTCATTACCTCCGGTGGTATTCCTGCCATATCAGAGTGGGACCAGGCAAAATAGTCCAAGTTAGTTTTCAAAAATTCAATCAACTTAACTTTCATGTCTTGGCTTAGATTGGTCCCTACGTAGGCTTTCTTTTCAGGCCATTGTGCAAATAACACTACAGCCTCTAGTTCTTCAATTGTTATTTTGATATTTTTGTTTTCCTCTGGTTCTTGAATGATATCAGGTCTTGAGTCCACATCTGCTCGCCCTTGTTCAGTTGAGGTTTGTGTTGTGGTTCCCTCAACTGGATTCTGTGATTGTTATTTTTCTTCGTTTTTTATACTTGAATCCGCTACAGAGTTGATGTTCCTATCTCCACGGATTTGATATATTCCCATGGTGATGCAAATTTAATAACTTGATGCAAGGTTGAAGGAACAACGTCCATCTCATGGATCCACTATCTCCCAAGGATCAAATTATAAGCCATCTCCATATATATTACCTGAAACTTTGTATCTTTGACAACTCCTTCTGCGAATATTGTGAGTATTACCTCTCGTTTTGTCAAAACACTGGAATTGTCAAAACCAGATAAAGTATGCGCCTTTGGTATTAATTTATCTTCAGCTTGCATCTCACGTAACACTTTTAGCAAAATAATGTTCACGGAACTACCTGGATCAATCAAAACTCGTTTCACATTAGTATCATGTACAAGTAGAGATATTACCAGTGCATCATTATGAAGAGATAATACGCCATCCACATCTGCATCATCAAATATAATGATGTCTTCCTCTAAAACATGTCGCACCCGTTTCCCTTGAGTAATTTTGATTTTGGAAATTTTATTAGCTGCGGTGTACATCACCCCATTCATGTCTTTACCCCCGCTTATAACATTGACGGTCCTTTTGGGAGAAGGTAGTTTAGGGGGCTCCTGCCTATTCTTCTTGTGTGTTTGCTTACCTTTCTCACTGAATAACTTGGTGAGATACTCCTATTTTAATTAGTGATCAACTTCACTTTGTAAAATCTACAGTCAGTCGTTTTATGCATGTGATCATTATGAAATTCACACCATTGATCAAGGTTGCGCCTGTTTGGATACGATCTCATCTTTTTTGGCCATTGTACCTTGTCACCTATGCTTCTCAAAATAGCTACGAGTTCGGAAGTGCTCACATTGAAATTATAACCGCCTAACCTCGCATTTAAGTTTCTATCATCATCTCGAGACTCACACGTGTTTCTATCATTCCATAATCTTGATGATAAGCCCGACTCTCTATTCCCCGATCTGTGGTGGTATCTATGATTATCCTGCTTTAACTGTGAGTTTTTTCAGGCAGGTCCCATGTATGGCACGTACCTATTTTTACCAGACTATTTTTGGTTTCCACCCGTGACGAACTTATCTTTTTTTTTTGATACCGTGAAATAATGTCTTCTTCGATCCTCAACTTCGTGCTATACCTATTATAAACGTCATTTCATGTTGTGGTTGGGAATTCACGAAGACTTTCCTTGAGTCGCCTCGTTTCCTTGGAGCTATTTTCATTCAAATTACTAGTGAAAGCTATAGCTGCCCAATTGTCAAGTACATGCGGTAATGTCATTCTTTAACGTTGGAATCTGTCCACAAATTCTCTAAGCAATTCTAAGTCCCCTTGTTTGATTTTAAAAATATATTTCATTCTTCTTTCGGCTTTTTGAGCTCCCGAGTTTGCTTTGATGAAAGAATCTGCAAGCTCGACAAAAGAATTTATAGAATTTTCAGGTAAAAGAGAATACCATATTAATGCATCCTTAGTGAGTGTTTCACCAAATTTCTTGACCAATACTGATTCAATCTTAAGTTTGGTCAAGTCATTGCCTTTGACGGCTGTTATGAATGTAGTCACGTGGTCTCGTGGATCAATTGTTGCATCATATTTTAAAATACCATTCATTTTAAATTTCTTTGAAATTGGGAGGAGAGCATCGCTTGGTTTCCAGGGTTGCTGCAAATATTTATCCATATCTATCTCTTTGATTACGGGCGGTACCCCGGGTATTTGCTCTATGCGATCACGTTGCTCCTTGAGCTGTTTCTGAAATATTAGTACTAAATTTTGTAAATTTGAATTGACCAAATTACCTGGTACTCCTTCTTGTGACTCACTGGGGGTTCCACCACTTCTTGAATTAACAAGCCCTGAACGAGGATTCTCCAGAATGTTGAATGGAGTGGGTGTGAGTGGTGCAGCAGGTAACTGACTAGCAAAAGCTTCAAGAGCTTTATTGAACTGTGCATCAATTAGTTTTTACAAAGCCTCATCGATAGCTTCAACATTTTTAAATTGAGCTTTTCCATGTGCATGAGATCCATCAGGAGTGCCTTCTAGAGACCATCGAGGAGAGCTTTATGGAGAAGGGACCAGGATGTGATTATCTTGTAGATTTTCCTGAAGTTGTTGGTTTCCTTCATTTCCTTGAATGTTGTCATTATTGTTCGACATGGTTGATGCAACAAGGAAAATTAACCTAAATAGATTATCAGATTCCCGGTAACGGAACCAATTTGTTTAACAAAAAAATTAAACTTCAGTCAAAGCTTGAACTTAGAAGAACTTGGTTTACTAATAATCAAGAATGTATAAAAGAAAGTAATTTAATTAGAAATAAGATAATTAGAAAAGTAAAGTAGACCAGTATATTCAGATAGTGTTTCGTATCCTTACAATTGATCCATTTTCTTCCTTTTATAGCTTTTTGGAGATATGCGTTTTGCCTTTGTCGTAATAAGGTCATTATAGACAATTAAAGATATTAAATACTACGTTACATAATCATTGTGTTTAACACCTGCTATTGGAACATGAGAAAATGGAAAAACGAAGGAGGTTACTCCATGTGAGAATAGCCTCAGTGGTGCTAAGGAGGGAGAAAAAGGTGCAGATCAAGCTAAATGAGCCCAGTATCACAACGGGAAATTGATTTGCAACCACAACAGGAAGAAAAAATATGGGGAATTTGTTCAATAGCAATATATTAGCAGCCCGAGGTATGAAATTAACATATGTTCTTCCAGTCATATAGGAAGGAGAATGAGTAGTTCAATTGCACGAAGATGAACTTGCAGAAGAAAGTGGAATCAAGCTCTAATACTATATGTTGTGGGAGAGTCACCATCAATTGGAGCAGTGTAACAATTTATTTCAACAAATTGGAACTTCTCGGCTAAACTAAGGTATACTATCACAATAATGACTACTTCACTATTAGATTTACTAGTGTGGAGGACAAGGACGAGGTATTGTACTTGGGACCTTACATAATCAACAATAAGCCTATAACTGCTAAGGCATGAGCGGGTGATTTTAATCTGAACGATGAAGTGCTACGCACTATACCTATAAGGGTACAATTGCCAAACATGCCATTTAATTGTTGAGGAATGAAAATCCTTAGTAGAATTGGGAGTGGACTGGGGAAGCCCTATATGCAAATGAATGCACTTCAGTTGTTGAACGTTTATCATATGCCAGGATTCTTTTAAAAATGGATGTTAAGGAGCTACCATTAGAGTCCTGGATTCAAATGTTACTTTACACATGTTGTAGAATATGATTGGAAACCATTATACTGCCACACATGTTTACTAGTTGTGCATCAATCTAATGGTGGACACAAGAAAGGCCAGATGAATCACCAACTAAAACAAAGGGAACAAGGGCAAATGCAATTTGGACTATAGCTAAAGGACAACCAATAGAAACCAAAAATAACAAAGCCAATGTGGTTACAGAAGAAGGTGCGTATAGTAGGAAAATTCTCTCTATACAACAGAGTGCTAACACACAAGAAGCAGATCAGGAACTAGGGAATGAATGGAAGCAAGTTAAAGGCAATGCAGTAAAAAATGCCCAAGGGCCGCTATCTATGACAATTGCTATAACAAATGGTTTTGGAGTTTTGAATGAAAATTCTATTTTAGAGGCCATACAAGATGAGGCACAATGTAGTTATGTGAGGGTTGATAACCTTCAAGACTTCCCTAATCTAATATGAAGATTGCAGCTTGGAATGTTAGGGGCATAAATAAAGTTTACCAGCAGAATGAGTTAAGGTGGTTGTGAAGTAGAATAAAGTCAGGTTGCTAGTAATAACTTAATATAGAGTTGTCCAACCAGCTACTGCCGCATAATAAAGAAAATAGTTGAAGGATAGGAATGGTTCTAAGATTATCAGGCCAATGGAAATGGGTGAACTAGGGTACTATGGTATCCAACTCGATGTGATTTTTAGTTATTAGCATCTGGTACTCAATGGATGCATGGAATAGTCAAGTCAGCAAACATTGAACTCAACTTTACTGGAGTCAATGGGTTACATGCTATACAAAATAAAAAACTATTGTTTAATGAATTAAATAGGCTAGCTACTTTTCAAAAAGGTATGTGTATTAATAGGGGACTTCAATCCTATTAGGAATAGAATAATGGTAGCCCTGTACAAGAAGCAAAAGTGAGAGACTTCAATGACTTTATCCAGGATGTTTTGATGGCTGAACTCAAAACTGTGAGCAGAGAGTTTACTTGAACAAACAATCATGTGTACAACCATATTGAGAGCATTAGGGAACTTAGAATGGATGCAACAATGGCCTCACCTTGAATCAATACTATTAGACCCCTCTTTCTCTGATCATGCTCTCATATGTGTAAATTTTTGGGGAGGGCAAACTAAGAGGATCAAACTCTTCAGATTTTTCAACTACTTGGCGGATCACCAGGACTTCATGACAATTGTAGAGAAAGTTAGAGAGTCACAAGTGAAGGAAGTGGAATGCAACAAGTATGGAGACGATTACAAGCCGTGAAAGGAGAATTAAAACATTTATCTATAATATAGCAGGGTTGCAAATAAAATTAAAACAGTGAGGCAACAACTTAGTGACTTGCAAGGGCAGATGAGAACATGCAATCAACATAGTAGTCTGTTCGAAGAAGAGAAAGGCCTGAAGATATAGCTAGAGAAATGGTCTTTGGTGGAACAAAGCATCTTTAGACAAAAATCAAGAGTCTTATGGCTGCGACTAAGGGGCTCAAACACTAAGCTTTTCTTTGCTCATATGAAGAACAGAGAAGCTCATAATCATATCAGAAGTTTTTGTAGATGAATATGGAAGGGCGATACAGAATGACAAAGCCATTGAAGAGGAAATAGTTGGCTCCTATAAGCATCTATTAGGTTCTTCAACAATATAGCTGCTTTGTATTCAGGCAACTGTAATGAGGAATGGCCAGGAATGGCCCTGTACTTCAAAGAGAACAACAATTGAAGCTCATTGCTCCTATAACACAAGGTAAAGTGAATAAGGCTATCAGAGAAATCAATTATAAAAAGGCCCCTAGATATGATGGTTTCAATGTACTATTTTTCAAGGGGGTTTGGCCCATTGCAGGAGAAGATATTACAAATGCAGTTATAGATTTTTTTGACACATGTGTACTGTATAAACCCATAAATTGCACAATAGTTACCCAGATACATAAGATAAAATATCCTTCAAGCGTGAAGCAGTATACACCAATCTCCTATTATAGCATTCTTTACAAAATCATCTCAAAGATTCTCACTAGCAGACTACAATGTGCGGTTGATGATCTGATCGATAGAAGTCAAGGAGCCTTTGTACCTGGGAGGATAATAATGGATGATATTGCCCTCAGCCATGAATTGGTCAAAGGATATGGGAGGAAAGGGATTTCCCCTAAGTGTATTACGAAGATTGATATATAGAAGGCTTATGACTCAATGGAGTAGGTATTTCTGGAGCTAGTACTAAATAAATTGAACCTTCCTGCCATATTTACTAGCCATTTGAAGCCAAGAAGAGCTTGCAACAGGGTGAACTCCCATTTTCTCTTTGTACTAGTCATGGAGTACTTGAACAGATTACTAAAGACATTGCAGCCCAACATTGAGTTCAAGTATCATCCTATATGTGCCAAACTACAGATAGTTCAACTTAGCTTTGCAGACGACCTATTACTATTCTGTAGAGGGGATCTTAAGTCACCTCGAACATTATTTTGGTGCTTCTAGAAGTTCTACAAGCATCATGCCTCGTTGCAAACCTAAACAAAAAGCTCAGTATACTTTGAAGAGGTGAACCCAAATGTGCAAAAATAAATTCTGGACCCGCTGGGATTCGACAAAAGGGAGTTGCCCATAAGATATCTTGGAGTTCCATTAAGCACTAAAAGACACTCAGTAATTCAGTGTAAACCCTCGCTAGAAAAAATGCTAACCAAGATAACTTGTTAGACTTCGAAAATGCTATCATATGCAGGCAAGGTTCGGTTGGTAAGTGTCATATTCTCCATCCAGATCTTTTGGTTGCAAATCTTTGTGATGCTAAAGAAAATTGTGCTGCTAATTAAATAAATTTGTAGGAGATTACTATGGACATGGGGGAATGAGATCTCGAGGAAAGCATTGCTGGCTTGGGAGAATTATGCATTCCATATTCTGCAGGATGCCACTACCCAAATCTATGAGCCGTGATGAATACCCGGTACCTTACTCAATCGAGTACCAACATAACATATCATTCTTATCATACTTTCATTGGCAAATAGGCCAAACGGGCCATCATAGGCTAGCCAAAATAAACGTAAGGGAATACTCACTATAGGACGACCCTACATGATACAAAAACTTACACATGTGACATATGGGCCTATAAGGCCAACATGATCATTTGTAAATTCAAAATATAAGCTAGCAAGGCCAAACAAGAATTCGTATACATGACATCCGTCTACTAGCCTCTAAGAGTACACACTTAACATAACCCGTCGTACCAAATGATACGCGTCTAAATCATACTAGTCAAACAAACAACTCCAGAGCAAACAGAACATACCAATATCTTCCACTGAACTGATATCCTATTTGGAGGACTCTTGACTGTCTATCGGGACATGCGGGCATGAAACGTAGCGTCCCCAGGCAGAAGGAACATCAGTGCGAATAATGTACCGAGTATGTAAGGCACATAAATAAGTAAATAAAAGACATAAAAGAAATATAAATAAATGACTCAACCTGTAAGTCTGGATAACTATGTTAATCATGAAATACTTATAGTGTCATGCATATGCGTATGAATGTCATGTCGTGCATAGGTATATGTATTCATAGCATCATCAAGTCTCTGAGGGCATCCCATCATATCATCTCGGCCACTGTGGGAAAAATTATCAATGTATACCAGTTGATCAGGTGTTGGTGCATATATATATATATATATATATATATATATATATATATATATATATATATATATATATATATATATATATATATATATATATATATATATATATATATATATATATATATATATATATATATATATATATATATATATATATATATATATATATATATATATCTGGTTATGGGTCAATGTACATGTATAAATAAATGCAATGTATGAGAAGTATAAAATCTCTTGGAATATCATAAGACCATTATGATTTTGGGTATTATCATGAAATAAACTCTGCGTATTTTTATGAGACCCATGAAGATGTGATAGAATAATAGAACACATGAGGAATCAAGAACATAAGTATTTCTAGTATTTTTATGAATAAAGTCATTTTATAATTATTGTGCATTTTCTCGTTTCGCTTGTATCTTATGGATCTCAAAAAATAAAGAAGGGATAGCCTTAACATACCTGGAACGATTCTCTTGACAAATTATCTAACATACAATAATCGCGACTAAACACGCAACGACAAAATAAGAGTAGGAAATACCCCGTATAATATTCTTGAAAAAGATTGCACATTACTACCTTAAAATTGCAACATCTCACGTTGTGATGCTAAGAGATCTTGTTTGAATTTTGATTTCATAAAAAGTCACGATACTAAGGATGCTAATATGCAAATTTTTGTCTTGAATTTGCTGAAATGAATTAGAGATGTTAAAGAGATATCCACATCCCTTTAAGTGAATTAGATAAGGGATTTTTATGTCTGGGTGGTGTGGGCCCCACTTTGAAGACTTGGTGTCACTAAACTCTCAAATTTGTGCCACCTTAAAATTTGACTTAAGAGTCAATTTTGGAATGGTGGGCTGCCACGTTTGGGGCCCTTTAGGCCTTATCCAAAATTTTAATTAATTACCACTAATCCTTAATTAATTTATTAATTTCTACCACTAACTATTTATTCACATAATTAAGAATTATTTCAAATTAGTTAAAATACTTTTCACTTTTAACATATTTTATACATCTTACTATCATAATCATGTGGTACCTTGTATGACACTAGTTCATAAATATGGGGTACTATAGCTTGGACGTATTTTATCCCAAAAGGTCAAACTTCGAAAAAACTCATTTTCTTCGATTATCTTATCCTCTCACCTTCACAAATTTATTTATCACTTGTTTGAAATATCATAATACTTATAATCTCAAAATAATCTCATTCCCGAGCTTACGTTGATTAAATTACGACGATACTTTAACGTACGAAAATGTGGAATGTAACATATCATTTTCGAGCTTATACCAATTTACTTATGGTGTACTTCTATGTACGAAAACATGGAGTGTAACATTATTCTCCTCTTTAGAACATTCGTTCTCGAATGTTGACTGATGCACTAATCATTTTTATGACTTGTGTCTTCCGAATACTTTAGCACTCTCATTGTCATCTTGGCAACTGTTCTTGTGAATAACTCCAATGGTCAGGGCATTTTCCCCTTTTAAGCCTCTTTCTCACACCACGATTGGTGGTCGGAATTTTTCCAATCTTGTAACTCTTGCTACCTTATGTCATGCAGCCTGCACGACTTTTTCCTTGTATGTGTGCCTATATGACTCCTCTCCTTTTTCCTTCAGATTTTAGTCTATCTCTAGGCCTCACTTTGTAAACATATGCAGAGCTTGATAAAATGTCCATCTGAGCATCTATAGGTACACTTGAAGTTCTTTACTCGGTACTTTTTTTAACTAACGAATACTGCTATATCTTATTTCAAGGCCAGATTATCTATTCGCATAACTTTACCGCATCTAAGTAGGTCATAATATACCATAACTCTTACCTTGATTTATCATTTCTGAGGTTTGCTACCAAACTCTAGGTTACGTTCATTGCTTATCCCATATGTATAAACCTATGTCATTTAATGCTTTCTCATTACTGTTCCTTTTAAGAATGACCTCCTAATCTCACCTTGTACTTTGTGACATATACCACTTTTGTTCATCCATTGTGACATATAACACTGCCACTAGGGCTCGCGTCTCATCAGGGGCATCTGTAATTAGATTGGTTCACTTAGGGGCGATATTATACTTCCATAACCATATTTTATGGCATCCCAATATATGTCACGTTACATGGTACCTTAATCCCGTACAATTCATGAAATTCTCTTCAAGTCATTACTCAATCGAAGGCCCAAACACCCTCCTTTATCTATCATAATCACACCCTCATTCCACTACCATGGCAATATTCCATTTCTTACGGATGTTATTAGTCTTATACTCCTTTGAGTTCATTCGAGCTATACTGAACTTTCTATAACTTAGATAAACCATTAGCATTCTTGTTGTCATGGGTTTAATCCTGAGGATTTATCCATTCTTGTTACCTTTTCTTTCACCCTTTCTCATCCTTATTCCCATCATAAAACTTTGTTATTTTACTATACTTTAGCTTTCAACCTATACATATCAATTTATACTATTCGTAGCTTTCCTTCAACTTGCGTGCACTATAGATTTTCTTGTGTTATTCTAAAATATCAAGTGAGACATCATATCGTCTCTAACTCATATTTACTCTCTTGAATCGATCTCTCGGTATTTAAAACCCATTGGCTGAAAGGTACTCCATTAACTATAATGTTATCATTCCTGGATATTGAGTCCCAACACTTCTTGCCTTCTATCCGAAGTATGGAGTATTCACGATCTCCTACCTTTGAATATCTCGTATATTGTTCACATTTACCTTACTTACATTAAAACCTCGTATCGTACCTTCTATCTCTTTCATGACCTCCCTTCCACAAAGGTATAATTTACGTCCATAACTTAAAGCTCTATTCAATGAATTGAACTTTCCTACCATATTTACTAAATGGATCATGAAGTGTATTAGTACTGTCACATACTCAATTGTGATAAATAGAAGCCTGACCAAGCCATTTGAAGCCAAGAAGAGCTTGCAACAGGGTGAACTCCTATTTTCTCTTTGTACTGGTCATGGAGTATTTGAGAAGATTACTGAAGACATTACAGCACAACATTGAGTTCAAGGATCATCCTATAAGTGCCAAATTACAGAAAGTTCAACTTAGCTTTGAGGACGACCTATTACTATTCTGTAGAGGGGATCATAAGTCAGCTTGAACATTATTTGGGTGCTTCTAGCAGTTCTTACAAGCATCAAGCCTCATTGCAAACCTAAACAAAAGCTTAGTATACTTTGGAGGGGTGAACCCAAATGTGCAACAACAAATTCTGGACCTATTCGGATTCGACAAAGTGAAGCTGCCCATAAGATATCATGGAGTTCCATTAAGCAGTAAAAGAGTCCCAATAATTCAGTATAAGCCCTTACCAGAAAAGATGCTAAGCAAGATAGCTTGTTGGACTTCAAAAATGCTATCATATGCAGGAAGGGTTCGATTGCTGAAAAGTGTCATATTCTCTATCCATATCTTTTAGTCGCAAATCTTTGTGCTGCCAAAGAAAATTGTGTTGCTAGTTGAAAAAATATGTAGGAGATTCCTATGGACATGGGGAAATGAGATCTCGAGGAAAACATTGCTGGCTTGGAAGAAGTTATGCATGTCATATTCTGTAGGAGGACTAAACAACTTGAATATATCATTGTGGAACAAGGAAATTATATCTCATCTGATGTGGAACTTATATAGGAAGAAAGACAAATTATGGTTATAATGAATTCATGAGTATTATGGGAAAGAGCGACCATTATGGGAGGCTAATTATAATCAAGCTTCATGGATGGTAAAGAAGATTTTTAAAGCAAAGGATAATCTGGTGGGTGCTGGATACAGTGAATAAGATTTGCAAAATTTGGGGAGCTTTTCGATAAAGTCTTTGTACCTAAAGCTACTTGGAGAGTTTCCTAAAGTCCACTGGAGAAGATTGGCTTGTAACTACCTCGTTTCCCCTAAAATGGATCTTCATTATGAGGTTGATTGCGCATGGAAGATTATATATTAGAGATAGATTGGCATTTGGGTTATAACAGATGATCAGACTTGCCTATTATGTAATATAGAACATGAAATCATATCTCACTTATTCTTCCAATGTCAGTCTCAGCTGCTATATGGAGTTGATTGCTACAGTGGCAGGGTATCAACACAGAAGCTGTAGCTTAGGTAATGACTCCTTCAATGGGAAAAATAGTTCAGCTGATATCTACAAAATGACTCTAGTGCTGGGAGGGGGGTCTGTACTATCTTTGGAAAGAGAGGAATGGAAGAGTTTTCTAGAAAAAGACAAGATCGACCACAAACACAGTGAAGAAAATTATACAAGAGTTATTCTGCAAGGGTAATATTAGCCTAAAGTATCCAATCTAAGTAGTAGTTTGGGTGGTAGTGAGGAAGTATATTGTAGGTCTGTTAGCACGTCCAGTACAACAATTTTGTTTCTCTCTATTTGTGAGCTGTAAATATTTCTCAATGGTAATTGTAAATGATACTAATAGTTAACCATTGTACAGTTAACTTAAGTTTGTTAGTTTGAATCATAGTTAGTAGTTAGTTGGATATTAGTTGTATAAGATAGTGGGACCACTTTGTAATAGTTAGTCGTCATTTTACCATAATCAGATTTCTTCTATTCCATTGCTTTCTTCTCCCTTTATCTTCCACAATGGCAACCGCTGATTCTTCTCAATTACTGAATTGAGCAAAGTTTACATGGTGTCAGAGCGTCTAGTGACTGAATTAAGGGATCTATCATGAGATTTACATCAAAAACCGAGGAATTTTAGTCCATGCATGTTAAGATTTTGTCAACTGTAGAAGATCGTTTGTAAACCCTAAGTTTTTTTTAAAATGGCGATTGATGAATCAACTAGCAATACTCCAGACAGAGCGGCTAATCGAGTGATTTCTATGGCTCAAACTCTCGATTACACATATCCACTTTATTTACATCCTTCAGATGCACCAAGCTCTCTCTCTCTGTAGGAATCCAGATGATTGGGATGGAAAATTACACATTGTGGAGTTGTGCGATGAAAGGTGCACTTTTAGGAAGAAATAAACTAGGTTTTGTGGATGGATCTGTTGTGAAGAAGGATTTTGAAGGAGAATTGTAATAATAGTAGGAAAGGTGTAATGAAATTGTGGTTTCGTGGTTAATGAGCAATGTGAAAGCAGATTTACTCAGTGGAATTCTGTTTTGTTCTGATGCTTGTTAGTTTGGAAGGATCTCAAGGAGAGATTCGACAAGGTAAACACTTCTCGAGCATATCATTTGCATAAAGCAATTGCTACTATAACGCAAAGAGTTTCCTCTGTTTCTGTGTTGATTCTATAGTTCCTCCTCCTTGTTATTAGAGTGAACAACCTAGGGAACACACTCAATATGTGGAGCGTCAAAAGTCATTTCAATTTTTAATGGGACTAAATAATGGATATAGTCAAGCCAGATCTCATATTTTGATGATGAATCCTGAGCTCAATGTAAATCAGGTTTATGCAATGGTAATACAAAATGAAAGTTAGAAAATGCTAACTGGAGGACATTGTTCAATAGCAGAGAGGATTGAGCCAACTGCTCTTTATAGTAGTAAGGGTACATGGCAGCAGTATCAAAAGAAGTATAATTTACACTGTGATTTCTGTAACATGAAAGGGCATACCAGAGCTGAATGTTTCAAGTTGATGAAGTGTGACTACTACCAAAATAAGGGACATCTCAAGGAGAATTGTTACAGTTTTCCACTAGATTTTAAACTAAAGAGACGGGCTAACAATTAATGGGAACCAATATAATACTGATGATTATGATCAACATGTGGCTAGCAATTAACAGAAATTTGCTTTTAGTCAACAGCAACTACAGCGATAGACTGCTGCCCCACAGTTTACACCATATGTATTCATTCAGGATCAATACAATCAAATTCTTTGCATGTTAAACAAGTCCAACATTACTGAACCAAGTGCTCATATGGAAGGGACATGTAATATAACTTGTAAATCAGATGATGTTGTTCTAAAATGGATCATAGATATAGGTGCCACTAACCACATGATTAGCGATGAAGGTCTATTACAATCTAATACTGCTATATCAGCTGATGATGCAGGGGAAGTACAATTGCCTACATGAGAATTTGCACAAATTTCACATATTGGAAATTACCAATTAACTGGAGGCGACATTATCCAGAATGTCCTATGTGTGCCAACATTCAAGTTCAATCTTTTGTCTGTGTCTAAGCTAACAAAGGGATTGAATTGTGTGCTATTTTCTTTCCTGATTTTTGTCTATTTCAAGATCTGTATACTGGGAAGATGAATGAGAATGGTAAGGATGAGGATGGGCTGTATGTGATGTATTCACAAAAGATCAGGAGTAATGCAAATGATAGGAAGTCTCTAGCTGTTCAACAAAAGTCTCTAGTTGTTTAACAGAAAATAAGTGCAGATGTTTGGCACAAGAGGATGGGACATGTTCTAATCTCAGCATTAAGAAAAGTTTGTACTTTTAGTAAAGATAGTTTTGCTATAAATCATTGTGATGTATATCCATTAGCAAGACAGACTAGGATTTTTCCCCAATAAGTCATAGCAGAGTTGAGGATGCTTTTCAGTTGATACACATGGATGTATGGGGACCTTACAAGTCTATTACATATGATGGAATGCAATATTTTCTTACTCTTGTAGATGATCATACTAGATGGACTTGGATTTTCCTGATGAGGGTCATGTCATATGTTATTCTCCTACTATAGAACTTCATCACTATGATACACAATCAGTTTAATAATGGGATTAAGGTTTCAAGATCAGATAATGGATCATAATTTTTAATCACAATTGTAGTACTCTTTTTTCATCATATGGTATTCTACATCAGAGCTTATGCCCCTATACTCTTCAGCAGAAAAGTGTAGTGGAGAGGAGGCACACATATATTAGAAAATGCACGGGCTATTAAGTTCAAGGAGGCTTGCCTTCTAAATTTTGGGGCATATGTGTAGAGGTTGTAGTTTACATCATCAATAGAATACCATCTACTATGTTGCATTACAAGTCCCCTTTATGAGATGCCTTTTCATGAAGTACCAAATTTTGATCATATGAGGATTATTGGTTGTCTTTGTTATGCTACCAAACTTTCCAAACAAGACAAGTTTGGTGCAAGGGACATCAAAGCAATAACGATGGAATATGGAGCTTATCAGAAGGGGTACATATTGTATGATCTGGAGAATTATACTTTCTTTACTAGAAGAGATGTGATCTTTTTTTGAATCCATTTTTCCTTTTCAATCCTCACAAACCTCTCCATTCCCAATTTCTTCTATTATGTCCAATATGCACCCTATTGATGATACAGTTCCTTGTGTTTCCACTTCATCACCACATATGTCTCAACCCATAACTACAGATGATACAACCTTCTCTCAAATGGAGCCATTGCCTACAGAGATGCCTTCCCACTCCCCTGTAAATCGTGATACTGATCCTCAAGTTGCTTCACCAATTTCTGCTATTGATCCTCTTATTGCCAACCCTGGCGATAGGTCAAAGAGGACTACTAAGCCACCAATACGACTTAAGGATTATTTAGTCCCAGGGAAAGGGCCTCAATCTTCCACCAAGTGCTTGTATCCTATTGCAGATGTTGTGGCTTACAATGGTTTATCTGCCCATTACTAGATTTTTATTTCCAAATTCTCATTAGAGACTGAACCTCAGTGTTATGCAGAAGCAGCTAAGGATCCTAGATGGATTGATGCTATGAAAGCTGAAATACAAGCCTTAGAAGATAACAAGACTTGGGAAGTGGTGTCATTTCCCATTGTCAAAAAGGCTATTGGTTCTCGATGGGTATACAAAAAAAATATAAAGCTACAAGTGAGTTCGAGAGGTTCAAAGCAAGGCTTGTGGCAAAAGGCTATAGCCAAAAAGAGGGGTTGGATTATCAGAAAAAACTATTCTCCTGTAGTAAAAATGGTGACCGTTCTATTAGTTATTTCAGTTGCTGCATCTAATAACTGGGCCATACATCATATAGATGCTTACAATGCATTTCTGTAAGGGGATCTCAATGATGAAGTGTATATGACTATACCTCAGGGTTTTTCTGTTGTTGCTGGTAAACAGCAGGCCTGCAGGCTGCTTAAGTCACTCTAAGGGCTCAAGCAAGCCTTTAGACAATGGAATATCAAATTGACTTCTGCTCTACTTGCCTCAAGTTTCACTTAAAGCTACCTCGACTACTCCTTATATACAAGATGTTTTGCTGCTTGGTTTATGTGGATGATCTTTTAATCACTGGAGATGATGCCATACTCATTCAGGATACTGAGGATGTATTACGGAAGAATTTTAATATTAAAGACTTGGGTGAGCTTCGATTCTTTTTGGGCATTGAGTTTGCCAGAAATCAACATGGGATTTTGATATACCAACGGAAGTATGCGTTGGAACTTGTTTCTAATATGGGCTTAGCATGTGCTAAACATGTGGCTGTACCAGTTGAACTCAATCAGAGGTTGACAACTGCTGAGTTTGATGCACATCTAGGCTTAGAGGGTGATTCACCACTTACTGATCCTGGTAGTTATCAATGATTGATTGGGAGGCTACTTTATTTGACAGTTACCCGTACAGACATTTTCTATGTTGTCCAAACTCTTAGTCAATTTATGCATTCTCCTAAGGCCTCACATATGGAAGATGCTATCAGACTTGTTCGATACATCAAGCAACATCCTAGAATGGGGATTACTTCCTTTCAATTACAGGCCTTTTGTGATGTTGATTGGGCTTCATGCCCTTCCATTAGAAGATCTGTTACAGGTTATATGGTGAAGTTAGGGGACTCTTTGATTTCTTGAAAATCTAAGAAACAAACCACCATCTCCAGAAGTTCAACTGAGACAGAGTACATGAGTTTAGCTTCTTTGGTTGCGGAAATCGTGTGGCTTGTTGTTTTATTCGAAGAGTTAGGCGTTAAGGTTCAGTTGCCTGTTCCAGTTCATTGTGACAGCAAGTCTGCTATCTAGATTGCTACCAGTCATGTGTTTTACGAACGTACTAAGCACATTGATATTGACTGTCATTTTATTCACGAGAAGATTCAACTTTGTTTGTTTCATCCAGTTTATGTGTCTACTACAGAGCAACATGCAGATATATTGACAAAAGGCTTGACTTCCCTGCAACATCTCTACTTGCTTTCCAAGCTAGGAATGGGTGATGTCTTCGTACCTCCTAGTTTGGGGGGGGGGGGGGATGGGGTGTAAAGGATACTAATAATTAACCATTGTATAGTTAACTTAAGTTAGATTAAACCATTGTTAGTAGTTAGTAGGATATTAGTTGTATAAAGATAGTGAGACCACTTTGTAATAGTTAGTCGTCATTTCAACAGAATTAGATTTCTTTTGTTCCATTGCTTTCTTCTCTATTTCTCTTCTACAATAGCAACCGCTACTGAATTGAGCAAAATTTACAATAATAAAGTATTTTAATTACCAAAAAGAAAATACATTGCTGTTTGTATATGGGTGTCTAACAGTTCTACCGGTTCGGGCCGGGTAAATTTTTTTACCCGTATGGGTTCCGGGCTGGGCCGGTTACGGGTTTTATATTAACAGGTTTAACGGGTTCAGGTTTATACGGGTAAAAATTGAGCCGTACGGGTTACGGGTTGAGTGGGCCGGGCGGGGCCGGGTTTAGTATAAATATTGTAAGTTATATTAATACAAAGTACTAACATAAAGAATACAAGGAAGATGAGAAAAAATTACACTTATTGCAAGTGCTACATTTATTTCATAATTCAAATTTTCAAACTTATAAATTAAAAGGTTTACATTTTTAACAACAAGTAAATTCAAAGGTTTTGCATTGCCCTTGCAAGTTCTTCATAATCAATATGAACTGATTGACCTTTTTCTGGCGTGTTAAATTCGGATGGGTTACCATGTGTTAATATATCTCCAAGTTCCCCGTCTTCTGGGCTATCAACATCTTCACGTACTTGATTTCTTCGTTCCAATCTAATCCAATCTCTGAAACATACTAAAACTTCCAAAGCATTGCTTCCCAATGAGTGACAGGTGTCTTCAAGTTGTTGTCTTGCTTGGCTATATGCACTCTCCGATGCAACAATAGACATTGGCACATTCAGCACGTCCCGAGCCATAGAAAAAAGAACAGGAAATTGCTTTCCATTCTCATGCCACTATCCCAACGGCGAAATTCCTTTGTGCGAGGCTCTTTTTGCTTCTGCAAGTAGAATTGAAGTTCATCAATGTTCCTGCTACTAGATGGAGTGTTATGAAATATAGAAAAAATATCAAAACTATCAAGGCCTTCTTCATCATCCACAATAGCAGAAGTGGTACAGTGCACAGTGGGATTAACATTGTCTACAGCACGAGCATCATCATCAATTACATTTGTATAATAATTATATAAATGTTGTAAATAATCATTTAGCTTGTTCATAAAAACATATAAATCGGGGGTTTCAGTTGGTCCAATCTCCATATAAGTATACAAAGCATTCATTAACTGGTGACAATCAGCCATCTTAATAGAAGGATTTAAAACATCGCCAATTAAGTAAATCAGAGGAATTGGAAAGAAGTATTTTTTGAATTTCGCTTGCATTTTTTCAACAACATCTTTATTTTTCTCTTTCTTCTTAAATTCAAAGAGTAGAAAAGCAATTTCAGCTATATGTATCAACGCCATAGTAACAGTAGGGTAATATGCTCCAGAAAACTCAACAGTAGCTGTATAAAATTTATGTAAAAATTTAACAACATCATTAATGACCTCCCAAGTACTAGTTGTTAACATACAGTTTGGATCAGTACAATGCGCGTTGGCAACTTCAGTTATTGGGAATCTATATTTGTAGCAACATTTTAAAAATATATATGTATAATTCCATCTAGTAACAATTTCGTCTGGCATGAATCTGGGTTTAAGGTTATACTGGACACACTTATTCTTAAATTCCTTTATTCTAGATTGTCTATTATTTGCTTTAATAACACCAACTACTCTTCTATCATGAGTAATCTCAATTGAAAATAAATCAAGGCCACTTTTAACAATTAAATTATAAACATGACATGCACACCTAACATGAAAAATGTCATCAAGAGGTGGTTGCAAATGCAGTTTTAATATTGAAATTGCGGCATTATTGTTAGAAACATTATCAAAAGACATACACAATATTTTTTGCTTTAGATTATAAAATTGAACACTTTACAAATAGTACTACTTATAAACGCAACAGCATGACTTTGATCTTCATCATATCTAAAAGCAATAATACGTTTTTTCATACAAGTAGTATCATCTATCCAATGACATGCAATTGTCAAATAATCATTTCCATTAACAGCATGAACAATATCAGAAGTTAGAGAAACTCTACAAGGAAAGTGGATAAACAAATAACGTATGTATGTTTGATATTGTCCATGAAGTCTAAAGATATCAACTCTACAAGTACTTATAGGGATACCTTTAAATAAAGGATTGTAAATCCTTTGAATATACATAATAAAATATGATGAAGAAGCAAAAGAAAAAGGTAGACAACCCAAAGTAATCATTTTTGTTAGCTCCTCATGATCCTTCATTTTGTCATATTTCACTAGTCCTCCAGTAATAGGGTTAAGAGTTGTTTGATTTTCATCACCATCATCGCCCTATTCTATGGGATGCTCAATTCTCATATGTCTACTAAGCGTCCCAGTCCCCCCCTAAATTTTCACCAGTCAAATTTTTAAAATCACCGTTACAAATTTTGCATTTAACTCTATCAGTACCCTCTATTATTTCAAAAAAAATTGTAAACCTTACTTCCTTTTCTACGATTAGTAGTCAGAGCCACAGGTGGTCTACTCCTAGTGTCACGACCACCACCCTTGTAGCAACTCCAACACTACCAACTCTAGCACTAATAGGTGTTGCTGATATCTCATCTTCAGTTCCTATTTCATTATCTTCTATTCCAAAATCTTCTTGTTATTGTTCATAATCTACATCTATATTATCATTAGGCGATGTTTCAGAAATATGTGTAAATGATAATGGGTTATAACTATTACTACCAGATGCTGAAGGACTGCCTATTCTTTTTATTTCCCCTACCAAACTCTTTTTTGCACACTCTTTTAGTAGAACTAAGCATATTGTAAAAATTAAAGTCGAAAATTAAATATGCAATTAAAATAGTAATAAGAGAAAGAGTTGGAGGGAGTGCACCGAATTCGACCATGAATTGAGCACTTGATTATGCAATTCTAATGTTACCACGAACAAACGTCAAGTCTTTAAGAAAGAATTTCAAATTTGAACTTCAACTGATCAAAGTTGAAACTTCAAACTTCAAATTCCGAATGACAAAACACAATAAATTAAATTCAAGAAAAGTGAGTCAAAATGCCAAATAAAATTAGAAAATGAAATGATGAATTGAAGTATTGCAATTTGCAAATTGGAAAATGAAAGAAATTGAGATTGAGATATGAGATTTGAGTGAAGAAATGAAGAAGAGGGGGGGGGGGGGGTATTTATAATCTTTTAAAAAAGGTTCATTTTGTAAATTCAAAAAGGGTTAGAATTTTTAAAAAATGGCTATTTCATCAATAGATCCGTTGGCTAACAGATCAATTCTAAAATTTGACATTTCTAACGGATAGTGGGCCCTACGAAAATTGAAAAATTAAAAAAAAATTAACCGTTAAATCGGTTCGGTTTAACCGGTTAGGCATGAACAGTGCTTACCGTTTTAGCCAGTTCCGGTTAATCGGTAACTTTTTTAACCCGACCAATCCCCTCCCACCCCCTACCCAGCCCACCTGACCCCTTAAGAACCGGGCCAATCCGGTTTCGATTTGAACCGGTCTGAGCCGGTTCGGTTAGCGGGCAAAACGGACCGTTTGACTTGCATATGTTTGTATCTTACTTTTAGTGCAATCAACTAATGCTTAACTAATACTTTATGCACAACTTTATGCATTGATGTTGTAAGAAAATATTATACAATCAAACTATTTTTCATGTGAAAAATATTGACTTGTTAGTGTATATACCTTAAATTCATCCATGTATTATGTAATTGCCCGTTAGAATTCATCCATTAAGTAACTTTGTAATTAATATAATCACGATCGTCAAACCAAATGATCCTATGATTAGTTGTTTACCAATAGTGAAAGAGAAATTTGTACAATTTAAAAACATTTTCTCGTGCTTCCTATTTTATTTTATTAGGATAAATAGCAAGTCACTAAAGTCTCGTGCATTTGTCAAAATTTAGTCAAGGATAATGTCAATTTCAAGTAAATTAACCACTTTAAAGGACATTTCAGGAAATAAAGTAATAAAGAGCTGTAGATATTTATGATTTTAAATGAAACAAATTCGGCAACTTTTATTTCTATAAATATTTGGAGCCAAAGTTGCCTCTTTTGAAACCCCTCTCCTACTGGCGCCGTCTCTTCATCTTTGCTCACAGTTTCTATTATCAGCTTTTACAGTAAGTACCCTTTGAAAATCTCACTTATTTTCGACGTTTTATTTCCAAAAAACTTTCGATCTTTGTTGCCATAATTTTGAGATTTGTTTTTGAATTACGAGTTTTTTGTTATGTAAATAAAATATGAAATATTGAAAATGTCTTTTTTAATTTTGCATTCATAGTTATGTGCAAAAATTGAAAATTTTCGGAGGTGGTTTTTCATTTTTAAAAGAAGATTTAGAGGATTAGCCTCGTTTGAGGTGTTTCTAGAATCTTCGGTGTGCAGTGTATTTCATATGGGTTTAATCTTCTTAACCTTCTGAGTAAAATTAACATTTTTGGCTACTCGGGAAGCTGATTTTTATTTTTTTTCTTTTTCACAATTTCGTTTGCCTTTCATTATCTTATTTTACTGTTTGTGCTTATTTGGCTGTCGTTATTTTTTGGGAAGTATTTATCTATTTACTGTATTTGTTTATAATAGTAAGTAATTAGCTGAGTATACAGGAAATGTATGCCCATCAAATGCTCAATGTGTTTTAAGGAGTCTATTCATTTTCCAAACAGATCTATATTTGTTTAGCCATATATTTTCTTATATGAGTTGGCTCTGAGTAATGATTTTCTGCTATTTTAGTAAATATTTTTTTTTTACCTCATGAATTTGGTTGCTGTCAATGTTCTTGAAATAGTTATGAATTATGCTACTGGATGATAACTTATTACAAATAAAGAGCTGGTAATTATTGGCTTCTTTATCTTCAGTTAACAGGACATTCATCATGGGGATTTGGGAGTTTCTCCTGATATAGGAGTCGTTTCCCTATGCTTTGATATGTACTAGTAATCCTTCTTTTTTTCTGAGAAAAGGTAAAGAAACTGCAACACAACAATAACATATCCAGTATTATCCCATGGTTGGGGTTTGGGAAGGGTAGTGTGTATGACTTTACCCCTATCTTGTGAGGATAGAGAGACTGTTTCCAATAGGCCCTTGGCTCAGGAAAGCATAAATACCACATTGATGAAAATATGGAAAAGAGTGGACAGTACCAAAAGACAACAAGATAAAAATGTGATCAACAATGAAAGAAAATAATGGTTAGTCATATAAACCTACTGCCAACAGAAAGCAAGACTGCGTGTCAATACTACTGTTATAAACACCCTAGGCTACCTATTCTACTACCCTAATCCTCGACTTCCATACCTTCCTATTAAGGGTCATATCCTCGGTCAGCTGAAGCTGCGCCATGTCTTATCTAATCACCTCTCCCCACCTCTTCTTCAAATTAGTTTATTCCCTTAAATACAAGTTCGAGTTTGTACCAAACAAGCGGAAAGTATCTACGTAGTAGTTTTCGATGTCTTCCCTCCAACTGCAAAAAATTAGTTTAGTATCCCCGGAAAAACACCATTTTATATTGTACAAATGTAAGGATAAAGTGCACTTCTACAGCTGTTGTGCAGTGTATAAAAATGTGATTTACTGACTCTTATATCTTCTTCATATACGTAAAATCTGTTAGAGTTCTGTTTTGTTCTTCTCAACCATCTTCTTCGAGAGTCTTCGTAACGGTAAGGAAGCATGATATATTCTACATTTTTGCTTTCTAATCAGGCCTCATTTAGACAATTATCTGCTTCTGGAAGGTACCAAGAATAATCTCAAAATGATCAACTCTGAACCCCTTCGAAGTGGTGTCACCAATAGTGGAGCTGTTGGGCCAGCGTTCAATAAGCAACTGTCTGGTGTAATGAGAAAGACAGCTTTGAGAGACGTGCAGAACCAAAAAATCAGCTTGATAAGTAATCATCAAGAAAACTCACTTTTTTTAGGGGCAAGACCTACTGCAGATCCAACTAGGGTGTGCGGAACTAAGAGGCTTACACCTGAGCGCCCTTCAAATACCAATTCTAATATGTCTCTGAGCAGCAATGGTACGAATGAACATATACTAAATGTCCGAAGAAGATTTGATTTAGAACTAGGTAAAGGAAGAATGCATAACAGTGTGGATAAATTTGTGGAGGGTACTCAGGTATCAAAGCATCCGTGTCAGTTGCAGAGAGAAATTCCTCAAAAACAAAATCAACAGAGGGAGGGTAGTAGTGGTCATCCTCCTGTAGCAATGCCAAACCATATGACACCTATGGCAACATATTCGCGTGGTGGACCGTCAATTCCTAATTCTCTTGGCAAGGCCGTCAGCAGCACTCATGCTGCTCAAATTGTTTCTTCTAAGTTTTCTCCAGAGCCAGTGCGTAATTTGGAGGTCAAGGTGGAGGATCAGCAATTGATAGAACATTTTATTCGTCTGCAGAAGTTCCTGAAACAGTGTTATGAATCGAACCGAACAGATTACATTCAGAGTGAGTGTTAGAGTCCTGCTACATAGCTTCAGCAGTTAACTAATTTCTTTTTGACTGCTTATTAATGCTGTTTATTTGATTTGTCCTTCAATCAGTGCTTCTACATTTGTCACCAGCTGAGCTTAGCAGACATGCTGTTGATTTGGAGAAAAGGGCTATCCAGCTGACAATAGAGGAAGGTGAGCTGTCACTCAACTATTGGTTTTTCCCCTACCATTAATGGATGAGAATTTCTGAATGGTTCACGTGTAGATGTATGCATGTATAAATGCAAATGAATAAAACTTTACTTCTTAGTTATGGATAAACCTATACTAATTTTGGTGAAAGCCTGCCTCTTGTTGATATGTCTATTTATCTATGTGTTTATGACTATGGGTAAAGCAAAAGTTTTTAAGAGTAACTTAATGGGGTAAATTAGTCACAATGTTGGTTAATAAAATCAGCCAGACAATTCTGCTAAAATGGGGAGAGTGAGTTGATCATACATTTCATTTGTTTTTGGGTTCAAATTAAGCTCAGTAAGGTTAAACTTTCAGCAAGAGAGTGGACTTTAGCGTATGTTTCAAAAACGGAAAAAAATTTCTCCAACTTTTCTTTCTTTCTTTCTTTTCGCAAAACTGAAAGAAATTTTCTACAATTTCTGAAAACAAATGCCACCTAAGGAATTTTTGTTTCGTCTCTGAACCATCATTTATATGTGCTAGGAGGGCCCCCTTTATAATGTCATCTGATGTGGCACTGGTGCTCTCAGTATTGCCACCATAGTCTGGTATATTGATGAAGCAACTGAATGTGTTGGTAGATGCTGTTGCATTGGCTAGTTAAGTCTCTTCTCTTGCATTTTTGGTTAGCTTAACTTGATGTGTTCTTGTAATAAATCAAGTTAAGCTTACCACCCACGTATTCCACAGACTGATGTCACAACTAAATGACTCCTAGAGATGTTTTGTTGGTGGGGTTATTTAGCAGCCTGGAGTATGCTTGAGTCAATATATCCGTGTTAGGACTGTTGCGAAGTGCTGGATTCATTTGCCTCTCCTGAAATATGTAATTCATTACTTGCTACCAAAAATCATTTTAGGTTTGAAACACATAGAATGGAAGTCTAGAGGAAGGTATTTAGTGTCTTTTTTTGCTAACGTGCACAATGAGGAGTTGAATAGGGAAATGCTACCCATGTCCAGCTACAATATGGGTTTGAAAGCTTTCCCAAATTGCCACTGATTTCAAAGGTGTCAAGGTTGAGGCTTTGAGCCTTGAATTTACTCTCTTGCGAGCTCTTTATTCACAGTCTGGTTTCCATTCATTATTGGCGCTGTTGTTAAACTATTTCAAGATCTGTTCAGAAAAGCGACCAACACAAGAACAGTTCAATAAAACCTCCCTTTCTCTAATAATTGCAGGAAAGGAGATGCAACGAGTGAAGGCCCTAAATGTTTTGGGAAAATCCACTTTGTTTACTAACTTATCGCTGACAGCTCCATTAGTCCCAACCAAGAAATGATGAGCACAAGTCTAATGGCAATAATTCATGTTGCACTGATGCACTACGGCCTATTTTCGAGCCTTCTGCTTCACAGGGTACAAGATCTTGAGCAGAGCCCGTAGGCTTCTTTAAACATTAGTAGTTTTTTTTTTTGGATAGCGAGCTTTTTACTTGGATTAGCCCTGTAGGGATCAAGAAGTCATCCGGAACTGTACTTTGGTATTCTTTTGGGTATAATCAGTTCATACTTTCTGTACATTTTATCCCATCTACTGAAGTTTGTTTCCACTTCATTTGCATGTTTTCCTTGTTCTTCGGCCTATGTTTTCAAGATTTGCTATATGGTAGACTTGTCCTTTCCAGTCTGACAGTTCTATCTATCTTCTGTTAGTGCTATAACGTAAAGTTATAGTAATCACTAGCAATGTAGAAAATATTTACACAAATAAAGAACTAAATGTCAAACTAGCATAGGTTGGTAATATCGAAAAGATAGTAACTTGTTAGACTTTGTCAAATCAAAATAGCATAGTTGGTAGGAGAAAAAGATTCTTTTTTTGAAAGATGCTTGGTTGTATCTTCCTATATATACTTGCTTCGTTTTATTATATTTTTGTTTATCAAAATTTAGAACGTAGTCATAAAATGCATCTTAGAAGCATATATACGTCACAATATATTATAAGTAAGCAATTATTGTAGTTGCTGAATGCATGCTAATCGCGAAATTATTGACAAATGTCTCTCGAAATCAATATCAATCGAGACCACCATAATCCAATGGTATTAGCAGATGTTTTCTGCACAAAGACGCGTAACTTCGACTCCAATTACTACCTCTCTCTCCTTTCCTGTCTCCTCATGTAATAAAAAGGATAACTTTGGTGCATAAAGTTCACCTAGGAACTAAAAAGAGCCCGCACCCAACTTATTCCACCTCATATAATAATAACAATAGTTTGATATACAAAATATTTCACATTCACGAGCATTCGAGAAGGGTTGCACTTCACATGATCCTTGTCTCCTCGTATATAGTAATAAAAATAACAGCTCGGTGTAAAAAATAACTCACGTTCACGCAGGGTCCACGATGAGTCGCACCCAACGAGGCAATGCGTGTATTGCTCAAAGTTCTAAAATATGAATAATAATTGACATTTTAAAAAATATAAAATCAAACCTCTCTATAACAATATTTCTATATAACAGTCATTCACTATAAAAGTTAAGTTTTTTCGGAACAATGTTTTATATTATATTATAATATAAGTCTTTTACAACAATACTTCACTGTAGCAGCCAAAAAATATCGGAACAAACAAAGCTGTTTGTAGAGATGTTTGACTATAAATGATTAGTTATTGCAACCTCAGGAGTCACGCTACATAATTTTAAAGAAGGATGTTAATTTTACCAAAATTATCTTATCTCCCCACTAATCATAGACTCTCCTTCACTAGAAAAAGGATAAAAATATTAGCGAGAAATGTAAGATTATAGATTTACAACTGATATAACATCAGCAAACAAAGGTTACAGCCTTTCAAATGATTGATTCAACCACTAAAATCGAAACAACCTAAAAATTCAAATTCCAAGGACGTCTTATAAATGAGAGATATTTACACAAATATTCGATCAAATTTATGGTTTGTTTTTTCTAACTAATATACATAAATTATATATATAAGAATTAAATATATATCGATTATTTTTAATTTAAGCGATTGATTGAACGACTATTACAATTAAGGAAAATTTTCATAAAACACTATCTTTTAGTAGTAATTAATCATCTATAAATACCATTTGCTATATCACGGATTATAGATACCTTTTATGTGATTGTAAGTTGTATTTGATGTATTTAAACTATTGTATTCATGAATACAATAGTAAAAATATGAGTGAATCTGGGAATCCGGCTAATCAGTTGTTGTATTATAGTGTATTCGACTGTATTCATGGAGTGAAACATGAAATTACAGCTGGACAGATTATTGCATTCAACTATATTCACGGGGTAAAAAAGGTAATTACACTGTTTTTAAACGGAAAGTGAACCAGTTAACATAATATTCTCCTAATATAACTCAACAAACTCAATTATAATACACAAATTTTGCACTTCCAGCTATAAAAAAGATTTTTAACCGAAAAATACTCTAAAAACATAGCAATTTTCAGAGAAATTATATAATACATCTGAAAACATAAATTATATTAATTAAAAATATATAAATACATTCATGGAATATAGCGAGACAGTGAATATAATGAAATACATAGAATACATCGGGATATATTGAAATATAATGAGAAAAAAATAACGAATACAATAAAATACATGGAAAACAGCGAGATATATTGAAATACAATGAAAAAAGATAATAAATACAATGAAATACATAAAAATACAACGTAATATGTTAATATTACATTGAAATATGAAAAGAGAAGAACAGAGATGGAGCTGAGATCGGAGGCTTTGTTAATCTTCAACTTCATTTTGCCAAAATTCACCGGAAAAGTTTTGAAATCTTCGAGAGTTTATACTATAGAGGGATAAAGACAGAAGAAGCACATATCATATTGATTATATGGTTGGCTTTATATAGCCAAGTATAGTACATAAAAGCTGTAAATAATGTAACAACTTAGGGAGTAATATAAATAGAACTCTATTTAAGGTGAATGTCTATCTTATAAGAAGAGTCTTACTTCAAGGCTAAGTCTTTTATCTTCCTATAAATAGAGGGGTCTTACCCCATTGTAAATCATCCCAAAAGTATTAATAAGAATACTCCTCTCTCTACTTTTCTCTCTATTGTTCTTGTTCTTATATTATTTCATAACACGTTATCAGCACGAGTCTCTAACCAATTGAATTTGATTTCTTCCTTCTTCCAAAATTTCTATACGGAAGAAACTCCTTGGAATTGCTGGTGGTTGAGTATAGCACTGTAAGTATACGATCAGATTCCGAACGCTTTCTATACATACACATATATTTTATTAAACACGTAGTACCATACAATCATGTTCTACGCTGTATATTTGTCGACCATTATTTGTGCTTTTCTTGGTAAAAGTGTTGGTGTTATCAAGCTACAATATTTGCAGATGTTTTATAGTCTTTTTGCTTTCAACGCAGCCTGTGCTTATCTATTATATTGTAAGAAATTACACTCACATGAAGTGGTAAAATTCCTATGCCTTGCCATGATTAAATTCATGTATGATTGTGGGCAAAGAATTAAAAATCCGTCCAATTGAATTTGCTCCATTCCCTTTAGAGAATGTGATAGCAGTATATGATAAGTCTGAAAGAAGACAAAATTATTACCGTGAAGGTATCAATGGATATGGACGTGGCAATAGACGGAATTATAATCGTCATCATTGTGATAATGAGAATAATGAAGATTCTCAAAATAATCTTTTACTTTATGAAAGTAATATTTGACATGAGATTGTGTATAGCACATACAGATGATTATGATCCATTCCCTGAAGTGAATGTGATAATTGTAATAAAGCCCGTAAGTATGAACACGCTCTTGATTTAATTTTGTTTTATGCCTGACATTATGAAAGAAAGTTCGTTGCCCTTGAAATTTCGGGCAAGAACTATATGACATGGGTGTTGGATGCTGAAATCCATTTGGATGCAATGGGTCCTGGAGACGCCATTAAAGACAGAAATAATGCATCCACCCAAGACTATGCTAAGGCCTTGATTTTCTTGCGCCATCACCTTGATGAAGGTTTGAAACTGTGCTAAGGCCTTGATTTTCTTGCGCCATCACCTTGATGAAGGTTTGAAAATTGAATATATCACAGTCAAAGATCCACCTATCTTGTGGAATGGCTTAAAGGAGAGATATGACAACCTGAAGTTGGTCACTCTGCCACAAGCACGATATGATTGGGCTCATCTGAGGCTCTAGACTTTAAGTCTGTTTCTGAATATAATTCTGCAATGTTTAGAATTACTTCTAAATTGAAACTCTGTGGAGATACTATAACTGATTATAATATGCTTTGTTCTATCTCCTTTTACGATGAGTTATATTGATTACCCGTCATTCAACCAGAATCATTTATAATATTCTTGTCACCTTGTTTATAACAGTAAATCTTTATATAGACAGTGAATTTGTATTCACTGTAATTAACACACATTTAGCTTATAAGGTTGTACTAAGTTTCTATTGTTTAGTAATGTGTTACCAACGTGACTTCTGATACAGTAAATTATGTAATTATGACTACGCAGCAATTTGTTACTAAATTGTATTAGGTAACACTGTTGACAGTTAGTTTCATGATTATTACTTCTCTGACAATGTCATTGCCATTCCACTTTAATTGTTTGATAGTCTATTGCTTACAATTTGATAAAGTATTTTACACTACGGATGTGTACACCATTAGAAGTAACAATTAGCTATTTACACAATCATGTCATTATATCTTTTTATATTACACACTTTGCATTGCTTTAGTATATATACAATTGCTACAGCCGAGTTATAAGTTACAACTATGTAACATAAGTCTTTTACAGATGTATAATCTCATTTATGTTGTCAGCAGTAATATAACGTTGTACAAAGGTACTGTAATGCACAATATTAAAGTAATGTAATTAATAATAATGCACCTTTTGCAAAGTATTTCTATACTTCATTGTAAGTCAACTATATGAGTTGTATTTTTGTATCTCACAATATTTAAGTATTCTGCCATTTAATTGATTATTATACCACACAGATAATATTCAAAGAGAAGAAATATTCCTCTCATTTAAGTATGTGTAAGGCAGATGTTACTACAATTTCTGGTAGTAGTAAATTGATTGAAGGCTCCTGAAGAGCAACTATAACTCTGCCTAAAGGAACAATATATTAGAGAATGCAATGTTCTCCTCCAAGTCTAAGAGGAACTTGTTGAGTTTTAAAGATATCATTCAAAATGAATATCATGTTGAGACAATAGATGAGAATAATCTTGAATACCTCATTTACTCATGAAAACGAGGCTGCCCACTTCGGTTTGGGGTCACGCCATTTTGCATGCAGCAATGCTAGTTCGTCGGCTGCCCACTTCGGTTTGGGGTCACGCCATTTTGCATGCAGCAATGCTAGTTCGTCTCAGACCGACAAATTATCACAAATATTCCCCGTTGCAATTGGTTTTGGGTCATGAACCTAATATATCCCATTTAAGAATTTTTGGATGCGCAGTATATGTGCCTGTAGCACCGCCATATCGCACCAAAATGGGTCTGCAAAGAAGGTTAGGAATATATGTTGAGTTTGAATTGCCCTCCATTATTCGCTACCTCGAAATATTGACAGGGGATTTGTACACTGCACGATTTGCAGACTGTCAATTCGATGAGACACTTTTCCCAAAATTAGGGGGAGAAGTTGGTGAAACCAAACGGGAAATTTTGTGGAAAAATGCATCATTATCTCATCTTGATCCCATACCTCGATTTGTGAAAAAGAGGCGCAAAATATTATCCATTTGCAAAGAATAGCAAATCGAATGCCAGACGCATTTACAGATTTGAAAAGGATAACAAAATCACATATCCCCGCAGTGAATGTGACAACATCTGATTTATGAATACATATTCATTATTGGAAGAATATGAACATGAAATTGGTATCGAATATACCACACTCACTCCTAGAAGGAGGTTTGAGATGATACCACACTCACCCCTAGAAGGAGGTTTGAGATGATACCACACTCACCCCTAGAAGGAGGTTTGAGATGATACCACACTCACCCCTAGAAGGAGGTTTGAGATGATGTCATTATTATGGCATGAATGGTCATTGGTCACGTACCTATTGTACGCCAAAATAATTTGTCAATGTGATTACCAAAGGACAATAATAATGCAAGAAACATATCTTGCATATAATTTTGACATGACCATAATGGTATAACTTTCTCTTTAAAAGAAATATTCACCACATGGATGTTGATGAATTTGTGGTTGTATAAAATTAATTGAGAGCTCTAGAAGAGCCAATTATTACTATGTTGGAGAAACACGATTGATTACCAATAAGGTATTGTGTTGTAGTAAGTCTCAAAGAAACTTATTCAGTTTCCAAAGTATATGAAAGTGGTTGATCATATTGAGACTATAAATAAAGAAAAGATTTGATATCTTCTATTACTACAACTTGTAGCGGGATAATTTGTATATGAAAAGCTACCCGCTTCATTCTCCAGTTTGTACTACTTGTTCTCATTAAGTAATTGACCAACTAAAGAGTTCGGGTTGAATCCCATAAATTCTGGAAATATCAAAGGTGACATTCACCTGCCATGTATACCACATATGATGCATCTATGAAATGGTTACATGCGCGATTGTTATTAACCCGCAGCCTGGCCGGTGCTTGCGAGGTAAATTGCTCAGTAATCTAACTTCGAGCATAATTTCCAGATTTTCTATTCAAGATAGTTCATCTTGATAAGTTGGTTTATATAATAGTTGGTTTAGCAAGATAATTATTGAGTGCCTCCACTTAATAGCTAAACTGTTTCTTATGAGAACAAAGTTATATATATCAGTTTGATATACGTTGTATACGAGAGTATATTATATTCTCCCCTCACAAGTGGTTCAGGGTCAAGAACCAAATAATTTCATCTTATTATTATTGATGTGCGGTGTATATTTTCATTAACACCATAATGCACAAAGATGGACTCTCAAAGTTGAGGAAACAAGTTAGCTTTTCTAACATGAGGGGGAGACATGATAAACACTTGAGAAAAGGTTACATGGGATGAATTATCATTTGTATATATAGATCCTCGAATATCATAATATGAACATGAAGTTCATAAAAGGATAATTCAATTGCAACATATTGCAAAGCATGCTATACGCATTTGCTGACCCAAAGAAAGTAACTATATTCTCACTGCAAATGCTCATATTAAGTCCCAGAAGGACAAAGTCTTTGATACGCTTAAAGCGTATAGACAAATCGGTTTCAAAATAACTTCTTAATAAAGAAGATGAGCAAATGATCAAAGTGATCATAATAAGGAGGCAAGTGATCCAAAAGATCACACGACATAACACTTCATAAAATCTCATGAGAGATTCAGGTACCTGAATGTATGAATGAAGAGATCTCCATGTTATGTCTTTATGAAAATTTACTGGAACCGATATAAAATGATCGTCGACGACATCTATGATAGCGCTAAATATCGATGAGGATCTTATGTTTGTCGAATACAATCAAAATATTGACTAAATGGAAAAGATACAATTCAAGAAGAATTGATTCCATATGAAAGACATGTAGTTTTGGACATGTAGTTCGAATACTTGAAAGTATAAGGTCAAAGGTGTGTGTAATCAGTTTTCGATATTTTATTTGTTTAGCATGACATGAAAACTTGATGTGCATCTAAAGTTTATTAATATGGCTTATATGACTTAACTTGAAAGATTTAAGTTGCTTAAAGCATATACAATTCTTGGTCCTGAAGTACCACATCCTAAGTGCAATTTGTGTACATATGTATCTTGCTATAACTATGATAATGTGATGGCGAGGATATCCCTATGGAAGTATTGAAGAGTCATTCCACGACATTACATGAAGATGTTCATATCTATCAAGAATGATAATTTCAAGTGCACAAGATTGGAATGTGAAGGTTCAAGGATGTGAATTGATGTTCTTTTTAGGGGGAGTTAATGGGCGTTGCACTCTTTTTCCCTTACAAGGTTTTGTCCCACTGGGTTTTCCTTGCAAGGTTTTTAACGAGACAACAAATAGGCGTATTTCTAAACATATGTACTCTTTTCTTTTTCTAGAATTTTTCTCATTGGGTTTTGTTTTAGTTAAGGTTTTAACGAGGCACATTATTGAATAGACATTCAAGGGGGAGTGTTATAAATAGAACTCTATTTAAGGTGAATGTCTATCTTATAAGAAGAGTCTTACTTCAAGGCTAAGTCTTTTATCTTCCTATAAATAGAGGGGTCTTACCCCATTGTAAATCATCCCAAAAGTATTAATAAGAATACTCCTCTCTCTACTTTTCTCTCTATTGTTCTTGTTCTTATATTATTTCATAACAGGGAGAATCTAGGATACAAAAAAACCTATGTGAATAACAATCCTAAATAAAAGGAATCTGATAAGCACCAAAAGAGATATTAAAAAACAAAACAATAAAAAGCCCTATACATAAGAAGATAACTTGCTACTGCCGTTATTACGCCCCCACAAGTTGGCATCGAGGTCTACAACACCCAACTTGGAAAAATGTTTATTGAAAACTGCTTGTGGAAGAGGCTTTGTAAGAAGATCCGCAACTTGATCCGCAACATGTAAATGGGTAACTTTAAGCTGTTTGTGCTCAACTTGCTCATGGACAAAGCGAAAGTTGATAGCCACATGCTTCATGCGGCTATGGAAAACAGGATTGGCACAAATATAAATGGTGCTGACATTTTCATAGAGAACTCTCGGAACAACAGTTAAAGGAAACTGAAGCTCTTGAAGAAGATGGGTGGGCCAATTAGTCTCGAAAATAGTACCTGTAACTGCCCGATATTCAGCCTCTATAGAAGAACGAGAAACTGAACGTTGCTTCTTCGAAGACCATGAAATAAGAGAACGACCAAGATAGATAACATAACTAGTGGTGGAGCTGCAATCATGAGGATCTCCCGCCCAGTCTGAATCAGAGTAAGCAAGCAGTCTACAATCACTCTTCTTGGAAATGTGTACATCATATAAAGTAGTGAAACGGAGATAGCGGAGAAGTCGCTTATGAGCAGCCCAATGTGACATAAGCAGTTGACGCATAGCTTATGACAACTTGCTGACAGCATAAGCTATATCGGGACGAGTGACAGAAAGGTAATGAAGCTTACCGATAATGCATCGGTATAACGAATCATCAACTAGATGATCATCAGGTGAGGGGTCAAAAACAACAGTAGATGTCATGGGTGTAGAAACAACTCTGCAATTATCCATCGGAACCTCATGCAGTAGGTCCATAGTGTACTTTTGTTGAGAGAGAAAGAGACTAGTAGAGGAACGAATTACCTTAATACCATGAAAGTAATGAAGAGGTCCTAAACCTTCAGTGAAAAATGTTTTGAGATAGCCTCAATGATATAATGAACACCTCGTTGGTGATTACCAGTCACTAAAATATCATTAACATAGACCAAAATGTACACAATGAACCCATATTTATGCAAAATGGAGAGCGAGGAATCGGATCAGGATTTAAAAAAACCCAAAGTAAACAAATAGTTTTTGAGTTCAGTATACCAAGCACGAGGAGCTTGCTTGACGCTATAAATTGCCTTTTGAAGACGACATACATGGGTAGGATTCTCATGACTTTCAAATCCCGGTGGCTGCCGCATATAGACTTTTTCATCAAGACTGCCTTAAAAGAAAGCATTGTTAACATCCAGCTGATGAATAGGCCAATCAAGTTGAATTGCTATAGTTAGGACAAGATGAACAGTAGCAGGCTTGACTACTGGACTAAAGGTGGAACAGTAATCAAGTCCAGGACAATGAGTAAATTCCTTGGCAACCAAACGAGCCTTATACCTATCAACACAACCGTCAGGTTTATACTTAATCTAGAATAACCACTTACAATCCACTACATTTTTAGAAGATTCACCTTGAACCAAATCCTAAGTACGGTTGCGAACAAGAGCATCAAATTCAACTTGCATTGCTAAATTCCAATGGGGAATTAGCTTGGCTTGCTTATGGGTTGTGGGAATTTTTTGAGATGATGTAGTGGTTGTGAGAAATTGACGAGGTTTAAGGATATTAGTTTGATCGAGTGATCATCGGGTGCACTTTGGAGGCTGGATAGTTTGATTGGGTTTGGGTTGGTGGGTCTGATTGAATAGGCTGAGAGGATTCTATTCGAGATGGGGAAGAAGCCATTTGTGGGTGATGTAGTGACGAAGAAGATGTAGAGTGGAGCGGACCTGTATTTTGGCTAGGAGTGGATGCTCTTTCTCGTCTTTGATATGTGATAAGTGGCTGCGAGGGCAAAACTAAGATTGAAGGAGGAGAAGTATTTCTCTACTGTTGTGGAGCTTGTGTAGAAGTAGGAGTTAAGGTATGAAGAGAAAGAATATTACTTGATTTTGGAGAGACACCATCAGAAGCAGATGTAATAGCTTGTGGGCATTGAGTGACCATGGGCAATGTAGTCACCGATGGTGGAAGTTGATAAGAGAAATTTAAAGTTGAATTATTATTCTTTTTGGCTGGTTGTTCAATAGAAATATTATCCCAAGCTACATTATCCTTACTTCTAAAATCTGAAAAAATATTTTGAAAAGGAAAATTGTCTTCTAGAAAAACAAAGTCCCTGGATATATATATTTTGGAATTAACTGGATCAAAAGACTAATGACTATAGAATTTATTAGAAAATCCTAAATAAACGCATGGTGTAGATCGATGTTCTAGTTTATTACTAAAATATAGTTTAAGCCATGGGTAGCATAAGCATCCAGAAACTTTGATGAAATTATAATTAGGCACCGTTTGAAATAGAATTTCAGAAGGTGATTTATTTTGTCAATTTGGTGTAGTCATCCTATTGATCAAATAAACTGCATGATGACATGCATAACTCCAAAAATTTGAAGGTAAGGATGCTCGGTGTAACAAGGTACGACCTGTCTCAATGACATGCCGATGTTCAACTAAGGCTAACCGTTGGGGTTTGTACGGGGGCGACACTAAGTGTTCGATTCCATGTGTTTTTAAATAGGAATCTAGTTTTTGAAATTCACCACCACCATCAATGTACAAGGATAATATTTTTGTGTGAAAATGGCTTTCAAGCAGGGGATATAAGGTTTGGAAGATTTTCAAAATTTCTGTTTTAGTTTTGAGCGTGAAGAATCACATATATTTTGAAAATTGATCAACAAATAAAATGTAGCATCATTTTTTGTCAATTGATAATACCGGAGACGGTCCCCATAAATCATTATAAATTAAGTATAATTTATTATCACTATGCGAAGAAGTTTTTGAGAAAGGCATCATGTGGCTTTTATTGGAATAATATGAATTACAGATAGTACCAGTTTTTGAATCAGAAATTAAAATGGAAAAATCAAGCAAATATTTATTTAGAGCACGGCGATTAGGGTGGCCTAGCCGTCGATGCCACAGGTGATATGGGACAGAAAAATTGCATTTGGGAGGACCTTCAACATCGGCATGTGGCCACTCATACAACCCATTTCTAGTCCATCCGCAAACCAATAGTGCCCTCGTAGTCAGATCCTTCACAAAATAGAAACGAGAAAAGAATTCAATAGAAGTGTTATTGTCTTGGCCAAAACTTAGAGACAGAGAGTAAATTATTTTTAATGGCTAGAGAGCAGAGAACATTTTGGATATGGAATTTGTGATTTGATGCATTAATGTTCACATTACCAGTATGGGATATTGGAATGGTATTACCATTGCCCATGACTATATCTTCCAAACCATGGTAGTCTTGCATAATGGCTAGACTTCGAGTGTTCGAGGCAATATGATCTGTTGCACCACTATCAATGATCCACGGAGCTTGCTGATTTTGGAAGCATGCAACATAATTAGCGCGAGCTTGAAAATAATTGTGAGACCGTGTTACTCAAGCAGTATGTCCTCTACCATCACAAAGCTGGTAGTAAATGATGTTGTTGGGAGGCTGTTGTTGCTGATTGTTGCACCCGGGCTGCTGATTATTGCGCTATGCTTGATAGCGACTTTGTTGATTGAGATTGTTGTTGTTGGGCGCATTTGATCGTCAATTGTTGTTGGATCTGTTGGAAACACGTTCTCAATGCGATATACTAAACGTGTATTCTTTTGTAGGTTTTGATGAATGACAAACAAAGCACAAATTGATATATGACGGAGTTCAAGTACAAGAGCACAAATGTTGAGATTGAAGCTCAAGACGTTGTTTTTAATTGTTATTATTGAGTTATTCTTAAATGTGATCTTGATCCTATAACTTGACTCCATAACATGGCTTCTCTCATAAAACTATTTTCCAAAATCATGCATACTTATTTCTGTATCAAATGATTTCAAATGATGCATATTTACATTAGACAAAATGTTTTCTAAACATACCTCAGAAATCTGGGCTAAGAATAATCGATTATGTACTTATGATAATCGATTGTTTATAAGCCAAGACTGCATGACAATCGATTATGAACTAATGATAATCGATGTGAATAAGACAGTTAACATCAGGTTTTTCCAAATCTGCAAGATAATCGATTGTGAACTAATGACAATCGATTATTGATGAGGTAAAGTTTTCCAATACTCAGAATAATCGATTATGAACTAATGGTAATCGATTATGTTGAGTTGATGTCTCCCAGTGATTTTAAAATTACTTAAGTAATCGATTAGTAACTAATAGTAATCGATTATGTTGAGTTAACTGGGTTTAACAATCGATTGTCTATGTCCAACAATCGATTGTCAAAGTTTATACTTAGTCGCAAAAACTTTGGCTTGAAACAGTGTGATTTGAGATTTTCAGAAAATGACAAGTAATCGATTGTTGCAAGGGACAATCGATTGTTGAAGCTGACCGTTGTAAATGATTTTCAAATACCTCAAAGTAATCGATTATTGGTTTTCTGTAATCGATGTTTTGCTCAAAATCCGGAAATAATTTTTAAAACGTTAATGAGGTAATCGATTATTGATTTGCTATAATCGATGTTTTTGATTAAAATCTGTAAATGATTTTTGGAACGTTGCTGAAGTAATCGATTATGGATTTGGTATAATCGATTATCTGAATTTGAATTTTGCCAGTAATCGATTATGGATTGTAAGTAATCGATTATTAAGCGTAAAATCTGGGATTGATTTTTGATCTGACTGGCAGATAATGGATTGTTTGGTCTTGACAATCGATTGTCACTGAGTAAATTCAGCAATTCTTAATTGGCAATTAGACAACGATAAGACCAAGTTTTGCACCTATAAATACAGCTTCAACTCAGTGTTTTAAACACAACAACATACACTAACTGATCATTACATTGCTTTAAGCTTTCATTCAATTGTTCATCATTTTCTACTCATTTTCATAAAGCTTTTGAGAGCCATATTATTGTTCAAAGTTGTTGTGATCTTGAGCGTATTATTTTACTCATATCTACTCATCAAGGAGTACCTTTGTTAAGTGAGTGTTCAAGTATTTCAAATACTTGTAAGAGAATTTTGATTCTCTTGTGTTGAGGAACTTGTGCTTCCTCTGTTGAAGTCTTTGGGGTTGTATCCCCGAGCAAGTGAAGTCTTTGAGGTGAGGAACCTCCGAGCAAGTGAAGTCTTTGAGATTGTATTTCCGAGCAACTGTAAAGGTTTGTTAAGCACCCGTAAGCTTAACAAGTTAGTAGAAAATCTCGAGAGAGTCTCTCGGGAACTGGACTAACCACTGTTGTGGCCAACCAGGATATATCCTTGTGTAAGTTATTTTTATTGCACTTATTTACTTCCTGTAAAATTTAAATTCCGCAAGAAAACGCTAAATTTCATTAAAACGCTATTCACCCCCCTCTAGCGTTAAGCGTAGTTTCTAACAATTGGTATCAGAGCCCAACTCTCTGAAAAACTTAACAGTTTGAGAGAACCATCCATGGCTTCTACTCTAGATTCTTTTGCAGGAATTGAAGAAGGACAATGCCCTACACGACCTCCTCTATTCAATGGCACAAATTACTCATACTGGAAGGAGAGGATGGAAATCTTCATTCGGTCAAATTGTCCCTACCTTTGGAAGGTGTACACAAAGGGAAATGAAATTCCAGTCAAGAAAGTGGAAGGCGAATGGATTCCCAAATCCGAAGAGGAGTACACCACAGAGGACAATAGAATGATTCAAAATAATTATAAAGCTGTAAATTTATTGTATTGTGCTATTAACGCTAACGATTACAGGAAACTTTCATGTTGCAAAACAGCAAAAGAAATGTGGGACAAATTAGAAGTCACTTACGAAGGGACTGACCAGGTAAGAGAAGCAAAAGTTGATTTTCTTACTCATGCTTACGAATTGTTTCATATGAAGGAAGGAGAAAAAGTAGATGAGATGTTTGAGCGCTTTTCAACAATAGTAAATGATCTACACGTCCTCAAGAAGACGTTCACGGATAGAGAACTTGTTCGAAAAGTTCTTAGAAGCCTCACACCGGCATGGCGATCCAAAGCCGATGCTATCCAAGAATCAATTGGAGTCTCAAACGTCACCATCGACGCACTAAGAGGTAATCTTAAAACCTGTGAATCTACTATTCTTAACCCGTTTGTTGATGATCAAAGAAGGCAAAAGATTGCTCTAAAAGCAAGCACAAGCCAACCAAAGATTGAAGAGGAAGAAGACAACGAGTTTGGATTAGTCATTAAAAGATTCCAAAAGTTTATGCGCAAGGAATATGAGCGCAAAGGGAAAAAACAAGGTGAGCAAATAAAATGCTATGAATGTGGAGAAACTGGACACATCAAAACAAATTGCCCAAACATCAAAAAGGAGAAGAAATCCTTTAAAAAGCAACGGGCATATATCTCGTGGGGAGGCGACTCCGGAGATGAATCAAGTGAAGAAGAAAACGACGAAGCTGCAAACCTTTGTCTCATGGCACAAGAAGACAACCAAAATGAGGTACGTCAAATTTCGTCTGAAAACTTTTCACTTGATGAAATGCGTAATGCTTTTGATGAGTTATATACTGAATTTTTAAAGGCTTCAAAAACTGTCACTAGCTTAAGAGAAAACGCTTCTCTAAAAGAAACGGATTTTCAAAAACAGATTTCTTTAAAAGAAAAGGAATTAGAAAAACTGGTTTTGGAAAATGAGAAGCTACACGAACAAAACAAGTTTTATGGAAAGAGAAGTGCCGACAAACCTGAAAGTTCTACTAAAGGTTGTGTTTCTTGTGTGAACCTTAAGAATGAAGTAGGTAGACTTAAAGGCACACTAGATAAGTTTAATTCCTCGCATTAAAACTTGAATGTTGTTCTTGATAACCTAAAATCAACTAAGCACGGAATAGGTTTTAAAAATGAAGAAAAGGTTGATGCTAAACCTCAAAAACCTAGAGCTCAACCTAGGAACAACAACAAAAATGTGTATCCTAGAAATAGCTATCCTAGAACAAATTTGCATGCTAGACCAAGAAATGACCCTCCGCCTAGAAATAGTCACCATAGACATGATGCATATTTTAGGCAAAATTGTGAACCTCCTAGAAGACCCCAAAATGGTCCTCAACCTAGATATCATCACTCTAGAAACACTACCCATCTTAGAGATCAAAGTAGGAGAAATGATAGCGTTCAAAATAAGGTAAGCAACCTTCATTCATCTAGCTACTATGAACCTAGACGAATGCATAATCCGAATGTGACATGTCATTATTGTAGACGCATTGGTCATATTGCTCCCGCATGTTTTACTCGTCATAGACATGCTACTCAAACATATTATTACAATATGCCTAACCCTCAAGGACCCAAGATGGCATGGGTACCCAAAGAAAATTAATTTGTTTTGTAGGTGTGCTTGAAGGGATCAAGCGTACTATGGTACCTTGATAGTGGATGCTCCAAACACATGACGGGAGATGAATCCAAATCCCTTCAACTAGAGCACAAAGAAGGAGGAAGCGTCATATTTGGAAACAATCATAGTCAGATCGGTTGATATTTTAAGCAATTTGAAAAACAAAATACAAGAAAAGGCATCGAAGGAAATCAATGATGAAATTGTGGAACAATCAACGGAAGAAGCTCCACATTTGGGGAGTGAAACAAAAGAACAAAATGAATGGAGGACGATCAAAGATCACCCTCTTGATCAGGTAATTGGCAACGTCGGAGGAAAGGTAAGTACCCGAAACTCTCTTAAGAACACTCTAGGACACAATTCTTAAAGTTCACGATATCACTTGATAACACTAGTGTAATTTATTCACGTCACTATAAATTACTGACTTGAGCGTCGGAGACGTTTAATTCCATTTTGCAGGTACTTCCCCAAAGGTAAGATAAATTATGAAGTCTTAGCACACCGCAATCGATTATCCCAAGAAAATAATCGATTATCTACTGTGCAGTACATCGCTTATCAGTATCAATAATCGATTGTTTCGACTGATTAGTTTTATTATGCAAATGTGTGTAATTTGTTAACTCCTTATATTGCATAATCGATTTCCGTCTCAGTCATTCAGCAATACTTTTCCAGACAATCGATTATTTCTTCCTATAATCGATTAGTTGTCATATTCAGAAATTCTCCGAGTTCTCTGTATCAACCATATTTCAATAATAATCGATTACCAAAATTGACAATCGATTATTTCTTGTTTAAACATTGTTACCGTTTGGCTCCAATATCGATTGCTGTCAGGACATAAATGCTCCATAATCGATTGTTTTGTGTTGATAATCGATTATCTCATTCAATTTTTTTTACCGTTTGTCTCTTAAATCGATTTGTCAATTTCAAAATTCAATCCAACAGTAAATACAATCGATTATCTCTGCCAAATAATCGATTATCTAACGGTCAGTAAATTTATTTCTTACCGTTTTTGACTGTTCCAACTTTCAATTTTCAGCAGGTAGCTTTAGTAAATGGCTGATCACTCCTTCTCCTATAAATAGCCCTCATATAGGATCATTCTCAAGCACCATTTCTAAAAATCAAAGGTCAATTCCTTGCATCTTAGTCTCAAAAATTCAGCAGTAAAAATTTTCCAATATGTCTGGACGCTCCTCCAAACGTTCTCGTTCCAGGCAAGGTGCCTCAGCCTCAACAGTCCCTCCTCCTCTAAACTTCCCATATGAAGACGGGTCCGTTTTGTTCTTCGAAACTCAAGCTGAACTTTCTAGGTTTCTCTCCAAGTTTGAGAAGCGATTTATTCTTCCTCCTCGCTTTTCAACAAGCAAGCTCCTTGAACCTTTCGCCCCTGCCACCAACATGCTCAAAGAGTGTCAACTCTATGATTTCTTGCTCCTTACCCATCCTCATATTAACACAACTTTAGTTGAAGCATTCTATTCAAATCTTCACAAAGATGAAGATGGTGAGGTGGTCACCTCCATCAATGGCATTCACATTCTCCTCTCTGACGAGAACCTTCACACCATCGCCCGCATTCCAAACGATGGTGAAGATCTTATCCGGTATATTGATGAGGCCGGCTCTCTCTTTGATGAATCCATTCTTTTCCGCCAAGCCGGAATCTCTTATGATCAAGCTTCTTCTCGTCGTCCTACCATCTCCGGCATGGACCCAAATTATCGATTTCTCCTCTACTTCATCACCCGTGTCCTAAGACCTCGTAGGCACAATCATACCACCATATCCCAAGAGGACTCCAAGCTCTTACATGCCATTGTCACTGGAGCCAAGATCAATTGGTGTCGGCTCATTAAAATGCACATGCTCGATGCCGTCACCGATAACATGCCCCTTCCTTATTCTCTCCTCATCATGAATTTTCTTGAAGCATCCGGATTTGTCACTGAAAATGGTCCTCTCAAAAGGAGTACCAAAATCTGGGAAATCTCGGAATCATCCTTCCATCATGATGGTGATCATGCTCCAGCTCCTCCTCCTACCCGTCCTGCCCGTCGTGCTCGTCCATCTCAGGAGCCCACTCTCCAAACTGTATCCGACCAGCTCTCTCAGTTGACACACGAGATCCATGGTTATTTTGACCATGTCCATTATCCCTATGCGGGTCTCGTTCCCTTTGAAGCTGCGCCGGATGACGAGGCGGATCTTGACGGAGATAATTGATATTGTATTGTTTTTTTTTTCTGTTTTTAATTGTATTGTTGGATGTCCCTCTGCTGTACCCCTTTAATTTTTCAATAAATAAACCTTGTTTTATTTCGTCTTTGTGTATCTTTCCTTACTATTTTTTGCTAATGGCAAAAGGGGGAAGATAGCGGGATAACGGGTATGCACCACCTCTACATTGCTAAATTGCTTATAAGCTAAAATTGAGGGGGAATTCTTTAATTGAGGGGGAACAAGAACAAATATGCATACTTGTTACTTGTCTTGAATCGTCAATATTATTTGTCAAAATTGCATATCCCGCTTAATGTTTGCCATTATCAAAAAGGGGGAAATTGTTGGAAACACGTTCTCAATGCGATATACTAAACGTGTATTCTTTTGTAGGTTTTGATGAATGACAAACAAAGCACAAATTGATATATGACGGAGTTCAAGTACAAGAGCACAAATGTTGAGATTGAAGCTCAAGACGTTGTTTTTAATTGTTATTATTGAGTTATTCTTAAATGTGATCTTGATCCTATAACTTGACTCCATAACATGGCTTCTCTCATAAAACTATTTTCCAAAATCATGCATACTTATTTCTGTATCAAATGATTTCAAATGATGCATATTTACATTAGACAAAATATTTTCTAAACATACCTCAGAAATCTGGGCTAAGAATAATCGATTATGTACTTATGATAATCAATTGTTTATAAGCCAAGACTGCATGACAATCGATTATGAACTAATGATAATCGATTGTGAATAAGACAGTTAACATCAGGTTTTTCCAAATCTGCAAGATAATCGATTGTGAACTAATGACAATCGATTATTGATGAGGTAAACTTTTTCAATACTCAGAATAATCGATTATGAACTAATGGTAATCGATTATGTTGAGTTGATGTCTCCCAGTGATTTTAAAATTACTTAAGTAATCGATTAGTAACTAATAGTAATCGATTATGTTGAGTTAACTGGGTTTAACAATCGATTGTCTATGTCCAACAATCGATTGTCAAAGTTTATACTTAGTCGCAAAAACTTTGGCTTGAAACAGTGTGATTTGAGATTTTCAGAAAATGACAAGTAATCGATTGTTGCAAGGGACAATCGATTGTTGAAGCTGACCGTTGTAAATGATTTTCAAATACCTCAAAGTAATCGATTATTGGTTTTCTGTAATCGATGTTTTGCTCAAAATCCGGAAATAATTTTTAAAACGTTAATGAGGTAATCGATTATTGATTTGCTATAATCGATGTTTTTGATTAAAATCTGTAAATGATTTTTGGAACGTTGCTGAAGTAATCGATTATGGATTTGGTATAATCGATTATCTGAATTTGAATTTTGCCAGTAATCGATTATGGATTGTAAGTAATCGATTATTAAGCGTAAAATCTGGGATTGATTTTTGATCTGACTGGCAGATAATGGATTGTTTGGTCTTGACAATCGATTGTCACTGAGTAAATTCAGCAATTCTTAATTGGCAATTAGACAACGGTAAGACCAAGTTTTGCACCTATAAATACAGCTTCAACTCAGTGTTTTAAACACAACAACATACACTAACTGATCATTACATTGCTTTAAGCTTTCATTCAATTGTTCATCATTTTCTACTCATTTTCATAAAGCTTTTGAGAGCCATATTATTGTTCAAAGTTGTTGTGATCTTGAGCGTATTATTTTACTCATATCTACTCATCAAGGAGTACCTTTGTTAAGTGAGTGTTCAAGTATTTCAAATACTTGTAAGAGAATTTTGATTCTCTTGTGTTGAGGAACTTGTGCTTCCTCTGTTGAAGTCTTTGGGATTGTATCCCCGAGCAAGTGAAGTCTTTGGGATTGTATCCCCGAGCAAGTGAAGTCTTTGGGATTGTATCCCCGAGCAAGTGAAGTCTTTGAGGTGAGGAACCTCCGAGCAAGTGAAGTCTTTGAGATTGTATCTCCGAGCAACTGTAAAGGTTTGTTAAGCACCCGTAAGCTTAACAAGTTAGTAGAAAATCTCGAGAGAGTCTCTCGGGGACTGGACTAACCACTGTTGTGGCCAACCAGGATATATCCTTGTGTAAGTTATTTTTATTGCACTTATTTACTTCCTGTAAAATTTAAATTCCGCAAGAAAACGCTAAATTTCATTAAAACGCTATTCACCCCCCTCTAGCGTTAAGCGTAGTTTCTAACAGGATCCCCATCGTGTAGGAGTTGACGCAGTCCCCTAAGCAATATTAGCTGTTATTGGAGCAAAATGAGTCCTTTTGGCTTCCTCATGATGAAAAAAAAGCTCATGATCAAGGAGCTTCTGATATAGTTTTTCGTATGAGATTGTTGAATCTCGAGCTCGGATGGCAGCGAAAAGATCTTGGAATACAGATCCAAGTCCAGTAAGAATCTTTACAACCAATTCTTCATTGGAAACGGGGGATCCAGCAGTGACAAGTTCATCACATAGTGAGAGAAGTTGATGAAGATAATCTGCAATTGGGCAAGAGTCCTTGGAAAGGCGGGCTAGACGGTTTCAAAGACTAAAGATACGAGTTTGGGACTTGTTTGCATAAGCAATATGCAGTGCATCGCAAGCCATTTTATCATTGACAGCAAAAGCAACTGTACTAGCAATTGTTGAATCTTAGATACCAAGACAACATTTTAAATGAGTTGATCTTGCTAAAACCAAGCAAGAAAATTAGGATTAGGTACTTCTGGTTATTTGCAGAGAGAGAGAGTCTGAGAAGGGGTTAGTTTCAATCCATCAAGGTGACCAAAGAGATTGTGCCCAAACATAAACATGGACACCCAAGCCTTCCATAGTGAAAAGTTATGGTTATCAGTAAGTTTGATGGGAAGTTGAGCAACGGGATTGAACTGGACAACAGTATTTCAACTGGAGGTGTTATCGGCATTGAAAACAGTTGGAGAACTTGGAGCCATTTATGTGTGCAGTGCATGGGTTAAAAAAAAATTAGGATCTCCATTAATTCTGCTGCATTCACACTTGCATAATCTCGTCCATTAAAATAAGTCCAAGATAGCTTTCTCAAGCCCATTTTGGATTATTTCTGGGCTTTGCACACAGTTCTAGGTCCTTCTGTTACACGTGGCATCATCACGACAGCCCAACTCATTTACGTCTTAAACAAGTGGCTGTGAATTATCCTTGGATGAATTTCAAAAGTTGGATAAGAACTCACGTCCTCAACAAAATTCTTTTTTTTTTCCTTGCAATGACGTGTGAAATTATTTATTACATACCAAAATTCAGATTTATTATTTTTTCAGATGCAGAAATATCTTAATGTTTCTCATCACAAAAAGGGCAAAATATCATTGCATAAAGTACAAGCTTTTGATTCGTGGACCCTCTTCTTTAATTTAGTTTCGCCCCTATATATCGTGACACAAGTTGGAGGATTTCGTGCATTCCCACACTTAGGTGACAACTATTTATTAACCAAATTTTAATTCAAACCTTATGATATTTATAATATAATTCAAACTTCTACAATTTAATATTACTTCAGGTCCAAAATAAGTGATTTTTTTGGATACTTTCATACAGATTAAGAAATCTATCTTTTAGTATTAATTAACAATAGAATTGACCATATTAACCTTTATTATCTCACATAAATACTCCTAACACATATTCCAATACAATTTACTCCAAAGACAATGTAGGAAAAGAATAATAATTAATTCTTGAATTTGAAAAAATCACTTTATTTGAACCACAAGAAAAATACCAAAAAATCACTTATTTTGGACCAGAGGGAGTATTGATTATGAGAGTTTTAGTACTAACTATAAAATATAGGATTACATATTATATTCATCTAATTTTGCAAATTTAATAATATTTGTATTCTAAGATTAATATATAAATTAACTAGTTTTATGTTGATTATTGCGTAACATTTACCCTCTTTTAACTAGTTTCTAATTGAGCATAATTATTCTTGTTAATATAATTTTACATATATTAAGCCATTGAAGTTAGCTATACGAACTCTCACCTCTTGCACTAATTTTTAATATACAGGAGTTTTACATGTTTTGGTAAATTTAAATTTGAGGATAGCACTACGTTATTTACTAGATTACATTAAAGAGTACAAATAAAATTTATATGGTGGAAACAATGTGATATTTCATTTTTTAAAAATTAGGAAAACCTAAATACTCATAACAGGGGTGGTATTTAAGAAAAACATGGATATTATTTTCAAATATGCGAAATATAGAAAAGCGAGCCAAAAAAGGAGAGTTAGGCGGTTGAAAATGACCCCACGTCTCTATATATAAATAATAAAATTTACTCTTTTTAAGACACTCCCAAAACAGATTGCCCACACGACTGAGTTTCTTCTTCGGTTCTCTCTATTTCGCCGAAAATCTTCATTTCCTCTTATCTCGCCATGAATCCATACAAGGTATTCTCTAAATTTCTATTCCAAACAAAAGATAAAATCCTTTTCTTTCGATATCTCGCGATTATATTTTTTTTCTGATTGTCTTGTTATTTGATCTGTATGATTGCAAAGATTTCTTTTGATTTTTTCAAAAGAAAGGAATTCTTTTATTGTTGTTATTGTTTGTTATTCTGAAGATTGTTAAATATCTCGCAAAGCTAATTTGTTGTACTTTTTTTCTCTTTTTCTTTATGGTTTGTCAAGGATGAGCCTGAAGTAATTGAATTTGTATTTCGAATTATTTGTTGATTTGAGTTTTCTTGGGTTAGTTTGGTTTATTGAAGCTCATCTTTTATCCTAGTTTTATTGTTTCTGGTGAGAATATGCTTAAAAGTAATTGAGTTCTTAATTTGAATTCTTCTTGTTGATTTAATTTTTTTTTTTTTTTTGTGTGTGTGTGTGAGAGAGAGAGATCTTGCGAGGCTCATCTTTTTTTCCCTTTTTTCTTGTTTCGTGATGATTTGGAATTATATACCTGAAGTGATTTAGTTTTGATTTAGAATTATTTTTTGTTGATGTAAGGTTTTGGAAATTGATAGAGCTAGAATTATGAGTTTTTTCCCGGTGGATATTTGGTTTGCTCTATATTATATGTGTTCATGAGGTTCATAATTAATGATTGTGAAATTTTGCGCAGTATCGTCCTTCAAGCGCTAACAATTCCCCCTTCATGACTACTAATTCTGGTGCTCCTGTGTGGAACAACAACTCTTCCATGACTGTTGGAACTAGAGGTACGGATTATTCTTTTTTAATATTTAGCATATGAACATATTCCCGGCTAGTAAAGGAGGAGGGTTGTGAAAAAAAGGATCGATGGACACTGATAAGAACAGTTATCCCGTCTAACTTGTTTTTTCTAAAAGGGTGTGGGAAACCAAATTCCAGTATGATATGTTTTGTTTTCTCGGATGTGATGAATTCCTCCTTAATGTTTTTAGTACACATAATTTTGAAGTTAGGGACACACATTTGGTTTGTTATTTTAATGGGTAAGATGATTGAGGTCAAGACAGTATAGTTTCTGTCATCTCTTGGGCGTGTCTTCCTTATTGTATTTCTGAATTGGTCTCGTAAGCTGAATGCATCAGCTGGTTTGTGGTGTCAATCTTTCTTTTTGCATTTGTCATTACGAATACATAAATGCATAAGCAAACAGGAAGTGCTTTTCTTATTTTGTTAGCTTGATTTGGTCCTCCTTGATGCTCAGGCGCAAAAAATGTGTTCTAGACGGAAGTAATTAACACAGTATGAGTAGGAGCTGGATCTAAACATGTGGTTAATCGTCCATAATGGTCAGAAGTTTGCAGTTTTAGAGATACCATAGTAATGGTTTCAACATTTTCCAGTTTTAGTAGATTTTGCGCAATGGATGAAGAATTTTGAAACTCGTTGCTTTTTTGGCAGGGCCAATTCTTCTCGAGGATTATCATCTGGTGGAGAAGCTTGCCAATTTTGATCGTGAGCGAATTCCGGAGCGTGTTGTTCATGCCAGAGGTGCCAGTGCCAAGGGTTTCTTTGAGGTCACACATGATATTACCCATCTTACATGTGCTGATTTTCTCCGAGCTCCTGGGGTCCAGACACCTGTTATTGTGAGGTTCTCTACTGTTATCCACGAGCGTGGAAGCCCTGAAACCCTCAGGGACCCCAGAGGATTTGCTGTAAAATTTTACACCAGAGAGGTATTTTTCAATCACATGATAGCTTTTCTTGCCATGTTTTTCAAGTCAGGTTGTTATTCTTTAGTATCCTTGAATTCATGCCTATTAAGCTGGTATGAGAGCGTTGTCCAAAACCAAGCTTATATTTCATTTCTCAGGATTGCTGACTGCAATTAGCAGCTGATTTTTTTTAAAAAAAAATTGAAGCACAAGCATTGACCATTTGGAAACTAAGAATTGAAATAAGTATTCTATGTGAGAAGGGGTTCGGTTTCAGCCTTTAGTGATGCTTAATTTGCATGATTTTCCATTTGTTCGGTCATTTTGAGTAATTTTAAACAGCAACCCTCGGTGCGTATGCGAATTTTGTTCAGAATAATTATCTAATCACGAACTCGATGAAATCCAACTGTAAACACCATTTAAGATCATAAATTCATTTATCTATTGTTGTAATCTTATTTTTGGTCTATCATTTATTCTTGACAAAGATGATATCAAAGGGAGTATTCACTTGTTTAAAAGAACTGCTGATTTTTCACTTGTTAAAGAGAAATGTTCAAAATCAGCGAGTATCAAGTGTCCGCTGTTCCTTATTCTATCCCTTATGATTTTTCTCTGGCGGCAATAAGCATTTACTTGAGGGCCGCCTTGTGTTTCCTGAACAATGAACGTGCTGCTTTTGTATTTCCTGAACATGAATGTGCTGCTTCCGTGGATTTACTTTTTTTGAATTTGTAGTTTTCTAATTTACTTTTTGTTGGTACTGAAATTTGCACATATCTACTTTTTTGCCTTTTTGCACTTCAGGGTAACTTTGATTTGGTTGGAAACAACTTCCCCGTCTTCTTTATCCGTGATGGGATGAAGTTCCCTGACATGGTTCATGCACTGAAACCAAATCCAAAGTCCCACATTCAGGAGAACTGGAGGATCCTTGATTTCTTCTCTCATCATCCAGAAAGTCTGCATATGTTCTCCTTCCTGTTTGATGATCTCGGTGTCCCACAAGATTACAGGCACATGGAAGGTTCCGGTGTTAATACCTACATGTTGATCAACAAAGCTGGGAAAGCACATTATGTTAAGTTCCATTGGAAGCCAACTTGTGGAGTCAAGTGCTTGTTGGAGGAAGAAGCTATTAAGGTAGGAGGAGCGAATCATAGTCACGCCACCAAGGATCTTTATGATTCAATTGCTGCTGGAAACTATCCAGAGTGGAAACTGTTCATCCAAATTATCGATCCTGATCATGAAGACAGATTTGACTTTGACCCCCTAGATGTAACCAAGACCTGGCCTGAGGACATCTTGCCATTGCAGCCAGTTGGTCGCTTGGTATTGAATAAGAATATCGACAACTTCTTTGCAGAGAATGAGCAGCTTGCCTTTTGCCCTGCCATTGTTGTCCCTGGTGTTTACTATTCGGATGACAAGCTTCTCCAGACTAGGATATTCTCATATTCAGATACCCAGAGACACCGTCTTGGGCCAAACTATCTGCAGCTCCCAGCTAACGCTCCCAAGTGTGCGCATCACAATAATCACCATGAAGGTTTCATGAATTTCATGCACCGTGATGAAGAGGTATAGTGCACCCTTCCTACACAGGTTGTTGGTGCAGTAACTTTTTATAGTGGATTGCAAAATTTTAAATGTTCATCCATTTCACAAAGAAAAAGGGGTCATCAAGCATGTTATTCACTCATTAGATTAGTTGTTCTGTTGTGTCTATGTGAACTTAGGAGGCCAGGAGTAGGTACTTGATCGATTATGAATCGATGTTGTGAATTTTGGTTACCACACCTACTCTTAAGGGTGGACATGTGGATAGTTCTAATTCTTTTCATGTTTTGACTGGATGCTGTATGCGTTCTCAGGTTAACTATTTCCCCTCAAGGTTTGATCCTTGTCGTCATGCAGAACAGTATCCAATTCCTCCTCGTGTCTTGACAGGAAAGCGCGACAAGGTAATGATTTGTTTATTCTATTGTTCATGTCGAAAAGCTTGATTTTGGTGTGAAGTTGATTTTCATAAACCATAATGAATTGACGCTTTGTCATCTATTGCAGTGTATCATTGAAAAAGAGAACAACTTCAAGCAGCCAGGAGAGAGATACAGATCTTGGACACTGGACAGGTAGTTAGTTCCTTTGCTTTTTTAACTTCACCAACTTTCGAACCCTCTCAATTACTTATCTGGTGGCCCTGTTATTGCAGGCAAGAAAGATTTATCTGCAGATGGGTTGATGCTCTATCCGATCCTCGAGTCACTCATGAGATACGCAGTATCTGGATTTCATACTGGTCACAGGTCTCAGTTCTTTCCATTAGTTGTTTCTTTAGTCCCACATATATTCAACGATAGAAAGATAACAATGTTTTGCATGAATATGTTGCAGGCTGACAAAACTCTTGGTCAGAAGATCGCGTCCCGTCTCAATGTAAGGCCCACAATGTGAAGCTGATAGTAGTATATCAAATATGTTGCTGTGCTGAAAGATTAATCCAAGAAATCAGTGTTTGTTTTGGTAGAGTATACTGTTTTGGTGATTGGGTTGTATGTTGTACCAAACAAACTTTCTTGTGTTATTCTGACGTTGCCTGAATAAAGTTGAAGTAGTTTGTTCAAGTATCTTTATCATTTTCATTCAATTGTTTCTTGTTTTACTCGTCGAGTTTACAGGTTAAAATTGTTTGGACTCCATGGTAATGTCCTATGAACTTTGCTCATTTGTCCTCTCATGAATAAGAGTGGTAAACGGGCCGGTCGGATCGGATATGGTTCGGGTCGGGTCGAAAACATGAAAAGGTGGATCAATTATCCGATATGACCCATATTTAATACGGATAAAAAAGGATTAACTAGCGGACAATATGAGTTACTTATATTATTCATAACTTTTTTTATATGATATTACTGGAAAAAACTTTTAGTCACCCTAACCCGAGGAATTCTTAATTTGAGACTTTATAAATAGTAAAGTTAGATCTATTAACTATTCATTAATTGTTTATTGGTTATTTATTTATTTAAATGAATAATATAATTTTTATTTATATTTAATTAGTTTTTAAAAAATTATTATTTAATTTATTTTTTAGTGGATAATATAAGTGGCTAATTGTTCTTTTTAAATCATTTTATCACCCATAGTCAATGAAGAATTATTAAATTTTTAAGTACTCACTTAAGTCCTTATCTATTTTAAGTTGTAGTTTTCTTATATATCAATTGAGTTCGTCAAATTATTAGTTATTACTTAAATAAGTCTATAATTTTATTAAGGAAATTGAAAAGGTATTATGTTATTAGTAGAATACCAGAATTTAATGTTGGATTGTTGTTATATAGTCTGTCATGTACTAGTCATCTTTATCAAATAACTTGAATGAAAATCCTCTTTTTCTCTTATTTTCTTTTTCTCTTTATCTTTCTATTGCTTTATGTTATCGTTATAATGGTATCAGAGTTGTCCGGACCTACCGATCATCCCGCTATGTTAACTATAGAAATTCAAGGCCTACAGATCGAAATAAAAGCAGCATTGTTAAAAGTGAAAAGCACCAAAAAACGCTAAAGTGCTGTTGGAGCTTAAACCGTATATAAAATATAGCTTCACTGAAAAAAGCATACATATATATATATATATATACATATATATATATATATATATATATATATATATATATATATATATATATAAATAACATTTAGGAACGTTAGAGACACATAAATAATAAATATATATTGCTTACTCTTTCTGTGTCAGTTTATGTGAACCTATTTCCTTTATGGTCTGTTCCAAAAAGAATGAACCCTTTCTACATTTAGAAATAATTTCGCTTAAATTTACAATTTTACCCTTAATGAGAAGTTTTTTTATAATCACACAAATACTCTGGGTCTCCTTTTGACTTGTTTAGGATCACAAATTCTAAAATTCTTCATTTTTTCTTAAACTCCATGTGCAGTCAAACAAATTCACATAAATTGAAACGGAAGGAGTATAATAAAGTAAAACTTCATCAAATCATCAACTTAAGTCTTAATAAGGAAATATAAACTCATTCCAGTTTCCACTTCTAGTCACTAAAATAATATTCCTCCATATAATCTTCCTTAGCAGGGTGATTCTCATGAGTGTCATTAGAACTATAGCCACCAATCTCTTATTCCCCTGACTCATCAAAATCAATCTCATCTTCTATGTCAACAGACTCAATACGTGGAGCTTGGGAGCTTGAGGCATTGGTTATAACTCCTGACTATCTCTTTTATCATTTCGTGTATGTCAACACGTCCTCATTATCTGACGCTTTTGCAACATCACCCCAAGTCAAGTTATCATTACCAAACACCAACTCATCTTCTGCTTCACATTAACACCCATCTTCCCGACCAGCCACTCATTACTATGATCAACGTTATCCAATGAGATTGGATCAATAACACTCCGCAAGTTAAACAGGCTTTTAAAGCACGATTATACTTTACATACTAGGTCATTCAATATTTGATGCTCCAAATCTGTTTCTTTTTTTGGTATAGGTCTGTTGCATGGAATATCTTAATATTAGTGATATAGTCTAATTGATTCACTAAGCAAAGAAAACAAATAAATTATGAGTACTTACATGCTCAAATGCGCTCATACCCAACAGTACTAATCGTTAAACCCAAAATTCTAATAGCTAATTTTTGGAGAAGAGGAGCTAAATTACCACATAAATTTTATCATTCAACTGTAAAAAGTATTATATTGACCATAATTATTTCTAAGTTAATGCAACTATGTAAGTATTAAGTAAAATTTTAAACATAAATTAATAATTGAGAATTTGAAGGTTAATATTTTCAATTACCAGGAGATCTTGTCGTTTTAGATCTTTTTGCAATCGGAAGGCCAAATTGTTGTTTAGCTTTAATGTACAGTGGTAACTCATATATAATCTTTTCTTGCACTTCAGTGCTTGGAATCAATTTTTCAATACAAGCATACAACCCATCTATTACTTCTATACAATTTTCAATAGCTAAATTTTGATAGAAGTACTTTAGATTTAGAGTGATGCAATTGGCATTGCCATCTTTCATCAATAATCTTAAAGATATCTTTATATTTTGCAATATTTTCATCAAATGCCTTTGAAATAGCTTCCTTAGCTCTATCCATGTCTTCATAAACGTACCTCAGTACAAGTTTTTTTCATTATCAGCTAGCCGCAATACTTTAACATGAGGCCCCATTATTTTTAAAATATACAAACCTGGTTGCAAAATATTGTCATCAAGAAGGTGTGAGCTACACTTTTTCCCTTTGGTAACTTAAACCATCTACTAATCACCCATTGTTAGATGTAAACATTGCTCGCAAATTAGTTTTTTACAATGCAGTCGTTGCAAAGTCAGAAAACTCGTCGCAATTCGAGTAATCTCACATTTTACCAACTCTTTCTTTTTTGTGAAACTTCTCATCATATTTAAGACTCGTGAGTGCCCATAAATGAAACCGACAAGGAATTAGAACTTTGAATCACTATTAGAAAGTAAAACATAAAACTTAAACATTTAAAGCAATAAATTCTTACCAGCCAACACAAAGTTAATACTGTTTGACCAATGAGTTAAACTTTTTATTAAATTAATTAATAAGAATATAAAGAATAAATCTTAGCCGAGAATAATTAACTCTAGATTAAACATCAAAGCATATTGAATAGGAGAATAAGGTATAGTTAAATTCATGAGCTTTCAATATTTATAGAAGATACCAAGTATATATGATATACTTACATTTGTCATGTATTGTGATAGCTTCATGGACAAGGATAAAGCTGTAGAAGCACCAAGAAAGTCATTCACAAGGTCTCAAGCTAAGGAGAAGAAAGACAAGGTTGTTGGGCTTCAATAGAAGATCAAGAAGGCGCTAATGGTGGAACAAGAGCTCAAAAATTATGAAGAGGATTTAGCTAAGTTCTACACTTATTTCATGGTCCAAGTCCAAGTCCAAGGGGAGGTTGATTGGGGTCCAAACACCAGCCAATGAGGGCCTAAATTAGGTGCCCGAATCATCTCGCAAAGGAGCTAACTTGGCGCCCAAGTTTCCTTATTTTGTTTCATAATTTGTTAGGACATATTTGATGCTTTCCTAGGCAGTTAAATTTTTCTTTTTCTTTTCCTAAGTTTATTGGAATTTCTTTCCAAGATTGACTTGGTTTTTATTTTCTAGAGTTTTACCTTTTCCTATGGTAGTTGGACTTGTTGTCCAAAGTAGTTTAGGACTTTATTTACTTATTTTTTAGGTATAATTTCGTGATCTCTCTCTATATAAAGGGTGCATTCTTTGTTTTTAGACTTAGATTATTCAGACTATAATCAATAAAATTGTGAGATTTTTTTGCACTCTTGTGTGTGGCTACTCTTGGATTTATTCTTCAACCTTCAAGACTCAACTTAATGTGGTAAGATTAAACCCTTTCGAAGTCTTAGATTACTTCTAGTGTCACGACCCTAATCCCATATCCAGTCGTGATGGCGCCTCTCGTGAAGACAAGGCCAGCCGACACATCTCTAATTCAAAGTCAAACAACTAAACAACAATGAAGCAGGCTAAAGCATGATTTAATAATTTCTAAACAACAGATAGTACCATAACAATGTGGAAGTACAACCCAAATACAGCCCAAACCGGGGGTGTCACTAGTTATGAGCATCTATTAGAGTATAAATACAACTACAAAGTCTGAAATATACAAAACAGGATTGATGAACAATTAGGGAAAAAAGCGGTGCTGCGAACATTGTCAGCCACCTCGCAAAACTCCGATAACCCTACCTCCAATTAGCCAAAAACCCGCTACCGGGTGTATAAATACCTGCATCTGCATACAAGGTGCAGGGAGTAAAGTGAGTACTCCAACTCAGTGAATAATAAAGGTATATAATAACTGAGCAGTAAGAAATCACATAAAATAAACCAACATGCTGTACAAAAGCAGTGTAAAACCCTTTGAGAAAAGTAATGAAGTTATGAAACCTTTAGAAACATCTTAGCTCAGTTTAAACCTCTTTTGAAAATGACTTTTTCAGTAATTACGCAAATGAATGCAAAATAGTTAGTGCTGATAAGCACAGAAAAAGATGCCTCTCGGGCACAAATACCAAAGTATAACTGGTAAAATGACAAGTAAATATGAAAGATGAACACATAAAGGTTCGCCCCTTGGGTGATATCTCAGAACAGTACCAACCCTTCAGGCTCACTCTTAAAATAGTATCAGCTCCTCGGGTCCACTTTCAGAACACTCTCAGCCCCTCGGGCTCACTCTCAGAACAATATCAGCCCTTCGGGCCCACTCTCAGAACAATATCAGCCCTTCGGGCCCACTCTCAGAACAATATCAGCCCTTGAAGCTCACTCTCATAATAATATCAGTCCCTCGGGCTCACCCTCAAAACAATATCAGCCCCTCGGGCTCACTCTCAGAACAATGGGTACCGCACTCACTGTGGGTGTGTGGACTCCGGAGGGGTCCCTTACAGCGCAAGCACTATATCAAGCCACCTTGTGGCATCATCTCCCGACCTCAAATCACTCGCCACTCGGCCTCACATCACTCAAGCCACCTCGTGGTGTATAAATGTATCTCAAGTCCTCAACCTCATATCACTCAATGTATCCTCACATATCGTCGTTAGCCACACTCAGTAAGATATCATCACAAGCCACTCGGGCATTAGTAAAACAATAGTTCTCAGCCCAAGACATCATTTAAAAATATCATTTAAGTTTCAAATCTGAGTAAAAGTGGCTGAGTTTATAAAACAGTAGATATCAACATGACTGAGTTCAAGAAATAAGTCGAAACAGTGATAAAAATCCCCGAAGAGTTCAAATAGTTGGCACGAAGCCCAAATATGGCAATCAACCCAAATCATGATGATAACAAACAAATTTCAGTCAAATAGGCGGTAAAATCATCAATCGAGATGGAACGAATCACAATCCTCAGTAGTAAAAGACCACACGCTCATCATCCAGCGCGTGTCGCACCTCAATATAGCACTATGATGTACAATTCAGGGTTTCAAACCCTCAGGATATAATTTACAACTATTACTCATCTCGAACCAGCGAAATCTTTAGCTCTAAACTCCTTTGCCCCTCACATCGGCCTCCACGCGCGTTGAATCTATCCAAAATCATAATGAATACATCACAGTATGCTAGGGGAATAAAGCTCAAGCGAAAATAATCAATAACGGTCACAAACCCAAAATTACCAAAATCCGAGCCCCAGGCCCACTTCTCGAAACTCAGAAATTTTTGCATCAACGGGTTGCTTATCTCCCCATGAGTTCATACATACAAGAAGTATTCAATCCGACCCTAATTGGTCCTCCAAATCCCTAAATAAAATTTCAAAATCTCAAGCCCTAGTTTCTTCCACTTTTTGGCTTAAGTTCCATGATTGTTTTTCTAGGTAGATTTCACAATATAATCGAGTTTCAAGACCAACATTCTTACCTCAATTCGTATCCCCTTGAATCCCTCGCTAATCTCCTTCAAAAATCCTTCAAAACGAGCAGCTATGGTGGAAAATACCCCTACCTTCGCGAACAAAACGTCTTTAAAACATTCTACCAAGTGCTGATATTTCTTCATCGCGATCACGACCCAAGTCTCGCGATCGCGAAGCACTAATTTTCTACATCCCAAAATAACACTATGCGAATGTGATACTGCTGCTGGGAACGCGATGCTTTCCTCTCTCCCAACCATGCGAATGCGAAGGGTAATGACCTCTGGCCCACATATCCTTATATGCGAATGCGGGGGACCTTATGCAAACGCGAAGCACTAATATCTAGCCTTACGCAAACTCGAACCTTCAGACGTGAAAGTGAAGGCCAAACTTAGTCCACCCCAACATCCTTCTACGCGATCGCGACTAACCTTACGCAACTGCTCAAATCCTTCTACGCGATCGCGAAGGCCAAATTTCTTCTGCAGCAACTGCTCAAATTCTGCAACTTTTCAAACTCAAAAGTGGTCCGATTGACCAACCAAAACTCATCCGAGGCCCTCGGGACCTTAACCAAAAGCATCAATAAATCCTAAAACCTCATTCAAACTTGATCCTATAATCAAAACACCTCAAACAACACCAAATCCACCAATTCACATCAAATTCAAGCCTAAGTTTTCTTAAACTTTCGAAATACGCTTTTGATAAAAAACCTAACTAAACCACGTATGAGTTGAAATTTTGCACAAATATCCCAAATGACATAACGAATCTAGAGAAACTCTCGAAGTTCCATTACGACCCTCGGATCAAAATCTCACCTACCACCGAAAATCGCCAAAATACTAACTTCACCAATTCAAGCCTAATTCTATACCGGACCTTCAAAACCAATTTCGATCACACTCCTAAGTCATAATCTCCTGAAGCAAACCGAACCATCGGAACTCACATCCGATCCCTATAACACATAAGTCAACATTCGATTGGTTTTCTTCTTATAAGAGACTAACTGTCTCATTTCTTACCAAAATCACTCCAAACGCAAAATAATGAACTTGATCGCATACAACAAAGATAATGAAGCATAAAGAATAAAAAATGGGGGAAACGGAGCGGTAACTCATGAGACGGCTGGCCGCATCGTCACATCCTCCACAACTTAACAAATGTTCGCCTCCAAATGTGCCCAGAGTTGTTCCAAAAGCCAACCAATCGCTGGATAATCTTACCATGCATATACCCGGGGGTGATCCCACGCTATCCTATCTCATATAGGCCCGATTACACATTGTTAGTGAAATTGCACAACCCAATCTAGCTCATAAACCTAAGAACCACATTTCCACTTCCGAAACCATTCACAAGATCAGAATCTCACACCTATACCCAGAATAAGCCCGAAAAAGCTGTAGTCGCCCATACTTCCAATCTCCGGTGCAATCACACGATATACCACATAAACCAAACACTCGTAGAGATGACTTCTATTCACAGCAGCTGCCCACAATAACCGAATAGCGGTAGAAACCTCTTATCGACTAAGGTCTCATGCCAACACTTTCATGTACTGCCAATGTTAGATGAAATACGCGATAAGCCACGACCATTTCTCAGATCGACCATTCACGAAGCTACTTCTCTTTTGGTAAATTCCATTGAAATTTTCGAGCGGAACCTCGATATTACCCTTCCAACAAGCTGAAATCAAATCCGTTCGTATTCACTAATGATCCCAATGATATTCTCTAATCCCACACACTACTTTGATGACATGACACATCAATACAAGTCTGAGCCACAACTTGCACAGTACACGAACCAATAAGCAAATGTTCGAACATACTCAAATCATGAAAATGGCTCAACGAAAGAGCTATACCTCAAGCTCACCAGTATCGCCACAACACAAGGCTGAGAACCTGTCTCATATCATAGAAATAGAACACACAAATCTAACCCACAAGGTCATATCTCTACATAGCTTTACTGCAATGCGCGATTCCATCAAACATTGCTCCATATGAAACACCTCAAGTCACTATGCTCGAAAGTGACAACCACGCAAAATTTAATGCCTGGAACCAAAGAAAATCATTACACCATGGTGAAACAAATAACATACGCCACGCAACCCGATAGGACAAAACCGCTACGCTCTTCACTGAGCAATGCCTAATTATCTTCCCGCTTGAACTCCACTAAGAGACCGCAAATGAACCGCACTATATATGCCTATAACCAACAAATCATAACATCTCGCAACACAAAAAGGTCATTATAGATCTCCCTAGATAGCTGATAAGCTCAACAACAGTCTAATCAATATCTCCCTCGATAATGCCATTTGGAGCCAACCAAGCCAGCTCAAGATAGAATAATCACCCACATTTTCCTGCCAACGAACTCCTTATAAAGGAAACCTGAAGTTTCTCCTTCCACCTCTATAACTCTGCCGGTGCCATACGATATGGTACAAGGCACCAAATCAATACCGAAACCAACAACCTTACCCGACGACATGCCCAGCCACAAGAAACACACCCGAAAAGTCCCTCACCACTGGAACTAAATCAATATGAGAAGCCTTAGCATTGATACTCATCAAAATAGCCCAAATAAGAAAGACAAATCCTTCCCAGCCATCCGCCGGGTCTTCGAAATATAAAATCCCCAGTAGGATATACTTCATCGAACATCACCACTCAATCCGTGACATTTTCCAACATAGCCAACAACGCCGTCTTATCGCAATAATCCAGAATCGCACAACACGGAGACAACTAGTCTGAACTCAATATCACTTCCAAATCCAACATACCAAGCATAAAAGATCCTTTCGGGCCTCTAGACCCGAATAGCCACTAGACAATCGATACACGCGACTCACAACAATAATATAGCCTGAACATGAGAACTCCCAGTCTCCAACTCCATATAGCACACAAGTCACCATACCTGATCCCAAATTCCGCTCCCCGAATACATATTACACCTTAGGTACCCAATTATTCCATGAAAGATATCCTAAAATTCTCCTGTGTCATTAAGCAAACTCGAATATCAGCAGTCGATCCAATCAAGAGAGAGTCGCAGTACTACCAAAGCACTATCAACTTAATCACATTGCCTTTTCTGAAACATATACCCTCGTAAAATCACTATGATTAGCAATAACATTTCCTTAATCATCTGAAGATTATTCACCCTAATCATCTGAAGCTCATTTCTCTAATCACCTAAAGCTGCTCGTGCTGCCTAAGAATTTTATGACTTTCCATTCAGAACTGAACCATAACCTTACATACGCAAATATCAATCCTTCACAACATATCGCATATACCATACCATCATAGGATAACATGAGAACTTCATCTCCCTTCCGAGCCACAAATATCTACTTACCCAACTAGTTAAGAACTTTCCATTGGTCCTACCTAGAAAAAAAAAGTTACTATACATCCCATGCTCCGTATGCCCATAGAAAATATACATCTCCAAACCATGATAAAAACCATCAAGAACTCTCCGAGTTTCCCTTCCAAAAATAGACCCGACAGGACTGAATCCTTCTAACTAGACCAAGCTAGACAAGCCGTCAAAACTTATGAGCATGGTCGCAAAATACCTGTAAGAACTCATTACCTCAAACACACACAAGGAACAAATTATATCCTTAACTAAAGGTGCACTGTGGGCCGGGCCCAACCCAAAACCGGCCTGGGCCAAATGGGCTTAATGGGCCAGTCTTTGTGAGTCGGTCGCAAATGGTGCACTAAAATAATAGCGGGCCGGTCCTACCCATTAAGCCCTTGAGCCCCATACCACTAAGCCCGAGACCGGTAGGCGGGCCTGGGCCGGTTCAACCGGGCCTAACGGGCCCAAGTAGTCCTAATGGCTATTTCATAAATTTTTTTTAAAAAAACCAACGGTCAGATTTTAAAATCTAGCCGTTAGCCATCAAGAAATAGCCGTTTGGGACTTTAAAGAATAGCCATTTGGCCCCCAAGCTTTTTATAATTGTATTTTTCCTAGTTTTCAACTATTAATACCTCCCCATTCTTTTATTTTTACTCATAAATTTATCAATCTCTCTCATTCTCTCTCTA